>OZ018398.1:16183966-16824266 GCA_963969525.1 Ontholestes murinus
ACAATTATACAAAACTGTTTTAAGTTAATTATTAACTGATATTCATAGAAAATTTTCAAATACATTTTTTTAAATAAATTTTCAATTGTTTTGTTTTAAAATTAAAACTGTTTTCGAAACATTTCTAATGGGCTTTAAAATAGTTTCATTTTTATGAAATTCAAGATGATTATTAATTCCTCCCTTTGATAAAGTAACTTTTTATCAATTTTTTAATCTCTTAAAATCTTTTTTTGTAATGTTTTAATTTATTTTATTAATACTACATTCTCGCTAACTTTAGTTCGGCTGCTGCAAACAGATTTAAATTATTTTTTCTTAAATTTTTATATAAAATTTCACTTGTTTTAAGTGAATAATCATTTTTTTTTAAATATTTCCTTGCGGACTTCAATTGTTTATTTTTCATTTTTAATTTGTAAAATCTCAATTGTTTTTAACTGCTTTATTGAAGATGTCTTCCTATGGAAATTTAGCATATTTCCATTGTTTACTCAGGTTTTATCGTAAAATTTCAATTGTTTGGATTTAGAATTGTTTTCAATTGTTTAAATATATTTCAATTGTTTTTAATTTTCTTTTTGTACAATTTTAATTGTTTCAGCGGTTTTATTATAATTTTTATTAACATTTAGAATAGCTTTATTACAGGTTTCTATATTGTTTTTGGCTTATTTTGTAAAATTTCTATTGATTCAAGTAAACTTGTTTATCAGTTTTTTTTTAAATTTAATTGTTTTAAGAATAATTGATAGATTTTGTTTTTGTAAAATGTTAAATATTTTGTAAAATTTGTTTAGAACAATTTTTTTCTTGTATTCTTACAAAATTATCAATGATTATCAATTTTTACTTTATTAAATTTTCTACTTTACTTTTTTGTAAAAAAATCAATTGAACCAATTTGAAATATTTGTATTCAAGTTTGATCTCTTTTCCTAAACAAAATTTCAATTGTTTTCATCATTTTGTATTTGTAAATTATAATTTTATTATATGAATTTTAAATACTTCAATTTTTGAAAATTGTTTTATTAGGTTTTAATGGTTTTATATATACAGGGTGTCCCGTTAATGCGGGGAAATGGCTAGACCATAGATTCCTGGGGTCAAAATATGTCGATTTAACGCAACTTATCTATATCCAAAAATTTACGGTTAAGTCGGAATTTGGCTTCAAAGTTTCAAAATTTTTTATTTCTTTTGTTTATAACAATTGAACGCTTTATTTGATTTGAATGAAACTTATTATTAATAAGTACCATAATATCATACATCATTTCAGTTATTATGACGATTATTCGTTAACAAGAAGTATAAGAAACAGTAGTACCACCACTTAAAAACTAAAATATTTTTTTATTGGTGGATCTAATAAAAACTAAAAAAATACTAATTGAAAGACCATTTAATTTAAAAACTTTTTCATCTCTTAATAATATTTGATATCTTTGACGGTTTTCCCACAAAAAAATAAAATATATATTTTTCATCTAGTAAAAACAAAATCTAGTTTTTCATCGATCGAAAATAAATGTTTTTCGTGGCCGTCTTTGTTTAAAAAATGTAAATTATGTATAATAATAATTATTTAGTGTCTTTTGACAATTAATTTTTAACGCATTTTCCCCGCATTAACGGGACACCCTGTATATATAGGGTGCTAATACTAAGTCGTTACATCCGAAAATAGCAGTTAGAACTCGTTAAAATAAACATCTTTTCTTGGTTCCAAATTGTAATTAGGTGCTCCGGTTCGGTGATATTGGAGTTCTTTTGTTTTTCTAAAAATCGCTATAACTCCCTTATTTGAAGGACTATTTTAAAAAGCCTAAAAGTTTCAAAAGTAGCTTTCGGCTCTGTAAAACATTTGTGTTTGCAATTATTTTTATTATTTCAAATAACAAAATGGCGACCGATCAAAAATTTCAAAACAAAATATTTTGATAACCACTGCATCGATTTTTAAAAGTAAAACATTTATAAAATCTAATTTTATTGTATTGGCTTTTAATGGTTGAAAGTTCATTTTAAATTCACTGTTAGGTGTTGTAACTAAAACACAAACTTTCAAAGAGTATGCTTTTATTTTTCGTGAAAACTAAAAGCATACTCTTTGAAAGTTTGTGTTTTAGTTACAGCACCTAACAGTGAATTTATAAAATCGTTATACTATCTACTACAAAATTTGTCCTAAACGAACGAGAACGAAATTCTCGTACTTCAAACTTAATGCACTGTAACGTTGTCTAGTTTGTACGTATGTCACAAATTAAAATACTTTAATGTTCATATTTTGTTTGCTTGATGTGTATAATTTGTGTCTAAAATTGCGCTATTATCAAAACGATGAAATTGTTGACATTCTTTTGGTTTTTGAAAAGGCAAGGTGTAATGCACAAGAACCTCGAAGAATTTATCAGAGAAGAAACCCAAATCGTCACCAACCCAGTAGGCATGTATTATAAATATTTAGTGTAATTATCAAATCTAATCTTCTTTTGTTTTATTGTTCAATCACAGAAGCTACTTCGTTTAAATGTTTTCTTTTTAGTTTGTTGATACTTATCTGTAATTCAAGTAACCGAATAAAGATTTTTTTGGATAGATTGATAAAAATGTTTAGAATATATTCTGTAGTATCTACTACATAAGGATTTTATAGATGTTTTTCTTTCAAAAATCGATGGAGTGGTTATTAAATTTTTTTTTTTGAAATTTTTGATCGGTCGCCATGTTATTATTTGGAACAATAAAAAATAATTGTAAATATAAATGTTTTAGAGAGCCGAAATCTACTTTTGAAACTTTTTGTTTTTTTAAATAGTCCTTCAAATAAGGGAGTCATAGCGATTTTTAGAAAAACAAAAGAACACCAATACTCCTCTGAACCGGAGCACCAAATCACAAATTGGAACTAAGAAAAGTTGTTTGTTTCAACGACGAGTTTTAATTGCCATTTTCGGGTGTAACGAGTTAGTATACAACATCTTTATTGCAGTAACACATTAAAAAATTAAATAAATGTTTTTTTTATATTATAATTGTATTTTTTTACAAATTCTACAATTGTTTAATAATAGATTCCAATCGTTTTTTCTTGTCTTTTTTTGTAAAATTGTAATTGTTTTAAGAGAAATATTTTATGTGTAAAATTTCAATTGATTTAAGTTTTTTTTTTTAGAAAATAGGAATGATCTTCATTAGAAATTAAAAACACTTGGTTTGTTTCACAGAAAATTTATTATTTCTTTTCTTTTTCTAATATGAATGATTTTATTACTGATCTAAGTTGTTTTGTCTTCAGATTTTTTCATAGAATTTTAAATGTTTCAAAAGGTTTCATAAAATTTTAACTGTTTTGAAATAACTTTTTTTTTACAAAATTCACAAATATTTTAAAATTAGATTTCATTTGTTTCTAATTTTTTGTTAAGTCTTTATTGTTTTAAGTGAATTTTCACATGTTTTAGTTTAAGAAAATTTACATTTTTTTACAAAATTCACAAATATTTTAAAATTAGATTTCATGTATTTAATTTTTTTATAAAATATTTATTGTTTTAAGTGAATTTTCACATGTTAGAGTCTAAAAAAATTACAGCTGTCTTATATAGGTAACAATTTGTTTTTGTTGTAAAAAGTCAACTATTTCTAAACAAATTTTGTGTTTTTAGTCTGACTTGTTTGTAAACTTTTTCTTAAAATAAATTTGTAATGTTTTTTTTTTAATTCTAATGTTTCTTAAACTAATTGTTTATTTTTAAAGAAATTTTAGTCCTATTGTTTTGTGAAATTTCAACTATTTTTAATAAAGTCAAATTAAAAAAAAAAGTTCTTTACTGTTCTTCTGTTATTTTTTTGTGAAATTTCAATATTTGAGTAAGTATTTAAAAGTTTTCAAAAATAGTTAAGGTTATTTATGGTAGACTTTCAATTAATTTTATTTTTCATTTTTAATTTGTAAAATTTCAATTGGTTCACCTGTTTCATTACTGATATTTTTATGAGAATTTAGAACTGTTTTATTATACTTTAACAATTGTTCATTTTATGTAAAATTTCAATTGTTTCAAATGAATTTTTAAATATTCTCTTTTTTTTAGTAAATGTTTAACTATACAACTAAATTATATTTTTTTTCAATTTATTTCTTCCACGTGACATATCAGTTTTTTTCATGTAAAATTTCAATTGTTGAAGTAAATTTTTAAATGACTTTTTTTTAGAAAATGTTGATTTGTTACAGTTTTAAATTGTTTTCTTAGTTTTCTTTTTCGTAAAATTACAGTTGTATCATTTCTAAATGTTGTATTTAGAAAATTTACAACTGTTCTACTACAACAAATTAATTTAAAACAAAATATTTTTTTTGTTAAATTTCAATTGTTTTAAATATTTTCTCTTTTAGAAAATTTTCAAGTGGTTTTTAAAATGATTAATTGTTTACGTTTAATAAAAATTTAACTGTGTTTAAGTAAATGTCTGTTAAAGATGCAATATTTTCTTTAAACCATTCTAATTTTCCTTTTTTTGTAAAAATTAATTGAACTTTTTAATTAAGGTTTCTTCTATTTTTCACAAAATATTAATTGATAACGGCTGAAGGACCACGTGGTCGATAGCCAAACACTACTACTACTACTATTATTTGATATTTTTTTGTAAAATTTATTGATTTTAATGGATTTTGAAATTTAATCTTTTATATTGCAGGTTTAAATTGTTTTTATTTTGTAAAATTTCAATCGTTTTAAGTGAATATTGTTTAGGATATTTGGAGCCATTTCTTTACAGATTTTTATTTGTTTATTTAATTGGTTTTGTTATATGTTAGTTTGTAAAAGTGTAATTTCAAATGTTTTTTTTTCTTAGAAACTTACAGATTTCCATTGTTCTTTTTTAGATTTTTCTTTCGTAAAATTTCAATTATTTCAAGTTATTACAATTGTTTCCCTTTTCAGTTTTATGCCCCTTCCGCCGGTGAAGTGATGTTTTTAATGAATTTTTAAATTTAATATTTTATATTACAGGTTTAAATTGTTTTTATTTCATAAAATTTCAATCGCTTTAATTAAATATTATTTAGGATATTTGGAGCCATTTCTTTACAGATTTTTATTTGTTTATTTAGTTGGTATTGCCAAATGTTAGTTTATTAAAGTGTATTTTCAAATGTTTTTATTTTTTCTTAAAAAAATACAGATTTCAATTGTTGTTTTTCTAGTTTTCTTTCGTAGAATTTCAATTATTTCAAGTTAATACAATTGTTTTCCGTTTACAGTTTTATGTTTCCATGGGTGTTCATTTTAGAAAATATTTCAACAAAAGATGATATTTGATAACAACACTTGAAACCTTCCTTCAATATTTTACAATATTGAAGTTCTAAGTGTTGTTATCAAAGTGATTATTATCTTCAAGTAACTTAATCAACCCAATTAAAAGATGATATTTACTCACCAGATGAGTGTGTTAGTCCAAGCTGAGCTGAAACTCCAAACTTAAGGTTTTCTCCTTTTTTCAAAGGTCTGAAAATAGCTTTTGGAATAATTTTTGAAAAATAAGTTGATGTTTACTTGATCACCTTATTCTTTTGTTCGATTTTTCGCTCAAAATTATTAGAAAATGTTTCAAATGAAAATAAATAACAATAAACTGAACAGAAGATATTTTTGTATAACGATATTTTTTAACAGAGATCATTTCTCTTTCCAGGTATGTGTTAAAAGTCTCCTTTTTTTACGGAGATTATGTTATCACTTTCTCAGCTTAATTTATTTAAAATTTGTTTTTATACACTATGGCTTGATAATTATTATTCAAACAGAAATAACAATATGACGTGGCAATATTCAAGATTTCAAACGATGGTGATTTTTTAAAAGCCTAATTATTATTTAAAAAAATATGTGACTGCTATTTTTGACTTGTCGGAGTAGATGGCTGCTTATTCAAAATGGTTTGCTGTTCCAAATACATCGAAAGTTATAATTACAATGTATTTCAATATTCTTTAAGCTGGCACAAACCAAGTGTTTTTAATTAATTACCTATTATTCTTTAAGTTGTGTATAAAATTTTTGTTGCTGGAGAAATGTAATATATTTAATTAGATGTTATTTAACATAAAAATGTTTTACCACGGGTTAAGTGAGAATTTAACTCATCCTAACAAATTTAGTTTTCTATTAGTATAGTAATTAAAATCATTTGTATTCGATTTTTGATTATTAATTTATTTAAAAGTATTAATCATTAGAATGTATATATCGGTTATAAAAATATAGTTTACAACTATTTATAGTAGAAATGTAGGATTTAATCAAAGTTCAGCAACTTGATCAAAACTGTAATGGCATAATTTAATGCGGAGAATATGGTATAAAACATAAAGTGTAAAATGGGAAGTTGGATTGCAAATGTGTGTTGTGGTCGGAAATGCAAATTGTTGAGAGGGTCGAATTAAATTCCGACAAGCATTCGTAAATGTTCAGTACACGTGGCGCGTTTTAATCGTCTCCTTATAAAATTGGCAGCCGTGTATCATGGGAATAATGTATGAGGGTAAGAAGAGGAACGGCGCATACCTCATCAGGTGATAAATATCGACTAAGTTCAAGCTGTGAGTGTATTCGCTCGGCATAATGTGAATTTAGAAAACCAAAACTTGGCAACTGTTTCATACATATATGCATGAGTGCGTGCGAACAGAAGCCGCAACATCTGCTAACGACTTGCACACGCGGCAGTGTCTTCAGCCAGGTAAAGGTAAAGAACACATCGAGTGCATCTAGAATCTATATGCTAGAGACGAGGGAAGGTAAGCAAGTAATGCCTCATATTTTTCATTCAGAATGTAATTATTTTGGATAATTTGTGGTATAAAATAATTAATAATGGGTGTCTAATAATTACATGATTTAGGATTAATATTTTCAGGATAAATAAATAAGAGACATTGCTTTCAAATCACACCTCGCAAATACCATGCGGTGCTAGAATATATACATGTTTAGAAATTCGAAGGCATTCGTAAAGTGCTCACACATACCTTCGTCCGTTAGTAAAGTGATATTTTGGCAATTGGTGTAATATCCTACAATAGAAGGCACATATAAGTTTCGCTCCTATATGAACTAGATACTAACGAGTGATGATGGTGTGGGGTGGTGATCTAGAAACATGAATTCCTTGAGAGACCTTACGAAACTTATATACATTGAATTGAAAAGTTCGGTGAAAAATTGCAGGGAAACTTCGGCAAGTTTCATAAAGCTCTCTGTATCAATGAAGTAAAACAAACGTGCAATGGGCGAACATAAATCTAGAAACTATTATGTAAAGCTGATTTTATTCGACTGATACATATTTTAATGTTAATATTTTATATGAATCGTGTACAACACGCAGTGCGGTGTATTTACTATTAAAATGATTGCATGTCCCAGCTTAGAGTATTAAATCTTCTAATTGGGTTACGGAAAAATTATTTAGAATTTAGTAAAGTTATAGGGTATCTCTTTTTATTAATCTCATACTGCAAGATATGTCAGTGTGTTGATAAATAAAAGCTTAAAAATGATTTTTTTTACAAAGCTTTTGAGTTAATAGTGTTAATTTAAAATAATAATAGCATAACAATGATTCTTCGTTTTGTACTTTTTTTAGTAGTAACTAAGTTATTACATATTATAAATACAAAATAAAACCACGAAATTAAAGATACTAGTGATAGATAAAAAATCATTTCGCCATTTATTTTATGAATAGAGTATTTACAAACTCTTTAACTATTAGTTTATACAATACCATTGTATAAACTAAGATTTTATAATTGATCATTATTGGAAGTTTATTTAGATATATTATAATTGCATGTTTATTATTTAGTCACTGATGCCAAAACTCTTTTAGTCAATTCAACCTCAATTGTTGTTAACTTCGAATAATTTATGGTATTCAATGACATTACGAAAATTGTGACATTTTGTGAATGCAATCAATTTCCGGATGTAAATAATTTCAAAATCTTGCATAATTGCAACAAGGACACTAGGGTTAATCTTCTGGAGTCATTGAAAATTTTCGTAATTTTGTCAGAAAAAGAGAGAGCTAAAGGAGGAGTAGAATTATTAGTAGCACCAGACAGGTTGAAAGACTTTGTAAAGGAAAGAAACAAAAAAAGAAAAGTGGATTACAATAACAGCATATAGAGAAAATGAAGATTCAAGGTAAAAAAGACAAAGATAAGTTCGATGAGGATCTACAAAAAAAATAGACCATGGAACGAAGAACACTATAATCAAACGAGACCTAAACGGAAGAGTGGGTAGACAAAACGAAGAAATAGAAGAATACATGGGAAAAGAAGAAGAAGCAAGAAGGAATAATAATGGAGACAGAATAATACAAATTTCCATAGAAAATAACTTAATAATCACAAACACAAAGATATACACAAATATAAGAGAACGCAAGCAGCAAGGAACGAACGAATCGATTACTGTCTAATAAGTCAAAATAAATGAAAAATGGCAAAAAACGTAAAAGTAACAAGAAAAGCTAAGATAGGAAGCGATCACTCATTACTCAAAATAGACATAGCAAGAAGACAACAAGAAGAAACCGACAATAGAAGAGAAATAATCAAGGAGAAAATAAAGACGCACAAACTTAAAGAAGAACAATACCGAAAGATATACCAGGAGATAATAAATAAATAATTCACCAAAGAAAAAGATAATAAAGACATTGAAGAAAAATGGATAATATTCAAAAAATGTTTGACAGAAGCAGCAAGGAAAAGTTGAGGAAAAACAGAGATAGGCAACAAATATTGAAAAATACCAGAGTGGTGGTCCGAGAAAATAAAAGCAAAAACAAAATAAGAAAGAAAAATAAAAAATCTGAGTACGAACAAAAGCAAAAGTTATGAAAAATACAAAGAGAGGAGAAGAGAAGATAAATAGAGGTACAGAACTCCAAACAAGATTCATGGAAAGAATTTGGTATGAGGATGAGAGAAAATTATCGGGATAATAAGAAATAATTCTACGGAACCTTAAAACATTTAAAACAAAGGAAAGAATACAGTCTGATGAACATAAAAGATAAGTACGGAATGATAGTGACAAATGCAAAGATGGAAACAATACTTTGAGGAGCGAACAGATGCAGAAACACAGACCAAAACAAAACCGGAAGAAGAGGACATTTAAATGGACATCGATATGAACGAAGCTGAAGAAATTATGTAAGAAGAGACAAAAAAGCTATCAAAAAATTGAAGAATGAAAAAGCACCAGGCAAAGATGAAATAACACCAGACATGATTAAAAACATGGGCGAAGTGGGAGTTACAAACTTACAGAATTAATGAATGGAATATTAAAAAATGGAAAGATACCAACAGAGAGGAATATAGGAATAATTCTACCCATATACAAGAAAGGAGACAAGAGGGACTGCAGTAATTATAGAGGAAGCACATTAACAAGCATATCAGGTCCAGTATTGCCAAGAATACTTTTAAAAAATCAGAGATAAGGTAGAAAATACAATAGAAGAAGACGAAGCCGGATTTAGAAGAGGAAGAAGCACCCAAGATTTAATTTTCATACTGAGTCAAGTAAGCGAAAAAATAATAATGAAGAACAGAGAGACACATGTTTGTTTTGTGGACCTAGAAAAAGCATTCGACAGAATAAAGAGAGAACACATATGGAAAACTTTAGAAGGTGGGGCATTAGCAATAATCAGAACAATTCAAGCCATGTATGAAAATAACAATAACATATTAAGAACAACAACAAGTTCACAACAAGAATACTTAAGCAAAGATGTGTCTTAAACCCCCTTTTGTTCCCGCTAGTGTTAGGTTCTGCAAAAAAAGAGATGAAAACGCTGAGTTTAGCATTTAGAAGATGAGATGAACGGAAATAACAGAACTACTATTCGCAGATGATATGGTCATGCATTTAATAAGTGTAAGGCATTTATCGATGGAATAATGTTCTGCTGTAAAAATGGAGCTATTAACCCGCCAAATTGCCCTTATCTTTTATGACCACGGAGTATGAACATAACTTATTCTATTGGTTACGAGATCCATCAGTGAAATAATGCACAAAGTCTGTCCACTTCTGATATAATAGCCGAAGCAAGAGCTTACAGCGCTTCCTTGTCCGTGAAAAATTCTATAATGATGTAGGACATAAAAAAGTATTCTTGGAATGAATATAGAAAACTGCTTGGGGCCTGATCAAACAGAACGTTAATAACAAGTTAAAAGCAGAGGGAGGGAGGTGATGTCGACTTGACCAAAAGTGACTATCATTTTGGTCACAAAGTGATGTACGCTGAGATTTTACTGTTGCATATGATCCTCAAACTGTACTTGTGACACAAAAACCTTCTTCGATGGGATAACGGACACATTCCTGCCTCAACTTGTAGCTTAGATGTCGATGAGTTTATAACTCCCATTGCCTTTCCCTGAATCCTGTCTAAATAATTCGATAATACAATTGGTAGGGGAGACAAAAAGAAGGAAGCATAATTAATGATTGATCTCACGTAGCTTTTATAAAATAGTAGTAGAATGGGAGGTTAAGCACACCACCATGTGGGGGTTAAATGCCGCATAATATTCATACCCTTAAAGGCTACTTCATTAGCATATGATACGTGCTACTTCCAGGAAGGCCTAGTATTTAACTGAAAGAGACATTGTCATTAAAGTACACTTGATAATTCGTGCTGACTATGTTCTTTGAAAAGTTCACAGTACTACACTATTGAGTAGATAACTTTAGACCATTCAGATGTGGACAATCTGAAAGTTCAAACATAGCCTGATTGAGTCTATTGTAGATTATCTGTAAATTATTACCCGAAAACAAGAAGACGATGTCGACAGAATACTTAATAATAGGATTGGGTTAAGAACTGATCCTTGCGGTAAACATAAGAAGTTTTAGCTTCTTTAGCTTTTAAATTAATAGGGGAGGAATAACTGAATCATATGCCCTAGCAATATCCAGAAAGATTGCAACTGTGTATTCTCATTTGACAAATGAGCTCTGAATTTCACTGTTAAGAATTGCTATGGTATCATAGCATCCTCTGCCCTTCCTAAATCCATACTGATAATATCTGTTCTTACACTGAATTGACAAATTCAATAGTGTAATTACCGCGTAGTAACGGTCGCAACTAATCTCTCTATTAATATCTCATCTCTTTCAACCCACCATTGAATTCTGGTTTAATCAGGTGTTCAAAGGATTTGCGAAAGCAAGACCTAAGTACCAAAGGTCTAAGGGAATTAGAGTCGTGTTTGAGGATAGGGCAAATAGGGAAGAATTAAAAAATGTATTATCAACATTAGCAGACCAGAGCCAAGTTTATTGGTCATAGAATACCTGATATTGTCGATCCCTGGAGAAATATCTTTGATTTTCTACACAAGTAGCTTGAGCTCCTTATAGGAAAAGGTCTCAGTAAGGAATCCTGGTGCCTCTAAATTATATGGAGTGAACTCAAACTGAGGTGCAACGAAACAAGAAGTGTGGAAGTGTGAGAGAGAAATAATTCAGGAAATTTGATTCACCGAAATCGTTTTTTGTATAGAAGCTGACCTAATAAATTTCTGTGATATACCTAGATATTTGTTCACAAAATTAAAAGAGGACTTTTTCTTTATTTTGAACTTTCTTTTGGCCTCTGCAATTGCAGCTTTTGCCAAAATTTAATGGTGTTTTGTGCCATGCCTATAAAATTCTTCTAATGCCTTAACTCTTTCCTCTTTGGCCTCTTGGAAGCTACTATACCACTACACATTTTATTGCGAAGTGTAGCTTGCGAGACTGTGGGAAAGTATTCATTCGGTAGACTTATAAAAGAAGAGACAGATTTTTCAAAGTTGTTCACACAAATAGTTTCCCACTCCTCTTTCGCCTAAGTTTCAGCAGTGACTGCCCAGTTTGCCTTTTTGAATTGCATCGAGAATTTAGAGTATTTAAGGGAGGAGTAGCTCTTAAGAGAAGTTCACATAGAAGAGTGACATGATCGCTACCATAGCAATCTTCAAATGCATGACAGCAATAATAGTCTCTTAAATCCGGGGGAACCTACATAAGTAAATTATACTCTTAAAATTAATGGACTTATTAAATCTTCTGGGTTTAAAATCATTAAGTACAATAATTTATTTTTAATCAATAAACTCCTCCAATAACGATCAATTTCTGTTCAAATAGAATGATGACTACTGAAGCCTAGTACTTTTGGTATATTTTTCCCAGACTTGTACTAGAATCTTGATATTTGGAGGAGTATACTCTATTATTGCAACAACGGAATAAAACTTGATAAGAAGGAATTGATTGTGATGACGGAGCTGAATATCTGAATATCTAAAGACAAAATCAATGGTATTAACAAAGGAGCGTAAAATACACAATATTACGATAGGAACAACAACAATAGAACAATTAGAAAGCTATAAATACTTGGGGAAAATAATCGAAAGCAATGGCAAGCTAGACAAAGAAATATATGACGCAACAGAGAATGAGATTTCTTGGGAAGATAGAAAACAAGACAAAACTAGACAAGGTGAAAAAAGAGAAGATTAGACAGAACCTAAACATCGAGCCAATTAATGAAAGAATAGTAGAGGGACAGATGAGATGGTTTGAACAGAATGAAAACTGAAAGAAAAAGGAAAATGATATATGAAATAAGAGTACAAGGGAGGAACTAGAGAGGAAGACCGAGAAGAACATGGAATGATGGAATCAGAGATGCAATAGAGACAAGGGGAATGAATTGGGAAGAAGCAAAACAGCTAACACAAGACACAAAGAGATGGAAAGAGACATACAGATTAAACGGATGTTAAGATAAGTATTATGAATATGTAAACTGATTTTCACCAAAAAGTAAAAAGAAGTAAGATTAATAAATAATAAATATTGAAATACACAATTCAAATCACAAATAAATCTAACGATATAAATTCAAAAGCCGGCATTAGAAGTATATTAATTTCAGATAGTTGAAAGTAGATTGGTAGTAGAAGGGATTGTAAAAATTTGAAGAAGAAACAAAATTGGTTTACTAAACGTGCATCAAAAGATATCTGAAAACAACGAATACTTTCGCGGACATATCCAATTAAAATTTTGAATGTAATCATTACTCGGAGATAACTAATAAAACAATAAATAGAGAAGAAAGGGAAATTATCAACTTAAAATCAAGAAGAAGAAAAGAAATAAAAAACAAGGCGATTATAAGAAAAAAAATCAGGACTAATACAGATATATACTATCAACTAAAATGAGTCGACAAAATATACAAAATAGAAAGTAAAAAAGGGAACGAATTTGTCAGAAACAAAATAGATCAAAGAAAGTGCATAGATCTCACGTCGTCTCCTCAACTTAATTGACATCTTTTTATCCAATAGACTCCTGCAATTTGAAATCCGAAAGACCCTATCGCCTGCTTTTATTCCCCATCAAGGTGTTCCTCACGGCTCTCCTTTATCACCAGTCCTTTAGAATATTTATGTTAATGATATTTATAAACCTGATACACATTACCTGAACCCTTCAGCCTACCCGCCCCTATACGCAGATTACACAGCCTTGGTAGTCCAAGGCAATCCTGCATTATGCATCCTTTTTAAGTAAAGTTACTTGGATACACATTAAATGATAATAGACAATACATTGGTATAATTGATTCTTTAATGTAAAAAGATACTAACAATATTCAGAAAACCTTCTAAACACGTAATCAAGAAGTTACATAGAAGATTAACCCTCTGACCTACTTTATCTCGTCCGATTGCGTACGTCACAAGCATCTCGTTCTAGATGTAGTTAGCCTAAATTTTTAGACGCGAGTCTCACTCATGGTTGTAGGTGAAAGGGTTAAGTAAAAGTGGACGTGTAATACCAATAAGACAAGATGCAGGGCGACCATGAACTCGACGCACTCCTAATCTAAAGTCAGTAATTCCAAATACCCTCGCTAAAAATTTTCACAGCAGTACTAAAGGAAATGCAAGATTACTTAATAATAACAGCAAGTTTTTAAAGCTAATCACCGATATCCTTACATGAAGATTATGGACAAAGAATAAATTTTTTCAATTAGTTTTTGGCTAGAATCGAAGAGTAACACGAAAAATAATAGGAGGCAGTTATTGTTCCTAAAGGAAAATAAGTTAAAATCAATCACAAATTTAAAGAAATTTAAAAAAAACATATGAAAACAAAAAATTCTGTTCTAAATAATTCCGAAAGAAACATATTTATAATTATCTCCTAGACCTTAATACCCCTACTTCATTTCAAACGAGTATAATATATTGGTTGCTGGTGCTTCGATAATCATAATTAATATTGGAAAATAGGGAGGAATATTATCCCCCCTATTTTCCCTTTGGTATTTCTATAATTATGTTAATAAAGTATATTACATCACAACCTTACGATTTCAATAATTA
The DNA here is from genome assembly GCA_963969525.1 of Ontholestes murinus. Classification (NCBI taxonomy): domain Eukaryota; kingdom Metazoa; phylum Arthropoda; class Insecta; order Coleoptera; family Staphylinidae; genus Ontholestes; species Ontholestes murinus. The sequence continues at coordinate 16,198,491 of OZ018398.1, forward strand.
TAGTAATTTGTAGGTACTAATATCTATAAACGAATAATAATTTCCATTAAACTGTTCAGAAACTATCGATTCATACTTTAAGAACAACAAAGGATTTTATCGTAATTATTTAACTTACAAAAGAGGTTATCACAGCTGGTTTCATATATTTACTTATTCAGTCGTAATTAAAATTAAAGGCAATTTAACCATTATAATAAAATGTGTACTGCCTTCGATTAAATATTTAGTTAAAGAAGAGTAACAAACGAAAATATCTTTAAAGATTGCTAAACAAATTCTAAGCGGAAAGACCATTAGCCGATAGCCAGTTGGCGAATGTATAAAAAATTGTGATTTTAAAGTAATTATATGTATTATGTATCTAACTATTTGTCAATAAAGACATTTGTATATATAAGAATTCTCTATTAAAAGCAGTTGACAAAGAAAATAATATAAGATTTTTATTAATCCTATGGCTACTTGCACCAGCTCTGGTTAAATTTTTCGATTAACTTTAACCAGAGTATTTCTGTTGTAACGTCGACTGATTAAGTAACAACCGATCACAGAGTACAAACGTTTTTATAGGGTTTTCATTTTAATTTTTACAATTGACAACAGTGGCGCGTCTCTGGATACTAAACCTATATGTAAAAATGTGTAACAAATGTACATAAATAACTTCACGATTATAAACGTCCTGAAGTTAGTCGCTACGTAATTGGCACGTTAACAGGCCAAAATCGGTTGATTAAATATTTGACGTTTTTGGGGGACTTTCATCGTGCTTAAGTTGCGGTGCAAGCCGATTTTATGTTAATGATTGATTAAGTTTTTATCAATGGTTAAGTAGATGGGGTGCAAGTGGGCTTTAATGAGATATATACCCAATTATTATTTCTAAAATAACCAATATTATCCATCCATATTGGTAAACGAATAATAGTACGAATAACCTAACTTAATATTACAAATTTAAAATTAAAAATGAGCAATTAAATTAATTTATAATTTGGCTTGCAATCTTGCAATCCGGATAAGATTCTGTTATATTCGTTTTTGTGTGAATGCGTGTGCGTGACCTTATGTTTTGTCGGATCCTTCTGGACGTATAAATATAGAAGTGACTTCTGCCAATCACATATCTATCCGAGGGTTGATGGACGGCTTGAACGTTTTCGGATGCTAGGCGGGGTGGTATATAACTTTACTAAATTACTGGCCGGATCTGCGCCCTACGGTCTATATAGCGTACGGGGAGAGTCTGATTCTATGAATTTTTCATGTTAGTATCTTTGAATTTTTCATTCGCCATGTTCTCATTCGTCGCTGCTTAATACGTTTTCAATAACGTAATTTACTTTATATCGCAGAAACTATTTCAACATATAAAGTGCCTGACGAGAATCTAATTTCATTTCTGTGATGATTGCGATCGTAATCCTCTAAATATTAATGGTGATCGTAATAGTATTAGTTTAGTCACTCGACTTAATGTTGAAGATACTAAAAACGTTTACAGTTTACTTTTAAATTTTCAATAAATAACAGCTGTAATAATATAGTCGATGCTTGAAGCCATTACTTTGTGATACATTTTGAAAATTAGGACGATAAATAAAATTAACTTAGTTGTTATCACACACGGTAATAGTTGATATACTTAATCAAGGCCGGTGCAAAATATGTTTCAATTGGCAAAACAAATAATGAAATTATTAGTAACTTTAAGACAAACTGCACTTTGTTGGTATCAACTGCGAGATGGCTTTCACCATCAATCATAATGAAATTATTAAAAATTAAGCAATCGGCGTTAAATATTAAGCAAAGATAAAGATATAAGGATAATCTGTAAAATAAATTATGTAAATATTTATTTCCCACTCTATGAAAAAAAAACTGTTTAATATTTACTGTACGTAATTATTATTTTTGAAGAAATATTAAAAACTTCATATCATGATATTACGGAAGGTAATATGAAACCGAAAAAGTTTAAAGACCACTGGAATATACATATCGAACGGGCGAGAGTTTGATGAAATATACATACAAACTTCCATCAGATACGAGCGAATCAATCTAATCGCGCAGTTAAATGCAATAAACGTGCCGACATCAAATTGAAACGCATTCGATCGTACAAAAAGACCAAAAAGAATAATATCAGGCCCTCCCTCACTCGTTATACGATCGCTGCAAAGCGCGCATATCAATTCATGATATGAAGAAATAATACCGATAAATCTCATTTCCTGGGTAACATCTGACCCGAAAGATTTACTGTGCCCTAAACTTTCATATAGATATGGGAAAGCAATATAAGATGGCGCCTGTAAAAATAAAATTTTTCATTACACTAAAAGTGCCCCTCACCATAAGAAAAACGACCGCCTATTATAACCGTGTCATCCGCCCGAAAACTTTTTCACTGAAGTAACAATTTCAAAGAAGTCAATAAGCCTTTATATTGCTAAAAGTTTTTATAAAGGGTTAAAGATTTATTCTCGTCCTTTCTCCATTCAAGTAAATCACCTTTGCAATATTAAAAAAAAAAGTCTGACGGAAACAACACGGGACGTTCCCTTCAGTCATCGCCCCGAGGCATACGGAATTAACCTGAAATGCGGAAGAATCCTTACGTAAATCGATAGATTGTACATTTCTTTTATGGAAAGAATAATATGGTTTTGACCCTTATAACATCAAACTGTCCGGGGCCGTCACGAGAGAACAGTCAAAAGCGAATCCGTTTTAGTATCATCCTTTAAAAGTTCGGGCCGTATAAGCAAAGCCTTCGCAGCAAAGAAAATAAAAAGAACGAAAACCACGTACAGTGAGGGAAACTTCCATGATCCAAACTCTATTTGGATTAAATCATCGCAGACCTATCTCCTTCGCTTATATGTAACAACGCTGGGCGGGATTATTTAACGAGGCTTCACGCTCACTAACGGCGCTCCAATCCATGATACAGAAAACTATCTGCAAACATGTCATGCTGGGAAAGTTGCAAGCTTTATATCTATAGGTAAATAAAATACGAGATTTAGCTGCTCGCCTATAATCCGTTGATTTATATGCTTAAGTCCGAAATATTGAATAATATACACATTAAACAAGATTCATCAACGGGAAATAATAATAAGTGCTCGTTTAGTAGCTTATCTTCGATGACAACAGTTTTTAATAATAGGCATAACGTTCTCAGTATATTAAATAATACGCGTCATCTTTTTCAATACCTTCTGCAATCAGGATGTATAATGAAATGAATACATAGTACTTATGGAATGTAAATTTAACATATAAAGAAACCCAGAAAACAAAAACACAGGTATGAATCGAATTCTACTTTGAAAACGTTCATTAAGTACACTATACACTAATTCTATAGGTTCTACCTACACATGTCCTCATATTTCTAAGTGAAACTTGATTAATTGATAGTATTGGCAATTCAGAGTAATTTTGTAATATTTTTATTGGGTTATCGCTATAAAAATATTGTTTAAACATGCCGTAATATTGGAGACCGTATTTTAAAATCAAATTATCTATAGGGTTGACACTATTGGTATATATCCTGAAGTGTAACATTGCACGTTTATTTTTATACTTCTTCAGGCTTCAAGTGATGCTTAAAATGTATTTTTAGAAGGCTTGGAAGTAGATATTTTTAATTAATTGATTAACGGCATATAATCAAGATTAAAACTATCCCAAGACATAAATCTCAAAATTATTTTTCTTCTTAGTGTATCCCTGTTAGAATCGATTTTATTGTGATTGATTTTTTTAATATCATTAAAAATACACTTTTTTAACATCGTGTGTATTTTATTAATCATCTAGAATCGATTTTACCTCCCACATCGAAACATAAAAATATATATATTAAGAGAGTTTTTCACAAAGTTCTAAAACTGATTGCGTTTTGAGTAGAGGCGCGCGCACATACCTGTTCAACCGACAGGGTGAGATACACCCCATTACCTCCTCAGCTAACGAAGCACATGCGCATCAGTTGCCTCCAAGAGATTAAAGAACAAAGATCGCTAATAGAGTATGTGCATGTAACCCCCTTGGGTTGAGAAGAAAATGCAGTATAATTCCGTAACTTCTTTGTGAAACTGAAGAAAACCGCGACAGAGATTTTACGTATGATTATGAGGCCTACCATAAGAAAGCAAAGACACGTACAATGGTTTCTATGAGATAAAAAATGGTGATGTGGCCATCATAATACTTTCCCTATATTTTCTAGAAAACTATAAGGTTTACGCAAAATGGCTTTTCTTAATAAATTGAGATTTTGAAATTTTGAATTCCTTACAATTACTTGTTATATACATTTTATTTAACTCCTATAGATTATTAGCAATAGGCAAAAAATGTCAAAATTAGTGGAATGTTCTCAGGAGACGGATAATTCCGTTAAAAACAATTTCACGAAAACAATGTAGAAAAAGTAAAAGAGATGTAGAATCCATCAACAAGTAATTAAAGTTATCGTGTATGTGTAGGATAGATGGGTGGCCTTTAACAAACCCTCCAATCAGTAAAACATATGGGAGGGTTTTAATTAAAAGTTGTGAAACGAATATAAACAAAACGTTATTGCTAAATTTAATAGCGCCCACTCGTATATACAACTTAGGCATATAATAAAAACTTTAAAAAACTGTGCATGTAAAGTTTATTATGGTCTAAAAACCAAAATAATTAAAACACTATTGAATGCTATTTTAATTCCTCTAACAAACTTAATAAATAAAAGCATTAGAATGAATGAGTTTCCCGATGCACTGAAAATTGCCAAGGTTATACCGCTAATTAAAAAAGGGGACATACAATTATCAAATTTTAGACCAATATCAATAACGCCAATTATTGGTAAAATATTTGAGAAGTTGATTGCAGTCCAAATATCTAATTACTTAGAAGATTCTGGTAAATTATATTCCTTTGAGTTCGGTTTCAGAAATAACAAATCAACCTCCCAGGCCATCCAGAACCTAACATAGTATGTAATTGTCGGTTTTGAAAATCATTACTATACTTATATCCTATTTTGTGACCTAAGCAAAGCATTTGATTGTGCGTCGCATAATATACTATTAGAGAAGGCAAAACTATTACATTTTGGTGATGCTTATCGTCATATCTGGAAAATAGGCAACAATATATCAGAAATACGTCACGTATCATCGGATGTTCCACAAGGCTTCTTCCTGGGACCTATTCTATTCCTAATATATGTAAACGATCTTCCTAATTGCGATAACCGGGCACACTTTACACTCTTTGCGGACGATACAACACTACTATGTCAAAATAAGGATATTCGTGAACTAGCTGCAGACATGAGTAACATACAGACTAACACTAAGCAATGGTTCCTTGCAAACAAGCTGTATCTGAATGATGATAAATCAGAGCACCTCATGTTGTCTCAACGCAAAATACCACAAACAATGACTGTGTACAATTTCTTGGTATAAAAATTGATAATAAATTAAAGTGGGACCATCACACACTTTATATATCCAATAAAATATCCAAATATGTGTATGTAATTAGGAAGCTAGGAGAAATTGGTACACTACAGTTACAATTGAATGTTTATTTTGCTAATATATATTCCGTAATATCATATGGTATAATAAATTGGGGGCCAATGAGTAATATTTTTAGAATACAGCGAAGAGTATTTATGTATATATTTATGAGTATCTCATTCATATGAAAACACACTTTAACATATATGAACTCAACTAGGCACACTCATTATATAAGACCAGTATTAAAACTATTATTGAAATCAAAAGATGGTTCAAATTACTTCTCTATTCAATTATTTAATGCTCTACCAAGAGAGATGCAAGAGCTGGATGACGTGCAATTTAAAGCATCATTAAAGAATGTTCTATTATCGAATGTATTTTATTCATGTGATAAATTCTTTGATTATATGTCTAAAGTTAATAAAGTGCAACATAGTTTGTAAACTAAACTGTTTGACTTGACATGTATATAATAGCACCAATTTATTTAAACAAATTTTTCAAATAATTTTTGATACTGTTTTACTGATTGGAGGGTGAGATAGAGGCCACCCACCCACCCTACATATACACATAAACTTTAATTCCTTGTCGTCTCGCTGTATCCAATGAAATTAATTAAAAAACTTTTTGAATAAAAAAAGAAATAAAAAAGGTAACATTTTTGAGTGAATAAATTACTAAAAATTTGACGCATGCTGGATGGACAGACTTTAAATCTAAATTAGATAAGGTTAGCTATATAAAGTCATTTATATTTAAACTTAAATTTTGATTTTGTTTTATTTCTTATTAGAGGGTTTGATTGTTTTTAGCAGCAAAATCATCAACAACTAGCAATTTAGGTTTTCTGTATATGTAGGGTGGGTGGGTGGCCTCTATCCCACCCTCCAATTAGTAAAACATAAGCGATGGTTTTAATTAAAAGTTGTAAAATATAAATAAACACAAAATAATTGCAATTTTTAGAGATTTATTCATACATTTTTATCAAATATTTTTTGATGATATTTTACTGATTAGAGGGTGGGCTAGAGGCCACCCACCCATCCTACATATGCATATAAATTTCAATTACTCATCGTCTCGCGGTCCGGAGTAAAATTAATTACAAAACTTTTTGAATAAAAAAGAAATTAAAAAGGTATAATTTTTGAATGGGTAAATTAGTGAAAATTTGATGCATGATAAGTGGGCAGACTTTAAATTTAAATTGGATAATATAGAATATCATTTATATTTAAACTTCAATTTTGATTTTGTTTTATTTTTTTATTCCAGAAAGGGTTTGATTGCTTTTAGCAGCATAATCATCAACAACTAGCAATTAAGATTATCATGTATATGTAGGGTGGGTGGGTGGCCTCTATCCCACCTTTCAATCAGTAAAACATAATCGAGGGTTTAGTTTGCAGTTGTAAAATGTAAGCAAACACAAAATAATTGCATTTTTTAATTGAAGTATTTATTCCTACAAATATTTCACATAATTTTTGATGATATTGTACTGACTAAAGGGTGGGATAGAGGCCACCCACCCACCCTACATATAATTATTTACTTTAAATACTAATTTCCTCGCGGTTTGCAATAACTTTAATTACAAAATTGGAATAAAAGAAAATTTACTAAGTAAAATTTTTGGCTGTGTAAATTAACAAAAATTATATACATGATACGTGGAAAGATTTTAAATCAAGCTTAAATAAGATTAGCTATAGAAGTTCATTTATATTTAAACGTAAATTTGGATTATACTTTATTTTTTATTATATACAAGGTTTTATTGTTTTGTAAGCAGCAACATTATCAAGAATTAGTATTTAAAGTTATCATGTATATGCAGGGTGGGTGGGTGGCATGTATCCCACCCTCCAATCACTAAAACATAAGCGAGGGTTTTAGTTAAAAGTTGTGAAATATAAATAAACACAAAATAATTGCAATTTTAGATAATTATTTTCACATTTTTTTCAAAAAAAAATTGATGATGTTTTACTGATTGGAGGGTGGGATAGAGGCCACCCACCCACCCTACATATACATATAAATTTCAGTTGCTGATCGCCTGGCGGTGTGGAGTAAAATTAATTATAAAACTTTTTGAATAAAAAAGAAATTCAAAATGTATAATTTTTGAGTGAGTAAATTAGAAAAATTGTGATGCATGATGGGTGCGCAGACTTTAAGTCTAAATTAGATAAGATTAGCTATAGAAAGTCATTTATATTTAAATTTACATTTTGATTTTGATTTATTTTTTTAGCAGCAAAATCATCAACAACTAGCAGTTATCAGGTTATCCTGTATATGTAGGGTGGGTGGGTGGCTTCTATCCCACCCTCCAATTAGTAAAACTTAAGCCAGGGTTTTAATTAAAAGTTGTAAAATATAAATGAACACAAAATAATTGCAATTTTTAGAGATTTATTCATACTTTTTTTTCGAATAATTTTTGATGATGTTTTACCGATTGGAGGGTGGGATAGAGGCCACCCACCCACCCTACATACACATATTAACTTAATTACTGATCGCCTCGAGGTTTCCAATAACTTTAATTGCAAAATTTGAATAAAAGAAAATTGACTAAGTAACATTTTTGAGTGTGTAAAAATAAAATTAAATAAAAATTATATACGTGATACGTGGGAAGGCTTTAAATCAAGCTTAAATAAGATTAGCTATTGAAGTTCATTTATATTTAAACTTAAATTTGGATTATGCTTAATTTTTTATTACATTCAAGGTTTTATTGATTTGTAAGCAGCAAAATCGTCAAAAATTAGTATAGAAAGTTATCATGTATATGCAGGGTGGGTGGGTATAACTTTTGAGTGAGTAAATTAGTAAGAATTTAATGCATGATGGGTGGGCAGACTATACATCTAAATTAAATAAGATGAGCTATAGAACGTCATTTATATTTAAACTTAAATTTTGATTATGTTTTATTTTTTATTACAGAAAGGGTTTGATTGCTTTTAGCAGTAAAATCATCAACAACTAGCAATTAAGGTTAATATACATATATGTAGGGTGGATGGGTGGCCTTTATCCCACCCTCCATTCAGTAAAACATAAGCGAGTGTTTTAATTATATTTTGTAAAATATAAATACATTTTTTTCAAATAATTTTTGATGATGTTTTACTGATTCGATGGTGGGATAGAGGCCACCCACCCACCCTACATGTACATATGAATTTCAATTACTAATCGTGTCGCGGTCTGGAGTCAAATTAATTACAAAACTTTTTGAATAAAAATGAAATTCAGAAGGTAAAATTTTTGATTGTTTGTAGTAAAATCAGCAACGATTAGTATTTAAAGTTATCATGTATATGTAGGATGGGTGGGTGGCCTCTATCCTACCCTCCAACCAGTAAATCATAAGCGAGGGATTTAATTAAAGTTGTAAAATGTAAAGAAACATAAAAAATGGTAATGTGGCCATCATAGTATTTTCCTTACATTATTCTCGAAAACAATGAGGTTTAGGCAAAAAGGCTATTCTTAATAATTTGTTTATTTTTAAATTCTCTACAATTATTTGTTATTAATTTTTATGTAACTCCTATAGTTAACGAAAAACATGTTTTAATAAAACTATTCTTCGAATTTAGAAAACTATCGAGACAAACAAGAAACGCTTGGGGTAAACATCCACTTCCGGTTTATGAAAGTTCACCAAAAGCTTTTCTGTTCTAATTTTTAACGATAAAATTTAAGTTTAAAGTTTCATCTCAATAGGATTATTCGTTTTTAAGATACACCGCCCACCAACAGACACACAGACAAACAATTTTTTTTCCAGAAATTAGTGAATTGGGGACCTCAAAACGGATATTTCCGTTATATATATTTTTTAATTTCCATGAAAAATACTTCTATATATTCTATATAGGGAAAGTAAAAAGGTTTTAGTGGCTGCGAGGACATTGAAGACGATAACCGAGCTGAGAGACCTTAAACAAGCTGAACTGAGAAAAATCTGATGAAAGTGCTTGAACTGTTAAACATCGGCAGTCATCTCAGGGTTAATTGTATTGCCAATGAACTAGGATTGGGTCAGACTACTACAAGTTAGTGATAAAATATTTGTTGATAAGAAAAGTGTGTATCAAATTTGTTTCCAAAGTTCTGTCAGATGAAGAGAAGGCACGTCGCTTTCTATTTACGAAGAAATGCTTCAACGTTTAGAAGAAGATCCCATATTTTCTTTTTTAATTAGCTGGTTACTAGTGATGAGACCTAGGTCTATGACTAAGATCCTGAACGAAACATCGAAGAGGCAATTCTCCTACGTCCTCATCTCTAAAGCGCAAGAAGGTATTAGCTTGTTCCTGCCGACTAGAGTGTGATAGATCAGTTTTACGCTAGAGTACTTCGTTATTTGTCCGGATATTAGATGACTAATTTTGGCCAACTTCAACGTGATGACATGATTCCAGCAAGCCTACGAATAATAGAAAAAAAACGCTAAAACAGTGTACTGGTGCCAAGGGTCATATTTCAAGGAATTTCAGTTGGCCTAACCCTAATCGTCTCATATCCAACAAGGGTTACCACATCATATGACATGATTTATATTTAAATCACTTAAAAGTACTCCTTAAGGATTTATTTTTGAACAATAAAGTACAAGTTTTATTACCAATGAGCTGTAAAGTTTATGTTTATGTTTGTTTGTTTTCTGTACCAACAAAAAAGCCTAACACATACAAAAATACATAAATAATATTAATTACATAATTTAGACTGCACGAAAATTGAGTTCATGCTAGATGATCTTCCACTCGTACCTCGAAGTATTCTTTTGTTGACGCCCATACAGGAACCAACCAGAAACTAAGATTTAGGTGTATTTTAGCCTTAAATCCAGGTATTTTTGTCCCTAATGTGGGAATTATATGTCAATTTTATTAACGGTCTATTAAGGTGCAGAAATAAGTTAGAAATATGTGTCAGTAAACTCCAAATATGAAGTGTTTTCGTTCACTTAATTTATATATTCAGTTCCATCAAAACAACCAATATAAATATCAATTAATAAAATACGTTAGAATTCACTTTCTTCACAATTTATTTTGTATTCACTAGATGTACATTTCGAGCACTAAGTGCTCATTATCAATAGCTAACGAAATGTACATTTAGTGAATACAAAATAAATTGTGAAGAAAGTGTTTTATTAATTGAAATTTCTCTTCACGTAACTCAAAAACCAATAATTTAAATATAAATATATTTTTAGCATTTGCTCATTTAGATATTTAAATTAAATTAATTTTAAAATACGTTTATACCTTCACAACATTAATTTAAAACATATATTTACTTACAATCAAGTCCAATTATGCTGTGTGTGACAATCTAGGGGAAAAGTAAGGCGGAACCGACCAATTTAAGTGTCTATAAATTTTTTATGTACTAGTTTGCATGCATATTTATGTGCAGAAGATACTCTAAGGTCTAGAATATGTGGTTGTGTGTGCGATAAATGTCTAATGTTCTGTAAGCGAATGTGTATTTGTAGCTAACTATTGTCAATTATTACAATGCCAATGTAGCAATGAACGCTTAATAATCGAAAATGCTAAAATCATTACTGTACGACTATGTAAAGGATATACTTACTTTATCCTAATAATTTAAAAATTTTATATATCATAAATCATTTATGAATACTAAATTAAAACGCTTATATTATGATGTATCACGTTGTAATGCAGTTCTAACGATAAGGTCAAACTATTTGTGTAGGGACAAATAGCAAAATGGTAGAACACTTACATCTAAAATTACCTTGTAGTAACGATAACATAAAACGAATATAGTTATAAATTAAAGGAAATAATTCTATAAAGACATATACCATAAGCTCAGATAAGAAAGTGAGTTTATAATTTAGTACTATATTAAACATTGATACTATTTATTGTAAATATAGTACATCCTGAATTTTTTGTATATTTATATGCTTAATACTTAATAGTATCATTAATATAAATATTTTTGTTTTAATTCAATATATGTGTATATTTACCGTACATATATATTTAAGTAACTTTGGTATCAGTAACCGCTTTTTAAGTTATTCTCAAATTAGGACGTTGGAAAACTTATCTCGTGGTTATACCTATGAAATAACTTATTGTTCGTCTCGTGAAAATGGCGCCGTTATGCCGTAGTTTAGATAAGGCCTCCCGTACTTTGCGCAAGAACTTCGAGACCGAGTCTTGTTTTCAGCGGACTTATAAACGAGCAATTTGTATCTTTAATCCCTATTTCTGAGAATAGAACTGGACGAAGTGGATGTAGACCTCAATTGCTTGTACGTCATATCAAATATAGATGCCGGAGGAACAATCGGGGAAGTATTGACGTAGTGAGACCAACAGCTGGCCCAGGAGAGCCACAGCATTTTTCATGTACCATTGAATTGTTGGCGGCGGATGAATGTCGGCAAATCCGCGCTTATCTGTGTTTCATCAATCATATCTGGAATAATAAAAATAACCAATAAAAGGAACGCGCTTAAATCATTTATCTTGCGCGCGAACGTAAGCTCATCCACGCCGGATTGTACCACGTTCCATATGTACAGGAGTTGATAGTTGTTATTTCACATTAATTGGACAGGTCGAGTATTACTTCACTTTACACATGGAATTAATTCACTCAATTAGTTAATCTACTCGTCCATCAAGTGAACAGCATATTATTGTGTTCATATAGTGGTTGCCCGGAGACAGGCATTTACCAATGTCTGTGCACCATGCGTCTGCTCATTATTATCTACATTATAATTAAATGCACTATTCATTCATTTATCTAATTATCAAATGCCGTCTACACATTACTGTATTCGATTGTATTGATGGTACTCATTTATCATGAATTATATCAGCAGACGGTCGTCTAGACCACATTAATTGACTTCAACGTTTGAGTGATTTATTATTTTAATATAAATGTGTAATTTATATATGTATAAGTGAACTATTTTTATATCTTTATGGTACATTACGTATTTCATTTAAGCGTGATTAATTCAGGTATAGTGAATTATCACAATATATTATCTATTATTGCAGTGGACGATCAATAAGTAATAAACGTACGAATGATATGTATATGATAACATCCTTTCTTTAAACTCCCGAAGAAAACCAGCAAACAATAACAGCGCGTGCAGTTTAAGGATAAATCCGACAATTTTTCATTTCCTTCCTTTATGAGGTTTCTCCGAACCATAACGCAAGATTATGAGCATAATCTGTGCCGAGATTGCAGAAAATGCAGGCGGCGAGAGAACGCGCGCAAATCCACTCCACTTTGCAAACGATGTTGGTTTATACTTACCTTTCCTTCCATATGAGAATTTATAACATCCGGAAATGGACAATTAAATTGTCCGCTTGCAAAGTGCACCTATAGGTATACCGTAACACCGCGGAACGCTCCTTGCCGAAGTAGAGATTAAGGAACGTAAATATGCCCTAATAGTGCAATTTAATAGAATATTCGATATCGCCGTAGTCACGTATGTAAATGCCCTAAACTGTTTATTTTGCGACGGTTTTACGGGATATGAAAACTCAATTGAACTATTATAGCAATTATTGGAATTGTATTGGTTTTTTACATCATTGTGATTATACAGAAATCGTTACTCAATAAAATGAATTTGCTATCGATCCTACCAGGAACACGAGTAGTACTAATCGTAGGAGTAATTGACCCCAGTGTTTAGTGTATTTATTTTTGTGTAAATGACCTTACCACTTTAAAGAATCACTACGTCCATTAATTTCAATGACGGATGGTACCGGTCATCGCTATCGCTAGTTAGACAACCACATGTGCTCACCATCTTTATTTCCAAGGTCACCATTTTGATATCAAAACACTCTTTTATCAAAGAAATATGACTTGATTACAGACCAATCAAAAGAAGAAAAAAGAAATTTTAAGGAAAGGGGATTGAATTTATTCCTGAGATGAATAAGTAAGTTTAATTACGTTCTGAATTAATTAAAGCAAGAGAACTAGATTTAAGAAGTGATTTGTTTTGTAAAAGCCATTGTTGTACATTTACGTATTTCTAAATTATTAGTTAAAAACTACAACTCTTCAAAGTTTATTATTTAGATTACTATATTTAACACAAAATTTAAATATAAAATGTAATGAAGTAAATTTTTATCGTTATTCAATTTAATACATCATAAAAAATGTTGAAATTTAATCCCTAAAAATTTTTTTTATTCAATATTTAAAGTCCACTTTTTATGTATCATTAGAGTTCAGAATTCACACTAGAAAAGTTGTTGTCGGTGTTATTTGTATAAACAATACATGCAAGCCTTAACGGTTATGAAAATAGATACAATTCTGATATTGCAAAAAAACTCTCAAAATCTGCACGAAAAATATTATCATTTCTTCTCTAGGGTTCGTTAGTTCCTATTGGATCAACAAAATACTTTTTGTCTGAGATATTTAGAAAAAGAATGTAACAAGGTTCGAGTGGCCGCGAGGACATTGAAGACGATAACCGAGCTGGGAGACCTTAAACACACTGAACTGAGAAAAATCTAGCAAAAGTGATTGAACTGTTAAACATCGGTAGTAATCTTAGTGTTAATTTTATTACCAATGAACTGGAATTGGGCCAGACTATGGTGTACAAGTTAGTGATAGAAGATTCGTTGATAGGAAAAGTGTGTATCAAACTTCTCTATTCTATTCTATTTACGAAGAACTGATTAAACGTTTGCATATTTTCTTGTTTTAATTAGGTGATGATACCTGGGTTTACGAAATAGAAATTTGTTCTTGAGTTACGTGAAGATTTATTTTATACACTTTGCAAACAAACACGAACACTTTCTTCACAAGTTCGTTTTATTTCGCTAGATGTACATCGAAAAATATTATCCTTTCTTCTCTAGGGTTAGTTAGTTCCCATTGGATCAACAATATTTTGCCTAAGATATTTAGAAAAAGGATGACCATCAAACCTGAATCTTTGAATTTACAAGATGTTATCTATCATCAACACAATTGGCGTCGTAAATAAATTAATTTTTTTTATAGGGATATACACTGGTTATTTATCGTGATGATGCCTGATTTTTTTTCTGATACTCAAAGTCGAGTGTTAATGAGCATGCACAACTAAGCGATGCAATAAGAGTGTAACTTGCATCTTCTCTTGAAATGTATTCAAATTTCCTGAATCAACTTGCTTCGTACAAAAGAGCATTTTCGATGTAATTATGAATGCTGTCACAAATTCTATATGCTGACCAGAGATTTGTAGTGAATTTGACAAAAATAATTACATTCGGGATTAAGCTTATAAAGGAAATAGTTGTTTCAAGAAGATTTATTTAAACAGATTCTTGTAGATTCTTCTTTTAACTGAACCTACGATGACAAATAATTTATAAAAAAGACCTTTATTGGCATCTTTTACAATATTTCTTTCACAATCATAAACTACTAATCTACGGCTGCCACATCCTTTCTCATCCATTCACCTATCCTTTTTATTCTCCCTATCCATTCATCACGCATCTCTTTGCACTCTTGGCCTAGATGACTCCATGAGTCCCTTCCAATCTCAATCTCGCACAACGCACAACTACCATACCTTCCTTCCTTTTTCGTCTGATCCACATCTAGCCCTTGCCAGAGTAACTTTCTTGGACCTTGCCCACTCTGTCTTCAATTGATACTCTAGCACTCTTCCATACACTTGCCACCTTCCATATATTGCGTTGTACCCAATCTTCCCGCTCTTGCGCTTCCACTTCCAGCCATTTTTCTCTCATCCAAGCTGATACATTCACTCCCTGTTCCTTCATACATTGCTTTTCTTTCTAATCTCCGTTTACACTCTCCTACCCCCCCGCAAGTCCTCCATACCTCTTTCACTAATCTCTCACTATTCCACGTACTCACATTCATCTCATACCTAGATAAAATTTATAAAATTTAGCTATTTATTATTTGGCTTACTGATTTTTACATCTAAAAAAAAGTAGAATATTTGTATTGTTTATATCTATATCTATATTTGATTCTCATTTTTCACTTGGTGGAACATTATGTTAACAAGTAGACGCCGGCGTGAAATTTGCTAGTGAGGGTGGCATTTAGACTTCCAGCATTTGTCGCTTGTATTTCGGCGTGCGCCACTGGTTGTTATCTGTTGCTATAGCAACGCCGCCCGATGGGAGTACTAGCATATTTCATTTTCCATATTTTATATTGTCATATTTTGAATATTAGGTAAGTATTGTCTATAATAAATAATTCTCACAAACAAAAATTCAAATTTCACTTTCACCTAAGATGTTTTCGTCAGATGAAGGAAGTTCTTCGGACGAATCATTATTTACGGCTATACAGAAGACATTACGACCATTAGTAATTTCCAGTTCTTCAGAAGAATTTGAAACAGATGAAGATAGCATAGACAAATTTGACAACAATATAAATGGCGAGTGGCCCCCAATAAACGAAGAAAGGCAAGAAAGTGAAACACCGTGTGGTGAAGAGTTATTAGTAAATAATGTTGATTGTAACGATCCCGGTGCATTATACAAATTGTTTATTACTGAAAGTGTTCTACAACAAATTGTTGCTGAAACAAATAAATACGCAAGGCAATGCCAGGTAAATTATCCAGAGGAAACTGGCACTAGAAAACATCAAACAATCTGGAGACCTGTGAAATACATATTTTTTTAGAATTTTACATATTATAGGTCTGGTGCAATTGCCAGAAATTCGACTTTATTGGTCGAATAACCAAATGTATGGCAATCTATGCATAAAAAAGTATATGCACCATGATCGTTTCTTGGACATATTGAACTATCTGCATTTTAGCGATAACATGGCTAATATTGCCACATATCGTTTATATAAATTCTCTGCGCTTATGAAAGAAATCATTCATAATTTTAAAACAACTGTCAAGCCCGGAAAAGCAGTTGTTATAGACGAGAGTATGATTCCATGGCGAGGACGTCTTTGCTTTAGACAATATTTTCTAGGCAGACGTCACAAGTACGACATCAAACTGTGGTTATACCTTCAATATCGAAGTCTATGCTGGAAAAAACGGTCAGGATATAAAAATAGCACACTCACATGACGTCGTAATGAGATTAATGGATGGAATTTTGAACGAGCAACGAATTTTGTATACTGACAGCTTCTATACCAGTGTGCCATTGGCCGAAGAACTTTTAAAAATGTCCACATACATTTGCGGGACCATAAAAATAAACAGAAGGTTCTTACCATTAGAAGCAAAGACCAAAGAGAAACGTGGCGATTCCTTCTGTGCCAAAAATCGAGATGGAGTAAAATTTGTTAAATGGACAGATAAGAGGACAGTATGTATGCTAACAACGAGCAAAAGCCACACATGTGCAATTATGGACGGTCCAAATGGCAAACGAAAACCGGATGCAGTTTTCGATTACAATATTGCAAAAAAAAGAGTCGATTTATCCGCCCAGAAGGCATCGTATTACAATTCCTTGAGAAAAACTATCAACTGGTACAAGAAAATTATCATTGAGTTAATTTGTGGCACATCTGTTGCTATCGTTTGGTGCATTTATCAAAAGTTTGGTTTCCAAAAATTGAATTTATTAAAATTTAGAGAATTGATCATTCAGAAGTTATTAGATAAACATGTTACGGATACTCGGGAATCAAAGCAGCATTTTATTGAAACACTGCCTGGCACCAGCCGAAAAAGCTAGAATGCTACAAAAATATATCTCAAGTAGAAGGATGAGCAGTAGCTAGAAAAAATCTAAAAAAGTGTGCCAGCATTGTGTATAAATTATTTTAAAAATGTACATAAGAATAATTAAATAAATAGTATTGTTAGAAAAAAATTTTCTCTAATAATTTTTAATTCATTTGCAACGGCAGATTATTCCTATTATGTATGAAAATACTGTTATTGAAATTCTAAATGCCAAATAAAGATCTATAAATAAATCACAACATTCGCTTTATTCACTATTTAGATAACAAAACTGTTAGATTTTCAAATTGGTTTTATAGTAAACACTACATATGTATCAATAGTGAATATGGATTTTCAACATTTAAGTGTCTCAACAATCAATCAATTCGCTTTATTCTTTTTATTCTGTATTAGCTTCGTTATTCCTGCTAACACAACATGTTAAACAAATACAAACATAAAACAAAAATTTTGACCGCAGGAATCACAGGCGGAGTTCACTGCTTCTCAATGATCTTCCATTCGACCCTTATATCCTTCCATAGACAAATAATAACCCTTGGTTGCTTCTGGATTCATTCTTGATATATTAATTCAGCAAATATGCTGCATTTTATCCTTTTTAAAGGAAATTCTAGACAGTTTCAGGTGGGGCACGCCGGCGTCAACGGTTTAATAATAGGTTGTTGAAAAAATTCACATGGTTTCTTTCACTTAATTGTTGTTGTTAGTAACAATTAAGTTAAACAAACCAAGTGAATTTTTTCAACAACCTATTATTTTTATTGTTCTTCAATTTGATACATCATAAAGATTGAGTTAAGGTTTAATCATTAAAAGTTAGCTTTTGTTCAATTATTGAAGCTTACTGGTTATCATTAGAGTCCAAGATTCGCATTAGAGATGCTGTCTCTATTAGATGTTATTGATAATAATAATAGAGTTTACTTTTACGTCAATGATTTTGTAAAGATTATTTTTAATATGCAGAAAACTGTTTTAAATGTTTCATTTATAATGTCTATGATTTCTTCAAATGTCAAGAAACTATTCCAAAATCGGGAAACAAACACTATACATTAAGCTTTTTCATTTTCTAGGTATCATTGAATCTACGTATAATTTATATAGTTTAGCAGTTCTTTATAGTTCACTATAGTCTAAAAATCTTCAATATCAAAAATTTACTTTTATCATTTCTCAATTTCCTCATTAACCGTAAATTAAAGTTTAATCCCTAAACTTGAAGACTGTTGCTTATCATCAGAAATCAAAATTTGCGGTCATTATTTGATATTATGTTTTGTGAATAGAAAAACATGATTTCAATTTTTGCAGAAAACCATCAATATTTAAACGATCATACTACATATTTCAAAAGTGACTCTTCTTTCCTGAGTAACTAGGAAATATTATCCCTATCGCTAGTTCCTGTTCCATCGACAAAATTAGTAAGTTCTTGAGACCTGCGGATGGAGATTAACTCTAAGTCTTTGCTTTTAACAAGATTTTACCTCATCATCATGGATATCGTACTTAAATTATTTTTGGGCGTATTGCATCACGTCTAGGGAATATCAACTGGCCGTTGCAATATGTTTTCGTTTGAGTATCATAAGTCTTGTATGTAGTGTCAAAAATACATTTTAGACGACCGCATTATTTAGGAAAGTTTTGGGAAAAGAACATCTAATTCTTTAGCGTATTTAAAATGTTCTCGATCAACTTGCTACGAAGAATAGAAGAAATATACGTTAAATTATATAATTATTAGCGCTTGCTGTTACAGTTATTTCAAAACCAAAAATGTAAACATCATCACTCATTGTTAGACGAAAATATTCTAAGTTGTGCACTAATTTAGTTTGAGTGATATTTTCTAAAAACATGGTAATTTTCAGAAAACTTGAAAATATATTCTAACTGATAGCCTACCTCTAAATACTATTATGTAACAACTAAACTTAAAAACGTTAATGCCATGTTCTCTGGCATATATTTTGCTTCTTTTCCTTATTTTTATATATTATAAATAAATAGAATGGTTGCGACCGTTACTTCTACTATTATTTGTGGTTAGAACATGGTGAATTTTTCAATTCAGTGTAGAAAAATTCACTATGTTCTAACCACAAATAATAGTAGAAGTAACGGTCGCAACCATTCTATTTATTAGTGTTTTGTTAATGGCAATATCTGTCCCTGAAAATTTTATGTTTTATACTATGAAACATATTTTACATGCTATTAGCAAACTGTTACTAATATAGTTACAAAGATTTAAGCAGATTATAGTCTATTACTATTCATTCATTATTTAAAAATGTCTTCTAATAAATAGGTTACATAACAATGGCTAAACATAAAAACGCTAAGGTTACTTCTCCTGTAATGAACCTACAGAGGATTATTTTGGAAAAATAATAGAACCAAAGGCAAAAATCTTAAAATTAGAAATTCTAGACACATTCCAGTCATCCCGTAGAAGCACGTACATCTCCTAAGTATGCTAATTGTTGATAATAATAATCGAAAACTTCGGAAGAATTATGTAAGCAAAAACCAAGAACTTGAAACAAAAATCTAATTGGAAGCTCAAGAAATTTTTCAAGGATATGGTTTATTATTGCAAGTTAAAGAATTTCTCCTAATTTTATTAATAAAAATAGCAAAAACCTTCAGAAGATTATTATATAAATAATGGAGGAACCAAATGTAAAATTCTAAGAATTGGGAATTCAAGAGGCCAACACAACCCAGCCAGATTGCTGAAGAATGGAAATCTCCTAAGAAAGCTTGTTATTGATAAATAATAATTTGTTGGAATGAGCACGAAAATATTCAAATTATTAAAAAATACAATTAAGTATTATGGATAAAATACTTAAGAGAGATTAGTGAATTTAACAGAAATAGTAGATTCAGGATTAAGGAAGCAAGGAAAATGGTTGTTTCAAGAAGTGATTTTTTACTAAACTTAAGCTAATTTATATGGTTTAGCATTTTATTATTTACTATTGTCTAAGGATAATTTAAATCTATAAATTAGTTACTAGGTCACATTACTTTCACTATAAAACGCAATTTATTTTTTTTTATGTAGTAGTACTTTCCTGTTTATTCAAGAGCGGTTATGTTTTGTATCCAAAAGATGGGCGTTAGGCGTACACTAAAAAACATCATTCCGCAAGTTCAAACCGTAAAATTTAAAATGAGAATTTGATTACAAAAGGCACTACCTCTGTAATGGAATGTTTTTGATGATACGGAAAATATTATGGGCCGATTGTAAGGCGGGAATAAACTGAAACAATGTAACAGCTATCTGAAAGGATGATTCCCGAGGGAATGGCCCGGCTGGGTGCGGCTTTCAGTGTAGAAAATGTCGTTATCGTAACCATATAAGGCACTCACATCTGCATTAAGTAACACCGAAGGCACACTCCCCCCTCCGATCTAAACTTTCCATGCGAGATTTAACACGAGGAAAAAATCTCCTATTTGTCCAAGTGACACTGGGACAAGGTTTGTTGCAGATTGAATTGCATATGGCGTACGTTGTCTCCGATTTGATATTTTTTTTAATTTTTGGTATGAACATATAGTAAACGCCTCACAAGAAACGAGAGAGGGGCGGCCTGAAAATTTAATAAGCTCGAGTGTAAGACAATACGCAACACAATATTCTGCATGCCGTGAAGATAAACAGGAAGCCATTCGTCTACAGTAAATAGTTAGAGTAGTGTAACAGCGATAGCAAAACAATGTGATCCCCCGAGATTGGGCACATTACAATCAACAAACAGAGAGTCGTGCATTTGGAATAGGCATTTGAGACGACGGAGCCTCTTGGAGGGTAGAAGGTACTTGAGGTACCTAATTACCGTAATGCAATTTCCGCTATTGTGGGACAGCCACGGAAGATTCCACTCACGCGCCATTCCGTATTCTTATATACAGGGGATAGGCAAACAAGACAGGTCAGAGCTTATCTTGGTAAACAGAGTTGCGTGTGCGGAATGGGTATATTGTGTACGAGGGGTCATAGCTAGACTGGTGCCCTGCCGAGCTTAATTACAAAATAAAATGCCCTTAATTGGTCAACTTTTGTGTTATAATCAATAGCATGCGCTTGACTTGCTGCTGGCGAGGTGGCGTGCTCCACCCCCGGGGTCTGAACTGAAAACAAAGAGCGCCGACACACGGTAAACACAGCGATCGTCTTTTCATGTTCAAATAAAATCTATATGTACAGACTTGAGTTTGAGATATAGTGTGCAAAGTTTAAAAAGTTGTTACTTTTATAATATTGCATAATATTCGGTTCGGAAAAATATCGTAAAAGAATTTTTGCTTATAAAAATCTTAATAAAAGTATGTATTTCATTCGGCTAAGCAAATAAATAAAGATAATTTCTTATATATTTACATAAGTTATAAAATTTTAAACGTGCAGATTTTGTTTCCGCATCTCAACATTAAAAAGTAATTAATTTATGAGTGAGTTACCTTGGAAAAGTTTTCATTCGATTGAGAAAATATTTTCACTCAGTCTTCTATGAGATATTTTGAAAAACTCCCTTTGTACCTATTTGACAGTTTGTTGATAAGCATAGGTTAATTTAGATTAATCCTTTTAGTCTCAGACAACGATGTATCGTCGTTCGTTAAACTTGCGAAGAGTGCCAATGACGATATATCGTTGACAGTGTGATAGAATAGGTCATTCTTTATATTGCGAGAAAGCTTAAACTCAAAATAAATTTATAAAACGATCTAATTACACATTATATTATGGTTGGTATAAAGACTATGTTTACAACATGTATCGAGGCTAAAATTTGTCTTATCAATAATGTATGCAGAAGAAAGATTTTGAAGATTATGACAAAAAACGTTCTTTATTACTTACAAAGAGTTTTTTTTTTTTAAATTCTCATTTTTTTTTAAATCAAAGATCTGAATAATCCGGATAATACAAGTTATTAAAAAAATATAGCTTTGTCTGTCAAAGGCTTGGAAAAAAAGCGAACAGCTTGTTTTTCTTCATCTAATTTTGTGTATATGTTACACCGAATTTGTGAAATTGCCCATTACATGAAATAAGCAAAAATATTGCCTAATTCGTGTAATGCGCAAGTCCGTTGCATAGTTCACGAATTGGGCAAATAATCTGCCAAATTCGTGAATTCGGCATTACTTATTTTGCTCATTTCGTGCATTGAGCAAGGTAAACGTTAGTACTCTGGTGGTGTTTTTTGAAACTAAATGAAACGTCAAATCAGTAGACTGTCACCGCTGCAATTTTTGAAATAAATTCGCAATAATCGGAAATTACTCATAAAGGTATATATTCTTTTTATAATGTCGATTTAACCAAATATAGAATTTGATTATTTTTAGGCAACGTCTCAATTCGTTATATTTTTTCACTCGAAATGGACGTGCAGTCGGCAATCAACGACTATAGAAGCAATCATCTGTGGACTGAAGACCACGAGAAACATGTAATAAACGTTTTAGAAGATAATGGTAACCTAAAAGATAGACAATATTATCACATTAAGAAGATTTTCAGGTTAGTAAACTTTGCAGGAGTTAAGAAAGTGTCGAAAATTAGAGATCAGAAAATTATGGCAACTAGAAAGAACGTATTGTCAATTATTAATGACGTGCATATAGCTTGTGGACATAAGGGTGAAAAGAAAACATATAAAAAAGTTTCAGAGCACTATGCTAATATACCAATGTCACTCATAAAAAATTATTTATACAACAATGTGAGAGATGCACGGAAAAGACAAAAAAGAGTTTGCAAGTAGGTGTAGTTGTTCGCCCTATCACCGTTTCTGACTTAAATCAAAGAGGACAAGTGGACATGGTAGATTTTCAAAGTTTGCCTGATAGCGATTATAAATTTATTTTACATTACAAAGAACATTTAACAAAGTACAGTTTTTTAAGGCCACTTACTTCTAAAAGGGCGATAGAATTATCAAAAGAACTCCTCAGTATATTCTTAAACTTTGGGGCCCCACAAGTTGTACAGTCAGATAATGGGAGAGAATTTACTGCAGATGTGATCCAAGAATTGGGGTCTTTATGGCCTGATTTGATGCTCATCAATGGGAGACCAAGATATCCACA
This sequence comes from Ontholestes murinus, assembly GCA_963969525.1. Lineage (NCBI taxonomy): Eukaryota > Metazoa > Arthropoda > Insecta > Coleoptera > Staphylinidae > Ontholestes > Ontholestes murinus. The sequence continues at coordinate 16,221,981 of OZ018398.1, forward strand.
AAGCCAAGGTTCTGTTGAAAGAAGCAATCAAACAATGAAAGATTCTCTAATTGCTTGGATGCGCGACCATAATACTTCCCATTGGACAACTGGTCTGCTTTTCGTTCAATGGGGAATGAATACAACGTACCATGAAGCTATAAAAATGGAACCATATAAAGCTCTATTTGGACAACCAGCTAAAATGGGCTTACGTTCAAAAATTCCACGCGAATTTTTAGAAAAAATCAACAATGGGTTGTTTGAAGAAAGTATGGAAAATTACATTAAAACTGATAGCTGTACTGAAAACAAAGATATGAATGCTGATGTTAGGATTACTGATAATTTATAGATCAATAGGGAAAATTTGATTGAAGATCAATCCGCCAGAATTAATACGGTTGATGGAAATATACTAATGGATCAAGATCTTATCATTCAGCCACATCTGGCCGTTGAATGTAGAAAAATAGCAACTAAAAATTTGCTAGTTCAAGCCAACCGAATGGTAGAAAAGTCAAAAAAGAAAATGCCACCTTTGAAAAAAGGTGATAATGTTTTAGTTAGCATTAGTCAATTTGATAAGGACAAGGGAGACCCTAACAATTTAATTGGCGTTATAATCGAAATTCAGGATGATAGATATAAAGTGGGGACAAAACATGGAATCATTGAGAATCTATTAGAGAAAAACAGTGTGCAGAAGACAAAATACATGAAGCTAAAAGTAAGTGATGTTCCCCAAGAAGAAAAATCTATTAGGACATTAGTTAGTCTTAACTCTGTAGGTAGTGGTCAGGGATATCAAAGATGCCAATGTACTCAAGGATGCCAAACTGTAAGATGCGGGCGTTTCCGAAAAAAAATCGTTTGCAATTCTGTCTGTCATGGTGGCACAAGTTGTCAAAATTTTAATTAGTGTTTTGAAGTTATCTACTACTTATATGAGGTTACATTTTTTGTATTAATATAAATACTTAATTCTAAAATGGTCATTATTTTCTAATTTTGATTTAATTTCATAACATTGTCCTCTTATTTACATAGTAAGTACGATCTGGCGTATCGAGTTGTATATTATTAAAATTAAATAAGGTTACTTATTGTTAAAAAAGGTATTTCAACCAAATGCTGAAATTTGGCCAATAAAATACGCAGACCCTAAAAGACTCCATCCTAGATCAAAGGTATTGGTAAAGGATTATTCAACTAAGCTCGCTAATATTCACATTAAATATGATATATTCTGTAACTCGGCTTGTTATTTGATTCGGAATTATCCATAATTGTATGTCCATGTCAAGTGATACAGATCACCCAAACTTGAAGTTCAATGTGGCAGGTCGAACACAAAACTAAATGCACCAATTATCGGCTTTTTGTTTAAATAATAATTCTGTTGCTCCTATTTTAAAGTGTACAATCGCATTTTTAAAGTTAATTATTTGATTATGATATATAAATATATTTTTAATTACTTATTATTTTAATATACACGAAATTATGGTGAAATAATAGATTAATGTAATTGACATTTTAAGGTTTCTATACAGTGCCTAATTCATACATTCGGCAGATAATTTGCCTAATTCATAAACAAAGCAACGGGCTTGCATTTTTCATGAATTAGGCAAATTTTTGCTTATTTAATGAAATAGGCAATTACATGAATTCGGCGTAACATATATACAACTAATAAATAAATTGCCGGCGCTTTAGGTTGACAGACTTTTCCAGAAACAATGACGAAAGTATATATAATATTTTTACAATGATACCATTTTTGGGAATTAGTTTCTAGATGATGAAAATACACACCTTTTCTTTTAGATTGTAATAGTGTTTAAGATTTAAGGAAATTGAAATTATTTATGTTATTTGATAACCTGGATATGAAATATTCTGATTAATACAACCAGACTATTTTTTGGCATTCATGGACGCTCATTTAGTGTAATGAAGAACGAGGGGACATAATTTAGGTATCTTCAAATTATTCATTATTAACTGCACCACTGACTAGAAAAATCAGCCGTACTAGACAGTTAACTCTTTTCCCTCGAGGATTGAGAAGCCAACAAAGAATTATTCTTTTTAAAAGCTAACCTATACAAATGTAAGATACTAAATAAACTTTTGGTGTACTGAATCTAAAATTTAAAATTAGCTATTCCAAAGCTATCCTGTAAATTTGACCAATTTGACTGGAGAGTAATCATTAGTGTGTTGAAAGTATTTGACTATGGTATGTAGTTAGAATCAATGTAGGATTCATCATTAATGTGTTTAGAAATTCTCAAATTTGATTAGATTAAAAAAGTTTAGTTCATCAAATAAGAATCACTTTTAACTTAAATTGTTTAATTAATTTAACACCTGTAGGGTTAATGATACAAGACAAAGAAGCTAGGAAACTAGGAACTAGAAAATCCGAAGGGATAAATGACAACCAAAACTTTAATTTAAGAGATAAAACACTTTCAAGGCGGCGATTACTACTACCTACAAATACAATAAAAAAATCAGACTGATTTCAAAAATCCTAACAACGCCTAAAAGGAATACGGTATCAGATCGAAACCTCTCGAAATAACAATAGTATAATAAAGTCTTATCTGTATTCCCCACTGTTTCTGCACGAAAATTACTCCTTCTGATTAACTAACTGGGTAGTCCAGTAAAAACTTCCAGCGAGCCTGTCTGCTGTGATTGCAGTCCTACCAAGAAGACTCATGCCTTAAGCTATAATAAGAAGCTTGAGTGGGATTCAAAAATTTGAAACGTTAGCCACCTATCAAAGATAGCTTGAGAAAATGACCGTAAATGACAAGTTTATTAAAATGACAAAAATGACCATCAAATGCTACATTACCTTTCTGCTAAAAGAGAAACACAAATAGATACGAATTTTCTTCTATCTTTTGTTTCAGGAAAAAAAGGAACTATTGTTCCGGTTTCTTTGCTTACTTAGCTATCGTTTACAATGCACAGTACAGCATAGCACATATACATTTGATAAATATCATAATTTAAGATGAAAGAAATAATGGGTATATATATTTAAATTAAAGTTATAATACATACGCATATACAAATACAGTGTCAATACAATAACAAAAACATCATAAGAAATACAATACACAGTATTACAGTACTTCAGAGAGCTATCAATTTCTACAAAATATAAATAATATTTATGGTAGCACAAACGAAAACTTAAAGAAAGGTTTTGTTATTTCAGTTAAAACTGCTGAGATACCAAAGTGTTCACGACTGACCATGAGTTCAATTTAGAGCCAACGAATAATCTTTGACAGGGTAGAAATATATCACACTCTGAAGACGAATAGGGAGGAAGAGCAGTTAAAAATTTAAAAACAAAATAAAAGAACGGACAAATGATGAACGTTTAAATAGTGGCAGCCGTCGGTAAGCCACCAAAGTAAAATAGCTTATTTTCTAAGTTTAAAACCAAATTGTGGGGCGAGAACTTCCTTAAAAGTGTATTCGAGTGGTGTTCAACCACCGTGACGTTTTTGATACAATATTTTTACAAAAAGAGTTTTTACTGATAGTTATGTAGTTAACATTAACATTAGTGAAGTTACTGTGACCAATGGGTTATTCCCACGCCCATCATTTTTAGATACTGAGGATCCTAAGCATATGACACAATCAGTGTCATATGCTTAGGACATGCTTCACTGATATTGAATTTGCCTAAATAGGGTATACAATGTGAGAGGGTTAGGTACTAAATGCAATGTTTTTTTATGATAATGTATGTGCAAGCAACTATAACATTTTTTGTATAACTGAAACATGGCTACATAATGGAATTCTCAATTCTGAATTAATTTCAAATGCTTACAATGTGTATCGTTGTGATCGTATTAATCGTCGCGGTGGAGGAGCACTGATTTCTGTCATCAGTCAGAGCTGGTTTTTGCTTCAAATTTAACCAATTTTCAGTTACTGATTGTGTAAGTACTAGTTAATGAAAGGATAATTTATTTAGCATGCATATATATTCCGCCTTCGTCCTGTGTTATTGATTATGGAAATGTATTTGAAGTATTGGAATCAAAAATATATCAACAAGAACCAGTTTTGATTTTAGGAGATTTAAATTTGCCCAAATCACCGAAGTTTAAATTCACACATTGAATGCTTTAATAATTTTATTCAATTTAACAAATTAGCACAGCATAATTCTGTTTTGAATATTAACCAACGAATTCTCGATGCTATTATTTCCGGATCCAATTTAATATGAAATATTACTCAGGATGTTGGTTTGCCCAAATTATCAGCGAATTCGTTGTCATACTATTTTACTAAAGCTGACCTTAGAATCTTATATCAAGAAATTTCTTCAATTAATTGGAGTGATGTTACAAATCTTAATGAATCGGGCATGTGATAAATTTTATAAAATACTAAATGATGTATTCTCCAAGTGTGTTCCTAAGCGTAGGTATAACCCTAGCAATAAAAAATATCCTCCGTGGTTTAGTGTTCCACTAAAAAAATGATAAGGAGAAAAGACAGGGCAATTAAAATGTTTAAAAAACACAAGTTCAACTACTTAAAATCGATAATTAGCAGATTAAATCCAAGGATCGAAAAAAGTTATTTTCTTACGAGAACACAAAAAAGTCAATTACCCGAATTCCTGGTACTATGCATTTTCAATCACTTTAATTCATTTATTACTACCCGTCAGTATGAATTTGTAAAGAAGAGATCAATCATGTCAAATTTGCTTAGCTTCTCCGAATATGTATCTCAACAACTTACACGATATACTAGTGGCATTTACAGGTACAAATAGGCAAATAGAATTATATCTTAAGGAATTAAACAGTCTACATAAAACCATACAATTCACAATGGAAATAGAAACAAATAATTCAATTGATTGATCGAACAATAACAAGAATAAATAATAAACACGATTTTGCAATTTTTTGAAAACCAACTCAGACAGACACAACTATACAAAATAACTCCTTTCACCCAACACCCCATAAAATGGCTGCATATAATAGTATGGTACATAGATTAATCAACGAAGAAACATAATTATGACAAAGAATTAAATATTATTCACCAAATTGCATATTCTAATGGATTTTATAAAAAATTAATTGACAATATTTTAAATAAAAAGAAAAAGCAAAAAACATTACATTCAATATGACCCATGATTAAAGAAAAACAAAATAATTTTACTTCTATAACATATTTAGGACCAGCATCACTAAAAATATTAAACATTTTAAAAAAGAAAAATCTACAGACACCATTTAAAACAAATAACAATTTAGGCAATTTTATAAAAAAACAACAAAGATCCTAATATCAAAACAAAAAGTATATATGTTGACTTGCGGAGACTGCCTCAAAACATATGTCGGTCAAACAGGACGAGCAATCATTGACAGAATTAAAGAATTTATCAACAATAAAAGGACATCCACATATGCCAACCACCTGCTGTACAAAGGGCATTCTTTCAATGAAGAATTCAAAATATTACACCAAGAAAGAAAAATCAAGAAACTAGACTTATTAGAGAACTTAGAGATTAATAAAAGAAAAAACACAGGCCTTCTGCTAAACGATCAAACGGACATCAATCGGTCACCACTACCAAAACATAAATCTCTTAAAGAATAATACCCCAACCCCCTTACCCCCCACAGCAATTATTATATAAACCTGCCGCAAACTTTTATTCTTACCATTTCTTCGTCTGAAGAAGCCACAGTGTGGCGAAACAATTGTTTAGATTCCAAAAAAAAACAATAATAAAGTGTTTTGATTTTTAAAAACTATTTCTGAGTTTGTATGAATGGGTATTATTTAGTACTTAGGAAACATTTTGTAATTAATTAAAAAAATATATTTAAATATTATATTCTTTATAACAAACTTTCCCTGTAATTGGATTATATGTCTGTTGGTAAAATAAATAAATAAATACGTTTGTAAGAGACAACACACATCTTATCGTTTTCATGATGATTTGTACTGTTCTAATATTATGTTATTCACATGATTCTTAACAAATACTGAATCTAGACAAAACTATTATTTATTCTATAGATAATTTTCTAATGGTATGTTGTTTTTTGCTGTTGCAAAAAAATGACAAGTCTGTTCTAGTTGCTTCTTTAAAACGCATGGAATCTTTTAGATCTCAAACTTGGAACAATAAAAGGACATCTTTCTCCTAGTCTTAGACTTATGAATAGCTTGGGAAGCCTGTGCGTGCTTTATTAGTTATTCGCCAGAAAATGATCAAAACGAAGAATCGTAATGCTAGTTGGGGTTAAAATTTTTTACTGAGTTTCTAAAAATTTTTATTATTTATTTATTTTTTGGCCTTAAAATTTATTAAACAAGAGACCAGAGAGATTAAATAATCCAGAATTGGGGTTATATTTTTTTCGCAGTGAACAGTCAAAACCATTTTTAGAACTGAACTTTGTAGAAATCGTATTTTTCGGACTATAAGACGCGATTTTTTACATAGAAAAATTGATTCAAATTTTAGGTGCGTCTTATGGTCCGAATGTGGCATCAAATATTTCTTGCAATAAGTCGTCTCTACATTTGAGGTATATTGTATAGTCCGAAAACTGTGGCGTGCCATTGAAAATAAGTATGTCGCAAGTTATCTCAAGAAAATCGGGGAAATCCCCGAATTACCTCCACTCTTTTTGTATGATCGTCGACAACCAGTGTTAGGGTTAGCTTAACTCTGGAATACATAAATAATGCTGTAGATGGTACTGAAGGTGACTCTGATTATGATAAAAGTGATAACAATAGTTCAGACGAAAGTAATATGAACGGTGACATTAACCAAATCAGTGGTAGGACCGAGAGTGAAGATGAACTGAATATTGCTAGTACAAGTTATGTTAACAATAAATGAATATTATGATTGGAAAGTAACATTAAAATATATTTTTCTAAAAATCTTATCATTCTGTGAGTCTTATAGTCTTATTAGAATCAACTTGATTGATTATAGTAAACAAAATACTTTTACACTACTGTTTATTGTGTTTGGATTTTTACAGGTCATTAATAAATAAATAAATATATTTATTACCGTACAGGAAAAAATCCCAATTACATGGCAACATATATAAAGAAGAAAGTTATTTACATACTACCGTAACTTAAACTCAAAACAATAAATGGTTACATACTAACTAAAAGTAAATGATTATATTGAGCAATTACATAACTGGCGTAATGAATCTGATTTGATACAAATTTTAAGATTTGCGGCGTTAAGCAAAACTAGGTATGGTGTTTTCAGAACCTGACATTAAAAGAGTTTAAATAATGTTGAAAAGATTAAGTCAGTTTGTTCGTTAAAAAGATTTATATTAATATTCAAAAATATCGGCTCTAATTATTTGAATTCTTCTATTGTAAACTAATTTTATTTAACCAAATCTTCTTACTGAAATTTCTAACATAAATAATTAGCTACTGTGGTATAAGAAAAGATCTTCTGAGACTTACTACTGAGTTATTATAATTGTGGAATGGGCAGAAAGTGGTATAGGGAACGATTGTCCGTCGCACAATTTAGAAACAGATGGTTTTGTTTAAAAATATAAAGGTTAACAAAATAAACTTTTAACAGTAATTTTTACATATTGACATTAAAAGAAACTTAAGTTGGTGATTAGATGTTACCTGTACTTAGAAGTTATAATAAATAGTTTCAACGTCACGAACATTAATACTTGGAATATATAAATTAATTAATTGTTATATTATTCTTTTATAATAGCCATACAAAATATTTAATCTATTTTAAGCGTGCATTTAGTTGACATAAATATATTTAAAATGAAATATATCTGTCTGGATACAGACGTCGAAAAAAGTGGGAACAGTTTCAACTAGCCGTGTAGATGTCATCCCCAGGGTTATCTGGAGCGATCCTACCCTTATTTCTTCAGAGACATTGGTCCCTGTTTTGTAGGTGTCTCGATTCACCCTTTCTCTGCCGTTTTTACGGCCCCGCTTTATTCACACAGATGTTTTTCCGCCGCGAGGGGAGCGCGCAACCTTTCCGAATGAATTAATATAAAATTATTAATGGATTTATTCTTATGGTGAACGGTTGGCGCCTGTAATTTTTCTTCTTTACGATATGCAAATGCGCGAAATTGGCCCTTGTCTATCCGCCATTATGCAAATCGCGCAACGTTTCCTCCCGAACGGAGGAGCCGTGTTTTGCGTCGTAAGTTTCATAATTTTCGTCCGGCATAATTCACGCATCGTAACTCGTCCGCGTGTACCTGTCAAAATCAGAGATGGGTGATGTCTTCCATTGCGGTTTATAGGGACTATTTATCTTTATTTGAATTAGGGATGAGCATAAGTTATAGTACCAGTTATATTTTAACTAATGCTAGAGACGACTAATGATTTCTAGCAAATAAACATAAATAATATTGATCTAATGCTGGTAGTACCATTATTTAAGCAGTAGTAGTAGTTTGACTGTCAATCATATGGTCCTTCCACCGTGTTTTATATATTTATGTAAGTGTAAATGAGCTTGTTATTTTAAAAGATCGCCCACATCATATTAGAGCGCCATCAATGGTAGATTGTACCAGACTTAGACCAGGGCTTTCCAAACTTTCCTGCCATAGGGCCATACTGTTTACTTCAGTAAGTTCCAAGGGCCAAAACCGTTTTAATTTTTCTGCCATTATTTATACTTTCTAGATTTGTCGCCCAGTACGTGCTCCAAGCATATGCTGTAGTTTGGAGACACCTGGTCGAGACTAACGATGTTGAACTACAATAATTGCTAGTTCGGCTGCAACCCTATCCGCTTTTTTAAGCATTAAACTGGATACCAGTTAATAAAAGGATTAATAAGCACTTGGTTATGTTTCACTATTTTTATATTTCTCCGACTAGTTTCGACCGTTGGTCATTCTCAAGGAGTTGAGAATGACCAACGGTCGAAACTAGTCGGAGAAATATAAAAATAGTGAAACATAACCAAGTGCTTATTAATCCTTTTATTAACATAAAAATGTTTCACCACGGGTTAAGTGAGAAATTAATTAATCTGGATACCAGATTGAATTTTAAAAATCACAACTGTCATATTCGTACTTCCTTTTGTATATCCCCACTAATTAAAAGCTCTACTTTATAGAGGCCAATATTTTATCAATATGTAATAACTACCAATAAAACCATTTACCAGAGTTGTTAATATAAAACGTATTCACATTACATGATTAAGATAAAAAAAATATATCAAGCCATTATATCTTTATTATTGACAGCACATAACGAGCCAATAATCCTAGTTAAGAGAGTGCTATTGACAAAATCCCGTACGTTATTACAATATCGATATTGGCGGTTCGAAAGCACACGCCACGCCGCCCAACTTTTGTTAACGCTTAAAAGATTACATAATAATTAATTTCGCAAGAAAAATATGAGCACACTAGCGAATGTTGTGCATGATTGACATTACCGCTTAATTCTGTTCCTTCGCACTTGAATATTGCCGGGATTAAATTTTAACGCCGACGTTCTCGTTACAATTTTGCGCCGGGATTATAATGTATCGCCTGTTTCGAAGGTTTTCTTTGTACGTCATGAGTCGGGTATGAAATAGGGCGTTCGTGATCCTTTTATTAATCTAGTTTAACTCAACAACAGGATCTAGATATTCCTAATTTTAATTGAAATAGAACAAAAGGGAGTCACTTATGCAAATGCTGCTAAAGACCGAGTAATTATACATCTGCGCAATTGGGACGAGAGTTGACGAAGGTAATTTGTCCTGGTATTTATTAATGTTGCTTAATAATATCACATTTGTATAATAAATATTGAATAATCAGCGTTTTTATTGCTATATATAACAATTAAGTGTTTAGGTGTTTTCTTACCAAAAACGGAGAAAGTTGCTGCAATCAAAATTAACAATTATATTTGTTATAAAATTTAAGAGCTTAATGTTTATTTACATTTTTGTAAGCAGGAGGAATTTAAAAAAGTCATGGTGTTCCGGTGGTATATATTTATAGTACATCGTCCTTATACTTCGATTCGTAATTGGTCCTATATTTTTATAAAGTGGTGTCAATATAATATTGTCAAATTTATATTTTGAATATAATACGCTTCTACTTCGTTATACATGTTTTATAATCAGTAAAACATTTTAATTTTGTTTGTTTAAAATTTTCTTGGTCTACCCCGTCATGTTGATAAATCCAGAATTTTAAACTCTCCATTTTCATCCATTCATATATTATATATGATACATTTCTCAAAACATTTTCTCAGAATATTTGTAACTAATTTATTGCTACTCCGTTATAAACTTTTAAAAAGTGTGTTCTCCAATAATCTTGTTAATTTGAAATACTCTTTATATATTATTCATTTATAATAAAGTTATTTCCTTTCCAGCACTTTTTGATAACATTATAATATTCTTGGTGGACAATCAGTAAATTATTCTTCTTTAATGATCTTTAAAGATTCTTTAACGATCCCAAAATCTCTAGCATTTTGTAAAAATGAATGTTATAATTCATTATCTATTATTTCCATATTATGTACAATAGTTTGGACAATTTTAGCCATGTTAAAGCTACTTTAATGTTTGTATTTTTTCCTACACACGTCACTGTAAGCTTTGACTTCTTAGATTTTCAAGATGTTTCAAAATGCATGAACCTATTTCTTATGAATCTCTAGATGCAATATTTTTATTTTACTTAATTTACAAGTTCTATTAAAAAAAATCATAAAAATACATACACAAATACACTAACTAAAAAATTTGAAACATAGAACTTCAAGGCGGAGTTCATGTTTCCTCATGTTCTTCCACTCGACCCATTGGTAATGATTATCATCAAATAATTCTGGCTACTGAGGCAATATTTTGACTATTTCTGGCATATTTAGATCCAATTTCTGTAGACCATATTTTATATGTTATGTCAATTTGACATTTTTTATCCCAAACCTACATGTTCACATATGTGTTACATAATGTCAGTTCATGATCTTGTTTTAATGACTTACTTACTAATTCTGGTAGTCTTGAATACACATCATGTTCTTCCATAAGTTTATTCTTTTCTTCATCATCATCCGATGCTATAATTTTAATATTTAATCGGTTGCATTTTTTGTCATATATCTTTTTAAAATATTTTTCTGTAAGTTCTGCTTTTCTATTAATTTCCTTGCAGTGAATCTCGTACAAATTAAACATTTTTTTTAGAGTGAGGTCGGGACGTAAATGCTTTTAACATCCTTTTTCTCTTCCTTAGAAGTTTTCCTCGATGATTCAAACATATGTCTACGTAAATTATTTCTTATATTTGCAGAGATTAATACACGTTGTAATCGTCTTTCAGGCATAAAGGTATTCAAAAATATTATTTCCAGGCGGCAACTTTCCTGTTTGAGGAATTTTACAAATACCTAAAATTATAATTTGATACGGACAGATTACAAGAACTGTACGATCCTATTATCCAGAGATTATAACATATCCAGACATTATCACACGTAAATTTGTAGACCATTTCAATTCCATTTATTCAAAGACACAGGACCCTAATTTTGACCAATCAACCCTTCAACTTGTTAACGACTAGTACAACGCTTTCTTTAGATTCAATGACAATTCAGAATCGACGAACATTTTTATACAAGAGGACTATTTTAACACATTAAATAAAGGCAAAAATACAGCGACTGGACACGACCTAGTACATAGACATATATTTAAAATCCTTACCATCAAACACGTACATACACGTACGTGTTTTATTAAGGATATGGGCGTATATACCTATATCCTTAATATCCTCAATTTAATTTACGAACACCAATATTTTTCTTCCAAATGGAAACTAGGAATAATCATCTGTATCCCAAAACGTGACCATCAATAATCTCTCCTCAAAAATAAAATACTATCCTAGATCCAAAACCGTATCCGAAACTACCAATTTGGCTTCCTTCCAAAACGATCCACTACCCACTTACCATCCTTACTTCCTAACTACACCTAAACAACACACCTTGAAGGGTAGTCATCAGCCATCTTACTACTGGATATCCAAATAGCCTTTCACTCTGTCTGGCATCAAGATCTGTTGTACAAATGTTATCTCCGCAAAATTCCTACCCATATTATTTTCATTATCAAGCAATTCCTTTTAAACAAATTCCTTAAAGTCAAAATCAACAACTCCTACTCCCCTACTTTTACTCCTGTACAAGTTCTACCTCAAGGATTCCCTCTATCTTCACTACTATACAATCTACAACCATGATCCTCCTCATTTTAATCCCTCTAAATATCTGCTTCAATTTGCAGATGGCACAACTCTAATTTCCCATGCAAGCAAAGCTTTTCAATCTCTTCAGCAGCTTATTGACTCCGGCAATAGTGGTTTGCAAAATGATGAACGAAAATCAATCCCTACAATTCTCAGCTTCTAATTCCTTATCATCGTAACAATATTCAAACCTCCCACACAACTGTTTCCCCCTCTACGTATGTAAAATACCTAGGCATTAACATAGATCGAAAAGTAAATTTCAAACACCACACAGCTTTAAACAAAACAAAAATCATTAAAATGTTCAGAAACTTGACATAAAAAAAGAACGATATATCTATCAAAATCTGTCGCCCTCTGCTCGGTTATGATAATGTTCATCTCTTCAACTCCTGCAATCCTGCTATCCACAATATCAAAGTTAGCGAGCGATTCTCCCTAAGAACTTGAATCAAAATCCGCAATCCTAATAATCCTTTGCATAATCTTTCTAACCAACTCCTATATGACTCTAGTTCTGTTATACTCGTCAATGAATGCCTTCTACACCTCAGTGAAAACATCATCCTTTCCCTTTACTGCTTGCGCAGAAATCCTAACCTAATTCAAAAATATAAAACCCCTTCATTCACCACATTCGAATGTATCGCTTCGCATCATCCATCACCATCATCATGGGAGATAGACTGATGAGACACATCGACACTAACAAATCCAGGCTGAAAGATCGCTGGTCGATAGCCATTTATCTAACACACTAACACTCCTAATATCATGTCATGTATTATATTTACTTTATTTGCATAATTTGGTGAACTCTTTCCCTTTTTTGAACGTCTTTATTTCGCAGTATTACGCTTAGTAGATTCGTTTTGCTTATTAAAATCTTCAAAATTCTAAAACTTCTCAAAAGTATTCTTACTTTTTCTTCACATTTTTTCTTAAATAAGCTTTTTTACAAAGGCAATTTTTGCAGGGTTTAATATTTCACAATTTTTGCATCTACGTGTTTCTTCTAAATCTTTCTCTGGAGGTATTGTCGTAAAAAGCCTTGTATGTATCTTCATCTTCTAATAACGAATATAGTTCCAAAATTCTCTTTCGATTCTGGTTAAAACCATTATTTTCCAATTCGTCTTGACTTTCCGAGTTGAACAGTTTTGTACTTTTATTCATCCCCAAAGTTGTGATTTCTATAAATTTCATATTTTATCTTAAAATTCAATTCTATGTTTGTAATAAGTGATTATTTCACTGAATTAATTAATTTGTCGCTGCCTACGTAAATTTAAAGATATGTACTTTTGGACATTATTACTAATGAAGTGGACTTGGGCAACTTTTTAAATATTTCTTTAATAAATAATTATCGGTATGTTTGTGTTAATAATTATCATATTCTTAATCGCAAATTGTTGTTGACAGATAACCTCAAAATATAAACATTTCTACTCTCATCAGAAAGAAAAAATTGACAAGCGGGCTTAGGTCACTTTCAAAATAAATATTCACGTGATGTATACATCAAACTCATTCTTTTCAAGTCTATCTGAAGGTTTCTAAATCTTATACATGTTTTCATTTTGAATATTTTACAGTCGTTGGTAAATAACAATGCTTTAGAACATTATATTAATCAAATCATTGATACAACAAGCAAACGTGGTCCTTGAGGTGAAATTCACCTGAATTGTTTTTGAAAGAAAATGTTCTCTGTACTACTTGTGAACCCACAGGATGTCTTATTGCCATCTCTTCACATTAAACTTGGCCTTATTAAGAACTTTGTCAAAACACTCAATCGCGATGGACCTGCTTTCCAGTACTTAATCAAGACGTTTCCAAAACGCAAAGAAGGAATATTTGTCATACCTGATATTCGAAAACGAATGGCTGATGCAAAATTTACAAAATGTTTAACGCCCTATGAAGAAGCAGCATGGGCATCGTTTTAACGTGTTGTTCACAACTTTCTCGGTAACCACAAGTCACTGGGTTACAAGCAAGTAATCGACAATTTTTTGCAAAAAGATTGAAGCTCGAATGTCTCTCAAGATACATTTTCTGCATTCACATCTTGATTTTTTCTCATCAAACTTGGGCGACACGAGCGACTACACCAAGAAATAGCGAAAATCGAAAGGATGAGCGACTACGGTTGGACCCTAATGGGCGAAACAGATCCCAAGCAGTATAAAAGACTCAGTTCAACCTCTGTTAATTTCTGATTTATACTTTTTAATCAATAAATGGCAATTAATGGTCAAACAATTTATTGAATATTTCGAACTAGAACCAATTAAAAAAAAAACGGATTGCTGATTTGGATTCAGCCCACCTGTCATATGACTTATAGAATAAATAAAAACTTTAATTCATGGACAATGAGTTCGAAAATCTCATAAAGCGTGAAATCGGACTATCCAAGCCGTAGTTTGTGTCATGAAATGATACTCTAAATATGAGTGCATGTCTGATGGGTCTGTTTGTAGGATTCACATAAAAGCTTACTTGAGATTTAAGAGATGAAGAATCGATATTATATAAAATAAGTCTGCATAAAAACAGAAAAGTTTATCAATATTCATCTTGAATACAACTGGCTATGTCAACATCACTATATCGGATCTTAAAAGCAACTGATTTTAAAAACTCTGAATCTTTTCTAATGAATTTACATAAATGACTTGACTTGGGGATCAAGCGCATGACGAAAATTCTAAATGTGAGTGTACATAAGCAAAATAAACGATTTTGAATGATACAGCCGATAAGTCAATAGAAATTCTTTTAATATAACCCAAAATTTTTAGATGCATGATTACAAATAGAAATAATGTGTCGAATGTGCGAAAGATAGTTTATTGTCAAAAATTATTCATAAATCTTTAATATCAATTACTTTCTCTAGAATAGCATTATTAATAGCATAAGCAAAATATACCGGCAAAAAACTAATGGATTTACATTTTTTCAATGTTAAAGAAGAGATGATTATTACAACACGGAAGTTGGGTCATCTTGTAGATATTTAGTCTTCAACTGTTGCGATCGTTTTAACAATTTTTAAGTCATCGGCATATAACAAAAATAAAGAGTTCTTTATTGCTCGCGATATGTCATTTATAAAAAGTATAAATAACAACGCGCCAGAATGTGAGTCCTAGGACAGACCTGAAGAAACATAGATGAGATCTGATAAAAAAAATATTTATTTGGTCACACTGCGTCCGATTGACTAGAAAACTATAAATCCATTTAACAGCAGAATCATGAAACCCCAATGCCGTTAATTTTGCAACCAAAACTTTATAGTTCACTCGATCAAAAGCTTTAGCAAAATCAGTGCAAATTGCACGAATAGAGTTTTTTTTGCTTCAAAGCCATTGATAATTGAAATCTTATACCATAAGATAAAATATTCGTTGTTGTGGATCGTCTTGACCGAAAACCATGCTGCTTCATCGATAAGTACATTAAGGCACAACCAACTTAATTTCATAGAAATTAATTCATCTATTAATTTTGAAATAACAGATTTTATTGAAATGCCACGATAATTTGTTATATAGTTCTTTTCCAAAAATCTGGGAAAATCTTATGCTTATGATGACTGAAATAAAATAAATAATGGAGTGGTTATAGAAAAAATACAGTTCTTCAGAAAACTGGAAGGGATACCATCAGGACCTGTACTATTACTAGATTTCAAATTATTGAGTTTTAAAGATTTCACTTTGTGAGAATTGAAATGGCAGATGAATAACTTTAGGCACATCATAAAAAGTCGCATCATGACTGTAAACAGTTGACAAATAATCGAGGAATAGATTTACATGTTGAGATTCCTCACAACTGCTATGATGTTGTAATGCATATATTTTGGAAATTCCGGAATGGATTTGGAAGATCTAACAAAATTCCAAAATTTTTTAGGATCATTTGTTAGACTCGAATTAACAGATTCAAGATATTTTTCATAGAGATTATTTCTTAAATTACTGCCTCTTTGGCGAAGCCACTTAAAATTTTAATAATTTATAGAGTTAAGCCATTGAATATGTTTTAAGGGCAAAGTTTTATTCTTAATTAGATTTATCAATTCAGTGGTAAACCAAATCTGGTAAGATAACTGGCACAAACTTTTTAAGAGTGCAATACAAGACAATGTAAAATGTGTCAATCATTTTGTCAATACTGCCTATATCAAGAAATTTACACCAGTCAATAGATAATAAATGATATTGAAGTAGTTTAATTAATTGATTATATGATATTGAAATTAGATATGGCACATGATGATGGTTAACGTTAAATAACAAATCAGAGGCAGTGGAGATTGTAAATCTGTCTTGCACGAAGATTAAGTCTAAGAAAACATTACTCTCGTTGGGTATGTTGCAAATCTGAAAAAAGATTGTAATAACTAAATGTCACAGCAAGTAATTGGGCCGGGTATAGTAGTGTATTATTATTAATAAGTCCTAATTCATCATTTGACCACGATGCTGCCGAAAGATTACAATCACCGCAAATAAGGAACTTGGAATTAGTATAATGTTTAACAATATTTTCGAAAACAGAGCAATAATTTTCATATTTGATTAATGGTTAAGCGATAACTTCACGATACATCTTGGAAAATTAAACAAAAACGCTTACTTTGTTGTTAAAGTGTGATATCAACAAAGTAAGCGTTTTTTGTTTAATTTTCATATTTGTTTATAGGAGAATTCGGCGGAATGTACACCGCACCAACAATTAAATTTATTTTACCTATGGAAACAGAATTGTTGTTGAATAATAAAAAAGTTTTTGAAACCATATACTATGTCAGTATTTTATCAAGTAATATGGAGTTTCAGCAAGTAACAGACTCATCAATCTGAGTTAGATAATTTATTATTTTACTCCTAAAAGATGACTTATGATTGAAACTAGTCATATAGAAATAATATATTTTTTAAGAGATGAAAATGCCGTTATGTTTCGTGAGTGTAAAATTGCAAATTACAAAGAAATCTAGTTCTCCTCTATTTTAACTGTCTTTATCATCAAAATATAGTGTTAATTTGTAATATTTTGCCTATATCTCCTTTAGAATAACTAAAAGCTGAAATTGGTCAGAGAAAAAATAAAAAAATAAGTGTTGTAATCAATTATTAATGTAATTGTTGATGGAATCAGAAATATAAGCTGAAGTGAAGCAATTTTACGAACGAAGAAACGTTTTCATCTCGAGTAAAACATGTTTTTTTGATACTATATTGAAGTTTTTTTGAAGAATATGCAAAACTTGGTTCATTTTTAGGATAATTTTTAAAAACACAATTATTAAAATTATTGGTAGGCAGATTAAGTTTTTCGATTTCTGTAGTTTTTAATCCTTACGGGTAGAGTTGGTGAGGTTCTCGTGTGATCAAAAGTTTGGCCATCACTTGAACTTTTAACTATATTTTTAGCGCTATTATTTAGTGTTTTCTAAAGATTGTAATGTTTTGTTTCTTGATTTTATTTGATTATTTATTGGGTCTTCAATATAACTATGTTGTTTTATTTTCGTTGGATGAGATTTAGTATTTTCTAAAGATTGTAATGTTTTGTTTCTTGATTTTATTTGATTATTTATTGGGTCTTCAATATAACTATGTTGTTTTATTTTCGTTGGATGAGTTTCAGTATCGGCAAGAATAGTAGAAGATCTTCTAATAAATGCTTGGAATACAATTGAGGATCAGCCAAATTAATAAAAGTTGCAATTTGCTTTGGAACATTTCTACCAAAACATTATTTTTTTAAACAAATTGATAATTTTTAGGGGATTATTTAGGTAGAATATTATGGCAAGTGGAGTTTGATGCTTTAATGGTGGTTGGTAGTATTTCACTATTACTTGGAATAATTAATGTTCGCAATAATTAATTGAAGTTTAGGACATTACAAATGAATCATCACAATGTATTGCAAATGATTGGATCTTCAATTTCCATTGCTCTTGCTTTTTGGCAGTGACAAAAGATTTTAATTTCTAGCGGTAAAAATATCTTTGATTCGTTTACAAATTGTTAACAACACCTTTATTCTTATTTTTAGAGAGATATAAACATTTTAATTTAAGATAGTATTACAATAATACGATATAACAATTATCAAGCTGCTTATCTTCTTCGCTTCTTCTTCATTGTCCATGGTCTTTCAGCCCTCTTATTTTAATTTTCTTACAATTGATCGAAAAATGAAATAGTTCCTTCAAAGATCAATTAAGACAATAAATACACACATAGGTATGTATGTACTTAGCTTTCTATTAGGAAATATTTTTATGTAACATATTAATTATGTATTTATGTCTATATTTAAATCTAATCAAGTAAATACACGTACTTATAATATGAATATGGTTTAAAATTATTTTATAGTAAGTTATATTAGTATTTTATTTTAAATAACATTGATATCCATTATAGCTTCAGTCTTCCAAGTCCATAGTGATTAGTTTCGGATAATGTACGGCACATCGATATTCAATAAATTTTGTGAATAATGCAACACGGCCCCGTTGTCAATTAGTGGAAGTGATGAAGCAAATACGGTGTTGCTCGTCACACCGAAGTCTCATTGGCAATGCACACATACATAATTCAATGAGATACCGAATATTGAACGTCAGTCATTAGACAGGTCCGCAGCTATAATGGAAATCGCGATTTCAAAATATATTTGCCAAACATAATTTATGCATGGACCTTGGTAATGGGCACGACGATTTTTAAAATACATTTTTATCCCGATATAATTGAATTTGAAACGGAATATTTCCCATTCGCGATATATATATATATATATATATATATATATATATATATATATATATATATATATCTAGTATGTATTGTGATGAATGTATTTTGCGAACTCGAACGCCTGCGAATAGAGTCCTATACATCACATAATGCACATGAAATATGGGATTCGTGAATATAAATAAATCAATTTCGTCTGCCTCAGTTTGTTTATGTTTATACAACATTTCCGATATTCATACACACACATACTCACATCTATGTATGACCAAAATACCCATTCTTCCATGCTCCGTGCATTAAAATTTGATCAGGTTTCCACTCTCATGAGCGCCACTTTATTTTCAATGCTGAGCTGAATTTTTTAAACGACAAAGAGTATAAATAGGGATATTCGTAAATTATTCACGCGGTCATTTCCAGGGGAGGAAAGTTTTAAGACCGAAACATTCGTTGTAGGAAAGTTCCGTATAGGTTTAGATAGAGGGGGCGGATAATACGAAATGGCAACGAAAATATGAATTGACACACACATACACGCAAAAAGACGCCATGCCGCGCATAGGGATGGGGGTGCAACATGTATAAAAGCAATATTTCGTGTTCCGCATACGGGACTAAGTCGATTTTTATATAAGCTACATCCGGTTGGCCGTGGATACACCATTATATATAAATTCTAATGTTACTGCGAAATGTATCGTTCCTCCCTATGGGCCATTTACTGTTTTCCACTCTGTCATTTTCAATGTTTATTGATATTGTTATTTTCAATTGCACAAAGGCCATGCATATATGCCGAGACGTTTCATGCCTACTTAGATAGGATAAAATACAAAAAAAAAAAATTAATGCTTTTATTATTTCTAGAGAAATAAGAATGATTCGGAAATAATAAAGTTGTTATTAATCTCCTTCTATAAATTACCTTGACCAATATCTATACTTAAATAACCTCGACGTTTTAGTTTATGTTGTGTATGTATGATTTAGGATTGCCTAATTAGCTTTAATAAGGAAAAAAACCTGTCCTATTGACCGACAATCGTTTTTACATATGTATTATTACTAATCTAACAAAGTATTGTAGGAGTTGTATATATGTTATTCTATATTGTAACTTGAACAAAACCCTAATACTTTTAATAATTTTTATTCGAGCTAGATATACATTTCGGTCACAAGGTGACCATCATCAATCAGACTAATTGATGACCATAAAATATCACAAAACTGAATTCAGCTTTAATTGTTATATATGGTTACATATAAAAATGTAATCGTAAATATATATCTTTCTTTAGTAACTAGCGAAAAATTGTGTTTATAATTAGAAAAGAAAAATGTATATATCATTTAGATATTAAGGAACAAGTAATGCACATATATAATAACCTCAATAATAATAATAATAAGCAATAATACTTGGAGGAAGTAAATTATCGAAATAGTCGAGTATTCAGAAGAACGCAGTAATGATTAGAAAGTATGTAATTACATGCGGAATAAATGGTTCGTATAAACGACATACTGTTGTTAGCAGATAAACGAGCCATCGATAAGAAAGCGCTCTCCTCGATGGTACCACTTTGCAAGCCAAATCGCAATTCGGTTTATCTTATCGAATCAATCTACCTTCTAACAAGGTAGGTATCGGAAACATGCCAGCAGGATGCCGGAGAGTCCGGAACAAGAGGCCAGAACAACAACCTGCTGGGCCTGTCTTTCTTGTAATTGCACCATTCACTCCGCATAATACACGGCCGGGCGTAAATCAACTTGCGGACCTCAACATGCGATACATCCCACAGAACACTACGGAATACTAATTACATTGTGCCAGGTTGGATTACATTCAAGAATATTATATTTGGATAACGAATCGGGACGTGTAACGAAAGCACATTATGGATTTAAAAAAATATATATGAACGCAAAAAAAAATATTATTTGAGGACACAACAGAAATAAACAATAAATAAATATATTTTAATTAAAATAAACGAATATATATTGAAAATTTAATGCTATTATTAAGAGAATGAATCGTAGGCTTTTCTAAACTACACATAATATAAACGTAATTTCTGCTCATATCAATATTAGAAATTAAATTTTACGTATATTATTTACCATTATTAATTTTACTTCAGTAAAATATAATTTCAATCGTGCCTAAATTTCCGAAATAAAATTATTTATTACACAGTGCAATAAGATTTGATAAGGAGTAATTAGGCGTGATTAATTAATCCCATTCAAATATTTAAAGCCCTTTACTTGAATTTCCCCAGCACATAATAACGAAGGCTGGAACGAATAGAGAAGTTGTTCCGATGAATTACGTATTGATTATCTAAGTGGATTTAGTAATGACGTCAACTTATCAAAATCCAACCAAGTCGTGATCTGCAGATGACTGCACGCTATTAGATTAGCGTATTAAACACATCAATGTTGCTACTTGATTAATTTCTATAATTGTAATATTTACGAGGCTTCACTTCACACGGGATAAATCAATTCTAATGGAAATAATACTTAATTTCTACTTATGAAAACAACTTTTTTTTAAATATTATTTAATATATAATAATAATTATGCTATATAATTTAATGATATTTTAAACAAAATTATATAAAAAAAATCAAGATGATAGGTGCTAAAACCAAACCATTTTACCATAGAATTGATCGAGCTTTTTTTTAATTATTGATTATAGCCTAATGCACTATTAATTTGTGTATTTATTATGTAGATTGGATACAATGAATTATAAAAATATTTAAAATTATTAGTAGTATTATTACAAACCGCAATCTAATAGGCCAATTTCCATACATAGATAAAGATTACCTTGCCGACAAAATCCGCAATCGCGCCACACCACGCAATTATTATTCAAAATTAATCGATAGATAGCAACCCTCAGCGACTACCGCTCAGCGGCAAATTTGAATAAAGCAAACTGAATTATGGAATAAAGCCCTTCGATTGCTTTTTATTTACACTGTGCAACTAAGCCGGGGAGTTTTCCATCCTCGCGCAAAATCCACATGCAAACATAATTATCATAATAATTCAATCTAATATGCATATCATTATACCGAATTATAATAAATAAGTAATTACGCCCCGGACTCGCCGCCCTTAATTCAGTGCGGGGGCATCACTGCCAGCGGAGGAAAACAAAACGTCTCATTACCTTCCTGCCGGGATATTCTGTACACAAATATAAAACTCCTGCACTGTGTATACGAATACGTAGTTAGTTTGCTTTTAAAATTCAACGTGTATTATATTTATGCCCGGAACACTTCTTGAAATTATTCCACGGCAAGGTTTATTTTCTGTGTGATAACAAACATTTATTTCCACTTAATTATATTTCACCGTGCTATTTCGTAATTTGTTCTCCGAATAAGAAAATGCATTATTCTTCTATGAGTTCGCATACGTAAACATTAATTTATAATCATTGAAAAATAAATATTTATACCAGTTTGACAAATAATTTTGCAGTAAAGCAGTAAAAGTACGTTATCTACAAATTGTATTTATATTTATTTACATAAATAGGTCGAACCACTGACCTACCGCAATAAATAATATTTTAACTGGTCATACTTCTGACCTACCAGAATAAATACAAGAAATTATCTATTTATTCGACAAATAATAGTAAACTGTTGTAGCATACTCTTGACCTACAACCACAAAAACTATTGCTTAAACTAGCGTACTCCTGACCTACAACAATAAATTATATATTAACGCAGCGTACAATAGCTTACCTTAATAAAATATGTATTAACCTCACTGAAAGTTTTACTAGCCAAAGCAATAGCTTTATGCAGCAGGTTAAGGTTATACTGACTCAATATACAATTAAATTATGGTAGATCAAGAGTACGCTAGATCAATATATAGCTTATTAAGGTAGGTCAGGAGTATGAAACATAATTACAGTCATGTTTACATGAAGCAAAAAGAAAAGCGTATACAAATTATATAAGAAATTCTAGAAATAATCCCAGAGCAATGTGGTCGCTAATTAACGTCAAACAAAGGTCTAATCGTGATATAGACTGTGATATTGATGCAAATGGCTTTAACACATTTTTTTCCGGTATTACTGACACCCTGATAAACACATTACCATATTCAACAGAGAAACCTACTAATTTAATATCGAAATTAAATTTGAAAATTGAAAATTATTTTAGTTTTACTGAAGTTAGTTAAATTGTTGTTCGCACTGCTGTGCTAAATTGGAAAACTTCCAATAGTCGCGACATATATGGTATGAGTACGCGCATTTAAAAAAATGTAATTAATAGCATTATTACCCCTCTAACAAAACTAATAAACTTGTGTATAGCAAATTCAATGTTCCCGGACTGCCTTCAAAAAGCGTTAGTAATACCAATACACAAAAAGGGATGCACATCTGATGTAAACAACTTTAGACCAATATCGCTTCTACCAATAATATCAAAAGTTTTGTAAAAGATTCTTTTCGATCAAATGATTTCCTGTTTAGATACACATAGTGCTATTAATCCAAATCAATTTGAAAAAATTAATCTACACGAGACCCAAATATCGCATTTACACAAGATATTTACAGTGCATTTGAAACTGGAGAATATTCGGTGGCTACTTTCATGGATCTTAGTAAAGCGTTTGATTGCGTCTCACATGAGTTACTTCTGCAGAAATTATATTATCACAATTTTCATCCAAAGAGGTGTCGAATTTTGCAATCCTATTTAAGTAATAGACATCAAAGGGTATTATTCAAAAATGTTTTATCTCTGGATAAAAAAGTTAATCTTGGAGTACCTCAAGGGTAAATTCTTGAATAAGTAAGTAATTGTAGAGGCTTTTACTTCGTGATACATTTTATGATTCAAAATAAAATAAAACGAATAACTTTGTTTTTATCACTTTTTTAATAACACTTGTTACTATAGTTTCGACAACTTCAGCTCTATCCGACCTGTGCAAACTTTCTGTATAATCACCAATAAAGTAAATCTAAATCTAAATCTATGCTAGTTTATAAAATAGTTTAATTTACAATTAAATATTTTAAGTTCTTGAAAATCGACAGAATATATTTGAAAATATATTTAAAAAACTGTTTCAATTTGATTTTTAAATTGTGTATCAAATTTAATATACCTCTGAACCTCCGAGGAAGAAGAAACATAAACAATTTATTCTGAATAAAATCCATGTCTAATCTAATTTTCTAAGAAACGAAATGATCATAAGGAATTCTTGTCTAATCCGAACATGGCATTCGATTTAAAGGGATGAAATCTTTATGAAGTACAGGGTGCGGCAACATAATTTCAAAACTTAATAACAGCTATTGCACGAATCAGAAAAATTTGATTCTCCTTACACTGAATAAACAGATTTTTGGCGTTTGTGATTACTCTTGCCAGTATAGCAAGGGTTATGTTAGAAATTTCTTCCTAGATGTTAGTTTTTCAATCTTCTAGGGTTCTTGGACGGCTCACATAAATATGGGACTTCAAAACCCCATAGAAAAAAAGAATCACAAAAAAAATCAAAACAGCCACCAATGCTCTTGTAGTTGCACTGTCTTGTTGGAACAAAAAAAAAATTCTGTAACATGTTTACATACCGGTCCGAATTCACTGTCACTGCGACATCATTTTCCTCGTAGAACCAAGAACCAATCATTCCTGCTAAGGAAATTGCACACCACACTGTGAGTTTAGGTGAATGCAAAGGAATTTGATGCAATTATCGAGAATTGACGTCAGCCCAGTTGAGCATGTTATGTTTGTTGACGGATCCACAAATAAAAAAACAATAGCTTCCTAAGAAACGACTTCGAGAAGGACCTCACACTCCCATGCGTTTGTGCGAGAATTTAAGATACGTTCAGAAAGATCCTGCATAATCGCTATCTTGTAAGGATGGTAATGAAGATCAACATAGAATTCTCCTTATATAACGATCGGAAAGGCCAAGGGCAGATGCGTGTTTACTCGCAGAACGCCGTGGTGATCGCAAAGACTGAAACTCTCACTGCCTCAATGTTTTCAGGTGTTCTAATGGGCCTAGAGACTACAGTTCTTCGTCTTGTCGCACTTGTAGTTTGTCTGAACATAGTGATCCACGTAACAATTGATTTCCGATCCGGGACAAGGACCAACGGGGCTAAATTAAAACGATTCTGAAAGTTGCTATCACAGATCATCCGCTCGAAAAGTAGGCCTCAACTTCAAACGCACGCCGCTTACTGTTCCAACGCATGATTGCTGAATGAATGATTGAACTTTGCCGAAAGAATTAACCGACTGAATGGCGCATATTTTAAAAAAGTAATCCCTATTGATATATTGATCCAGGTCCTTCTTAAGTGCATATTTGGCCTCTCTCTCCGAATGTAAAGTCTCTAGTGCCTCCTCCATGTGCTTCTCCATGATTTTCTTTAAAT
Source organism: Ontholestes murinus (assembly GCA_963969525.1). Lineage (NCBI taxonomy): Eukaryota > Metazoa > Arthropoda > Insecta > Coleoptera > Staphylinidae > Ontholestes > Ontholestes murinus. Next base: position 16,247,637 of record OZ018398.1, read on the forward strand.
TCAAGAGTTCTTCAACCTGTTATTTCAAAATTCCCATCTGTTTCATGTCTCAGCCCTTCAAATTCGACCTGCGCCGATCTCAGCGTGGACACCTGCTCCTGCAGAGCAGTGTTCTCCTCTTCCAGCTCTGAGTAATCGGCTATGAGTAGAGTTTCTCTGAACTTGATTTATCTGGGCTCTGAATCATTTCAAAATAACTGTCAAAGGCTTCCTACTACAGCAAGCTTTCTATAGCATAGACGCCTGTCTGTCGAGTAACTTTGCAGGTATTACTGACTTTTAATCATAATCCTAACCTGCAACCTTGTATTATGCTAGCATTTTTAATATAAATTTTACTACGTTATCAATATTTTTACCTATTGTAATTTAATTTATTGTATTTTTATTTTACCTTAATTTAAATCTGCATGTGTTGTAAATACTAGTGTTTTTAATTTTTAATTTTTAAACTTCTATGTACTGAATTTTATATTTACTATAATTTTAATATGCGTCATATGATTTTATTATTTTTTACTATTTAACTTCAATTTATTGCATTTTATCTCTAAAATAATTTTAACATGTATGTTACCACATTTTTATCTTTTTTACGTTCTAAACTTTAAAGTATTTAAGTGTTAGAATATTTTTATTATGTTCTTTCCAAGTTTATATATATTATAAATGCGTATTTTTTTCCGTACGATTATTTTTTGTTATCTATGCGACCTGTGTAAACTTTCTGTATAAGCACCAATAAAGTAAATTTAAATCTAAATCTATGCTAGTTTATAAAATAGTTTAATTTACAATTAAATATTTCAAGTTCTTGAAAATCGACAGAATATATTTGAAAATATATTTAAAAAACTGTTTCAATTTGATTTTTAATTGTGTATTAAATTTAATATACCTCTGAACCTCCGAGGAAGAAGAAGCATAAACAATTTATTCTGAATAAAATCCATGTCTATTCTAATTTTCTAATTTGGAAGAAACGAAATGATCATAAGGAATTCTTGTCTAATCCGAACATGGCATTTGACTTAAAGGGATGAAATCTTTATGAAGTACAGGGTGCGGCAACATAATTTCAAAACTTAATAACAGCTATTGCACGAATCAGAAAAATTTGATTCTCCTTACACTGAATAAACAGATTTTTGGCGTTTGTGATTACTCTTGCCAGTATAGCAAGGGTTATGTTAGAAATTTCTTCCTAGATGTTAGTTTTTCAATCTTCTAGGGTTCTTGGACGGCTCACATAAATATGGGACTTCAAAACCCCATAGAAAAAAAGAATCACAAAAAAAATCAAAACAGCCACCAATGCTCTTGTAGTTGCACTGTCTTGTTGGAACAAAAAAAAAATTCTGTAACATGTTTACATACCGGTCCGAATTCACTGTCACTGCGACATCATTTTCCTCGTAGAACCAAGAACCAATCATTCCTGCTAAGGAAATTGCACACCACACTGTGAGTTTAGGTGAATGCAAAGGAATTTGATGCAATTATCGAGAATTGACGTCAGCCCAGTTGAGCATGTTATGTTTGTTGACAGATCAACAAATAAAAAAAACAATAGCTTCCTAAGAAACGACTTCGAGAAGAACCTCACACTCCCATGCGTTTGTGCGAGAATTTAAGATACGTTCAGAAAGATCCTGCATAATCGCTATCTTGTAAGGATGGTAATGAAGATCAACATAGAATTCTCCTTATATAACGATCGGAAAGGCCAAGGGCAGATGCGTGTTTACTCGCAGAACGCCGTGGTGATCGCAAAGACTGAAACTCTCACTGCCTCAATGTTTTCAGGTGTTCTAATGGGCCTAGAGACTACAGTTCTTCGTCTTGTCGCACTTGTAGTTTGTCTGAACATAGTGATCCACGTAACAATTGATTTCCGATCCGGGACAAGGACCAAAGGGGCTAAATTAAAACGATTCTGAAAGTTGCTACCACAGATCATCCGCTCGAAAAGTAGGCCTCAACTTCAAACGCACGCCGCTTACTGTTCCAACGCATGATTCCGATTGAACTTTGCCGAAAGAATTAACCGACTGAATGGCGCATATTTTAAAAAAGGAATCCCTATTGATATATTGATCCAGGTCCTTCTTAAGTGCATATTTGGCCTCTCTCTCCGAATGTAAAGTCTCTAGTGCGTCCTCCATGTGCTTCTCCATGATTTTTTTTTTAAATTCAAGAGTTCTTCAACCTGTTAATTCAAAATTCCCATCTGTTTCATGTCTCAGCCCTTCAAATTCGACCTGCGCCGATCTCAGCGTGGACACCTGCTTCTGCAGAGCAGTGTTCTCCTCTTCCAGCTCTGAGTAATCGGCTATGAGTAGAGTTTCTCTGAACTTAATTTCTCTGGGCTCTGAACGCAACTTCTAGCATGCCATATTCCTGACTTCTTTGTCTTTCCCTATGTCATTGTCTTCCTGCACCATGGGTTCGCGCTCTCTGGTCACCCTTTCCAATTCGAGCTCAAGGTCTTGATTTCGTTTTCCAGTTCCACAATTTGCCATACTAAAGAGTTCACTCTATCGGCGGACTCGCTCAACAACGACTCCTCGGTCTCAATTCCAGTCTTCGTTGTTTGGTTAACACCTCTTGGGTTATGTTGAGTTCATGCTTCGCATTTTTTAGAGCATCTCCAATTACTCACACCTCTGATATAGGGAGTCATTCAGCGACGCTCGTTTGTGGTACAAGTGATTATTTTGGTTCTGTATACTTTATTGCTACTTAAACAAACACAGAATGTCTGAAGATAAGCCCGATACCGTTCCCGGACTGGGATTCAAATACAAGGAAAAGACTCTCGAGACGATCAAAAATTTGAAAGGCAGGGATCCCGAGTACCAAAAATTGGCTGTCTAAAGATAGATCGGCAGAGCCAAAAGAGTTCTTATGCTAACAAAAGACAAGGATAAGCTACAAAACATAAACGACGCAATGAAAATTTTCGACGACTGGCTTAAAGGATACTGTCCAAAGAAAACAGATCGTACCTACCTCTAGACACAGTCAAACTCCTATCGGCCCTGCAGAAAAAGTACAATATCAAAGATAAAAAGTCTGAAAATTTCTTAGAAGCCTACAAATCGGTAAAAGGTAAATAAAAAAACCTCCACACAGTCGCCAGCGGTGACAACGAACCAACTTGGGACATCGTTCGCAAACCCATCATTAAACGTATCGACGAAGAACATACCGACATGTGGGACGACGATGATCTACCCACGATCTGATACTTTGGGCCTACAGTTCGGACGCTACGAAAATAAAGAAGAAGTTGAGTAAAATGGAAGAGAAATTGTTAAAGGGTGAGGACGAGGAAAAAGAGGATAGTAGTAAAAATAGTGATGATGATGATGAAAAGATGTCTGAGAATGGTGATGGCGAGGTGAAAAAGGCGACCAAGAGGAAATCCGAAGGCTCGTGTTCAGATGATGAAGAAAGTCCGAAGAAAAAGAGTGAGAGCAAGGAATAAAGGAATATATCATTCTTCTTTTTATATTTACTTTTGTATGGGTGTTATTACAAATATGTTCAAACAAACAAAAATGTATTTCTGTTGATAAATCATTCCGTTCTAATTTAAGGATAGTTTTGTGTCTTTTAATATTCGAGTTTAATTACTTTTGTAATGTTAATGTTTATATTTAGTGGTGAATGCAAAATCGGACAAAGTTATGTACTAAAAATACGTACAGTTGCATACACAAACATTAAAAACAAACTTCTTGATCTAATTCTTCTTGATTCTTGATCTTTCTCTTTCAGGAAGACAAGTCAATATTGTGCAGATTGTATCTTTTTATCTCGACCATTTTACTATTGGACACCTTAAAAAAGAAAGTTATTTTGCCATCAACCATTTTACTATTAGACATTATTTTGTATCTTCAGTTAAAGCTGAATGCTGGATCCTTTTTCACGCTCTTTCAGATAAGAATTTATCAATAATTTAGCTAAACGCTTTCGAAAAATCTGCGTCAACAACGTTTTTAGCAATATTATTCGTGATTATAAATACACTACTCGCTGTTGATCAGTATGTTAAAAAAACATGCTGTTTAATTAATATATAGGGTTTAATAAGATTGTATATTTGAGCTTACAAATATTTTTGCAATTTCTGGTTGAATCGAAAGAAAGTTATTAACGTTTATCAACGAAGATGATGATTCAGGTATAAGATAAATTAATGAAATGTTTAAATTGGTTGTAAACTTGCAGGTTCGATTGAAAAATTGAATAATATGGCAAGTAGTTCACAAAAAAAAACATCTTTTCCATTTGATGCATTCATCCATTAATGGATGTTTGCGACAATATAATTCACTTCCTCTCGGCTTCTGAGTGTATGAACCAGACTACTGATAATATTCAATTCAGTCCATTGTCTTATGTTCGTGAGCCACTATATCTTTTTTCTTCCTATTCCTCGATTTCCTTCAGTCTTGCCTTTTATGTTTACGTCAGGGATAGAATATTTTTGATTCCGCACGATATGTCCCAAAAATGCTAATTTCCTTCTTTTTAATATAGTCAAAAGTTCGCGAACCCTACATACTCATCGTAGAACTTCTTCGTTTGTAACTCGTACTGTCCAGAAGATCTTCAGTACTCTACCATTGAAGCCACATTTCAAACACTTCTATTTTATTCATTGATGTTGTTTTAGCTTTAGAAGAGGCGCAACTTAAGATTGAGATCAAGTTCAGTGCTCGTAAAAACTTTTTTAAATTTCTAGCATTATCAATTCTACATTTAATTTTAGTGTCTGATATCTCTATGAACCACGTTCCAAGTTATTAAAGTTTTTGGACTTTTTCAATTGGTAAATCGTTGAAAGCTTACACAACGTCCCTCCTAATATTTTGGTATCGAGAAATAATCATAAATTTTGTTTTTGAAACATTCAAGTCAAGACCCATGCGTTTGCTATGATTAACTACTCTGTTGATAGGTTCTTGGAGATCTACATTTTAGGCTATCAGTACTGTATCATTTGCATATCGTTGTTTATCCTTATTCCATTGACTTTAATGCCCTCAGAGCATAGGCTAAATAGGAGGGGCGATAGGACACATCCTAGTCTCACCCTTCTACAGATCTTTATGGCGTTCGTAGATGCGTTTACAATTTTTACTTGGGTTGTTTGATTCTTGTGTAGGATTTCGATCTTTCTAATCAATGGCCGACCTTTTAAGTATTTCGATGAGTTTATTATGTTACACTCTATCAAATGCCTTCTCATAGCATAGACATATATTTTTCCTTTGGTGGTGACAGTTTTGTACAAGAACTGGTGTTGCAACTGAAGCTTCTCTTGTGCCCAGTCCTTTCCTGTAGCCAAACTGTGTATCGCTGATTGCACTTTCGCAACTTCGTGTATATTCTTTGATGAATGATTTCAAAGTATGACTCATGAGGTTTATTACACCTCGCATTTTTTGGCATTTATTTTCTTAACAAAACATCACAATCCTTACAAAGAAAACCAGGTAACTTACATCACCAGTATTAATTCTTGGAAAGTTTTAAAGAAGTTTCAGGACCTAATAAGTTGAAATAATAAATTTAATATTCATAGATGAGAGATTATGCCTACAAATAGCCTATTATTCCTTGATGTAAAACAAAAGTTTAAAAAGCATAGGTCGTTGTATTTTACAAATTCTAAATGTAGAATTCCCACAGCATTCTGTTACGGTTCAAAGCTCATTTCAAGAATTCACTATCATCATGTTGCCTATATTTAAAATCAGAATTATCCGATTCTGAGATATTGTATATCTTGACATTATTTGCTCGATTAGAGGTTAATTAAACTCTTGGTGTTGTTTCACATTTTTTTATATATTTAATGCATCGTATTATTTGCTCGTTTTATTCTATCTTTAACTTCAAGAATAATATATTCGGACACGCTTGGAGAATTAATTCTGCAATAGGAATCGATTTCTGGTTTAAGAGGAGCATTTTCAGCATCTTTTCCAGAAAATTGTTCGACTCAGTACAAGCACTTACTTGCTGTTTTATATCTTCTGAATACCGTAGAAAATACCTCCTAAATATTTTATCGATGGCAGTAATAATGTCAGATTTAGAATTAACGTCTAGTCGATAGAAGTAGAATTAATAGAATTAAGCGGAATGTTCCCAGATATAATATATAATATATATTAAGCGTATTTATGTATTTCCACTGTGGAGAATAAGAATTCTGAAAAAAGACAAAGCTGCAAACACAATAAGAACAAATGCGTTTGCATTCGAGGCTTTATGAAGACTTTTAATAGTATTTCCACGCTGACGCAAAACAAATACAGGCTTTCGAGGTGAAGAGGCATTAAAATGGATTTTAGAACGCAGCACTAAAACCTGCGAGCACTTAAAAATAAATGTCTTCGCTATATCGCCTTAGTACACAATTCGCAATTTAATATTTTTAAATCGAAAACGAAACGCTGAATAAATCCCAAATCCACCCTCGAACACCAACATCTTTATATAAAAAATTAATATCTGTGTAAAGACAATTACACATTGTCTTACTTACTTGTTATATTTTACAATGATTGATAATTTGGTGGCCAAAAACCTATTTGCTATGAAAAGGTTATTTATATAATGTATGTTAGTCAAAAAGTAATCTAGGTAAAAATTAAATATTCAAGCAAACTTAATATTTCAAGAAGTAAACCAATAGCTATTCCAATTGTCATTAGTAATCTGAAGCCATGTTAGAAAAGTTAAGTTTGTTTAAAGGTGTTGATGCTTTTAAGCTGCATTTTGCTTAGAAGAAACAGACATTAAGAGTTTTTTTTTTAAATTGTATATAAAGTAAAAGCATTAAGAATAATTTTTATTTTTTTTATAAGGAAACAGGTGTTGTTATTCTTCTAATAAAATTAACTATTTATGGGCTAACGCCCTTTGTCATTACTTCCTATTTTCTTAAATATTTTTGTTACATTTTGTTATTAAAATCACTTAAAATATTAATAAATAACTATAATATAGTTTGTTGTAGTATAAACACAAAGTAACAATGTTGGTTTTAGGTTATTTGTCATACAAAGTGTTTGTGTGCTGAAATCCGAAATCTAGCGTGCAGAATTTCTGTATATTTCCTGCACAGCCTCCATACACACACATTATCTACGTGGCTCGGTGTGCAAATTAATCAGTTTAAAGTAAACCGTGATTCATGGAATGTCAGCCTCTGACACCGTCAGTTATTCCGAAGCCATTGACGTACGGAGTGATTAACTATGTAGTCAATATTAATTTGTAAGTGCACTGTCAGCTTACTAAACTATTTATCTTGCTTATTATGATTGGCTTAATACAAAATCATCCCTACTTGTTTACAACAATGGCCTAATATATGGCGATTAGGGGCTATTGGATGCGCCACGCTCCTCCTAATTATCCCCCATGCAACAGCATTACGGACTGAATTAATTTGACTCGGTTGTAATCTTTGACGGTTCGTGAAAATTAACAGTCTTAGTTGGTAAGCAAAAGATAATAAACAGTAACTATTTCTTAGTCATATTATATGTTTGCTTATAAAATATTATAAATTGTTGCAAACAAATCACGGTGGTGTATTCTTTGTTCTTGAGCAATTAAGTTTGAAATGAAAGTCCAGATTTTTATAGCGGATACAAATTAATCTCATGAACGTCCTTCGCAGGAGTTTAGGGAAAAACTTCGAGGGTTAGAAAGTTAAGTTTTGAAAAAAATGTAATCCTCAAAGAGAGCAACATAACCGTCATTAATCAAATGCTTATCTGGTGTTGATGACGTACACAGTCACACAGTCCGAGAATCGGCGGCAGCTTTGTTGGCTGACGGTTAACGGCCATCGAGTGGACGCCCTGCGGTGCTGAGGTGACAGCTCTGGGCTAATAGTGTAATTGGCTGCAAAAACGGGCATTTGCAGCCATTTATTCGGAAAATCCCCAAGTAATTTGAGTCTTTTATAGCTATTGGACTGCTTCCAATGGAACATTAACTTTTTGATGTCATTGATTTCTTATATCCCGCGATTTCATCTAATTATATTTATAGAGATTGGCTATAGGGGGTGGCATTCGAATTTTTATTATTTCGGCAAATCCCCGAATATATCGGGGCGCGTCCAATATCTACAAGGGGGATGTTCATTCGCATATACGTTTATAAAATTTTATTCCTCCTGTCCGCACTATCTCGGTGCGCTCAAACCCCACCAGTCGCACACATCACACCAAGATAAGTGATAATGGCAAGTTGGCGTGCGGGCCTTTCCTGCAACCCCTTACAACCCCTACACTATTCTCATATAATTTCTGTTAAATCAGCGCGGTCGTCAGGCATTAAGCAAACAAGCTGAACCTAAAAGCGACACTAACTACACTAGCCAGATCTGACACATTTCTATTGATTTGCCGTTGAGTCACTTCAACTCCAATAACTAATAACGAACTTCCTACAATATTATTAAATATTAATAGCTCAGTATATAAAAAAGGTACAATAATATTTCATATAAAATTATTTTAATTAAATAATGGTAAATTAATTTGCTACGTTATTCCAGAGCAATATTTTCTAAAATTGCAGTTAAACAGTTGTGTCGCTCCCTTTTGAAAGTGGGAATTTCTCTGTGTTAAGAAAATCGATCGATGACGAGCATACTCATCAAACTCAGTTAACTGGTTAACGTACAGCAATATGAATATTTTATTTTTTAAATCCAAGCTGAAGATGTTTGGGCGCAATTTGGGATTATAGAATTGATAAGCCTTTAAAAACAGATTACCGTTCATATAATGTCTTGCAAAAAATTCTAAAATTAATAATTGTAGTATATTATACTTGAAACATTAATAAAAGCATTTGTTATATTTAAAACAACGCTATTATTAATTTAATAGTATTTATTGTAATGAACTGTCCCTTGAGGGAGGAAGTTGAGAGTTACAAAGAATGTCAGTCAAATACGTGATGCGTGCTTAACGTACATAAGGTATAATTGAATAAAGAAATAAAACAACGGCAAGAGAAAATACCATTAATTATACGCAGGCATTGTAACTTTTTGCAAAAGTGGGGAAAATTAACTACGCCGGGAGGCCTGCGTTAAATTATCGGAATTTTAATCCGGAACTTACCTGGGAATAAATGCAGGTCGACACCCGGCCAAAGCAAAAATGTCATTTCGGGGGCATTAAATAGTTGCCCGAATTTAAATTTTAAATTGGCTACACGAAATAAACCGTTTTTATTTGATACTTTTAAGCCGATGCTGTTTAGATAAAAACCATTAACATTTACATTTAAAACCGAAAGATTACAGAATTATACCGATTTTATTGCGGGCGGCGAATAAAACAACAAAAAAAACAGAAATTAAATATATATTTTATTCAGCGCCCGTTCTTCTTTTTTTTGTTATCTCCGTCCCCATAGAAATATATTAAGGAGGTCGCCGGCCCAAAGGTGTCGCAAAGTAAATTATTCTGAAAGGGATTTCTTGTCACATGTCACCTCGCAAAGTTCACCTTATATCCGAAAGAATAATCTTTTTTATTCCGCGTTTCCCAATCAATAATTTTTTTTGCGATCGGAAATATAATATTCAGGGCGGTGGTGGATGAGCGGCCGGGATTCCCTCTTCGCTCTCCGATAATTAATTTTAAACTCGGAACAATTTGTGATATTATGTTACATCTTCGAGAGAATTGCGGAATCGATCTCCCACTCTCGGTCACGGTCTGAATTCAATTTGTTCTTGTCTTGCGAGCCCTTTACCTTAGGACACGGATATCTTAATATTTTGTTAGGAAAAATATTTGCCGGCATGAACAAAATTGATTCTTTCAATGTGATAGATATAAATATTGGCAAAAATGTTACAGTACAATACGTATCAAAAATTGTGATCATGTTCTCTTATAACGAACATTTACTTCGATTAGTTCACAAGCTATAATACCTTTGATGATATAAACAAATAATACAGTTTAGTACTAATAGTAAATATACAGGGTGAGTTTTTTTCGATGTTCTCTATGGGGATCTCGGAAACTATAAGAGATAGAGAAACGGTTAAATGGGGAAAGAAGTGTAGATTTACGAGACGAATAAAATTACACTTTCAAAGTTTTCAAAAAAGTCAAGGGTAACTAGATATTTTGAAAAAAGTAAAAAGTGTCAATTTTTTTCAAATCAATATATCTCGGTTTTTATAACAGGTAGAAAAAAACTGTAAAGGACAAAGTTTTAGATAATTTTATGCAGATTAATAAAAAATAACCAGAACATTTTTATCGCCATTATTTTCCGAGATATGACGCAAACTTACATGTTTTTTAATGGAAACCATAGTTGGCTGTGACCTCATTCAAAAGGTATTTTTTTTCTCTTTAATCCAATATGACATACGACATAGTTATTTCTAAAAATTAGTGAGTTATAGTTATTTTAAATTTTATTATAAATAAAAAATGGGTAGCCATGAAAAAGATGAAAGTAAAACAATTGCAGTTGTTTATAATATTAGCAATATTGTAATCATTAGTTTTACAGAGATAAATCAAAATGAAACAACTGCATAAAGTAATTCTGTAATTATCAATATATCAATGGGAGAGAAATTTTAATATTAAAAAATATAGTCAAAAAGTCCACTATTAATACTATTATGACATAAATTATATCTTTTTAAAATTGAATTTATGGCTTTTTGACTATTCTCATGTAAATTGAAATAAATGTTTCAATAACAACTAGTTTATGATCCTCCACAGATTGATATGATTTTTCATATACTTTGTTTTTTACATAACCCCACAGAAAAAATTCTAAAACGCGCAAATCGGGAGATCTAGGTGGCCCTGGGATTGGTTTATTTCTTCCCACTTATGAGTTAGGAAAAGCATCATTTAAATAATTGGTAAAGCCAACATGTTATTAAGTGGAGCACCGTCATATTGGAACCATTTTAATCTTGCTTGTAATGATAAATTTAAGCAATCGAGCGTATCTTCAAATGTTTTCTGAAGAAATTGAAAGTAATCAGTTTCACTTAGTGAGCTTTCAAAAATATATGGACCGAGAATTATTAACCCAGACACACCATGGATTAAACCTAAATTTAATTTGTAGTTTCCTCTGTGAAACTTCTCGTGGATTCTCTTAAGATCATCTATGTTCATTATGGCGATTAAAAATACCACAATTAGCGATTCATCTGTTCATAATATTTTTGTAAGAAACGTATTATCCTCTTGACAAATGGGTTTATACCACATACAGAAGGCTATTTGATAATTACAAAACTATTATACTTATGCTGGTTTTCCATTTTTATTTAACTTTGTAGAACTAATAAATACAATATTGCTATTATTACAAACAACTACAATTGTTTTACTTTTATCTTTTTCATGGCTACCCATTTTTTATTTATAATAAAATTTAAAATGACTATAACTCACTTATTTTTAGAAATAACTATGTCGTATATCATATTGGATGAAAGAGAAAAAAAATACCTTATAAATGAGGCCATAGCCAACTATGGTTTCCATTTAAAAAAATGTAAGTTTGCATCATATCTCAGAAAATAATCGCGATAAAAATTTTCTGATTATTTTTTATTAATATACATGAAATTATCTAAAACTTTGTCCTTTACAGTTTTTTTCTATCTGTTATAATAACCGAGATATATTGATTTGAAAAAATTGACACTTTTTACTTTTTTCAAAATATCTAGTTACCCTGGACTTTTTTGAAAACTTTGAAAGTGGAATTTTATTCGTCTCGTTAATCTACATTTCTTTCCCCATTTAACCGTTTCTCTATCTCTTATAGTTTCCGAGATCCCCATAGAGAACATCGAAAAAAACTCACCCTGTATAATAATAAGTAAAATAGCAGTGTACCGATATATATAAACCTCTGACAATAAAGTTCGGTGAAAGTTCTGTTACATTAACGTAGATGAAATATTAACGAAAGTACACCTAACTGTCCTTCGAAATAGTCACCTCCTATAACTATGCACAGCTGAGATCTACTATACTTGTCCTGGAAACTTTTGAAGAAGGCTTCTTTGGGATGGAGTTCAAAAACTTCATCACATTTCGTTGGATGTCAGGAATATCGTCAAATCTCTTTCCTTTGAAAGCGAATTTGAGTCGGCGTAATAGGAAGATGTCTGGAGAATTAAAATCTGGCGAGTATGGTGGATGTTCAACTTGCAGCATACACTGTTTGAAGATATTGGCTATGTAAGGGCAAGCATTGTCCTGAACAAAAAACCATGAACTTTGTTGTGATGGTGTCTTAACCTGCGTAGACATTTCATGAAACGGTTCTAAATTCAATTGTACTTTGCGACATTAAAAGGAAAGTGATTTGACTTCTTGAAAAGTTTCCAGGGCATTTATAGCAGATCTCAGCAGTGCATAGTTATGGAAGGTGAACATTTCGAAGGACAGTAAGATATCGTTAATCTGACCATTCACGTAATCCAAGTCCTTGCTATTTCTCGATATCCTGATAATAAAAAAAATCCTCGTACATATGGTATATATTATTTATAACTTTGTTCTTCTTGCCTATAATACATTTTCAAAAGAATACATTATACACGTACACAAATTTAGACAGCAAGAATCACAGGCGGAGTTCACTTATTTCCAGTGTTCTTCCACTTAGACCCAAATCCATCCACTGAGCAGTAAGACATGTTCTAGGCACAAGAATAGAGAACTCCAAGAACCACGAGAAACACCGGTGAAAATGGATTTACACATCATAACAAAAAACTAATGACACACACAACCGTAATAAAAAAAAACAACGCAGGAGAAGAATCACAAAAAGCATTTCTACCTTACATATAAGGTACAACTACAGATAAAATCGGCAATATACTCCAACGACACTCATTAAAAGCAATGTAGTGGGTGGTCGGTTAACGAACAGTTCGGACTGCGAACAAATAGAACAATGAACACTTCAAGAAAGATTTTTGTGTTCGGATAACTAAAACGAATTCTAACGAACACTTTTGCGGTGCTAACGTGAACCATTACAACTAAACAAGAGATTATAGCCAAAGTATAGTGTGGATAGAAAATGGCTGCTGCAGCGAGACAGTCTACAGAATGCACAACAGGTCTACATAATGCAAAACTTAGCTAAGAAATATATCATCAAGAAGGCTCAAGCAGCTAAAGGAGTAACGAAAATCACATCTGCGAAGCAAAGAAGAAGAAGAAGGTTGCTTTTAGTTTGGATAAATGAAAGGGAAATGAACAGAGATATAACTACTATGACCATCATTCAAGAGGAGGCTAGAGAAATTTTTGAGTAATTGAAAGAACAAACTCCAGGTTTGTCATCCGAGGAGTTAGAATTCACGACTGGCTGATTTGCAAATTTTAAAAAGAGGTCTGGAATTAAACATGTATTAATGCATGGTGAGTCTGCTAGTGCACATAAAGAAGAAGCTGAGAAGTACTGTCCCAAATTTCAAGAATTCATTGGAACCTAAGGGTATCATCCACAACAAATATTTAATTGCGAAGAAACTGGTTTGTTTTGGAAGCGAATGCCGAACCGTACCTATATCACGAAAGATGAGAAAAGTTTTCCTAGGCATAAACCCATAAAATACCTATTGACGTTTACTTTTGGGAGCTAACGCTAGTGGTGATATGAAGCTTAAATCACTTCTCGTTTACCACTTTGAGAATCCTAGAGCATTAAAAAAACATAATCAAGAGAAGACTGGGGATCGAATCAGAGGGCATGGGTCACTCAGGCTCTTTTCAAAGAATGGTTTTTTGAAGTTTGGGTCCCGAGCATCAAGGACTACCTTGATACCAATGACTTGGCATTTAAAGAACTGTTGATATTGGACAATGCACCAAGACACCCAAAGAACCTTGAATTGACCTTGAAGTGCCATCTATTAAAAAATTGAGAGGTTGATTTTAGTTTGGATAAATAAAAAGAGATGTAACTAGTATAATTCAAGAGGAGGCAGAAGATTTTTGTTAGTAATTAAAAGAACAAACTACACGTTCGTCATCCGAGTTAGAATTCAAGGCTACCACTGGCTGATTTGCAAAGTTTAAAAAGAAGTCTGGAATTAAACATATATTAATGCATGGTGAGTCTGCTAGTGTTGATAAAGAAGAAACTGAGAAGTACTGTCCTAAATTTCAAGAATTCATTGAAACCTACAACAACAAATATTTAATTGTGATGAAATTGGATTGTTTTGGAAGCGCATGCCGAACCGTACCTACATCACGAAAGATGAAAAAAGTGTTTATGGGCATAAACCCATGAAAGACCTATTGACGTTACTTTTTGAAGCTAACATTAGTGATGTTATGAAACTTAAACTACTTTTCGTTTACCACTCTGAGAATCCTAAAGCATAATCAAGAGAAGACTGCCAGTAATGTGGAGATCGAATCAGAGAGTATGGGCCACGCAGTTTGTGAAAAGTTTCCAGGACAATTATAGCTGATCCCAGCGGTGCATAGTTATGGGATGTGACTATTTCGAATGACAGTAAGGTAACATTCGTTAATATTTCATCTAGTTTAATGTTAAAGAATTATTCACCGAACTTTATTGTCAAAGGCTGTATAAAAACTAATGTTGCAGTGGGTTGTGAGAAATAATATCCTGAAAAGATTGAATTATTATTTCGCTCCATTTTAGATCTCATCAGCATAACGCAGTTGAAGATTCGTTTCACTTTCTTTTACTTACAAGTTATTTAAGCCTTATAAATACAACACTTTATGTTCCATAATTTTTATTCTAGGTCAGATGCTGTTAGCTGTATTAAAGATCGTTAAAATAATACAAAATTTATTCTTCGAAATCCGACCTTCTATACTTTACCCATTTAAAGTTGTCAAAAAATTGGCCCGAAGAACCGTAACCAAATTTCGACTCCCTACCCTTAAAATTAATATTTATTAGAAATCATCCAAATCGCATATATTTCCCAACGAATATTATACATTTCCATAAAATAGCAAACAATCTATACAATAAACTCATTTTAATCAAATGATATTCCCCAAACCCCAAATATTCCAGAAAGTATCAACATATTCCCCTCATATTTAATGAATTCATTTGTGCAAATATCAGGAGAGTTCATGTAGTTAGCATAGATACATTTTTTTGCTTCCATCATTAAATTCTAGGCAGGATGGAAAGACCACAGGACTAACATAATTTATTTACATTATGTTTTTATGTATGTATTATTGTCTGAACACTGATTATTGTATTATAAAGTATACTTGAAACATTTTTTAAATTTAAAATATATTTAAGGCTTGTCAGATTTTCGTAAATCTGATATCAAAATGTCTATAACTCGGTACGTTTAAAAACGGATAGTTTACCACTTTGAGAATCCTAAACCTTTAAAAATCATAATCAAGAGAAGTCTGCCAGTAATGTGGAGGGAATCAGAGGAAATTGGCCACGCAGGTTCTTTTCAAAGAATGGCTGTTTGAAGTTTGTGTCCCGAACGTTAAGGACTACCTTGATACCAATGACTTACCATTCAAAATACTGCTCTATTGGAAAATGCACCACGACACCCGAAGAACCTTGAAGATAATTTTCTGAATCTCCTGATAATTTGCACAAAGAACCTTGAAGATAATTTTCTGACAGACTTTCCCTAGCTGACGGTTCAGTTTCTAACCCCGAATACGACTTCGCTGATTTAGCCAATGGATCAGGAGGTTATTGCGGATTTCAAGACATTGTACACCCGCGCGTTGTTTCGACGGTGTTTTGAAGCTTGCCAATTCTCCTCAACAATGACTTTAAAAATGTTTGGGAAGTAAAAATTTGACATTCTTGAAGCTATTCGTATCATTCAAAATTTGTGCTCAGAAGTCAAGCAGCGACAATTGATTTCTGCTTGGCGAAAGCTGTGCCCATCTTTCGTTCAAGGAGACGGGGGTAATTAGGGAGACATCCCTGAAATTACGGAAGAAATTTTGAGAACTGCTAGAGATCTGGAATTGGGGGTGATGGAGGATGACAGAATAACTCATAATGGAACATTAAGATGAAATGACGACAGAAGAACTCCAAGAAATCTTGAATGAATAATACCAAGAAACACAGCGAAATGTATCGTCTTTTGAACAAGAGAAAGACGAAAGAAGATCAATGCCGACATTTGCCGTTAGAGATCTTTTGAAGAAGTGGCAGGATGTCAAAGCAATGGTCTTAGAATGGCACCTAAACCAAGCTGATGTCAGTAGGGTTGGGGATCTTTACAACGGCAATACTATTATTCACCAGAAAAAATTTCTCTCTTTTTCTCGACATTGGACATGTTATTTAAAGCCTAATAACCAAAAATGAAAATTAATGATTAATATGCAATATGTGTTATTTTTTTATAAACTTAATAAGAATTTATTTTTTTAAATTTAATTTTTAGGGTCTCCAGAACGAATTAATCGATTCCACAAAAAAAATCGGTGATTGAATAAAGAACAATTCGTATAGCAAACATAGTCTTGTAAGAGATTAAGTTCATTAACCGATCATCCACTATATATACCATACCACAAAAAAATGGCCACATTTTAAATGTAGCCAAACAACGAATTCCACTCGAACAACAAGGAATTTACAAAATCACTTCTTCAGGTCGCGAAAAGGTGTATATTGCACAAACAAATCAACGAGACTATGTTTGTAGGAATGAGCATAAATGAGAATCAGTTTCATCTCTAGTACTACACGCAAATAATAGGATTTGATTTTGCCAACGCAAATTTGATAACAAAAGAACAATTTAAGTTGTAAAGTATGAAATGGAGCAAACTTCATATTATTTATTTCAATCGCACCCAACCCCATTTAGGCGCCGTATTTTGAAATATTTTGTTTTTCGTGTGAAAGTAAATCAGCGAAATTCTTGTGTTGATGCAGTATGAGTTCCAGCATGAAGCCATAACACGGTTAACAGTCGCCAATATCAATAGTCTGTTCGTCATTCAAGTGGCTACAAAAGCGACTATAGCTCGTTAGTTTAAAAAATCTTGACTCATTTGGCACAAATCGGTAAAGTAGAAAAGCTGGACAAGTGGATGCCGCATGAACTGACTGATGCACAAAAGGAACAATGACTCGACTCATGTCTTTCTCTTCTTTCTCGCAATAAATCCGAACCATTTTTAATCGAATTATCGAATTGTTACATGTGATGAAAAATGGATCATGTAAGATAATCGTAAGCGTACATCGCAATTGTTGGACAAAGATGAATTACCAAAACACTGTCCGAAACGAGATATCCACCATAAGAAGCTGATAGTCATTGTTTGGTGGTCTGGCTTAGGTGTCTTTCACCATAGCTTTATGGAACCTGGCCAATCGATCACGACGGATGTCTACTGTTATCATCTTGATGAAATGATGAGAAATTTTGCGAATAAACAACGAAAATTAGTTAATCGGATGACTGCAATCCTGATGCATGACAACGTTCGACCACATGCCGCACAAATTACCGTGTCAAAGCTACAAGAGTGGGAGTTGGAAAGCCTCCCCCCCCCACAGACTATCATTTCTTTCAATATTTAAACAACTTTTTATCTGAAAAAAAAATCAATTTCCGCACAGGCTTTCAAAATGGCGTTTCAAGAGTTCATAGACTCCCGTGCTCCAGGCTTCTGCAGCAAAGGGATAAATGGGTTACCTCTAAAACGGGAAAGGGATATCGATAATATGGGTGCATAATTTGATTAAAAATAAAACGTTTTTATTGGAAAAATATCGAATTCAATTATGTGCACTTTTTTTGCTCCATTTCATACTTGACAACCTAATAGTTTCCATAAAAGAATAACAAGAGAAGCGATATTAATAGAAACATTTTAGTGTATGAAAAGGTAACAAAAACGAAAAGTATTCGTAGATGGCTTATCAGGTTATCATCAGAGTTCTTTTTGCCAAGAATGATGTCGAAACAATCAATACAATACAAGGTTTTAGAAGATATAAATAATATAGGAGAAATTGGACATGAATGAAGATGTACTGGTTGAGAATGATTCTGATCTATAAGACAATGAATTTGAATGTACAGATACAGATTAAGAGGAAAACATTGTGAAAACATTGTGAACATCGTGGGCGAAAAACACATTCATGTTCCAAAGAAGAGATAATGACCAGTAAGTTGCGATTGATGAATTTGCTGGGAAAGAAATACAAATACACAAAGGATAGCATTTCATAAGTTATAAGAAGTAGAGGCAACCGGATAAGCAAATGGTCACATTATGAAGGGTAAAATTGTACTGAAATTTTGTTGGCAATTGGCCATCGTGTTATGAACTATATATAAACATGCACAAAGCAGCAAAGAGACGGTAAGAAATCAACTGAGTTTTATCTCCAGAGAAATTCGATGCATTTCTTGAAATATTCTATACATGAGGTTGAGCAAATTATTTCAAAGTTTTGGAAGCCTACATTTTTTCTTAGAAAGTTATTTTACAAAAAAATTTAAACTAACTGGAATTTATCTCAAGAGAAATTAGATGCATTTATTGAAATTTTGTATACATGAGGTGGAGCAAATTATTTGAAAGATTTGGAAGCCTACATTTTTCTCAGAAAATTTAAGTAGAAGTTATTTTACAAAAAAAAATTTAAGTTTCCCATTTTGACAAAAAAAGTGAGCAAAACTAACGTTTGAAAACAGAAAAAATCATCATAGACATCAGGTCATTGAAAGTAGCCAAAACTATTACAGACCGGTTGGTTAGTTAATTTATAATTGTAGGCGAAGAACTATTCCCGACTAAAGTAAGAAGTAGATTTAGGCAATGCATGCTCAACAAGAATGATAAATTTGAAATCAAATATCAAATTTTGGTTAGCATTAGAAGTTGATAGAAAATACATCGAAAATGCACTTTCATATCTATGAACAGATGAAAATAGGCCCCTTTTAGTACAATTTTCTGAATAACAAACCTGTGGAACTACTTAAGGATTACGGTAGAGCTGAAAATACACATGATTTGTTCACGAGCAACTCCTTAGCTACACAACTGATGGCAAAAAAATAGGTTACTTGGAACAATTCGCATAAATAAAACGGAAGTACTAATAATTGCGAAGCAAAAGATACGACATGGACACTTTTCATAAAGAAATTTCACAATAGATCATTGTACTACTGTAATCTATAAAAGTTAATCGAATAAAAACATAAATCTGTAACAGTTAAAAACAACGACAAATATTTACCTGAGATCGTTTCATTTTACAATCAAACTAAACTTGGTTTAGACATGACAGATCAAAAGGCGAGAAAATATACCACAAAATTTATATTTTGCAAGTATTCTTCAATATCCTTGATTTAGCTGATATAAATTTCAGTATTTTGTACAAGCAAGCGGCAGGAGAAAATATATCAAGACAACTGCAGTTAGCAGTAAAACTTGCCGCTGACTTTGAAAAAGCCCTTGAACAACCAGAAACGAGAACAAATGCGAAAGGAACATTGCCTAAATCTACTACATATTCTTATCAACGTAAAATCGTACCAACAAATATTGATAAATGTGAAAAATATGTTTGTAGAATGTCGATACTTCCTACATGTAAAAAATGTGATGAGCAATTTAAATTTTTTTAATGAATATTAAGGCATTTTTGATTAATACGCGATGATTAAAATAAAGGAGGAACAAAATATTTGGTACATTCTTTTAAAAAGCTTTTGTCATATAAAATTTCAGATAATGATAATGATTTTTTTTAAAACACTTGAAGTAATTATCGTGCTCAACTCTTTTAGTGAATTTCGTTTACCTAGAGATTACACTTTTCAGACTGTGACTAAAGATGTATCAAACAACAGTATCGAAAACACCCGAAAGTTATTTTAAAATCATCATCATGCATAATTTGTAATTTAAGTAATAAAAATATTTTCCTGATATGAGGTGAAACTAACCCTTTGATATATATGATGAAAGAACCCGATATAGTATTACTTTAGTTTATATAATAATTTATATTTCAATTTATTGTTTAAGGTGTAGTTGAAAACCAATTTAATTATTTTATTCTCTATTACATTTGAACATATTACGGAGTAATATTACGACCCGCTATTGTTTTAAAAAAACCTTAGCAATACCATAAAAAATCAACGTGTCAGCAATTCATTTAAATTTAATTTCGAAAAGTGGTACAGTCAATGTGGCGTAACACATGTTTGTTTTTTTTTCTCTCCTCTGTATATAACGATGCATCCCTTTGTGAGACCTCCATTATACTCACGTTTACACCTCGAGGAAATAATAGATGTGGGTGCGTTGGTGAAATTATAATTGAATTCAGGAAACGCAAAAGAAATTCCAACGTTAGGCGTGTAATTTGGACGAGGCATTCATTAATGAAATCCATGTCGTGTTTTTGCTGTATGCCATAGCATTCTTGCCCAGGTATATATATTCTCTCCGCTTTACATGAGCTACAAATAAATTTTCACTCCCTCTCTATATGCAGACTGTTTTGAAATGTAATGAATATTCATTGTGTGCCGGATCTAACTCTAAGTTTTTGGTGTATTATTACGGCAACGGCACCACTATATATCATAAGTCGAATTTGAAAGGTGCACGAAATACGTGGACCGCATCCAAACTGGATAAATTATATTTAATTAGGGGTTGTAATCAGTATCTACACCATTACCGAGTGCACCCACACGAGAGATCGATATACATTCTGCCATTCCGCAATTACGACGCTTGTACTTCATTCATTTAATCAACCGAATGTAACTTTCGTATAATGGCGAGCGTTTATAGAACAAAAGGATATTTGATTAATCAACCGACTCTGATTGCTCTCTATCTATCCAATAATTGAGACACAACGGTTTAAATTGCTAAATACATTTTGATATTAATCTTAAATTATTTTAATTAAACCTAACATTTTTATGTTTAGGATTGAATTAAATAAATTCGTAACATGAATCATTCAAAGGTTATTATGTATCGGGTCTATAATTTCTTATAGCGCAGCACGTTATAACATCCAAACTGTATACTTTATCACTTAGTTGATTATAACTTAGCTTTATTTTATGTCTCGCATTACTTTATGGCACGCCTAAAATAATTTGGAACAGTCCCCCCTGCGCGCACGTTTAAACACGACACAATTCATTGTAATCGTAAAAATGCTCTCAACGCAAATTGAATCGGATTCAGCCGTTTTTTTCTCATTAAGAAAGCGCACCTTGACGAATGCACAAACGGACAAAACCAGTCAATGGTGGCGTGCGGTTGTGCGGTGGTGAAAGATTGCCGTGTGAAGGATTACCTCGAGATCGACAAGGATATGCATTGCAAGTTGGCGGTGCATGAAATGAACAGGGTTACATCCCTTACGAGGAGCAACCTTTGCGACGCTTACACAATGTGACGTATGTGTCTTTGCACAGCTCAATAGATCCCTGGGACCGCACCATTACAAAGAGGAATTCGCAAAATACGTTCCACGGGAGGAGCGAATGCAGTTATTCATGACAATCGACTCCTATTCGGTTGATTGTATTAAACTATTCTAGCGTGACGCGTGTGTGAAGGTCTGAATATTTAACATCCGGTGAATCCAACAGAAGGCATTACTGGTTGCTCTTATGAATTTAATATTACGTTTCTTGGGTTTGATGTTGCCGCGCATCTGGCAATAACGCTAAACAATTATTAAAAAGTACTACACAATTTGAAGAACACGTAGATTTGTTCGAAGTATTTATAAGTGTATTATTTTTATTAGAATTAAAAACTTACCTAATTATGCTAAACAAAATACTTTCAACAAAAATTACAGACACTGAGTCTTCGTTTGGAAAAAAATAAATAAACCACAGAATATCACTATAGTCAATATTACGCCGAATTAGAAAATTTTGGTCGAAACATACGCGCACGACTTTGATTTACTCACTAACTGAGTGATGCATTGTATCATATTCCGTTCAGAGAATCGAGTTTTATCTTCGATTCATGTTTTTTTTTATCACTTAGTGCATACCGTCTTAATAAAAAGGACATACCGGTGCGTAGGTATAGTACTTTAGCTTTATTATTGTCACAATTATAGAAAGAGTATAAGGAAAAATATTAGTACAGATTACCCTAAATATTTTATTTCTTAATTTTCTGTTAGATTTTTTTTTGTTTATACGTACGATGAATTAAATTCTCACTTAGGCCGTGGTGAAACATTTTTATATTAATTAGAGGTTAATTAAACACTTGGTGTTGTTTCAAAATTGTGAAACAATACCAAGTATTTAATTAAATAATTAATTTTTTATCATTTATTTGTTTATTCAATAGAAATAATTTCATTCATGTTGATTTGATAGTTGTACTATTCGTTACACGCAAATTACTTTTGTATCATTCAATTTCTGTCGAGGTATTAGCCAGAGAAATAGTTGTTTCAACAAGTAATTTGTTTTCTAGTCTTAGTAAGACTCATTGTTGTAGATTCACGAAATGTTTCCGTATTTTTAAATTATAAGTGTTTAATTAACCTCTCGATTATTCGTTCTTACTTAATAATTCAAAGGCACTGAAAAGTTTGAGCTCAATGCCAATGCAAGGTGTTGATGCAAATGCAGTCAAAGATAATAAAGAACCTAGGAAATAAGAGGAAAAAGAATAATCTAAGGATGAAGATGAGAACTTTTAATTGATTCCAAACATGGAATCAATTAAAAGTTTAAAAATACGTCAATGTTTTCCTACTTACTAATCTACTTTGGATTTAAAGTTGTCCAACAAACTAACCGACTTTTTTTATTATGTAGGTTAACTATTTTTATAATTTACACCTCAAGAAACCATCATACTAATAAGAAGTAGGGGTTTTAATATAACGTAAAATCAGAAATATTAGCCATTGAAAAAGAATTGGCACTAAACAAAGCAATATGTAATAAAACCATTGCCAAAAAAAATATTTCACGGATTATATGAACTACACTGCAACATGGCCTCCACTTTGGAAGGTCGTGCCTTCCGAAACGAAATGCACTGCTTACTGATTAAAGAGTTCGCTGGCGTTCGAACTGCTGCTCGCTTGAAAGTCCCACTGGTTGTACGAACATATGCTACTCGCAAGATTTTGTCCGCTCGAGGATAAGTTTTGACCACCCGATCAATGGGTCAGTTGAGTGGCGGAACATGGTTCTCTTTTATAAGAACTAGATTGCCAACTCATAGTGGTGTTGATACCCTTGACCTCCATTTTCATCGGGATTGTAGCTGGTGTAAGTTTACGTTACACCAAAGAATCCAAATGTGCTGGATGTGTTTTTTAATCATTTGGTAGTTACCTAGATGTCTGGGGGATATTCCAGATATGCCGTTTTTTGGCCATAATGTGAGTTTTCTCCCTGTCAGGAAATGGGATCTAAATCCTCGGGATTGTCAGTTAATGAGGACAAGAATTTAAAATAGCCTCAACTTGACAAATTATTGTACAGAATCCTTCATGTGTATAGGCGCTTGTACTATCAATGATTCATTTGAGGTAAAGTTTTGCCAATCGGATACCCACTTCCAATAACCCCCAAAGTATGGTGAACGGAGCGATATAAAGCGCCACTCGACACCTTCACCAGTTAGCGCGTCTCTAATTTTTCCGACTTCTGACTCTAACTCGAAAAGCACTCAATGTAATTCATTCTTAGCTCCAACAAAATTAGTAGCATTATTAGTGTTTATCTGAGTAGGTCATCGGACAATACGCCGTTTTAACGCCGAAATAATAAAGGCACTTGTGGTAAGGTCGGATACGACCTCTATGTGAATAGCCTTACTAAGAAATCTTACGAATAGTGCTAAATAACATTTTATGTTTTGCTCTTGATTGTAAAATTGCCTGCATAATCAACGCCGCTAATCTGAAATGGGTACGTCGGATTGACTCTGGACCCTGGAAAATTCCGAATTTAGGGTACGTTATTACATAACTGTACTCGAAAACACCTTATTCATGCGCGTACAATGCGTTTCACCATAGGTATACCGCGGACAAGCCAGAATCGTTCTCTAATATAACCTAGAAGTTGTAAACTATTGATGATTTTCAACTTTTTTTTTACTCACTACAATTGTTTCGCTACACTGTAGCTTCTTCAGGTGAAGAAATATAAAGTTGAAAATCATCAATAGTTTACTATTATTATTATATTAAGTAATAATGGATTTTCAAAATATAAGTGCCTCAACAATCAACGAGAACCTAGAAGTTGTTGAGAGCCGGCATTGTCGAGTCTTATATGCTCGAGTCGAAATAAAAGCTCAACAAAGTAATGTGTCGCAGTTATATTGATTGGATGTCGCTGACCAAACGGTAGTTGGGCAGCTTGAAGATTGCCACCAACACGTATTATTGATTCCTTGTTCAAGAATGGAGCCAATGATGCAATAGAAGACTTCTTAGTAACAATTTTATGGTCTTTCAATTTTGTTAATTTTTCGCGAAACATTTCTGCTTGGACAATTCTTATTAGGTGCGATAACGTATTATCTAATTCGGATGGACCGATACTGCCACTGTATCACTCACGTGGAGCATGTGCCACATTGATCATAAATCAAAATACATATGCTGTTGCTCTTATCAATCTGTTGTCTATCAAAGATGGTATTGTGGTTGCAGTAATTGCCTTTTGTACCGACTTTAACTCGGGCAGCTGGTCAACTTCACTTGATGGCTACTTGGGCCATTGATCTGTGGTGAGCCATTGAGAATCCTCTCACCATAAATTAAAAAATTTTAGATCCAAAAGATTTCTTGACACTATGTCTGCTGGATTGCTTACTGTAGAATTGTATCACCAGGAAGTCCGGTCTGTTAAATCTAGAATTTTAATGACATGGTTTGCTACGAAAACCTTTAGCAATTCTACATTTGTGATGTACACCAAAAATTAATTTTAAAAGTACTGTATTTGCATCTTTCCACACCTCATCAATATTCCACCGCCCGGTCCGACTAGAGCTAAGGGATACGCAGGTAGCCGTCCGCCGTAGGTACTCGCGCGCGACACCAAAACCCGCGTTAACCGTAACTCCGGCTCCTCAAGAGGAAAGGAGACCGCCTCAACCCTGATGCCGCGGAGAGAGAAGACAACAAAAACTTACCCCTACTTAAAAATTAAATACAAGTATTTAAAAAAGAATACAGATGTCCTAGAGGATATTTGCACCCTCAGCATAATGGACAAATACAAGGGTTAGAGTGGAAGAACGTCGCAGTTGCACGAATTCCGCTCAGCTTCAACCATCCAAAATTTTTGTAAGTATTGTTTTATATTGGTGTATATTCATAGGTATTTATTTTTTTGGAAAGAAAGCTAAAGGTAAATAAACATAAAAAAGAGACAGCACGAGCCAAACACCACCACAAATACCGGACGCAGGACCAGGAAACGGCAGATTCATACTGAGCCCTCTGCGAGCTGGACATCCACTCAAAGATACCAAGTGAATCTTCTAAAACGAACAATAAGCCGATTTCGGACATCCAAATCGCCATTCGGCAGAGTATCCACAACACTCAACGAGGAGTATCCTCACACGTCACCTGGACCAACGGACCAACGCCAGCCAACGCCGATCATCATCTACGCCTCGCTACTCCTGATCAACATTTGTTGCGCTTCGACCACCCCACGACAAGTAACCGAGCTATCAAATAACCAAGCAATCTGTAAATTTATGTGAATACATTCTAATTTAGAAAACTACCAACCTTTTTCTCCACAACCTTCACACATTTTTATTAATCCATGCAATTGTAATTTGTGAATCGGACCATAAGTTAATAGATTTAAATGTTAACCGTAAAGAACCTGATACTTTATTTGTTAATCTAGCTAAGAGTAAAGCCGCACAAAGCTCTAATAGCGGTATCGTAGTAAACTTTGAAGGTGCTACCTTTGACCTTGAGCATAATAATTGTAGTGTGGCCATTTGTACTTTTATTGTAAATACACGCCCTATAAGCCGTTTTGGAGACGTCTGCAAAACTGTTCAATTCAATTATTCTTCAAAACATCTGCAAAACTGTTCAATTCAATTCTTCTTCAATGAATTATTAAAACATATCTCGGAATTTCAATATGATTTAATACTTGTTCAATTATTCGTGTAACTGAAGCCATATTTCTAATATGAAACTTCGAACCGAATCATCCAAATCGATCTTTTCTTTTCAAATCAACTATAATAAAATCTTTGCCTTATTCATACAAGGTCCTATTAATCCCAAAGGTTAGAAAATCTGACGAATTATAGAAAGAATAGCGCGCTTGATTACCACCTTATAATTATTTTGAGGCACAGAATATTAAACTGTCTTGACTAAAGTTCCAAACCAAACCTAAGGTCTTTGTATTCTGTTTTTCGCCAATTTGGATCATCTTTAACTCATCGCAACCCACTAATCCGTCCAATAGCTCTGGATTGTTCGACATCTATTACCTTAGTGGAAAACAACCCTTCATTAAGATTTGCTAGACTTACTTATATATTTCAATCACTTCATCTTTATTATCACAACCTGATAGGTAATCATCCACATAAAAGTCTTCGGCTGTTAATTTAGAGACTATATTGCCCAAGTGTTCTCTTGCTAACTCTTTTAAACGAGTTCTCCTACCGTATGTCACTATGATAAATTCATGTATGTTATGTCCAAGTCTTTACTTAGATCGTCTCGCCAAAATATTTATTGCAAGACTCTCTCGTTTTCATCAACTAAATTCTGTCTATACATTTTGCTTATATGCGCTGCTCATATGTTGTCTAAACATTAGGAAAATAGATACTAATTTCACTCTGAATTGTTAGATCATTGACAGAGTAGCCTGCATTGGACGAAAACGAGCCATTAAATACAACCCTTAATCGAGTAGTCGAACTGCTTTTATTGATCATATCTTGATGCGGTAAAAAATATGTGGACTGGTCAGTTTCTCGTGATTTCGAAACTCTACTCATATGTCCCATGTCTTGATATTCATGCATAAATGAATTATATCAATCACGTAATTCAAGATTATTTTCTAGCTTTCTCTCTAAGTTGAAAAACCGCATTTGAGCTTCCACCTTGGAGTCTCCTAAAAACTGAATCGAATGTTTAAGTGGCATTGAAACGATGAATCTACCATTGCTGTCTCGTTTAACTGTATTTTGAAGGTGAAGCTCGCAAGCTTGCTAGTCTTCTGATAAATTTCTTCTTCTTCTAATTCCCAAAAGGTTGCTAACTGTTCCTGTACTTGTATATTCTTATTGAAATGGCAATGGATTGATATATTTGAAATGTGAACGATTGTATCCGTAATAATCTAACCTAACTTAGTTTTTTGAAGTATTAGCCTACCGTTGCCTAATTCTAGCCTTTTCATAATCATTCAATCTCAGAACAGATAGGGACCTATCAACATAACGATTTCGCCAGGCCTATAGAAGTTAGCATCAGCCAGGAATACGTCTTCCGGAATATTCCATGTAGTGATATTAACTTGAAATGAATCACTAATTTCTGGACTGTAAGAGTTGAGTAGTTTTTGTGAACGATTTATCTATAGAACTAAACTTTACATCACAGCTACCCATGATGTTTGCCAAAATATTGTTTAAACCACCTTTAAACTAGAATTTAATACCTTCCATAAGATTATCCAGAGATACCATTGTTAATTTTAAATTCTTTCATCCCATGTCCCAAAATATAATTTATTTTTCAGACTTTGTCACCTATTTGATTTGCCTATGGAAGAAACGGTTTACTCCCGATTTCGGTGCCAGAAAGCGGAAAATTAGAGACTTGTATCCTTTGAAATAAAAGCAATAACATCGTTATACTTCTTATTGTTTTCGAACCCTGATTAGATAATAGGCAATCACTCGGACGGGCGAACATCATGGATTTGGGTAATAGTGATGCTCAGCTCTTACAGAAAATACTTTTTCGTTCTACTCTGCTGTACTTAAGATTTTAACGACCCAAAGAACAGCAGAAAGAACCACAACAAAATCAACTACGGTGAACTACTTGGAGTACATAGAGGAAGTATTCCATAACGGGGGATTGAATGTTGAGGTCGACAAGGTATGAATACCACCGAAGAAAATAATGTGTTGCAAATCATCGACACACAAATCACCAAAATGATTGACGTCCATTGCGGTGAAAGAGATAAGGATTGGGTTGGAGATTTCTAACCTAGAGAGACTAGGCAGAAAGCCAGAAACTGAACCAAAAACCAAAAACTGTTGGCCAAAAAAGTGTGATGGATTAGTTTGAAAATAAGGAGGGGACGTTTCACTTCTTCAATTGATTAAGGTTACATAAAAAGTTGAAGAACAAGACAACATGCATAAAACAGGCCGCAGCTTTGAAGAACGACTTGCAGAACATAAGCTTTTAAAATGAGAAAATAATATCTACGCATTTAGAAATATGTTAAAATTATTAATAACGTTACTAGGTAGTGGTTTTTGAGTGAAAAACCCAGTAAATCAATTTTCGTGTTTAACTTAATAAGACATGTTTACAACTAAACCTTAACAGATTACACTTTGCATTGAAAGATACATTTCATGTGATGGTTTTATGTCATTATTAGATTATAATTATCACCGCTAATATCTTTGGAGAAATATGCCTCTACGATAAGGATGCCTTTGTTTATCAGAATCAAGTAGCTTTCATCTTTAACGGCGCTTGTGAAATTCTATTCTAATTTACAGAGTAAAATAATTCCGAACACGCGATTAGGCGGAATGAATAGAAGACCGACTAGAACAGGCACACAAGTATATAAGCAATGTAAACGGTATAAATGACTTTAAACTGTTACAGTTTTTTTTCGTCAATGTAAATAAAAATAAATAGTGCACTCTATTGTGAAACGTTACTAGGGTCAATTTAAAATCCTGTTTCAATAAGTTTCCACTCAGGGTAAAAAAGCAACTGGTGTGTTTTGAAATAAACATGTGTATATGAGTGCGCACAATAAAAATGCATAGGTGCACGGGTGAACAAATAAACAAAGGGGTTTTATTCGCTTCCGTTTGGGCAAGTGGCGCAAAATACAGGGCAGTGCAGGACATGATGTTTTGTGGTTAATTTAGTAGAAAATATTCGAGTTGTTTTGTTTGGGTGAGGTTTTCTGTGACCGGGCTTAGCGGTGTCAACGAGCGCGACGGGGCTCTGAATGTTTCTCTCGTAACGGATACTTAACGCCGCTGAAACCAACAACAAATTCTAAATGTACGGAAGCGTACATTCATCCTTTAATTACATTTGTGCCTTTAGTATTTTCAAGTATATTATCATTCATATATCAGCAGGATCCATGTCAAATCGCGAAATAACCCACCGGAACGCACGGTTTAACAGGATAAAAGGATACGAAAACGAGAAACAAAAAGCTGCACCAGTTATCTCTACCATATTGCATTTATAATTAATTATTGCGTTTGTTCTGATTGAAGCTGTCCCAACCGGATATCGATCACGGAAATGTAATTTTGTATATTTAATTGAACCAGTAACGCAGAACATTAAAAACACTTTTTAATTAGTGTTCAGGTGTTTTATTGAAAATGCAATTGAAATTATCAAAAAGTATATATAGAGGTAAAGTTTTTCAAGATCCCATTAGTAAGCGTTTCCGCAAAAGAAGATATCGGTATGCAGTAATTAAAACTTGGGTATGCCAGCAGCGTGTGTACATTTATACACGTACTTTATTTTTAGATTACGAGTTGTATCGCATTTAAAGTTGCCCTAGTGCTTTCTACGATTGGTATGCGAAGCCGGTCCTGGATCCGTCCAATTTCCGGTCTAGGTTTCCTATTCCGGCATTTAGTGCGACATCTAGTGCCAGCCGTGATTTCCTCCCCCCCATAGCTACCTAAACCCAACCTAACTTACTTCCCGTTCTGCCCAGATAACACGGCAATAACTCCGAAACTTTACAGGCGGCCGCCCTGAAAAATTACTTAATTTTGTACTGTTCCAGCTACATACACCACACCCTCTTGCGCCCACCACGCACACACACACACACATAAACGTACATGCCTGGCAAATGTGCTATGATTTATCTCTACTTGGCTTTCATCACGAAATACGGATGCGTGAATCCCCGAGGCTTTTAAATATACACATAGACCGTAAATCATTATATCATGTTATTATATGAGTATAATATAGCCGTATTACTTACTGCTTTATGATTTGTTTGTGCAGCGTACCATAATAAGTACGTATTCTTTTGTACTACAGGATATGTTGACAGAATATTATTAGTTTTAAAGATAAAGAAATTATTGATTCATTTTATATGTGATAAAAAGGTTTATTTGATATTAAATCAAAGATATAATTGGATTCTTTATAATAAATAACCTCGATAAATAAAGGGAAATTCTGTTCAATGAAAATAGTTTTCCAGAAATTGTTCTGCATCAAAAACCTTCTGTTAATAAAAATTACATTTCACCTTAATCCGAATACGAATCTAAGCTTAATCGACTAAACTTTATTATAAAATTTGATAGATTGAACATTATGAATTGGACTTTTTATAACTAATTTTAAAATATTACATAATTATTATTTATTTATAGAACATAAAGGATCTTTATATTTAAAAAATTTTTGTTATTTAATTTCATTTTCTTGTAAAAATTTTAGTGTGATGTTAATATATTACAACTAAACAAAACTGGGATAGCTTTAGGTATAGGGATTAGGTCCCCTCTTCCAATTTAAGAATAGTGACCTAATCGTTCACCCATTGTTCTTTAACACATATTGGCTTTATAAAATTGTTACACGATAAAACTCAATTCTGGACTTTTTTCATTTTTTAAAAAGAACGTAAATTTAAAACTACTGTTTTTACAGAGTGATGGAACAATTATAGTAGTTTGTAAACATAAAACTTAATAGTCTTGTTTTATGTTTACAAACTACTATAATTGTTCCATCACTCTGTAAAAACAGTAGTTTTAAATTTAGTTTTTTACTTCTTTAGCATATTTTTGTAGCAGATTCTCTTTTCCTCGCGTATTCTTCATTTGTAGTGGACACCCTTTGAGAAAGATAGTGACAGAGGACAAAATGTAAAAATCTTTTGACAGTAAAGATCCTAAGTGTATGAGTCGTTTAAATCTCAGAAATATACCAGGGCCAAAATTTTCGAAGTTGTCTTTAGAAAGACATTGTAGAAACCCATTTAAATTGATTTAAAATTTCTATATTTGTTTTACATATTTACTATATGATAATATCACCGAGCATGACAGTTAAATCGCAAGGTTTCTAGGAGGGTGCTTAGTAACTATATCTCGAGGAAAAGATTATAATACTTCAGGCATAATCAATTTAATCCCGAATTTATGTTTGTAAACAATATTTCTTTCTGTGATACATTTGCTTAAATAAAAGGAAACTTTGTACAGTTGAGCGGGATGGCCAGCTCAACTGTACTAAATCTTTTATAGCTTGAGATTAATCAGCTTAATTATGTCGAAACTGTAGCCAAAACTTTTACTAATACAAAATTTACTTGCGTTTTTAAATTCTACCAATAAATGTCAAATTTTATTGATGACTGAAAGAATTCGAACATGTCAAAATTATATTTATAAGAAGAGTACTAAAGAAAAGAACAGACACAGTTTATTTGGCAAAACTTGCTATCATGGAATTCTAAATTTGCGTCTACAAATAATTTTCACGAATAAAGACCAATGTTTTTATTTCTAAATATTGCATAGATTATTTCTTTCATTTCTTATAGGCTAAAACGTCGTTAATAATTCTTCAGAAGTGTTAAATTATTTGCTGCATAAGTTGAAATCGATTTAATCGTTTCTAATGCAAATCAGTAAAGCTTGGATCTGGATAAATGAGCACGGGTTGAAGGGTTTCAAGTCGTTGGGTTTTTAGATAGATAAGAGAGTTAATTACTCGTAAGTTAGTAAAAATTTGCTTAAATTCTTTTAAGTGGATTTTGGTCGACATTACATTCGATTCGCATAATTTTCCAAAATAAGGCGACCTTGGTCGTATAAAAGACCATTAAATATCCATTAGTTTGTTCGGTTTCTGTTCATATTTAATAATGAAGATTTTTGATTTCTGAATTTGTGGGTGGGTTTAAAAGTTATGGTTTACAAAATGAAAAAATGTTTACAATATTGTTAATTTGGACAAAATGTATTATATAGTTCTAGTAGTGGATTAGTCAACTGACTTAAATGAAAATTAAGTAATTTGTTTTCATAACACAGAATATGTTCACGAACTGTTTTCGTTTTTTTAAATTATTACAGAATATTTTCCCTGACTTTCTGAAAAGGGCTTGTGTTATATCACTTTAGAAAAAGGGATGCTTAAACGATATTAACAACTATAGACCAATTTCTCTTTTGCCTATAAATAAAGAGTGTTATTCCAACAATTGCTTGAGCTTCTTGTAAAACACGATTTACTGTCGGACAGATAGTATGGTTTCCGTGGGGGAAAATCAACGACGGACGTAATACTGGCCATTACAGAGGAAATCTACTAAGGTTATGAAACAGGCTCCTTATCTGTATCAACCTTCATAGATCTAACCAAGGCCTTTGATCTTGTAAGATCCTTCTACGGAAGCTGTACTGCTATAACTTATTAGCGATTGCATGTCGTATATTGAATGCATACCTAAATAATCGGGTAAAATTTAAAGAAGGCGTCTCAAGCAAACGTTATCTATATCATGGTGTACCACAAGATTGAGTTCTGGATCCCCTACTATTTCTAATACATATTAACGATTTATCTTCTCAAATTTTTGATTATTCTATGACTTTATTTGCTGTCGACACTACTGGAAAATCCACATCCGTTGATCAGAAAAGCGAATTATCTGGAAATCAGCGCTAAAGGATTTGTAGTGAATCCAGAAAAGTCTAAAATTGTGCTGTTCAACTTGATGTGGGACTGAGTTCTGCGAAATTTCAAAGAGTGCATCTTGACTTCAAATTAACGTGGAAAACTTATAAATGTGAACTGTCAAGTAAGATTTGCAGTAATATGTATTTATTAAACATGCTCAAAAATTCACTGCCTAAATATTGCTTGAAATCATCATACTTAGTACTGGTGGAGAGCTACTTATTATAGGCTACTTTGGCATGGAGTCACTCTTCTATATTTACCAGATTATTTTTACTACAACGAAGAGCAATTAGAATTGTTTCTAATCTAAAATATACAGACGACTGTAGAAGCTCTTTTATTTAACTGGGTTTACTCACATTACCGTCTTTTTTATATTTTAGAATGTATGTGCTAGGTACACAAACACATTAGTAATTATACGACTCTAAACCAATTACTCCAATGTAACACCAGATCAACTAATCTTTTATGCCCATCTTATATCCACATATCTAAATGGTATAAACTATTATGGTCCCAAACTATACAATATGCTTCCTGACAACATAAGATCCATCTCAATCACAAAATTTAGAAAGGCGATTAAAGTATTCTTAATTCAGAAAGCCTTCTATCTCCTTTCTTGACTTATATAAAACTTGAAAGAGTTCTGGCATTAATAAATTATTATTATTATTCAAAATTATTTGATGATTTATTGCTCAAAGGTAGAATTTGCAAAATTTGCATGTGCCTTTTCAATTTCAATTTAAATATCGGATTGAAATTCCAGGAATATCTAATACTAATAAATATTAAACAACCGGCTGTAATGCGACTCAGCTTCCTAAAATCTATGTAGTAATTCAAAGTTATTTGGTGGATTATTGATCAAAGCTAGATAGAAATTGAACAGGTCTATATTTTCAGCCTAGCTTTGATCAATGTTTTCATGCATGCCTGATATTGCCCTTTAATCATAAGGAACCTGATCATCGCATTTTACCTTTTCAAGAGCATTATTA
The DNA here is from genome assembly GCA_963969525.1 of Ontholestes murinus. Taxonomy (NCBI): domain Eukaryota; kingdom Metazoa; phylum Arthropoda; class Insecta; order Coleoptera; family Staphylinidae; genus Ontholestes; species Ontholestes murinus. The sequence goes on from OZ018398.1 coordinate 16,281,755, forward strand.
CAACTGTGATTTAATCTACTCTACTAACATGAATTCTAACATGAAGTCTCTCATTTTTATTTATAAAGTTGACAATAAATTAAAACGATCTACAAATTTAGTACCATTCATTACTAGACACTTTCTACAATTCGAAGTAAGGCTGGAGTAACATAAAAAATAAATAGATTTAAATTTTGCTCTTAGATTCGAGGCAATGCCTCGAGAAAGGAAGACTACAGAAATCTGAAAATAAAAACATTAAAGTATATCATCATCAAAGATGGCGCCAGGCAAATATTTAGCCAAGTGCAAAGTGTGTAATAAAAACATAAGTGAAACAGAAGAATGTATTACTTGTTTAATCAGAGATTTAAAACTACACGTATCATGTGGTATCAAGCGCACTGCAATATTGGTAACGGAAAATAATGATTTGAGATCACTGCAATGTTGATTTTCCGGTACCTAAGTTAGCCCAAAATCCAAATTAAAAATTGAAAATTTTAAGTTGTAACATAGAACAGAACAATGATCTTGTTAGCAAAATAACAGATATATTCAAGTTAGAGAATAATCTCGAAAAGGATGTTACAACCTTAAAACCAAATAATTTAGTAAATAAGGAAATTATCATTCACGCTAAAGAGAATCCGAGTGTCGATGTTGCTGCTTCTTCTATTAATAAGAAGATGGAACCACAAGTTCTACACTTTACACAAAATTAATCCAGACAAAAACAATGGTCAGAATCAAAACCAAAAATATGAGAATAAAAACAAGGCTGGTTCAACGGCCCCTGGTGAAATAATATTAAACACCGAGCGCACAGACTCTTACGTTGATGGTTTCCATACAGTAAGCTAGGAAAAGCAGAAACGACAGTGAACTCAGCAACCTATGGTTGCGGCAACTATAAAATTTGGTTATCTACACTCCACTTGTTTCCGTTCGATACCACAATAGAGGAGATTAAAACCCTATTATTCAATTTAAAAAAAATTGAAAAAGCCCAATGTGAGAAGATGGAATCAAGAAATCTTTCAGAATATTCCTCATTCAAAGTTGAAGTGTCAATATATGATTTACAGAGACTCAAGGAACCAGTTACGTGGCGAGGAGTACATATAAACCCTTTTTACTTTCCCCATATAGTATATATATAGTTACTTTCCCCATTTAGTATATATAGGGGAAGTATTATTTTCGTGCAAGGAAAATGTCTGTGGGCGCTGAATCTCCTAAACGAACAATCCGATTGAGATGAAAATTTAAACTTAAGGTTTTATCGTTAAAAACTGGAACTGTAAAGCTTTTGGTGAACATTCAAAAACCGGAAGTGGATGTTTACTCGAGGCGTTTTTTGTTTTTTTCCGATATTTTTGTAAATATGAAAAATATTACATAACATTTTAAACAAAAGTTAAAGAGAATGAAAAACTAAACAAGCTTTGTTAAAATATATTTTAAATAAAATTCTTAACTTTCGAGAAAACATATAAATATTGAAAATTTTGACATTTTTTGCCAATTGCTAATAAACTATTGGAGTTTCGTAAAATTTGGATAAGAAATAATTGTAGAGAATTAAAAAATGAACAAATTATTAAGAATAACATTTTTCCGTAAACCTCATAGTTTTCGAGTAAAATATAGGGAAAGTACTATGATGGCCACATCATCATTTTTTACCCTGAATTCAAAAGAGAAAAGAGGCGCTTTAACTACATCTAAAAATATAATCAACTTTATGCTTTTAAATATTCAATAAATGCAAAACTGCTTGAACGAGATGAAGTATTTTTTAATGACGAAAATATTAATATTTTTTGTTTGTCAGAACACTGGCAAAAAGAGGATCACATACAAACCCTTAAGGTTTTAAATTATAATTTGACTTCATATTTGGAGTTGCCTTTTATTGCAACATAAATATACTTTATTCAAACTGTTTAGATATAAATAATCTATCCACTACAATTAGCTTTGAATATGCGACAATAGATGTAAATTTCCGTAGGGAATAGTTGATATTTGTAACGATTTACAGATCCCCTAAAGCAGATATTAACATATTTCTTGAGAAATTGGAGTTTTTATTTTTAATCTTAATGTTAAATAATAATCGTTACTTAATATCGATATACTGCGGGATGTAATGTCTTATGGTAATATTTTACTAATAAAAGATTATACTAGAATTTCGAAAGGTAGTAGTTCTTGAATAGATAATGTTATAACTATCAGAATGTAGTCTATTGTCGAGTAGTTAATAACGGTTCAAGATCATTTACTCAATTACTGAAGAAGACCAATTAGCATGCATTGTACTGCTTGACTTATTCAAAGCTGTCAAAACTTTATCAAATCGGGTTTAGAGGCGTTGCACCTAATTGGTTAACATCTTTTTAACTGATAAATAAATAATAAAAATCTGTTTATAATAATTAAATAATTTTATATATTTGCTTCTAAAATGTAATTTTTAATCATTTTAATCGAATAAAAAGAACAAGTAATTGAATTAAATGCAAAAATTATATACCAGCAAATATATTAATGAAGTGTTCAATTTTACAACTGCTCTAGTATTAAAATTTTTTAAATCGCAATTTAATTGAAGGGTTAGAAATATGCGTATATATATCGATTAAATGGTCAAACATTGGCCACCTACTGTTGTTTAGCGTAAATAAAAATGCGCAATAGAAACATATAAATGTGTTAAAATTCAATTCGAGTACAACAGGACCGAATGAATTTCATTGGTGACAATGGACGTAAAATCTGAATAAAGCCCCAAAATCCATGGCGCAATTACCTAAGCAATTAAAAGCAATTGGTGCCGTGGGCGAAAAAGCGCGGACAAAGCTTTCGCCGGGCTTTAATTTGACCTCAGTCTGCGATTTTATGTTCCTATTTGGTATACGGTATCCGAACAATCACAACTACAATCTCAGTTTTATGGTTGTGTCGTGCGGTTTAAATAGGAACGGCATTAAAACCATGGGAGCGAAAGGGTATGTATACATGTGTATCTGTCTACAGTAAGTCCAAAAAATATATATAATATTATATAAGGATAATGACATCAACGTTCTACTACTACTACATATTTGTAACTTTATAGTGCACATAAATAAGATTACAAAAGTGACTATTATGTATATGTATTAAAATTAATATTGACATAGATGAATCATAATTGTCATACGAATAAGTAGTGGTTAAATTGTATTGTGTTTGGAAAAAATTGAATCATACTGTAAGAATGATTTCATACCACATAAAATCTCTGTGGCGGCTTTAAAACCGTCACTATATTAAAAGGAAAATAAAACACCTGCTTGCCAGTTTGTATCTTTCTCCTGCAGAAAAAACACGCCCCGAAAATACTGGTCGCTAGTTGTATATGCAGGATGCGCGAGGGGCTTTTAATGAAGCTGCCTCTTTTGTATTCACCGTTTGATCATCATTTATTTCCTGCAATAAATGCCGCGCAGGGAATACGTTAAAAAAACATAAACGCGTTTTTTTCCTCGGGGTGTGTACAGCTAAATTCTAACGTTCGTGCTTTTACACTGAGACCTCTTTATGATCAATTTATGTTATATAAGTTCAACTATATCAATACATTATTAGATAGTTATAAAATCTTCATTGTCATTAATAGTTTAAAATAAATTTGATGAAAATAATTTATTAACGTAGACTAATTTTATAGAATAAATATTCAAGTCAAATTCATTGCTTGTTTAGACAAAAATAAATTTATTTTCTTATCTTGTATGTGCATGCTTTCTTAACAAATTAAATTATTTCTATTTCTATTAATATATAAATCTTAAATACATAAATGTCTATATTTCTGCCTTAAAATACTGTTAATTTAATGTCATACATTTTAAACAACGTTACCTTCAGAGCTATAAAATTTAATTTACAAATATTCAGAGGTATATTATTATTACTATAATTCAATTTAATTAAATTGTCCTAGATAAATATTTTACTAACATAGTTATCATTTCTAATAATTAAATTGGGATGAAGAGATATTCGATAATATACAGACTCATCGACAACACGTGTATCAAAAGCACGAATAATCCCAAGAATGATATAGAGGTATTAGTCCCATTCCATGGCATTACCTCTATTATTGGCAGAATTTCAATCACCTCATTTAATTATATAAGTTATATACAACATTAACCATGAATATGTCACATAATCTCTGTTAATTAATATACTAATATCGCATTTTTAGACCAAATTTATTATTATTACATAGTTATGATTTTTAATTATAGTATTATAGATAATAATATTTTCAAGTTTTCAAAAATAAAGAACGCCAGATAGAAATATAATAAAATTTATTGCATTATTAATTTTCTTCAAGAAAATACATATAATTGTAGAAATATATGCTATTAAAGAAATTAAAGATATTGTTATTGAAATTAAAAATACTTTTAGTAAAACCTTGTATAAAAATCAAGTTATATATTAAAACAACGTTTTTTCAAAATTTTACCGATGCGACATATCCCGGCGAACCCACCAGAATATCCAAATAAATCAAAAATTACATTATCAACAATAGTAGGACAAATTTATCGACTTTATCATTATTTTAAATATAATAATAGTTTAGGAAGTAGTAATACATATATGAGAATAATTTTTGATATATAAATTACACTTCTCTTGTTCATAAATCTTGACAGATTTTCAATGAGACCTCTTATTATATTCAAGTGGCGTTCGCGTATTGTTTCGCAATTCTATTTACTTTGCATCCGGATGTGTACTCAGGATCTGGCATTTCAATTTAGGCGATATAAAATCAATTAAAATTTAGTGTGAAGTCCTCTGAAATCAATATGGGCCTTCTTAAAATCTCGCTAGCAATAAAACCTTTCAACCGGCAAGATCTATATACAGTCGTTTTATATTCGCTAAGAAAAGGGCTGAAGGTGCACACCTGGGGCCCTTTAAATAGATAGCACCTCGGAAGCGTTTCCTTTAATATTGATCAAAATACAGGACTACATCATATTCTTCGGATGGATTTAGAAATGCGTCAATAATATAAATGAAAATATATACTATTAAAATATTAAACAATAGGAATAAAATTCATTCGACGCTATTGATTTTTCTTTATAAATGTTTAATGTTGATGAAGCGAAAGAGGGAGGAAAGAGGAGTTTTAGGAGTTATTAGAATTGAGCGGTTTCTAATGGGAGGGTTGTGTTTTCAGGCACTCAACGTGTATTAATATGCCAGCTTATTATAAATCCATTTTATTATGTCAATAAAAAGCTTATAATAGTACCTTAAGTATAAACAGCTTAAAGGGATCTATACTTAACAAAATTAGTTCTAATAATCTTAACAAATTTTAATACGCTTACTAAGTTTATTGTATAATATAAATTGTTTTATAAGGCTTAACATTCTGATTTAATATTATCCATAGTAATTTATTTTATTACAACAATAAATTAATATGTCTTATTCAGATGTTGTAAATTAAATATGATCGATCTTAACAATTAAAATCTCAATATTATTTTAATAATAAATAAGTAGGAAAACACCAAAAATGTTTTTATTAATTTTAACATCAACACAAACATGTTTGTCTCTTTGTGTATATTACGCGATTTTTTTTATGGGACTGGCATCAATGTCAAACAGACTTATTACCTTTTTTTCCCGTGCTCTCGATCATATCGCTAGGGTGCAACTTCGGGGTAACGAGTTTTCAACTCGGCGTCCCATTTATTAAAAATGCATATCAGATTTTATAGGAAGTGAAACATATTCCGCGTAAACTTCTGCTGTAAATTACGAAAGTTCATTTTAATAATATTTTCAACATGATCCTTTTAGATTAAATTGATGTCAACGGTTATTAATAAAATCCTCGTGGCTTAGAGGCATTTTGGTGGAAACAATATTAAATTCACTTATACCAATCTACAAAAAATGAAACACTTACTATTTTAATCGACTGACATACAAATTAGACATGAATTATCAAAATTGTTTTCTGAATAAATGCATTAAACCGAAAATGTCTAAATATTTTGTCTTATTTAAAACTTATTATTTATCATAAATTACGACATAACAACGGATATAGCCGTTAATGTTAGGGTTATTACGGTATAGTATACCCGGTGCATGCACCATTTATTTAAATGGCAATTTATGTATGTTGTGTATGTATCATTAATGCATAAGATAATAAATGTAGATTGATATAGTGCATACATATATAACTTTCTATAATGACCTTTTCTAGTACGTAAATCCTAATTTAAAAAATATTTATATATTACTAATCTATATAATATTTGACGCCTAATTAAAAATTATTTTTAATACACAGCAACGGAAATTAATAATTAACTTAATTGAAATTCTAGTATATATTTTAGTTTATTAATTTATATTAATTATTAAATTATCAGAGTATTTAAAGCGTAATTTGAATTATGTGACGTATAACAATGGATACTGACCTAATTTATAAATTGATTGAAAATCTCAATTTACGATTTCACTCAGATTTATCTCCTAACATAATTCCTAAAAGTTTACGGGATTACATGTTCCTTAAAGGGATTATAATTTGCCCGTAAAACATTATAAGATTCACCCTATCTTAGAATTTTCTCTGTAGTCTGCATCCCGTTATGCATACTTCCTTTGTATATTTTCCGTCCGCGTTTCGGCGCAGAATTAGTGACACATAAAAGGGCTACTTTTTTGCCTACAGAAATTACTTTGTTCTTCGGCGTTTTTTTTTCGTCACTGCCATTGAGAAACGAGCCGGCGACGGTCGATTGTTCCTGCTAAGGATGTTGCGTGTTTGTGATACGTGTCATTAGCAAATGCTGTATTTGTGAAAATCCGTCAATTAAATACTGAACTGTATTGATACAAAGATGCGTTGCAATCGTATTTTTACATTTTAATTACACAAGAAGATAAATTTACACACCTTTATGATATAATCAATAAACTTGATTATACGTATTCAACTTGGGGTATGTTATCATTTAATAGATAAATGAGTTTCATACACGCTTAAATTATTTGTTAGTTATGGCAAAATAGGTCAAATCAGGTAATAGTTAATCATAATGCATAATAAGCTTATAATTTTGATCATGGAAAATTGATTTTCTATACTATACTCAAAAAGAAATAAACAGTGTTATACAAAGAAAGTAACTAAGTGTTTTATTTTATATTTTAAACATATTCAACAAAGTTAAAGTTTGAAACAAATAACATATCCATATTTAGTGCTGAACATTTCAAGCTAACGATAGATAATTAAAACAATAGAGTAAAAAGTCTATAATGAGAATTATTATGAATGAATATGTATTGGATTAAAAGCTTCCTTTACTGTATAACTACAAACTTATATATTCTGTAGATATACATGTTAATAAAAAAGATAAATATGTATAAACCTAATGTGAAACCAATGATAAGACCACTGCATACAACAATTTCATCAATTCTCTCCAATCGTAACAAATTCCCGGATACTTGAGAACACCTTTGGGAAAACCGGGGTGTGTTCATCAGGTTCGATGTTGTGAACATCTGGGTTCTATAGAGGGTCGTTACATTTAATTTCCTTCAACGTACTTTCGTGTAGGTGATGGTGTTATCTCAATTAGGGTCCTAATACGTCCAATTGTTATTTGTTTGATTAGCGGCTGGTGCAGTTAAACTTTATGAATATTCTAAATAGTGCACTGTCACTGCACGCAGGACACTGATGAAAAATGCAGATGCGTAAACTGCAAAAGCCGGAAATTAAAAATTATGTCCGTCCCGTGCACACGTCTGCATTTTTCTGTCTGTTGCAATCAATATTTATGGAATAAATACGTGAATAAGTGTTCAACACTATATTTCATTTTTTGTATAAATATAATTCCGTAAACTCTGAAATGTATGTAGAGAGATAAACATCTTTATTGAAGATAGTCTTACATACTAAATAACAATTTTCAGCCTTGTATATGTATTAGTACCTTTTTATTAGTTTACTAACTCTAGTAACTTAATTGAAAGTAAGTATCAATATTGTTATTATTATTATTATTACAAAGCCCTATTAACAATTACCATGTTTTTTGTCATTGTAATAATGTTATTTAACTTAAAGTATTGATGTATGTATGTATTATGGTATTTGAGTACACAATTGAGTATTAGGCTATTTATGTGTTCGCTCGCAATAGATTAGTCCAATTGACGACCTAATCCTCTCATTTCTGATGGTGTATTTGCGCACCGATCATGGTGATCAATGCCGAAAAAAAAGCGACATTTGTCGCCGTTCCGTTTGGGCGTGTTTTAATTTAATGAGGTAATTAGGGATGTTGTCGCGATAAATTAAACCGAATAAAGCATCACGGCCGAATTATTTCCAACCACTTGAGCAATTTTCTGATCATCCCACCAGCACGGATATCGTTATTAGCACAGATGGCCAAGCACAAATAAGCCCCGACGATCTAATAACTTTGCGAAATTAAAGTATTGCACAGTTGCGATTACGGTTTGCGGTTCCCTTTTTTTATATCAAGAATTTATCGGAATAAACCAATTTATATAATTACACTTTCTTATAATAATATATACGAATTATAATTATAATAATATAATAATTTTTATATCTATTGTAGAAGTGTATTATATGCTTGATTTTCTTAAATAAAAGTTTTTGCAAAATACGGTTAAAGGCTTACATTGTAATGAAATTCTAACTATAGGGAGAGGGATGATTGTAATTATTAACAACATTTAAAGTAAGTAGATATTAATTAAAAGGGAATTATTATGTATGTTCATATCCTGGTTACCCCAATTATATGCTTAAAAATCTCATAATTAAATACAATAATTTCCTTGTAATCAGACTGTGTTAGATTTTAAATAAAGAATTATTATTGTGAATTATTTTCTAAGCAAACAAAGACACCCAACAGAATACACGCCATTCCCTAATCTCGATAACAATTTTATTGTCCCTCAGGGGATTAGGCACATAATTCCCGATAGATGATAGAGTTCCACAGAGCACGATCAATGATTCATACTCCTGTCACAGTGTACCATGTAAAAGGCATTTATTATTTACAAGTATGTATTTCCCTCGATTTCTTTCCACGGGAAAAGGTCAATATAAAAATATGTTTTAAGAGCCGAGAGTCCACTGGTAAAGCAAACAACGTAAATCAAATATAATGGGCCGAAGTTGTGTGTATCTTGACAGTGTGTTCTTTCACTTCTTATAAGTGTCTATTATTATCGTGAATCGGAAGAATACAAAATGAGCCATTAGATTTTCTCTTTTATTTTCTACAGAACACAATAAATTCAATACATATTTTAATAAATAATAATGGTTCAAATGTATTATTACCATAATTAAAAATTTAATTGCTTTATTTAGTTTATTAAGTAAACAATTGTAAAATTTCATACTTTTTCTGTAAAAGTATATTTTTGTTTAGGATATACTAAGCAATTTTTATGCTAATGTTACAAATCTTAATGAACCGGATCGGGCATGTGATAAATTTTATAAAATTGTGTTCTCCAAGTGAGTTCCTAAGCATAAGTATAACCCTAACAATAAAAAATATCCTATGTGGTTTAGTGTGCCACTACAAATGATAAGGAGAAAATATTAAAATGTTCAACTACTTAAAATCGAGAATTACCAGATTACAGCAAGAAATACATAGTTTTATTAAACACAATCACAAAAAATACATTTATGGTGTGGAAGAAAATATCTTGAAGGATCCCAAAAAGTTATTTTCTTACGTGAACACGAAAAAGTCAATTATCCGAATTCCTGGTAATAGGCATTTTAACGGAATAGATATTATGAATCCAAAAGATATTGTGGAATGTTTTGCTACAAATTTTAAAAGTTTTTTTAAGGGATATAAACCCAATTCTACCGATCGCATTAATTTGGACTAACCTTCATGTAATATAATGGAAATAAATAGGAGCGATATTTTGCAAACGGCGATAAAACCGCTGAATCTGATGGAATTCTTGCATTTATAGTTAAGGATTGCGCCCATTTCTTGATAGAACCATTGTGTCATTTATTCAACCTTTTTATTAACACCATTATTAATATGGAAAATGAATCAATTTTTAAAAGTGGAGACATATCCATATATAATGTATAATTACTTTACTTCTTTTATTACTACCCATCAGCATAGGTTTGTAAAGAAGAGATAAATCGTGCTTAACTTCTCCGAATTTATATCACAACAACTTGTTCAACGTAAGCAAGTCGATACTATTTATACAGATTTTGCAAAAGCATTAGACACAATTGATCATGATATCATAGCTTCCAAACTCAGCAGTTACAACTTTTCAAATCAGTTAGTCTCCTTGATCATATCTTTGGAATCGGCAACAATTTGTACAATATGGAACATTGTTCAAGTAAGTATATTGCCACTAGGCGTGTCCCACAGGGATCTACTTTAGGGCAACTATTATTTATAATTTTTATTTACGATATTGTTGACAATATTCAGAGCAAGATGTTGTTGTTTTTTGATGATATGAAAATATTTAATGTTGTAGATTCGCAGCATGATTGCCATACACTGCAGAGTAATTTATTAACTATTAATTAATGGTGCAGGAGTAATAGGCTCTCCTTAAATTTGGCTAAATGTAAATGTGTTTCTTTTAGTAGGAAGAAAGATATCATAAAGTTCAACTACGGTTTTAATGATGTTTTATTTGAGCGACTTAAAACTATTCAAAATCTCGGTGCAACCTTTGATGCTGATAAAATTTAGCAAACGTTATAAAATGCTTGGTTTTATTCATAGAACATGTAAAGACTTTAATAACACTAATGTAATTAAGAAACTATATTTTTCATATGTCCTTTCAAATCTTGAGTTTGCTTCCGTAATTTGGTCTCCTCACTATCATGTACATATAAATAAGATGGAGAAAATTCAGAGAATGTTCTTAAAAATGATGTAACGAAAATGTATGAAGAACTATTAAATACATTTACCATTAAATCCTTACATGCACGGCGAAGTATTGCAAGAATAAAGAGAATGGTTGCGACCGTTACTACGTGGTAATCCATACTTACACTGAATTGAAAAATTCACTATGATTTAACCACAAATATTATTGTGGTTAAAACATAGTGAATTTTTCAATTCAGTGTATTGCAAGAATATTATATTTAATGATTCATTATACAAAAGATGATACAAATATTCTTGCTAAAATAAATTTGCATGTTCCTCGGCATTCCTCTCGTCATAATAGATTATTTTTCTATGATATTCCAAATACACATGCACATGTCTACTCTCCATTAAATTTGATGTTTCAAACCTATAATGCACTTCATTATACAACTGACATTTTTTATAAGTCACGGGCATCACATTTAAATACTATTTTTGAGTTATGAATAGATATTATTTAGGATTTAGTTAAACACTTGTAAAAAAAAATGTTTTGAACTTATTCTATTTGTACTTCTTTTTTCTTTTTCCATTTATATTTAAATACATATTACATTCTGTAACAAACATTAAAAAATATATATAATAAGTACAAAAGCAAAAAAAAGTTAGTCGACTTAATTATAATGACTAATTAACTAAAAATATTTTAAAAACTCGGGCTGGGTTTATATGTTATGGTTTACAGACAGAAAAAGGTTTACAACATTGTTAATTGTCCGAATTAACAATATTGTGAACCTTTTTCTGTTTGTAAATCATAACCTTTAAACCCACCCCGAATTTTACAGTTATTTTTATTTAATTAATCATAAAGTTAAGTCGCCCATTTTTTTTTTGACTTTTGTATTTATTATTATTATTTTTTTAACACTTTGTGTTCGAAATGTATATTTAGTTAATAAAAACAAATTTGTGAATAAAGTGCTAATATTTTGAATACAGTTTACTATAATTAATTTTGTTTATTTATATTTTACAACTTTTAATTAAAACCCTCGCTTATGTTTTAATGATTGGAGGGTGGGTTAGAGACCACCCACCCACCCTACATATACATAATAACTAAATTATAATCGTTGATGATTTTGCTGTTTACTAAACATATAATATATAATCTTGTATGTAATAAAAAACCATAATCCAAACTTAAGTTTTAATATAAATAAACTTCTATGGCTAATCATAGATTTAAAGTCTACCCACTCATCATACATAAAAAAATTATTCATTTATTCACTCAAAAATTGTACCTTTTTAATTTTTTTTGTATTCAAAAGTTTTGTAATTAATTTTACTCCAAACCGTGAGACGATCAGGAATTTAAATTTATATGTATATGTAGGGTGGGTGGGTCACCTCTATCCCACCCTCCAATCAGTAAAACATCATCAAAAATTATTTGAAAAATTTGTATAAATAATTCTCTTAAAATTGCAATTATTTTGTGTTTATTTACATTTTACAACTTTTAATTAAAACCCTCGCGTATATTTTACTGATTGAAGGGTGGGATAGTGTTATTGTTATTATTTTACTTTCGCCTTTTTCATGGCTACCCATTTTTTATTTATAATAAAATTTAAAATTACTATAACTCACTTATTTTTAGAAATAACTATATCGTATGCCATATTGGATTAAAGAAAACAAATTACTTTTTGAATGAGGTCACAGCCAACTATGGTTTCCACTTAAAAAAATGTAAGTTTGCGTCATATCTCACAAAAATAATGGCGATAAAAAATTTCTGATTCTTTTTTATTAATCTTCATAAAATTATCTAAAACTTTGTCCTTTACAGTTTTTTCTATCTATATTATAATAACCGAGATATACTGATTTGAAAAAATTGACACTTTTTACTTTTTTCAAAATATCTAGTCACCCTTGACTTTTTTGAAAACTTTGAAAGTGGAATTTTATTCGTTTCGTAAATCTACACTTCTTTCCCCATTTAACCGTTTCTCGATCTCTTATAGTTTCCGAGATCCCCATAGAGAACATCGAAAAAAATTCACCCTGTATGTAAATGTATGGTGGGTGGGTGTTCTCTATCCCACCCTCCAATCAGTAAAAAATCAGAAATAATTATTTGAACAATTCGTATGAATAATTCTCTTAAAATTGCAATTATTTTGTGTTTATTTACATTTTACAATTTGTAATTAAAACCCTTGCTTATATTTTAATGATTCAAGGGTGGAATAGCGACCACCCATCCACCCTACATATACATCATAACTATAATTGCTAATCGTTGATGATTTTGCTGCTAAAAACAGTTCAATCCTTTATGTAATAAAAAATAAAAGAAAATCAAAATTTATGTCTAAATATAAATGACTTTCTATAGCTAATGTTATCTAAATTAGATTTAAAGTCTACCCACCCATGATACATAAAAAATTTATTAATTTATTCACTCAAAAAATTTACATTTTAAATTTCTTTTTTAATCAAAAAGTTTTGTACTTAATTTTACTCCGAACCACGAGACGACCAGTAATTGAAATTTATATCTATATGTAGGGTGGGTGGGTGGCCTTCACTCAAAAATTTTACTTTTTGAATTTCTTTTTTATTCAAAAGTTTTTTAATTAATTTTACTCTAAACCATGACTCGATCAGTAATTGAAATTTATATGTATATGTAGGGTGGGTGGGTGGCCTCTATTAGCAATCAGTAAAACACCATCAAAAATTATTTGAAAAATTCGTATGAATAATTCTCTTAAAATTGCAATTATTTTGTCTTTATTTACATTTTACAACTTTTAATTAAAACCCTCGCTTATGTTTCACTGACTGAAGGGTGGGATAGTGGCCACCCGCCCACCCGACATATACATTGTAACTATAATTGCTAATCGTTGATGATTTTGCTGCAAAAACTGTGAAACCCTTTATGTAATAAGAAATAAAAGGAAATCAAAATTTAAGTTTAAATATAAATGACTTTCTATAGCTAATGTTATTTAAAATTAGATTTTAAGTCGGCCCACTCATCATACATTAAAAAAATATTAATTTATTCACTTAAAAATTTTACCTTTTGAATTTCTTTATTATTCAAAAAGTTTTGTAAATAATTTTACTCCAAACCAAGAAACGATTAGTAATTGAAATTTATATGTATATGTAGGGTGGGTGGGTGGCGTCTATGCCACCCTCTAATCAGTAAAACATCATCAAAACTTATTTGAAAATTGTGTATGAATAATTCTGTAAAAATTGCAAATATTTTGTGTTTATTTACATTTTACAACTTGCAATTAAAACCCTCGCTTATGTTTTACCGATTGGAGGGTGGCCACCCGCCCACCCTACATATACATAATACCTTTAATTCCTGATCGTTGATGATTTTGCTGTTAAAAACTATTAAACTCTTTATGTAATAAAAAATAAAAGAAAATCAAAATTTAAGTTTAAATATAAATGATTTTCTATAGCTAACATTATCTAAATTAGATTTAAAGTCTGCCCGCCCATCATACATAAAAAATTAGGAATTTATTCACTCAAAAATTTTGCATTTTGATTTTCTTTTTTATTCTAATAGTTTTGTAATTAATTTTACTCCAAACCTCGAGACGATCAGTAATTGAAATTTATATGTATATGTAGGGTGGGTGGGTGGCCTCTATCCCAGACTCCAATCAGTAAAACATTATCAAAAATTTTTTGAAATTTTTTTATGAATAATTCTGTAAAAATTGCAATTATTGTGTGTTTATTAACATTTTACAACTTTTAATTAAAACCCTCGCTTATGTTTTACTGATTTAAGGGTGGGACAGTGGCCACCCACCCACCCTACATATACATAGTAACATGAAATACTAATCGTTGATGATTTTGCTACTTATAAAATAATAAAACCTTGTATGCAATAAAAAATAAAGCACAATCCAAATTTAAGTTTAAATATAAATTACCTTCTATAGCTAATTTTATTTAAGCTTGATTTAAACCTTTCCACGAATCATGTATATAATATTTATAAATTTACATACTCAAAAATTTTACTTTGTCAATTTGTTTCTTATTCAAATTTTGTAATTTGAATTATTGCAAACCGGGAGGCGATCAGTAATTAAAAAGTTAATATGTATATGTAGGGTGGGTGGGTGGCCTCTAACCCATCCTCCAATCAGTAGAACATAAGCAAGGGTTGTAATTAAAAGTTGTAAAACATAAATAAACATAACAAAATTGCAAATTTTAATAGATTTATTCAAACAAATTATGAAATATAAGAAATTTTGAAAAATAAGACAAAAGTTGAAGAGAATGGCAAACTGAAAAAGTTGTATTACAACATGTTTTCCATATAGTTTTTAACTTAATAATTTTGGAATTTTTTTGCCTATTGCTAATAAACTAAGGAGTTATGTAAACTTTATATAATAAGTAATTATAAAGAATTCAAAATTGAGCAAATTATTAAGAAAAGCCTCATAGTTTTCGAAAAAAAATATAGCGAAAGTATTATGATGGCTACACCACCATTGTAAATTATATATTAGTAGACTGTATATTTATAAATATATACACTTCATAATACGTATGTTAGTAGCAAGTTTAAACATATATAATAATTCTGGCGTTGTCATGATCGAATATCGAATATATCAATTCAATAAATCACGTACATAATACAAATAGAAATATATTAATTATATAATTGGTCGCACTGAATATATCCTAATAAATATCAATTATAATAGTTTATGGTTTAATATTCCGTGCAAACATACAACTAAATCCTGTATGTAATTACGAAATTGATTGATAAGCTCAGGCGGGGAACCATGAAAATGTGAACGTATTCATGGGCCAGAATCGGGCCGTGTATTATTAGACACATTCGATTTGATTCGCAAGTCGAACATAATTTAATGTGACATCCAAATTCATGTTTGCCGGATAGGAATAGATCAATCGATAGGTTGGCGGCGTTGAGATATCCACTGTTTGTATTATGACGATTGTTATAATAGCGTCTATTTGTATTCGGCAAACTTGGCGACTTGTCGAATTGTAGATTCCAGTTTCAATAGATAGCTTATTACGGTGGATGATTAAAATGTTTTGTTTGACGTGTAAATATATTTGGATATCAAGAATTGTTATTGAAAAATATATTAAATAGTTATAAAATTCGGTGAAATACACGTTTTTTTTTTTCTATAAAGAATGTATTGTTGTCAGTTATTGCATCTTTTAAATTTCTATAAGGTTCTGTTAAGCTATAATCGATACTTGTTCTTCTACTCTCTTGATGGAACCAAATTTTCAAATTAGGAGAAGTAAAACTCTTGTTATGTTCCATTTCTTTATTTTCAGATAACTGACACGTGTTTCGGTCCTAAAACTGTTTTTAACTTTGATAATGATCCGCAAGGACCGAAACACCTGTCAGTTATCTGAAAATAAAGAAATGGAACATAACAATAGTTTTACTTCTCCTAATCTGTTAAGCTATCTGTAAGTTAATAGTGTATTTAATCACATACTTTATTTATATTTTTTTTACTTTTATCAATTTTATTGAGGCGAATTTTACGTCCATCTCTTAATGTGCCCTTTACGTTCCTTTGTCTCGGGGCATTATATATTCCGAAAGGTGGGTGTCCATTTCTCGGCTGGGTTATTTTTTGCGGGGATATAACTAAATCTAGATTTATAGCGGGCATGGGGATATTTTGAATAGATCGATATGTTAAGGTATTGAGAGTTATGGAGTAGGTTAGGCAAGTCCTGAAGGGTTGGGTTTTCGATGGGGGTAGCATTTGCATCGGAACGTGTGATGGCCCCCAGGTGCGTGTTAAGTCGGTATCGATTGGCCAGTACTGCGGTCACGCCAGCCAGCCCGACGACCCCCATCCGGCCCCGATACTCCTTTCTTGGCCGACGATATTTTAACTTAACTCTAAATTCTTGTTACCTGTAATTCTATGCGCCTACATTTATATCTGTCTCGTCCGGCGCTAACGCAAATTTATCTTCCGAAAGAGGATGAAATTAGACTCCGCAAGAAACAATTTCCAGTTAACTCCCTTAAATCGTAAGTAAATATTGTTTCGCCGAGGTAGCTTTATAAAGAATATTAATCTCAATCTAAAGCGTATAATATATAATAAACGACTCATTTTATATATTTTTTATGAAAATGCGTAAATAGTAATAAATATTTTAAAATCGAGTAAAGTAATCTTGGGATTAATAAAACAAGAGAATCAAATTCACTCAATATAGTTTGATAGTAACCACCTATATACTAAGAAGTAAAACCCGCGCAAGTGCAAAATATTATAAAAAGGCATTTGGTTGGTTTTACAAAAAAAAAAAAAAAAAAAAAGTGAAACCATCCAAGTGCCTTTCTATAAACAACCCTTAATATTAAAAATGTTTCACCACGTGATAAACGAGAACCAAATTCAAGGGAAATATGTAAATGCAATTGAAGAACTTTATGCAACTCATTAAATGCTGTTTGTTGTGTAAATTAACCATATATTTTTTTAAATTAATTTTTTTATGACAGAATTAAGTAATAAAACACTTAAACTAAACTTCGCATTATTAATAATTCACCACTTTTAAGTCTTCGCTAAGTCTCCCTCATTGATGACCTAACGTCGTAAAGTTATTCATTTATCTTAGCATGAGCTGCTTTCCTCTTTTAGTTAATTAATACTTTAACGAAGCGTTTCTTTTAATAAAGCCGGAGCGGAAGTAAAATCTCCCGGCTCATCAATAATTCACCGGCCTTTGAATATTGTAGCGTAATACTTAATTTAGTTGCAGCTTAATGTCATTTTTATATTAGTGTCGTGGCGAACTCCTGGGAAATCTTAACCGCGACGCAGCGGATGATGTCTATGGTGGGTCCTCACGCAAATAAACGTCAATTGCATCCGTATTGTAGGCATTAGAGGAGAGGGCACAAAAAGGGCTTTGGTCTTGTCATCTAATGGAGATGGGTTTCGGTAATTGTGTTTTGCGGCACCATTAAAAACGATGCCCCTTTGCCCCGATAACACTGTAGTGCACGTTCCGATCGATTGGAGTTTAATAGGGGCGAGCTTTCGAATTGTTATAATTAATTAACAATTACAGTACGATGTTGATGAGGGTTTGTTTATAAAAACGGAACACTTGACTGCTGGGGAGTATAATCGAATTTAAATTAGTTTATTAATTGATTTTAAAACTTGAATTGATAACTAATTTTATGCGAGAATCATTAATTATAATTGCCCGTTCCCTTCCAGTATCCCCTACTATACGCCAAATAAAGGGGGGGGGGGGGGTGTAAAATACGAATTTAATGCGCGCTCAATTTGGCGCTATCGAGAATAAATTTTGTTTTATGGTTCATTCATCTTTATACTCCTCCAGCTATCATAAATCATACATTATTTAATCCTTTTTTTGTATACTTAGATTTTTCATATTATTTAAAGAAATGCAGCTTAAACAATATCTTATTAAAGCACATTATGAAATATTTAAAGAGTAGTAAACAATTCTAGCAAACATTGAAGCAACAAACACAAACTTCATATTATGAACACTTTTATATATGGAAACATTATTTTAAACAAGTTTTATCTCTCAAGTAATGGCCAACATTGTCCAAAAATAAAGCATGGGCTTTTAGTGAGAAGTTACAAATACAAATACAAATACAAATATTTTATTGGTGCTCAACTCTGAACTGTGATATAAATGTATGTGATGTTTAATATATAAGAGGCAGTCAAGAATAAACAGACAAGGGAAGGTTAGAATCTTCAAATCAACAAATGCCTGACGACAATCCTCCATATATCCAAGACCCGAAATAACTCGAATTGCTTTCCGCTGAAGTCCGAATATTCGATGTCTTATCGCTGAATGACCCCATACCAGAAGCCCATAAGACAAGTGGCTCTGGCACAGAGAAAAATACGCAACTCGTAAAGTTTCTTTTGAAACTATTGTAGATAGGTTGCGTAAAAGAAAAATATTGGAACATACTTTTCTAGCCAGAGCGTCGCCATGTGTTGCCCATGTTAAACGAGTGTCTATATGTACTCCTAAGAATTTCACAGATTCTTTTTCATATCCATCTTTTGCCAACGTAAAAGTTAATCTTTTAGTTTTGCTTGTATTGAGTTTAAGTCTATTATTTAGGAACCAATCAGAGACTTCAGTAAGGGTTTCATTATGCTCTTGAGATACCGTGTTCAGATGTTGAGATTTATTAATCAGTGTGGTATCGTCAGCATATAAAATAATTTCTGCACCATAATCTGAATCTGGCAAATCATTAATGTAAATCAAAAATAATAAGGGTCCCAAAATGGAACCCTGAGGTACACCATGTTTAATTGGATATACTGCAGAAATACTATTTTTATATATTACGCTTTGTGTTCTCCCTGAAAGATATGAAATAATTAAGCCACAGCTGCCTGGGTGTAAGTTATAGAAGTACAACTTTCGTAATAGAATTTCATGAGAGACACAATCAAAAGCTTTAGATAAGTCTAGGAAGCTTGACATAGATATCAAGCCCTGTTCGAAGTAATCAACTACCATTTCAACTAGGTTTAAAATTGCATCAGTAGTAGAAAGACCTTTTCGGAAACCAAACTGCTGGTTTCGAAGAAGTTTAGAAGTTTCAAAAAAATCAATTAATTGAATTTGAAGAATTTTTTCTAAAATTTTCCCAAATATAGGCAACAACGAGATTGGACGGTAGTTATCAGGATTATCTAGCTCACCCTTCTTATACAATGGAATGATTAGTGCTCTCTTAAATGCATCAGGAAAAATATTATTCCGAATACAAATATTGAACAACTTAGTTAACGGAGATATAATTGTATTTAACACAGCTTTAACAACATCACAATTAAGTCCATAAATATCTCTACTTTTGTTATTTTTCAAATCACCTATAACCTTACGTACAGTATTTGTAGAAATCTCCGAAAATTTAAAATATTCTTTACAGTTGGGAGGTTTCCTACACATTAAAATTACAGGGTCAACGCCAGGTTCAGGTAATGAGTTTAAGATTTTACTTGAAATTTCAGAAAAAAAATTATTAAATTCTGATGCAGAAATGTTAGGAGTCTGTTTGAGTGTATGCAATGATCTTTGAGAATTTACAATATCCCACAAAGCCTGTGGTTTGAATTTGTGGTTTCTTATATAAGCATTATTTGCCTCAAACTTGCATGATTCGATAGCACGTCTATAGGATATTCTAAGCTTATTTAACACGGGATCTTGAGTTTGGTTATATAAGTCTGAAATTAGGTGTAATAAATCTCTCATCTTTTTGAGCTCAGAATTAAACCATTTTATGTTTTTTTTTATCGCCATATGATTTTACAATCTTCTGAGGAAA
The DNA here is from genome assembly GCA_963969525.1 of Ontholestes murinus. Classification (NCBI taxonomy): domain Eukaryota; kingdom Metazoa; phylum Arthropoda; class Insecta; order Coleoptera; family Staphylinidae; genus Ontholestes; species Ontholestes murinus. Next base: position 16,302,233 of record OZ018398.1, read on the forward strand.
AGATAAGTGGAAATGATTGATAAAGATTCCGAGAAATTTATCAACACAGTCATTAGCATTTAAGAACTCATCAATAAAACTCCATTTTTCTGCATCAAGCAATTGGAAAAAAGTAAATTTACCACGAACTGTAATCGGACGTTTGATTTCGTTCTTAAGATTACTCGTGGATGCGTCATGAGGTACAATATGAAATAAGATGCCTCTGTGATCAGATATACCCGTTTCTAGAGGTTGTACTATTGAGTCAGGATAATTAGTGGCAACATTATCAATGCAATTATTGAGACGGGTAGGAAAAGTAACCACAAATTGCAAACCGTAACTATGTACAAAGTCAATAAGCGTAGATTTCTTATTATCATTGTTACCATTGAACCTGACGTTAAAATCGGCAGCTAGAAACACATACTTTCCATCAGTACATATATTGTCAAACACTTTTGAAAGCGTGAATAAAAATGTATTAAAATCACCACAGGGAGATCTATATACAGCTAGTACAATGCAGTTAAGAATTTCAATACCAGCAATTTCACAGTCTTTTTCAGAAGAATATGTGTTACAATTTAAAGGGCAGTATTTAATATCGTTTTTCACCAAAATTAGCACTCCACCGCCAGATGATAATCTTCGAGAAAACTGAGTAGCTACATGAAAATTGGTAATAATAATTGACATTGCTTCTTCATCTAATAACCAATGCTCGCAAATACATAATATTGAAACATTTAATGTTGAATGGTTAATTAAACTATCGATTTGATTTAATTTAGTGGTAATAGACTGTATGTTTATGAATAAACACTTTAATGGTACTATGCTACTCGATTCGCTGTTTAATTTAAGTTTTTTGGAGATGACGATGAGGTAATTTCCGTAATATTAAACTTATGGCTATTATAAATTTGTAAACAATTTAAAACTTGTTTAATCGTCGAGTATTTATATTTATTATTTATGAAAAAAATTGTTTTATTTATTATATACATGCATTTAAGATCTGTGGCACATGAATTCAATTGATTATTGATTGAATTAATTAATTTGTTCAAAATGTGCCTTCCTCGCCAGAGAGGATTCTCAATTATATAAACATTTGTTTTTACTGACACTACCTTTAAAATTTGTTTAATTTGTAAAATATATATATGTCGCCCCTTAATTGCATCTACAGTCCCAGCCATAATGAAGATATAATCATCGTGTCTAAAGTCACTAGCCAAATCGTTGACCTGTTCAACCACAGCAGATAAAGTAGCGTTGGGTTTAAATATTGACAACGTAGTTGGTGATTTGGGAAATTGATTCAGAGCCTTTCTGAATAATTGCCCCATATTTCTTCCGTGATTATCACTTAGAATTAGAATCTTGGAATTGTCCTTAAAAATTGGTTTCTGTGAAGTCGACTGGTTTTGAAGGACATCGAGTATTTGAGCCATTTCAGTTAGTTTGATTTTTAATTCATTGTTTTCCTTCGATATACAATTTAATTCATGCATTTTCGTGTCAAATTGAATCTTTAATGCATCACAGCTTTCGCATGTATCATATATGTTTTTAATAACAGAACATGTTGATAGATTATTTGTCAATACAGGTTGATGCTGAGAATCTTTATAATTATGTAATTCGTGCATTTATTCTTTTGACATTCAATAATTCATGTTTTACATTATTAATGACATCTTCCAATTCATTAATTCGGTTAATAAGCTGTTCTTCACTTTCTAGGGCTTCATTTTCGATTAGTTTAATGCGAGTTGTTAACTTTTCAATATAATTCGACTTATTTCTGAGTATTTAACTCTTCAATTACGTCTTGTTTAATTGATTCGAAACTGCTATTTAGTGACGAATTGTTTAAGGTTCGTTCACAACAAATTATTTTATGCTCGCCCACAAATTTATTTTTTTTAAATTTTGTTTTTACATGCTGAGTGGTAAATATTATGGCAATTTATGCATACAAAATTCTTAAAATTAATATTTTTACAACACTTAAAAGTGCAGTTGGCCTGAGACATGTTTACACTATTGTTTTGATAACAAATAAATTTAGGTTAGGTTAGGTTAGGTTAGGTTAGGTTATATAAATTAAATAATTAAGTTAGGTCGGCAATTTCATTTCTTATGCGTTAAAATTTTTTTCTCAATATTCAACAGCACTACACTGATGAGATCCAAAATAGATCTGTTGTTAATAATCCTTATAATACATAAACTGATACAACCAATATATATATATATATATATATATATATATATATATATATATATTATAAGGATTATTAACAACAGCTGAGGAGCCTTTCGATCTATTTTGGATTTCATCTGTGTGGTGCAGTTGAAGATTGAGAAACAGAATGTTAGGCCTCCAAGCATCCGTATGGATAGATACTACAATTAACATGACATCTATTGCTGAATAAATTTGTTATTATGTACTACTATTACAACTTAATTATTATCAAAGTTGACAAGACTTGTACCTTAACTGAGTAGTCAGAATTGGACTAGTTTCCGTAAACATTTCATTAGTTAAATCATTACCTTTGAATTTATTCACTTTTTCACTAATTAAACGATCAAATAAACTGTTTTGATAAATAACCACCAAAGGTACGTCTCTTAATTTTAGTACTGATATTCACTTTCCTATAATATACTACGATTATTAAGTGATCATGGCAGCTGCATATAATTTATGCGTCTTTATTCCGCGACCGCTGTAAGACGCCGTTGTTATTTTTCAGCGGTTATTGGATTTCGGGCTAAATGGGAAACGTAATAATGGGAGAGCGTTAGAGCTAGTTATGCCGGATTAAGCTAATGTCCCACGAAAGTATGGCAATTTAATTTATATCGTATTAGACTCTGCCTTTTACAACGTGACGTAATGTGTTTTTCGAATCACACGTAAACTTATTATATTGTAGTTAGGAGCAGCGGGAACTTTGTTAAATATAGTAAAAATGGAGTTTTGTGTTAGTTTTGGCGCAGAGTTGTCGTGCACCGCACAGCTTTCCGAAGTAGCACGCGTGCCCTGGCGCAAACGCAACTAACGCCCCAAATGAAGTCTTAACACGCGACACCTAAAAGCTTGTATTATGTGACATTTCCAAGTTTTCTCTTTTATTCACATTAAGCTTAATACCTGTTACGGAGTTAGACTTTGTCTCTACGGTGCTTTGCATAATCAATTTATTGTATATATCTCCCCAGCTTTCGGCGCATTACTGCCGCTCACACAAAAGTTGCATTCCGTGAGAGACTGCAGTTAATTGGAGTTATTCAGTTTGAATTCTCATTTATGCATCCCCAATGCGTTAGCGGATTAAAGGAATTAAAGTGATGTTCTAATATTTAATTCCGTTACGGTCCTAGAATGCAATTACCAATTTCCACTTGGAAATTGCTTAATTAACACACGATACCTAAAGACTTTTTTTGCAAATTGGAAGACAATTTATCGAGGAGTCTACAATTACTAAGTGAAGGCGGTTCGGATTACTTGCGTTTTAAATTAAATATATACAGATGACTTTCCACTCTATTATATTTTAATAATATGCAAACTATCCATACGGACTTAATAGAATTGATTATTCCATTATCGTTGTAAGCTTATGTAATGAGATCATATCCCCTAGTGGACCACCACAGTTTATGTTGTGCAATATCCGGACTACAAGTGGACTATAGGCTTTGAAATATAGCCTGTGTTGGTACAACAAGTGCTTAAAGTAAAAGCAAAACACTTTTTTTACGTATCATTAGAATTAAAACAACAATAATTACAAAAGTTATTGAATTTCCAAAGAAAAGATCTAATAAAATCGTAAAAGGTATTAAAGCTGAGCATTATTCGAAAATTAATGGCACACTTTAAGAAAATCAATTTCCTAAATTATGGCACGATAACTGGAAACAATGTACAAATTTTAAAAAAATCACTGGCCATATTTCCTGATTTTCATTCCAACCAATTCCATTCTCTCGCCCAGACGGGCGATAAGAGGCCTCGCAAACGTAAAACACCTCAAGGCCTCAAATTCATTCAGCCAATACAAACCGCCTCCGCCTTGTCTCGGACTGCAATAATACGTACTCTTTTCCTCCTGTAAACTCGTAACTCATTATATTTGCGTTACACTCGTATTAATTTAAATAATAGGATTCCGGCTTTTCCGTTTCCTCGGATTTAATTTGCCGCCAGTCGCTGCGAGAAAAAAAATTGTAATAGTTCTGGAGGGAGCCTTGTTGTAAAACAAAAGTCTCCTCTTCGCTTAATTTGCGTTTGATTCCGTCTCGGATTTCTGATTTCCATTAATCTTGATTTGTTTTGTAATTGGAAACTACTCGGGGAGTATTCAAACATAAACTTATAACAATTTCCGGAAGAGGAAACTTCGGAACGGGTTCGAAGAGACGCAAAAAAAAAGAATCTGGAATACGAAAGTGGACACAAAAGGCTATTCAATTGCACCGTTGTCATTAAGATAATTGGTGTTGACGCAAACGTTTCGAGCTTCGTGTTTGCATTGGAATTTCATAAATTGATATCGAATATAGTGTCGTTACTAACCAATCAATCAATCGAAATCATACACATTACATTAAAATTCAATCTGTTAGAAAAATAAATAAACGAAGTTGCATTTCTTAAATGGTTGTGCAACTTTAATAAATAAATAATTTCAATACTAAAATAATTCCAATAATTATTAATAACTATTTTTATACTGTACAATAATTTATAACTACATATTTAAAGTTATTTGAAATGAAATCATTTTTTTAATATTGAAATAAAATTACAAATTAAAGTAATGCTCACTTCGTGAAACATTTTAATTAAATGAAAAAATAAAAGATACTTTTACTACTTCACTATTTAATGAACATTGTGATATTAACTAAGTAAAAGTATCTTAAATTTTTTGATTTACTTTATAACTTGTTTGTATAACTATATACTAAAAAATGTACTACAATGTAGAAGAATGAACAATATATTTAAATTCCTTATTTCTTGTTTGTTAAAAAAAGCACATTTTATAAAACTGTCCAATCGATTTTTAGTTTTTAATCATTGACATCAGATAACAAACATCTGAATAAAAGGTAAATCAAAATGGCATTCCGACTTATCACCAAATTGTTAATGTATTAGGTGCGTGCAGGGACACATTATCTGAACATTACCACCAAATTGTTTTTCGTTCCTGATTTAATCCTGCGTAATAAATCAGACCTCCTACACAACAACATATTTAAGTAGTTATAGTTACCAGCTTCTATAATTAATAATTACTGGCAGCCTGAAGTATATGTAATTCGCAATATGTTCGATAAAAATTATAAAAGTAAAATTAGTTTTTGTAATAATTTATACACATAATAAATACATGCTGTTAATTTGTTTGGAAATTATTCTATAGATCTTAAGGGTTGTTTATTCTATAGATTATTAAATTTTATTCAAATATACTAATATTTGAAGTATATGTTTTTATAAATTACTATATTAATTAAGTCAATTATTTACGCGATGTTAACTTAAAGACCTTAGCAACCTCCGTTCTTCAAAAAACTCTATTGCTGGTAGATCGACATCATTACCCTCAGGGTGGAGTTGCCGAGGTCAGGGATCGATCGAAGTTAGTCCTCTAGTATTATGTTCATAATTTGTTCATTGTACGCGGCAAAGCTACGACTAGTTACTGATGATTGGTCACGTCGAATCGTTTGATACATTGCAAAGGCTGTAAAATACATCTTACTTGTTTACGAGTCGAACAAATAGCGACTATGCAAGCCCAAAACGTAAAAACGTATTAAAGTATAAAGTAATGTAAACGTATTGCAGTAATTCCTTTAAGTTAGGCTCTAATTTATTCAAAAAAAGAGGTACGCATGTTTTCACTAATGTAAATTATTCAATAAAATATAAAATGTTTATAAAAAATTGTGACCTTAATATAATAAAAGTTATTTCTTTTATTTCAAGGGCTGTCGTAAATAATTTAATTGAACAAATATATCGTTTAAAGTGAATCATTAATACTGAATATTTTAAGACAACAACCCTCTCAACTTTTTTTTTATATTCAATTATAATAATTTTGATATTTTTGAGCTATTGTTCCCATGTCAACAACAACGAAAGACCGATTTCAATCTAACGTAACTCTTCAAGTATCCGTAAAGTCAGATAATTTCAATAAGTTGCCATTTATTGTTTAAGGTTAATTGCTCTAAATTTAAAAAATATTTTCGTATTTTAAGTTAAAAACCAACCGATAGCAAACTGTAAGATTGTAGATGATTTTCAATTATTATATACATTTGTTAAGGATGTTATTTCTATGTGGATTAACTCTGATTTGTGTAAATTGATTAACAAAATCTAATGAGCATGTCCTTTTAATAAAAAATTATAAAACTAAAGCTATCTATTTAGTTCAAAAAAACCTTCGAGGTGGGCTAACAAGTTATTGATCTTCTATCAGAAGAAGAGCTCAAATCATAGTTAATTTTAATAACTGCGGATAATACAATTTTTATTGAAATGAAAAACTGTGTAAAAAGGCATATTGATGCTGATTTAAGATATGCTGAACATATATCTTATTGTATTACTAAAGGGTACATAAATATACTTAAACCGGCACTGTTTTTCTCAGAGTCTGAAAACTATATTATGAGAATCTTTGGTTTAGTCTCATTTAAATTTTTGCGATGTAGTATAACACTTTTGTTTAGATGAAAAACTATTGATAAAGTTTAACTTTTGCAAAGCTCTTGTTTAAGATTAATCATTGCTATTAGAAAATTTCAGCATATACGTTACAAAATATATGACATATGATGACCCAAGATGAGTGATCGTCATCTACACCCTTTTGACAAATTTGCCTACAACATTTGGTTTCGCTTTGCGTTCGTTCACTTAATTAAAATAAAATAAATTAAAATTTATACTGGCTTGATGTAAGTAATACGTCACTTAATAAGTCCCCGGTCTGACACATCTTCAAAAATGTTAAAATTACATGCGATTTTGACCGTTACAGTCATTTTAGTTACCACGGTTTTGTAATTTTCAAGACAATGGTTAGAAAAGAATTTCGTGTGTAGATTAAACACTGTTTTTGATGGAAAAAATATTGTTGGAGCTAAACAGTGGCTTGATAAGCATTTTAGGGACTCTGCACCAGGCAAATAAACTATTATTAACTGGTATGTTGAATTTAAGCCCGGCAGTACAAGCCCAAAATCGGCAGTTGTTCCAGAAAACATAAAAAATGACCACAAAAGAGTTTTAAAAGACCGTAACATGAAGTTCGGTAAGATAGTTGGCATCTTGTAGATATCAGAAGGTGGTGACTTTGCAATTTTAGATGAAAATTTGGGCATGACCAACTTGCTTTCGAAGTGGATGTCGCGTTTGCTCATATCGAACCAGAAACAACAACTCGTTAAAGATTCAGAGCGCTTTTTGAAGCTGTTTAAGTAAAATTAAAGGGATTTCTTACATCGGTATGTGACAATAGAAGAAGTATGGATCCATTTCTACAAGCCTGAATTAAAGAGATCGTCAGTGGACAGCAGTCATCTAAAGTGACCAAAAACTCGAAAATCAGCTGGCAAGATTATGGCATCGTATTTTGGGACGCGCATGGAATTTTGTTCATCGACTATCTTCAGAAAAACAAAACTATCGATAGTAAAAATTTCATGGCAGTATTGGATCGATTAAGTGCGGAAATCAAGAAAAAACGGGCACACATGCAAAAGAAAAAAAGTTATGTTTAACCAGGACAATGCCCAGTGTCACAAGTCAATGAAAACAATGGTTAAATTGGTTGAATTGCGCTTTGAGTTGCTTTCCCACCCACCGTACTCTTTAGATTTGGCCCCAAGCGACTACTGGCTTTTCGCAGACATAAAAAAGAGGCACCAGGGAAATAAATGTGGCTCAAATGAAGAAGTGATTGCCGAAACTGAGGCTTATTTTGAAAGCAAAGATAAATCGTTTCACATTTTCGGGCATCGAAAAGTTAAAGAAGAGTTGGAATGAATGTATCACTCTTGAAGGAGAGTATGTTGATGAATAAAGTGGAATTTACAAAAAATAATTTGATTTTCCTAGTTAGACCGGAGACTTATTGAATGATGTGTTACATATAAATTATGCCTACTGTAGACTCTATAATTACTGAATAACAGTACCCATTATTGTAATAATATTGACAATTTGTACCGAATTTGGTTGAAATAAAGTTTATTGTTATTATTACTTCATTCCGCTTTTGTGAAGAAGTTCACACGTTGACTTTTTGATGCCAAAAAAGAACCGCGTCTGCATATATTAATACCGTTTTAAAAAAAGGTATATAGTAGCAAAGAATAGCTACCATACTCCCAAATAACCAAAGTTGGAACAAATTCCAAACTTGGAAATCACTAGTAAATTAATTGGATGAGTTACGTGAAGATAAAGTTGATTATAAAATAAAGCACTAAAAACCTTTCTTCACGCAGTTTATTTGAAATACCAAATCATCGCATTAAAACAGTGCCGAATCCCAAGAAACATCATAGCGATGATTCAAACAACATTAATGTATACAGATGGGACAAATCAGGGAAACACATATTTATTTGATATAAATAAGTGAGTTACGCAAGGTAAAACTGTTCAATATTGCACTAGAATACATCGTCAGAAACATCAGCAAAAGAGGCATATTAAATAAAGGTAGCCAAATCATTGCATATGTAGATGATCTCGTAATAGTAACGAAACAACGATCATTATTTGAAAACATTCTAAAAGAGATAAAAGAGGAAGGAAGCAAAATGGGCTTAAAAGCAAACGAAGACAAAACAATTTATGAGTATTGGGAAACATAACTATACAGGAAAGACCAAAATAGGCAGTCGTGAATTCGAACAAGTGACAAAAATAAAATACCTAGGAGTAACAATAAATAACAACGGCGAAAGCGATACAGAAATAGAAGAGAAAATACAAGCAGCAAACAAAACATACTATGCCCATCAAAAAGTATTACAAAATAAAACCAACATTAAAACGAAGGTACAAATATATAAAACAATTATAAGACCATATTCAGCAGAAACAATGTCATTAAAACGACAAGATCAAATTAAATTACAAATTATAGAGAGAAAGATAATGAGAAAAACTCTAGAGCCAATTATATCGGGAGAAAGCGAAATAAGAAGACAAACAAGCGCAGAATTACGAGAGACAAGTATTATAAGGAACATAATGGAGTGGCAAAACGAGGTAGAAGACTCACGGAGAGAAATAACGAAGAAAATGAAAGATTGAAAGATTCTAGGACGTGTATATAATATAGATGTTCATTTTAAATGTTCGGCTTACATTTTCGAATTTGCAAATTTTTGTGGCTCTGAAAAAACCGATTTGCAAAGTTTCGACCTAGTCACATTGGTCTTCTTCAGGCGGCATTCGTTGAAAAACTGCTGGTTATCTTTACTTGCCTCCAGAAATTATGTTTGCCACCCTCAAGAGGCAAATTCGCACAGAGTCTGTAAGGGTTGTTGTCAGGTCTGTGACATCAAAATCATTAGAAGACCGTCCTTGTTATAGGCGGACCATCTGGGCGTGGTAAGAAGGCTGATTTTGAAGTTGAAAATGATATTCTGAAATTCCGTGACGGTTTTGACAATTAACATTAATAATTTTGATTAAGGAATCATAAATTGAAAAAATAATTTAAGGGGAATTACTTCAAAAGGTTTACAAAATAATAAAAGATGCGCATAATGAAATATAACATACAGTTTTTGGCTTAATAATAAGCGTAATAAAAATTTATTTAAAAAGCTAAATGTTATCTTCAATTTTTGAAGCAAAAAGAGAACCTTGGGTAAATAAACAGCACTTCTGGAGCCCAAAATTTTGGAAAAAGCTTGTATCCGTTTTGACAAAACATAAAACCTTAAGTTTAATCATAAGCGATTAATTAACTTCTCACTTAACCCGTGGTGAAACATTTTTATGTTAATAAAAGGATTAATTAAGCACTTGGTTATGTTTCACTATTTTTATATTTCTCCGACTAGTTTGAGAATGACCAACGGTCAAAACTAGTCGGAGAAATATACAAATAGTGAAACATAACCAAGTGCTTAATTAATCCTTTTATTATTTAATCATAAGTGTGGTCGAGACTATTACTACGTAGCAATCTATTATAAAATATTAATGGAAGTTACTTTGTTTCTTATTGTGATTAAAAAGAATCGACTGTAAATTGCAGTTATATCTTATGTTTAAAATAGAGTTTCGAAATTTTTAGCATATACACATATACACAAAAACTAACCTATATTTTTTAAATACGTATTTGTTGAAACTTTAACTTCTTGATACATTTCGAAAATTCAATCAAAATATTAAAACCATTAATTTCGTTAGTATCTAATTAATAAAAAGTGAAGAAAGGAATATACCGTGTTTTCACTCAAGAAATGATTTTCAAATCTTTAATTTAACTCACTATAGTTGTTTCGCCACACTGTGGCTTCTTCAGGTGAAGAATATAACTTCGTTAGTATCAGATTTTTTCTGTACTTTCTGCAGTTTCGATAATTTTAGCTTATTTTAGTTTTTTGAGAACGACAAGCTAAAGTTGTAGAAATTGCATTGATAGAAGTTGATTAAAAGTGTGATGCCAACAAAATCAATCGTAATAACTGAATTAAATTAAAATAATACTTCGGAACTTTAAACTCAAAGAGAAAAGTAAAAGGGAAAGTAAAAAAATGATGGAAAATCAGTCAATTAATAATTTGTTTTTGTTGATTGTCTGTGGCTACGTTTTTAAGAAATAATTAACGCCTTCGAAGATGAAGATGAACTCCGCCCTTCAACTTGTTGTCAATTTTTTTTTGTATGTTTTCAATATTTTTTTATGTATTTTGTAATAACTACATTTGTTTTAAGCAAGAATAAAGTTAAAATTAATACTTTCGCTGCTACATTCTCAATGAAACAAATTCAAAAGTTAATATTATTTCAATAACAATCTAGGATAAGACAATGCTTTATATTTATCGATATGAAATAACTATAAAACCATCGATTACGATATTACCATAAAGGTACCATCTATTGTCTAATGGCAATATCGCAACCAGTGATTAACCCGGAGAGTTAAATACTCAAAAGTTAATCTCGATTCCTCGACTCCAACTGCGCTACGCTGATGAGATCCAAAATAGATCGAAACCGGTCCGTGGCTGTTGTTGACAGTGAACAATAATTAATAACTATAAAAATGATTTCCTACATCGTATTGAGCATGTCTTTTACTAATTTATTTGGAAACGTATGATTTGCTTTGTCGCTACGTCAATACGTCAATCAGTGTCTGATACACGGGAACTTTAAATTAAAACATTTTCAAAACTCCCCCTATTAACCGTTTAACTAGTCTTTAATCTTTGTTCTAAAGTTTCGGCTTCTTTTCATATCCAGGCTTCCCCTCTGAAAGGGCTTCGCAGTTCCCCCGAAACATTCTTTGCGTTGCAGTTAATTTAATGTTTAGTAATTGCGAATTTTACCTAGCCGGAAAGGAATAGTTGGCAAATTGTACCATATGAAAATATGTAAAAAATTGATAAGTGATAATATATATTAATACAGTGATAATATAAATTAAAATGAAATCAAATAATTAGACATATTTAAATAAATAAATGTATTAACTGGTAATAAAATATATTATTTTTTACATTGTGGTGGAAAATTAATATCAACATCTCGGACATGCCTGATTAAATCTGTTATTATTCATGAAATCTATGGTAAACATTGTTTTACATCTTTTTGAAAATCATGTTCCTAATATTCTGACGTGTCTAATATTGCTGCTACAATGAAAAAGGCCAATAAACTTCTTATTCTTATTCTGATAAAAGCTGTATTGATGAGATCTAAAAGATCGAAACCCGTGTCTTCATATGTTTTTAAATTTGATTTTTGCCACTAATTTTGCCATTTTAATTACATTTACTAAATACACTCAAAAACTTTCCATATATTGCATATATTGTTCATTATCTGCTAAATACTTATTTTATAAGAATGGAGTTTAAAGATATAATAAAGATAAAGATAAATCAAAAAATGGTGATGTGGCCAACATAATACTTTCCCTATATTTTTCTCGAAAACTATGAGGATTACGCAAAAAGGCTATTCTTAACAAATTGCTCAATTTTGAACTCTAAATTTATATGTATATATAGGGTGGGTGAGGCTTTTAACCCACCCTCCAATCAGTGAAACATAAGCCAGAAAATTAAAAGTTGTAAAACGTAAATAAACATAACATGTTTGCTAAATTTAATAGATATATTCAAACAAATTTTTCAAATAATTTTTGATTATGTTTTTCTGACTGGGATAGAGGCCACCCACCCACCCTACATATACATTTAAACTTTAATTCCTTATTGCCTCGTTGTATCCAATGAAATTAATTACAATTTTTTTTATATATATTTCTAGATAATTTACATCAATAAGATACTTGTAGACTAGAAATTAATCACTGCGCAAGCAGTATTTTGTGGATGGTTTATCATCAATGCGATTGTAAAAATAATATTCATAAAGTTATTCCGTTAGGAGGATTGTATAGGTAGGTATGGAATTATGTGGATGTCCAATTTTGGAAAGAAAAAAAGAAAGAAAAAAAAATTGACAAAAAACTGTAGTGTGTAACTGTAAACTGGGTTACTGGAACTAAAATTACCTAGATAGATATTTGCTAATTTAAAATCAACGAGTTAAAACATTTTTTTTTAATTTTTGAGAAGGTATAATAAGTTAACCAAGAGTTATGTAAATCATGTACATCAACAAAATACTGCTTGCGCAGTTGTGGATGTTTGTGGTTAAGAATTAACTTAAATTATCTACAAAATACTGCTTGCGCAGTGATATAAGCCTACATATAAGAAGTACTGCGCGAGCAGTATTTTCTAGATGATTTACATCAATAAGATACTGGTGGAGTAGAAATTCATCACTGCGCAAGCAGTATTTTGTGGATGGTTTATCATCAATGGGATTGTAAAAACAATATTCATAAAGTTATTCCGTTAGGAGGATTGTATAGGCAGTATGAAATTATGTGGATGTCCAATTTGGAATCAAATGACTGGAAAATTTGATGCAAAGAGATATTAATTTAAGAAAAATAAGTTTTTAAAGATACATATAACCATCATTGACCTCTGTAGAAGAATATGTAGAAGAAACTGTAGTGTGTATAATAGAGGGTTGTTGGAACTAGAAGTGAAACTATATTTTTAAATTCTTGAGAAGATAAATAAACTTTACCACTAATAATTATTTAAATCATGTAAATCAGTCCTTAATTATTATGTATATGTAGGGTGGGTGGGTGACCTCTAACCCACTCTCCAATCAGTAAAACATAAGCGAGGGTTTTAATTAAAACGTAAATAACTACAAAATTATTGTAAAATTTAATAAATTTATTAAAACAAATTTTTCAAATAAATTTTAATGGTATTTTCTTGACTGGAGGGTGGGATAGAGGACCACCCACTTACCCTACATATACATATAATCTTTAATTTCTTATTGTCTCGTTGTATCCAATGAAATTAATTACAAATCTTTTTGAATAAAATTGAAATTAAAATGGAAACATTTTTGAGTGAGTAAATTAGTAAAATATGTTGAATTATGAGTGGGCAGACTTTAAATATAAGTTAGATAAGGTTTGCTATAGAAAGTTAATAATATTTAAAATTATATTTTGCTTTTGTTTCCTTTTTTATTACATAAAGGGTTTGATGGTTTTTAGCAGCAAAATCATCAACGGTTAGCAATTAAAGTTATCATATATATGTAGGGTGGGTGGGTGTCCTCTATTTAACCCTCCAATAAGCAAAACATAAGCGAGAATTGTAACAAAAAGTTGTAAAATATAAATAAACACAAAATAATTGCATTTTTTGAGATTTATTTATACAAATTTTCAAATAATTTTTGATGATGTTTTACTGATTGGAAGGTGGTATAGAGGCCACCCACCCACCCTACATATACATATAAATTTCAATTACTGATCTTCTCGCGGTTTGGAGTAAATAAATTTTACAGAACTTTTTGAATTAAAAAAAATTCAAAAGTAAAGTTTTTGATGAGGAAATTAATAAAATTTTTAAGGAGGATGGGTAGACAGTCTTCAAATCTAAAATAGATAGTATTAGCTATATAAGGACATTTATATTTAAACGTAAATTTGGATTATGCTTCATTTTTTATTAGATATAAGATTTTATTGTTTTTTGCAGCAAAATCATCAACGATTAATATTTGAGGTTATCATGTATATGTAGGGTGGGTGGGTGGCCTCTATCCGACTTTCCAATCAGTAAATCATAAGCGAGGGTTTTAACTAAAAACTGTAAAATGTAAAGAAATTAACGGACTAATCCACTAACATCATCTATCATACATGTATTATATTTATTGTTATTGTAAGTTTGTCTGTTAATAAAGATGTTGTATATATATAAAAATTGTTATGTTGCCATCATAATATTTTCCTTACAATTTCTCCAAAACTATGAGGTTTACCCAAAAGGCTATTGTTAATAATTTACATAATTTTGGATTCTTTACAATTACTTGTTATACAAATTTCATGTAACTCACATAGTTTATTAGTACTAGGCAAAAAAATATCAAAATTTTTAATGTTTAATTTTTTTTCTCGCAAGTTAAGCACTTTAATAAAACATTTTCTAATAAAACTTGCTCAGTTTCTCATTACCTTTAACTTTTGTTTGAAGAGTAATGTAAAATTTTTAAAATTTAGAAAAATATCGAGAACGCCTCGAGTAAACAACCACTTCCCGTTTAGAAATGTTTACCAAAAGCTTTTCAGTTATAATTTTTAATGATAAAATGTTAAGTTTCATCCAAACTGAATATTCGTTTTTTAGATAGAGCGCCCACAGACATTTTCATGCACGAAAACAATACTTCCCCTATATATACTATATAGGGAAAGTAATAAATGTAATGATAATTTTCAGGTATGTACTTCATACGGATTAATTGATTTTCAAAACAATATTTTTTTAGTTTTATATTATCTTACAATCAGGTTTGCAGATATTAATAAATTCTGTTTTTTAAGAAAACCTGTCACAATTTTATTTTAATAATATATATATAGTCTGTGCTGACTAATAATAAATTTTGCCGTATTTTGGATTATTTAAGTGATTCTGAAGTGCAATTATTACAGAAATCTAATTTCACATTCAGACCAATATTGTTTGCCTCTTGCAATTACTTCCAAGTATCTGTAAGCCTCAACTACCGAGTCCCATTATACTCTGATTGTTATGTAAATTGACATATTCGAGATGGGTTACTAAATAATGTAAGCAAATGTAATCACATTCATCGCGTAAGGCTATGCCTATTGCAGTAATTACTTAAAGTAAGTAGTCTTTCTGCGCAATTAACGTTACGTTGCAAAATCAATCGATATTAAAAGTTGAAGAAGCTGCCAACAACTATTGATTTCTAATTCATTGTAGTTATGCCAATGTCTTCATCACTTATTTAATAAGAAAACTAAAAAAAGAATTATATCATGCATAAAATTTAAATGTGTGTGTGGACTAATCGTAATATGGTCAATTATATCTAATTATTTTTAGAATATAAACAAATCACATTAAAATCCTCATAATAATTATATTGAATGTACCAATAGGCTTATGTCAAAACAATCAAATCTAATGATCTATTTATCGTTCAGCACCCCACTGTCCTTGATATACGTAATGTAAATGTCACAACTTCCGTGCAGGTATGTTTATAACCTTGCGGCAACATACAAATAATCGATTGATGAGGAAAGTACTATTATATGTGCCACGAAGAACATTTTCACTTTATATATAGTCGAACTGATTTTGCCAAGTTATAACCTTCAATATGATTTAGTAATATTTTTCAGCACTACTTAAAATTTGTTCAAGATTATATCTAATAAAAAAATAAAGGCTATTTGCATACAATTATCTGAGGTAAATAGTTAATTAATAAAAAACTAAAAACGTTTAAATTTTAAAAGATCTTTTACTAAAAGCTTAGCAAGGTCATAAATTTAAGTTTAATAATATAGTATACCTTTAACCAAACAATGGAGAAAGGGTTAGAAGGTTACTTCTATATATCTAAGCATATTTATACAATCGAATATGGAAATATATCACACTGATAAAATCAACAGTGTAAAAACGGTTTACACAAAAACGTGTCAATTTACTCTTGTCACGAGAGCCGTCCTCGGAAACTTCAGGAATCAATAGGAACTCGTCATATTTTAGATTAGCCTATTATTATAAGCACAAGAAATGATTGATGATCACTCACTTATTATCGTCGGACTGAAGGCGGAAGCAGTTAATATTGATTTCGTCTTTTTCCCGTGCTTAATTCGGGCCGGAAAATTATCGCCAGAATTTGCATGTTAAAATATAAAATTCGCAATTAATAAGGTTAACGCGTGAATGTGATTGAATCGGTAATCGGCACGAGAGAGATTCGAGAAATTAGCATCGATTTGGAGTGGAATTAATTGTTTTGCCGCCGGGTACGCAAGCCTGGCGAGGGCAAATCATTTGTTTTAAAAATAAACAGAATTGATGAAGATTAATGGACTATGAGGATTATTTCGTGTAATCTCTGTGACCGTTTCTATAAATTAAATGAATTTAAATAAGCACTTTAGTTTATTCGAAGTAAAATTTTCAGAATCAATTCGACTCCTAAAATAATATTAATATTTACACAATTATAACTTCTTTCTTCACAATTTTATTTAAATTTAGTACTTTATTATTTAATCAAGTTTATCTTTATGTAACTCACAAAAATCCAACAACTATTAACTTTAAATTTAAATTTTCACTCAAATAAAGCATTTAGTTCCTTCGAAGACGATTCAGAACTGTTGCTGGTAGCTAGTTGCATGAATTTTGATTTGCAAATCGTTTTCAAAATCTCTAAATTCATTACCGAATTTGTGTTCAATTTTGTAAAGCAATTTATTATATATCGATAACTCTCATGGTATTTTCCAAGCTTAGTAGACAAGAAAAAGATTTGTGGAAACAAATGCAAGAGTTGATGTAAACATACAGTAGTAAGTATTTAGATGAGTTAAAGAATAATTCTTACTAAATACAATGTATAGACTGTATATAGTTGCAACTTGTAAAGGTTTAATTATATATCAAGGAATGTGTATCATAATGGCTATATGTACTACTCGCACTCATAATTTTGATCAAAACATACAAATATGAAAGCGCGTTCTTCGCAAAAGGGAATAATTGAGTACACAAACGGATCATAAATGCCGTTTACTGGTGCGAAATATAATCATTTCAGCTCGTGCATTAGAAAAACCACCGCTTACGGCAACTGCACGACATCCCTGTGGAAACTCAAAACGGAATGTGTAAATATTTGTGGTGTCCGAGAGCGAATTATTTTTCCGCGTGTTTTAATTGTTGACATTATTAAGTCGTGCCTGTCACATTATTATTTAAACAGTAATAATTAAGAACCCACTCGCTATCTGTTGCATAAATGAATTTTATTACTTAATAATGGCGCTCTACCCTTTTGTATGGCGTAAATATTTAACCTACCTTGAAATAACATTCTCCTTTTAAGTGCTCCATCTAAAAATTATATATTATATTTATGTCGGGCAAATTACAGCGCTGTACGAATACACATTGCAAGCCCATTTTCCCGTTATTTTCCTTTCAAATAATTACCTTCTTTCTGCTGGAGTGCGTAATTAATATTTGCCAAATGCCGTATAAATAACTGGTATAATTGGAAATAAAATTCGTTCTTAGAAATATTTAATTGGCGAAGTGACAGACAGTACGTAAATTGTTTGATTAATTATTCATTACTATTTCTTTACTCAAATTATTCAAGCTGAATGGAAACAGAGATAACTGAGTTTTTTAAATTGTTCAAACAATTCTCCATACATAGGTCTATTGTGGTATAATTTATTTTCCAATGGTACCTCAAGGTTCTATAATATTGGTGACTACGGAAGAAATATCTGGAAAACAGTATTCTGCATGGAATCAATGAGTTAAACATTGAGAAGAAAAACAACTATTGATTTAAGATATTGTTAATGCTGAGAACAAATTAATTAAGGCCAAATACAAAATGATGAGAACCTTTGTAGGAATCCGATAATGACATTTAAGAAAAATCCCATAAAATTGTAAGTAAAAAAAATGGGAAATTAAAAAAAAGGAATCTTTCTGTAGCATATTGCATTATTTGAATATATTGTTTATTGTGATGCTTTGGATTACCTGTTAACAAAATACATAATAATAATATACACATAAAAAATACACTAAATTATGAGCACAGGAATCACAGGCGGACTTCATTCTTCGGAATGTTCTTCCAGTCAAACCCATATAGAATGTTTCCATTTATTGGAATTCTGGAGAATTTCTTCTACTTCTATCTACAACTGTAGATATTTATTTTATTTTATATTCGATGTATTAAGCATTCAGCTTAAAATTTGTAAAATTTCTGTAAATATTTGATTAATGTCAACATGACATTAAGGTTTGCGCAGAATCGACTTTTATGTTCACTTTTGTTACCATCAGATGAAAATAAATCAGTTTATAACCGACCATGTGCCAGAATATATATTTCATTACCGAAATTTCTAAAATAGTTAATTGTGATCCTTAAGTTATTAATTAAAAACATATCACATTGGTTATTGGTGAGGTTCAAAAAATATTCCAAATAAAAAAATCAATAAAGTTATCCCTAATATTAACAATGATTTGTCGAAATTAGTAGTTAGTTACAGTAAAGGAAATATTGATTGCGGCCTAGAACCTTAAAAATAAAAAAGTGCTAGGGTTGGGACATATATTAAATGAAGTTACAAAATTTACAGCCGAAAATTTTAGTAAACTACACAATATATCTTTAATTGCATGCAAAATTCCAAAAATATATAGAAAAATAAAATTAGTACAAGTATCCAAACCAGACA
Source organism: Ontholestes murinus (assembly GCA_963969525.1). Lineage (NCBI taxonomy): Eukaryota > Metazoa > Arthropoda > Insecta > Coleoptera > Staphylinidae > Ontholestes > Ontholestes murinus. Next base: position 16,321,432 of record OZ018398.1, read on the forward strand.
AACCAGCATCCGGGATAAATTCATATCGACCTTCATGTTTATAAGATGGCGAGAGCCAAATTTTGGAGAAATTAATAACGTTTAAAATGAAAGAAATTTTAAAATTTAACGGAGGATTGATAAAACAACAGTTTGGATTTATTTCGGGGTAATGTATCTAAAGAAGGTAACTCTGGTCTATTAAGAGGGAGAAAACAATAATTAGAAAATGCAATTGATGTTAAAAATGCATTAAATGCATCATGGTAGTGATATTAAGAGAGCTAATAAGAAAATTACTTACTAAGAATATGTAAAAGCTGTTTTGATGAGAGTTTTGGTATATCAAGATAGGGATCAAAAGTAGAAGAATTTGAATCATAATGTGGTATACCACAAGGATTAGTATTAGGACCACTGTTTTGAAACATAAGCCATAATGAAATTTTTAGTATAGATTTGCCCGAGGATGTGAAGTTAGCTGGATTTACTGATGGTTTAGTAATTATAATAAGAATAAGAGAAATTGAAAAGGTGAAATTGAAAACGAAATTAGCAACTGAAATGATTACCAAAACATTAGGTAATCTGGGTATTGAGCTATCAATTACTAAAACAAATGCAGCTTGGCTATCGACACCAAGGACCGGAAGGTGGGCAAAAAAAATTAATATTTTTGGACAAAAAATTAAAATTAAATTAAAGATAACATAAAAATTTAGGTGTGAATCCAAATTTTAGTTTACAATAAAAATGAAGAAGGTTATCCAAATATAATGTCTTACAATGATGTAAATGCAATTGGTGGACCCGAAACTGTCAACTTATCCTCGGATTATTTTGCTTCAGTATATACTACTTCAAATGATCACCCCGGTGTTCATAATATAGGTCACTTAAATTTAATTCATAGAAACCCTTTGGCTGTTACTATGGAAGAGGTATTTAATGCAATTTTAAGTTTCTCATGGACCAGATTAAGTATCGAGCTACTTTATTAAAAATTGTATTTACTCGCCCAATTCATAATATGTTTACTAAATCTCTAACTTCGGGTATAATGCCATATGTGTTAGAAACTAGTTACGTAATTCATATTTATAAATTCGATTCAAAACAACTGAAAGAAAATTATCGAGGTTTAGCTATTCAATCAGTTATACCTAAGATGCTGGATAGGTTAGTGGCTGATCAATTGCAATGGTTTTCGCGAAAAATAATATCTAACAAGGATTTTTACCAGGTTGATCCACTGTCTCAAATCTGTTGGAATACAAGCAGTTTTTATCAAATGCCTTGGAAAGAAGTAATCAAGTTGACACAATCTACACTGATTTTTCAAAGGCATTTAATAAAATTGATTAGTTTGTTTTATTAAAGAAATCAAAAACATATGGGCTTAATAGTAGTACCTTAAATTGGTTACTTTCGTTCCTAGCAGATCGTACTCAGTATGTTCGTATTAAAAACTGTATTTCAAACCTAATAAAAGTAACATCTGGTGTGTCACAAGAGTCACATTGTGGACCTATTTTGTTCATTATGTTTATTGACGACACACAGCATAGCATTAAAAACTGTGATATGTTATATGCAGACGATTTGAAAATTTTTAAAACAATTTTAGGCTTAATATTGTTGCAGCATTCAAGAAGATCTTATTCGTTTGAACGAGTGGTGCATCAGTAACAACTTACTATTAAACGTAAGTAAGTGCTATTCTATGACAACATCTAGAGGAAGAAATTAATTATACTTATACCAACGGTTCATCAGACCTTGTGAAAGTTGACACCATAAAAGATTTAGGAGTCATTTTTGATTCAAAATTTTCATTTAACTCTCACACTATAAATATTAGTAGGAAGCCATTACAAATTATGTGATATGTTTGGAAAATCAGCAAAAAATTAAGTATCCAATGTGTAAAAACATTATACTGTTCACTGGTAAGAAGTCAGTTGGAATATGCCTCGGCTGTATGGACTCCTTTTACGATAGTCAACATCAATCGCTTAGAACTGGTACAAAAGAAATTCTTACGGTGTATGGAACTTAGAAGTGGCCTTCACTTCACGGCTAATGGGAAGTTATAATGAAGATGTTAGGTATCATGAAATTCTAAGACCGTAGGAAAATAACTGACTTATGTGTACTTCATAGGATAATCAATGGAAAAATGGATTCTCCCAATTTATTGGGCCAAATTATATTTCATGTCCCACACAGGGTGACGCGCTCAAATATAATATTTTATGAGGACACTTACAGAACGGAGTCTAGTCATCACAATTCACTCGCCCGCCTGATGTACTTGGCCAACCAGTTAAATTACATATATATAGTTAATGTAATTTATACGTACATGTGGTTCAAAGTTTGCATGGATTAATTTTTATTTTAGAATTGTATTTTATGTATCTTTATTGTCAGCTTTTTTTTGGAAAGGTATTTACCGTAAATAAATGTATTATTATTATTATTATTATGTAATAGAGGCAACAAGTGGCGCATCAAAATCTATTAAATCGGTGACTAGACTAATAACAAATCTTAACGGACCGTGTGAAGGATCTAATTACTTTTGAGTGTGGGAACATCGAAATTGCTGCATGGGGCGCAGGCAATATCGGAATGCTTAAATTCTAGTCAAAATCGAAGGAGATTACGGAGTGTTTCGAACAATTTGGACAGTAGCTGCGGAGATTTTGACATGTGAACCACCAGATCACATATTTGTAAGGGCAAAAAGAAGGAGGTTTTGGTATTTGGATTTAAAAAAATTAAAACTCTGGATATATCATGTTATTTTGGGGATTTGATATTAATAGCATGTGTAGTTTAATGAACTATAAGGAAAAATTATTCATTAATAATTATCGATTGTTATAAACCTCAACGTGTGGTTTTATAGTTTGTGAGTACGTATTATAAAAATAAATTCTTTAATGAATACACCTAAATTCAATCAAATATTTGTAATCTATTTACTTACATAAACTTCAAACAAATGAACACAAAACCTACAATCTGTGTAATACGTATTGACTACAGCTACACAAATAATATCACACTAAAGTAGCTTTCTTTCTTCAGATCATCAAAATAATTTTGGATTTTTTTTTCACAAAATACTACTCATTTATCTTTATAAATTAAATTGAAAAACAAGGAACAGACTAAAAAGAAATAGGTAAATGAAACTATTCACACATCAAGTAGCAAGCAACGGTATTTATATACTAATGGTCATTGCAAAAATATTTGAATATTACATAATTAATAAATACAAATTTTTGACAGATTATCAACATTCGGGTAGGCAAATCAACAACGATTGCTGTATTCCCAAAATTCTCGAGGCGAGGGGGAAGAAGAAGCAATGCACATACACTGTAAATTATTGTACATATTTATAGTATACGTATAAAGTTATTTCTTAAAAAAATCTGTTCTATAAATTACACGTTATTTGAACAGACGAGAGAATATTTCTAGATTAAAGTGGTACTTCAGATGATGCCAATGCTAATTATTTAATGATTAAATTATAAAATGATGGTATTTGTGGTGTGGCGTATAATTAGTACTTAATTTATTTCAAACGACGCAAGCAAAGAGTTAAATGAATTATGGAAAAATCTGATGAATGTATTTACCTATCCAATGAAATAATAGTAGACATAGGTGTCCCACAAGGATTAATTTTAGGACCCCTTTTATTCATATTTTATACAAATGATCCCTTAGTCAATCCCATATCACTTCATTATATTTTTTATTATAACGTAACTCTTCTAGTATTCATCCCAATAATATTCCAAAAATATTGTTAGAAGAATAAATCGGAAAACCAAAAGCATACAAGATATAAGAATATGATCCTTACTACATACAGCTAGTTAACAAAACGCGATGTATAGGAAATAATCTCCATTTAAATATTACCTTACTGGAATATTTAATATGGTGATATAATATGTAATAAAATAATCCCAAAATTTCAAGCTTTAAGATCGGTGCATCCTTCTTCAACAAGGAATTATTACATAACCCTAACTCATGGGAAAAGGGAATATATCTAGATACAACTAAACACTCGTACAAAACCAACATAGTTAGCAAAAATAATAATCCACTCAAAAAATAAATCAAATAACTTTAAATTGTTGCATTGTAATATTCAATGCATTAGCACAAGTACTAATGAATTAAAATATACGATAAATACTTTATTCACTGCACTCTCTATGAAACGAAAATAGAATATTATTTGATTTTGAAAACAGATTTTACAAAATTTAACAATATGAAACCAAATTAAATACAAATTCTGACTTTAATCTTGTATCCTACTTCTATTGCCAAGAAACGAGTAGGGAGGTGTGGCAATATATTGCCATAAATACATTTAGTCTATACCTACAAATTCAATTACCAATCTATATGTAAATAAGCAGATAGAAGTCAGATTTGACTGTAAATTAATAATCCAAAATAAACAGAGTAGAATCACTGCACTTGAAAACTTTTGTAAAAATATAAAGAGAGAATTGTTTAATGAAACATATATAAGTGACAATATAAATGATAAATACCTTTATGAATACATTTACATTATACCTAAAAAACATGTTTCTGTAAAAAAATTACATCGAGAAATTTATGAATACATTTACATTATACCTAAAAAACATGTTTCTGTAAAAAAATTACATCGAGAAAGTAAAAAGTAAAACATGTTACTAATGGAGAAATCGAAGAATGTAAGAATCGTATGAGCATATGTGAATCTTAGTCAACTTCATTTCCAGAATTTAAATATCAGTTAAAGTAGCAAAAAATAGTAATATACTGCTTTATTGAAGCCTGAACCAAATATGCAGTATGAAGATTACCTAGCAAATTCTGGTAATAAATCAAAGGGTTTTGATTGATATAAAAATTTACCAATAAAAATAGTACCAAAAAGACTACAACGTCAAATTTTATGCAGCTGGCTAACAATATTAATTATTTATTTAAAGAAGTTGCAACAAAAATTGTGTCTAAGAAAATTCCTAATAGTACACAATACAAGAACATAGCACAACGTTCAAATTCATTTCCAGTTCTAATGAAGATATCATAAATATTATCAATAACATTAAGAATAAGAAAAGTTATGGAATAGATGATGTCCCAATAACATTAACTAAAAAATGCAAACGAACGTTACCTAATTAGTAAAACACAACATGGTTTTATAAAAGGTAAGTCCATCAATACAGTACTGTTTAATTACTTAAATTCCATATATTGATACATTGACAAAGGCCGTTGTGTACGTGGAGCTTTCTTAGATCTATCAAGGGCTTTTGATACTGATGATCACTCAATTCTGGTAACAAAACTACATCACTATAGCAAAATTACGAGCAAAATTGTTCGCCATAGACAGAAACACATGGTAATCATTTAGTGCCTGGTCCGCACTATAAGGTGGATGTTTTACAATCTCCCAACCAAGCTCGCGGAGCTTCTGGTGAGTCACTATCGATGTGTGTGGCTTGGCGTTGTCCAATTCATCTCCTATTGGCCAAATCTGGCCGCTTATGGGCACTTGCTTCTTTCAGACGGTCTTTAGGTTACCAGTCACCAAGAGCCTCAGAAATGGATCGATTTTGTTGCGATTCGCAGATGAAAATTAGGTCCATGAAGTTTTTTGCGTTAACTAGTGTAATACTCATACAACAAGCTTTTTTGTATCCAGCCTTATTTACGATTTTTACTGTTTTACGGTTATTTGTGCAACTTTCAGCTCTTTGGAATTTAAATAAGTAAGTTATTTATTTTACATGAAACTTGTATTTCCTTTTGTGTAACATTTTACTTATATGTTGTCTGTGTTGCCTTAAATGTCTGCTTGAAAATAAATGGATTAAGTCAAATTTGCAAGACAGGAAACATCTTACAAAATTAATGACAGTGGAGGTACAAGCATTCTATTCGATACCATAAATACCAACATGGGTATACCTCAGGGAAGCATTCTTGGCCCCCTATTGTTTATTATATTCATAAATGATTTAAACAGCACATCGAACATTTGTAATTGTCTTAGCAATGCAGACGACACGAACATAATAATTTTTTGATTAACTCCTGCTGAGATAGCCTAAATGGGAAATTTTTTTATTGCGAAAATTTGAAGAGTGGTTTCACCAAAATCGCCTAATATTAAACGCAGAAAAGACTAACTGTATTAAATAATATTATACATCCTTTCAATGACCTTACAAAATGTTTAGGTAAAAAAATAATCATAACACTAATAGGTATAGATAAAAGAAATTTTAATGATTTTTATTTATGTTTATTATTATGCATCAATATAATTTGGAACCTTAATAGCATTAATGCAAACGATAGCGTGGTATTTGGCCATATAAATTTCTTTCTTAAACATACCTACATATTTTCATATAATTACTAAGTACTTTCTCCTATGATGGATCTAAAATATTGGAAGTGCAAAGAAGCTAAAAATTAATAGCTACAATAATTAACTTAATTAAAGGACACAATACCTGAGGTAATTATTTATATTTAATATATTAATTGAAAGATATTATAGTTGATAATGAATAGTTTTATATATAAAATATTTCAATTATATTGATTATTTTGGTGATATCAATTTATCTTATTACATAATAATGAAAAAAATTAGAAGCATGATTATATCTACGATAAAATTTCTTTTCATTATTCTAATTTTGTATTGCGATATCTTGTAAGCTCACTTTGTTCTTTTTAATTGGTTTTATCGTGGCCCGTGCTAAACTTTTACGTTAAGGAATCAAAACAATTTTGTAATCTGCGTCATCGCGTGAGTGGCTCAAAAATTTTAACCAGAGATAATAAGTGAATCGGCTAGTCCAATCGCTCTCCGGGAAATGCCCCGGAATTGGGTCAAAGAGACACGGAATCCGTGGCTAGACGTATTGATTAAAATCAGATCTACCACCTAACTCCCCCCGCATGCTAATATCTGCGATTGAACGTGATAATGCTCAATATTTTAGAATTAATAATTGAAAGTGATTAAAGAATAATGGGATCCCAAGTTAATGCATTAAATTATAAACGCTGACGTGCAGCCCCCGCTGAAAGCGGGCGATTTGATTCGATGATCTTTTTCATGAATTATAATTCGACTAGGACATGGTCGAGCACTTTGGCCCCTGTTTTATTCATTAGTTTATGCGTTGATTGACGTTTACCTCAGGAATATTAAATATTTCAAACCTGACCCCTCTGTTGTATCTCTCTCTAACGGACAGGCAACGTCCAACATCCTATCCGACCTATATTGGCTGAGTGCACCATTAATAATGCAATGGCCGTTAATTTATAGTATTTTCCATTTACTGAAAATTACCTCGCCATTTTTCAGCACGTCAATGATGGATTAGCTTTTAGCTGCCGTTTATTCTGCAACAGCTCTAAAAAACCTTTTATCGCATCTAAAATTTAAGGACCGAAATTGGCCCGGTGCTGAAAATGCATTAACTATTTAAAGTTTCATTTGTACTATTCGAACCATTATTTTCTAGCTAAGAATATAAACTCTAAGATAACGACCTTTTATTTGCATTATTTTGTTGGTCGTTATTATAACCATTGAAAAGATCAGGAATATTTCACATGTTTTAAATATATAAAAACTACAATCCATTTATCTTAATTAAATAACATTAAAATTAATATTCCTTATAAGGTAACAAGTTTAGTAGTGTTTACTCCGGAATCAACAGTAAATAATTCAAAGAGGTAATTGATTCACTTGGTTACTCAATTACCTATTATTAACATAATGTTTCACCACGTTATAAATGAGAAACAAATATAAAATATAGTAAAGATCATCGTCATATTTATTTAATAAGCAGAATAGAGAAATTGAATGAAGTCATTTAGTTAAAGAAAGGTATGAATTCTTTTGTCATTGAATCAAAGGCGATCTTCACATTAAGAGGACTTATTTGCTTAGAAACTCCCATTTAAATAGAGCAAATAAATAAAAATACACTTAGCTTAATTTCTGTAGGTACCTATTGTTTTCGGTTTATAGAGGACCGTCGAAAAAAAAGCTATTTATACTCGACAAACAAAGCCCGAGACTGAAGGAAATTACATTATCCAATTCTTGATTCGTAAAATGCCCTCGAGGAAATTTAAATTTCTGGGGTATATATATACATTTGCGCAAGAGTGTATCCTTTTTAAATATTCCACCGAAATAACATTCTTTTTTTTAAGCATAAAACTGCGCAATGATGCAACCGTCCGTGACAAACTGCTCGGAATAATTGTTGCCAACCTTCCCCCTTCGTTCCACCAATTAAATACGTAATATTTATTATTAACATAAAATTTTGATAGCAAACATTGAACTAAAACACTTCTTTACAATTTATTTTTAACAATGAAAATATAGTAAGTATTTGAAATAAAATATTATGTTTTTATTGCTTAAATAAATGGTAAGTGTTTAGTTCAATGTTTGCTATCAAGTTTATCATGAATTACAACGTAGTAATGGTGGCAACCAATCTTATGATTTTGATAACAGTTAAAAATATATAATATAGAAATTTATAAAAAGTAAATATCAAATTATTTTAATTTATATTAAAATTAAAAAATATAAAAATGAAAAGGACAAAACTTTAGAGACAGTCATTTAATAATAAAAATAAACACTCAAAAGTTCCCCCAAACGTACCTTTATAATTTAATAAAGATTATTAAATTTCAAACACCATTAATCTTACAATGAATAAATCTAAAAGGTTATAGTTTAATAGTAAACTATGTTAGAAGTATAATACAAGAGAAAATAATTGACTTAATTTGTTTCGTTTTTTTTAAATATTGTCATTAGAGATACAAGCTATCTGGTTAGTGGGCAGTGATGTTAATGATAAAGGCCTTTGATGTTTATTAATGGATGAGCATCAAACGCGTATTTTCCTCATTAAATTTATATTTTAAGTTTTGCTTCAGCAACAATGTATATACGTCATGCCATCGAACGAGAATTTATTATCAGCAGCCTTAATTAGAACGATGTTATGTAAGATTATGCATTCCATTACAGCCTATGGCATTTTATGTCGGTAGTTGCACAGCACACAGCAATCAATTAATGCAAGCACAGCTTTTTCGAGCTACTCCAGCTTTACGATATTTGTAATTTCTATATCAAGAAGATAGCATTTATGACCCAAAGAGTTTTCATAATATGTATAATGAGGTTATAAATTAGAAAATAAAACAACACAGGCATGAGGGATTCACTTGTATTGATAATTGCATCATGATTCGCACACAGTGGCCTCACCCGGCAAATGAATATTGTTATAGTAAGTAATGAAGAGAATGGTTGCGACCCTTACTACATGCTTATCCATACTTGCACTGAATTGAAGTTATAGTAAGTAGTTAGCTTATGAGGTTGTCACCAGTTTTCCCAGAATAATGTCGAAATAATCAAGACACTACAAGTTCTTAGAAGATATAATAATAATAACTGTATTGATGGTACTAAAGAAATGTACACAAGTCCAAAAAAATACATAGCATAAACTTACATAAACCAATCAAAAAAGGTATTTACAAAACTAAAATAAATCATTAAGGAATTCGTCAAAGCTATAATAAGCTTTTTTAAACAAAATCATTTTTAAATTTATTTTAAGCGCTGGATAATCAAGCGATTTTAGCTCTGTAGATAATTTGTTGTAAAATGGTGGACCGTAATAATTTATTCCACTCCTAGATCTATATATCTTTGTATACTGTACAGATACATTATCTACTGACCTAATATTATTTTGGCGGTCAAATGTTAAATAATTTGAAATATTCTTTTTAACATAAAGAATACAGTTCAATATGTACATGGCAGGAACAGTCAATATGTTGTACTTTTTGAAATATTCATTGACATCTGATTGATATTCTAGTTTGAACATGATTCTCACACATCTGCGTTGGAGTTTAAACACACGAATAATATGTGGCGAGTGTCCCCAAGATATGATGGCATAGTTAATATGTGTCGCAATTAATGCATAATAAGAGGTTATTACAGTGTTAATAGAACAAAGTTTGACAAGGTTTTTTATTAAAAATATATTCTTGGACATATTTAGACACAGCCTATTGATATGTTCAGACCAAGTTAAACCAGGATCTAGCGTAACACCAAGGAATTTTATTGCCACTGATTTATTAATTGAATGTAGGTTTCTTAAGAAAAAGTACATTAAAACAGTTTTGTCTTCATTAAGTGTAAGGAAATTTGCTGAAAACCAATCCTTAATATAAGTTTTAGATTTTTCGAATGACTGCGTTAATACTTGTAGATTTTTATTACTCAGACTACAAGTAGTATCATCTGCATATAGTGTGAAGTGTACTGACCTATCACAAGTAACAATGTCATTAATAAAAATTAGGAATAACAAGGGTCCGAGGACAGATCCCTACGGAACACCTGTTTTTATTAATTCTGGTTGAGAAATAGATCCATTAAAATAAGTTATTTGTGATCTATTAGTTAAATAGGAGTTGAGAAGTTTTGTAGATTCAATTGTAAGTCCGTAATATTGTAATTTATTTAACAGTATATTGTCTGATACGCAGTCAAATGCTTTTGACAAATCGAAGAAAATACTGGAAGTATAATTGTTGTCCTCAAAGGCATTAATAATAAATTGTGTTAAGTTATTAATGGCATCAACGGTAGAAGAATTTGATCTAAAACCAAATTGGAAATTATTAAAAAGATTGTTTGATTGAAAAAAATGCTGTAATTGATTTTTAAGAATAATTTCAAAAATCTTTCCAATGAAAGGTATAATACTTATAGGTCTAAAGTTCCCTGGGCAATTAATATCACCTTTCTTAAATAAAGGTATAACTTTAGAAATTTTCAATGGAGTTGGAAATGCACTTTCTCTGATACATTCATTAATCAAATCAGTCAGCGGAATTAATATAATATTTATAACTGAGATAATTATTTTCTTATTAATACCATAAATGTCTTTACTGTTTTTGTTCTTAAGTTTAGTAATAATATCGCGGACATAAATGTAACTTACCTCTGTAAATTGAAAGGTGATATTAATATCTTTCTGTTGTAAATAATCTAAATAATTTTTTTGTCAGTATTTTTTAAAGAATTCATTAAAATGAAAGGAACAGAAGCAAAGCAATTATTTAGATCATTAGAAGTTAACAATGAATTAGGCAAAGAAGATTTAATTCTATTCTGATTTGCCTTGGGGCGATTATTTGCATTAAAAATATAAGAATCGTTGATGGATTTCTTTTTTAAGTTAATGGTTGATTTATATGTTTTTCTAAATTCATTTAGAATTTGTTTATTATCAGTAGTTGGATATATTTTACACCAACTATTAAGAAATATTAAGTGTTCCCTCATAGTTCTTAATTCGGTATCAAACCAATTGGGAGTAAAAGAGCTGTTATTTTTAAATATCTTATATTTCATTGGGAAAGCTAATTCAATTGCACTTGTTATAGCATCAATTAATTTTTGAAATTTAAGATTTATGTTAATGTTATGGGTTGTAAACTCCCAAGATTGTTCAGACAAGATGTTATGAAATTGAAATAAACCATAGGATGTTATAGACCGATATTGGGCAAACTTAATGTAATGTAGCGGTTTAGTGCATTTAATTTTAACTGCAATTCCATAATGATCAGAAAGACTGGGGTCAAAAACTGCACAGTTGATATCGTTAGACTCCATATTGGTTAATATATTATCAATGCATCTAGGACCTCGAGTATTTTCTGAGACTAGTGCTTTAAAACCATTACATAAATAGACGTATTCAAAATTTAAATGAAGTAAATTCCTATTATTAAAATTAATATTAAAATCACCAGTTATAATTACCTGGGAATTGTTAAAAGCAACGAGTTTTCCATTGTACACAAAAAAATGTCAAAGTTGGAAGTAAGTGCTCTATAAACTGTAATAACAACAAGATTAGGGTCTAGAATTTGAACTGCAGATATTTCGCAATCATGCTCCACAGAAATGTTTAGTAAGTCTTCCCTATTTATGCAAGGAACAGAATTATGCACATAGATCGCTGTACCGCCATGTAACATATTGGATCTACAATAAAAGGAAACACATTTATAATTTACAACCTGAACATATTTTATGTTATCAGAGTTCAACCAGTGTTCGGTAAAACAGAGAAAAGGATATAAATAATCTTTTTCTGCAACTAAAAATGATTCGATTTCCCCAATTTTATTATTTAGTGATTGTATATTAATGTAAAATAAGCTGATAATCTTATTTTTATTATTTACTCTTGTTATTTTCGAATTTAATTGCTGATAATTAGTATTATGAATCACGTTTCCGACTTTTCCTTCATCAACCATGGAAAAAAATTATTTATACATACCCCTGTTGGCCAAAGAGATGAGTCTTTTAAATTTGAAATAATATTTATCGGAGCTGAAATTTTGTAAGAGCTATATTCTTGTGGATATTTAGATATTAATTTTTCGACATAAATATTACTGAAATTATTTTGCTGTAAATGTTCTTCGATATCTTTTATTGATACCGATGGATTGACTCTGCTCACATGGATGTGTCCCATTTTTCATACACCTCGAAATGTGGAATTTTCTTTATTGCCGTGTATAGTGTTTGACTTCTTTTTTCTTATGTTTCATCCTCTTGATACTAGGTTAAAATCAGGTTCTGATTCCTTTATTCCTTCATTATTTTCATTTGTGGAATTATCCTTCATTTCGTTCTTCTTATTTATTTTAGTCACATGCGAATATGTATTTTGTATTTGAATTGTCTTCAAGTCATCAGCACTATCTTTAGATATATTGGGTGTTGCTGGACTTGCAGATTTTACTGTCCTCGGTTGATTCGTAGAGGAATTCAATGACTTTCCTTTTGAATGCATTGCAGCGTTCTGTTTAGGAACCGGATTGTTTATTTTGTTTTCCTTTGAGGTTACAATCTTATTTTCAATATTTTTCACCATATTAAATAACGTGTTCAATTTTATGTTTATTTCTGCATTATTATCAAAACTTTTTCCACAGTTTAGATATAACTGCCGTTTTTTTGGGAAACTCGGTAATACATAAATCACATAACCATTTGAAGTTTTTATTTTCTGGATTTCCCGAGTCTGATCTCTTAAAAACACACGATATGTGATATTTCACTGCACAAACAAAGCACGAAATACTTTCATCGTTTGGTGTAAGTTGAACTGCGACACTATCAAACTGTCCCAAGCGGCTTAATATAAAGAAGTTATTTTAACATCAATAAATCGTTATTAATGGGGTGCCGCGAAATTAACGATCGTCTTTTATCGGCGTCTATAAACAATGCTTAATTGTGCACGCGCGCAGGATATGGCGAAACTCATCATCGTGTGAATATGAATCAAATGTTTCTAGCATACGTGTACAAATAAGTGATATTTAGGAAGCGTTAACGGAAAATTATTTAAATATTAACTACCAATTGATTAACATGAAAAATAAATTCTCATGATCAAATCATTAAAAATAATTCTTTAATTTTAATTTATAAAAAATCGGCCAAGAAAATTTAGATCATAGAAGTAAGACTCATTTTTTTCTATTTCAAAAATTCTTTCTTAATAATAAATGTTAATTATTTTGTATACATTTTAATTAAGTCATTCTGTTGCAAGTTCATCTAGAAATATTAATTAACCTAAACATATTAACAAGTAAATATTAAATATATTAATTATTATTATTATTATTAATACTCATATATGCTGAACTTATCTAATCTAATCTAACCTAAACCTAACCTAACCTGACCTGACCTAACCATAAAATAAAGATATTATTATTAATATTTACCTAATCTAACCTGACCTGACCTAACCATAAAATAAATATATTATTATTAATATTCACATATGTTGATCTTATCTAATCTAATCTCACCTAACCAAAACCTAACCTAACCTAACCTGACCTGATCTAACCATAAAATAAAGATTTTATTGTTATTATTATGAAATATGATCAAAATTCAACATTAAATTAATGTATTCAAAGTAAAAAAAAATTAAGTTCACTTATTTGCACTACAATTTTTAATAATATTGTATTGTAAATTATTAAAATAAGCAAGAAACAGTAAGAAATATAATTTTAATTATATTTAATTTCTATTATTTTTAATTTATTAAGACGGCCTTTTAAACATTCCGGTAGATATAATACAATTAGTAGATTGAATCCAATATAAATGGATATTATTGTTTCGGTCGCATTTCTCATGAAATAATTCCCCGTGCGTATATATTTCAAGAAACGGTAACTTGATACACTCGATCATAAATTTGGCGGTTTGTCTAATTAATGATTCGTACACAAGTAAAACAACATCTTTACATTATGCCGCTTGGGCCAGAATGATGAGTTCCAGTTGAACTTTGCACGAATTGCATATGTAAACAGTTTCAACACCTTTACTTGGCGCCATATTGCCATAATATGATATAAATAATCTAGGCTCTCGAAAACTGATAAAGTTGCAATGGTTGGGAATGATAATGACCTATTAGACAATGAGTTTGAATTTGAGTAATTTAAAAAAAATTCTTAAATATATTCGTTTTAATAAAAAAATGAACGAAGCCAACGTTTGAAAACAGACAAATTCGCAATGAAAAACTGCCAAAACTTTTACAAACCGGGTGTTTGTGATTACTACAGACGAATAACTATTTTCAAACACAATACACTTCCAACTAGTTTCGAGTCTAATTACTCTCAAGAAGACAATCTAAAAGTACAAGCGTGAGATGTGTGTTTTAATCAATTTTTCGGACCTGCTTATAGCAACATCAGATATTTGCGATGAATTAAATAGGACGTGCCAGTCTCGTATATATATCGAAAATGTATAAATTGAACCCGAGGGGGAATTAGTGTGTAAATCGGCCGACCTAAATGTCTGACGATCCGCCCTAAATATGGCATAAAAATGACGGCCACCCTTTCACATCCATCCGTGCGCAAACTTTCTTCATTAAAACTGAGAATTTAATTTTAAAAAGGTTGTGTTTAATATTAAAATGACCGTACACTTTTTACGAAATGGTTCGACATTATTAACTTAAAATTAAAGGGACCTCTTGCGGCCGAAACATCTCCGGTTAACGTGGAAAGTTGTATTTTAATAAATAATTATGTATACATATGGTTTAAAACGTAATGAAAACTTTCCGTAAATTTTAATTTAGTTTAAACGCTCCTTTCCGGTCTTGATTTTTAATCAAACTTCGCCAAGAAAAAAATACGTAATGTAAGACAATTTAATTTAAAAAAAATAATAGGATTTATTATGGCTATTTAATAATTGTAAAATTGTACTTTTTAAATTTAGAAGGAGGTAAATGCATGACCTTTTTTCTGTTAGTATTGATGAAACAGTTTTGGTGTGCGAAGTGTTTGCGACAGCACCCATCACACGTATGATTGCAAGTTAAATTTTAAAATAGATTGAGAGATCGAAAAGGTCACGACCTGTGGAAAGTATTATAAAACTGACCATTAATTCAGACATCAACGTTAACGCGATGTGATATGGAAGGCTGTAAAACTGTCCGAACGGTTTTTGTAAATAATTTGTTAATACCAAAAGCAACGAGGCCCACAGGGCCAGAGGAAGGGTAAACATTTTGTAAAATGAGACACGCTGTCCCGTTCCAATCAAACGGAATCTCAAATGTCAACCAGTAGTTATGTGTACATACCGACATCCATATTTGATCGGGTTTTGGTCACCGTTTAATTAAATCGGCTTGAGACCGGTTCCAGTTTGATCTTAAATTAAGTGCGGTTAATCACATTAGTAGGAGAGTACATCACGTCCTTTATAAAGAGCTGCATCATGCAACTAGAACTTCGTATTTATTGATAATTTGTCTACTAATAGAGATAATAAATAATCAATTAGAAAGAGAAACTTTGATTAATAATTATAATTTTAATATATTTATCTTGTTACTTTTTATTGGTGTATATGGGATTGCTTTTAGTGTAGGGAGAAGTTTATTGGTGAGTTTCTCTTAAATCGGCTTTATGTAAATGTTGATCCAATATATTCAGGTGTAACGTTGGAGGTATACAAACCCCCCATAACTCTTCTTTCTTTAATATCCGAAGTGATATTCGTACAAACACATAGTACGAGGCGCACACACGGGAGAATGCGAAAATCCGGAATAAATTTGACTACCGTATTCTGAATTTCATAATGTGCTGCTCGAACTACCGAGAGCACTGCTCCACTCCGAGCTGAGAGATTATGTTTGCTGAGATTTCCCTCAGTTTCGGCGGCTCTCGCTCCAGTGACAATATATCTATTTATTTTACAGTCGGTTTCGTGCAGGGACGGCTTAAGCGGTTTTCGTACAACTGTACAATAATATTAATACCTCAGACAGGAAGGAGTTTATAGTCTGCTAGATAGCTTTTTCAAGACAACAGGTAATACTTAAACTCAGAATGACAGTTGTTGCTTTTAGAAACAGAATAAAGGTAACTCACTAATGCAAATACCACAAATATACACATCGTATACACATACACAAACATGTGCAAACAGGCCAGTGGCGCACAACCAATCAAGAAAGAATCCTGTAGGGGTAGGGAGCTACTAATAGAAATAGATAATTAGACCACCAGCTAGACAGTAGACTGGTAGTATCTTAGCGATCACTTCGCTTGAATTTCAGACTTAAAAAGGCTGATGATCCTGAACTAGTCACAACGATCACAAAGGAGTGATTTTAGTCGTACTGCTCTATCATAAGGGTGCCCATAATGGATATCCTCTCCTCTTATAAAAAAAAAACAGACTAGTATAAATATAATAAAGTCAGTGTTATACAAAAAAGTTAAAAAGTTTTTTATTTGTGAAGACTAGTATTACCTTGAACGCGCATGCGTAAACACTTAAAAAATAGTCCTTAGAAACGTTGTGAATATATATATATATATATAATGATAAAATTCTTCATCGACAAGCAGATGATTATGCCATGTATAATTGCGGTGCGTATTAAACCAAGCTTGACATTTCAAACAGAATAGCATTTCACGGGTGGAATCTAAACGGGAAATCAACATGACACAGTATTTGCATATTCGGATAATTATTGGCGGTAAGTTTATGGCTAAATTACACACATGCCCGACTAATTACTGCAAAAATAACGGCCATACCGACAGCGAAATATGAAAATTCATTGCGGTTTCCGTCTAATCTAATAATTGGTAATTAATAAATCCGTAAATTCATCTGTTAGTCGAATAATTGCGCTCGATATTCCAACACACGATTAAAGTTCGGTTTAATACAAAGACCCTATAAAAAGAGAGTGAAAATATTTGAATACTAAAGCACAATCTTAAGGCATTCAATGTAACGTAATTCTGACCGACGACAATATATCATATAATAAACCAATGCATTCTCAAACAATAATAAAGTTAATTAACATATCTGATGAAAGTATGTATTAATTTGCCTATTCCTGGCCTAATATAGGATATATAATTTTTATCCTGACATATTTTTGACTTATCTCAATAAATTATGCAAATATATATGGGTGGCACCAGCCCCTGTTCCATCGCGACCTTTTTAGAGCTACTGTGGATCTTATGCCTATAAAAGACTTTAAATAAGTATTAGTAAATTTGATCTATATAAAAACACATTTTCTTAATTAACCACAATTTGAAGCATTATAGAATATTTTAATTTAAATAAGACCTTTTTGCTTATTACAAAAACGCAATTTTATTTTTTATAAATATATAAAAGTCTGTATGTAAAAAAACACATTCTAAAGTACAAATAAAAGTCTTTTTTTTGTGCAAACGATGAAAAGGTAAATTTAATTAAACGTGTAAATTTCGTTATTTCCTTCGAATTGTAATGTAAAAAAATGGACGTGGGTATTACGTTAAATTCGTTTCGCTTTGAAAATTTATTTAATATACATGTATCATTTATAATGCACGATAGCGCTTAAATGGCAAAGGGCGTGGTTGTGTATCTAAGTTAAAAATATTGATATTGAAGGGCCATTTGCCGACGAGGACGAAATTCTGCTGGCGTGAAATATTATACGCTGGATATACTCAAGCCCTATATTTCACGAGGTAATATAGTACTTAGGTGTTAGCCTTATAAGGATGTTAAATAGTTCGTGAAATTGGATGTGCTACTGAAATATTTGCTTTAGGTTGATCTGCGGTTTAAAATACGTCGGATTGTTTTGTAAAAATTGTATTATTAATATTGTTATAGGTGTTAACGAAACTATTATTCGGTGATTTTAGTCTAATATAAATGTCAACATTAAATTATGTGAAAATCGAGTTCAAAAAAATTAACAGACACGTGATTCGATATTTAAGATCTCATCAGTACAGTAATAGTAGATTTTACGAAATAGTTTCGGGTTTTTCTTAATTATTAGTTAATTTTCTACTTTATATATTATATACTTTATCATGAGTATAACTTTTATTGTGAAATTGACTTTCAAGTTAGGTAAAAATTTATGTTGTAAATAAAAAAAAATGTTTAAATTTCACAGATTTTATTTAAACAAACGTGTTTTTTTATTTACAGCATACATTATGGAATTTCACAAAGTGAAAGCTTCAAGAATTCAATATTTACGTAATAATTATTTTGCCGTCTTCTTTTTATTTTTTAAAATAAAACAAAATCAATATTCTCACATGATTTGTCATACTGAAATTAATTCTGCAGAAATGAATTTGTTATAATAAAATAATTAAATGAATTAATCAATTTTATAACGTATTTTCGCGTTATTGAGTTCTAAATTTAGTATTCTTATTACAGAAAATTGATTTTAGACCAAATGATAAACCCATTTTATCATTTTTTGTTTTATATTTAGAACTATTATTATTTTTATTAAACGTCATTACGTATTTCAGTTGTAGCTACCAGAATAAACAATATTTTCAATACGAATAAACAATTAATTACATATCAAGATATATTTAAAACGTATACTACAGATTTTGCAAATATCATATATGTTAGTGAATACAGTATGTTAATTCACTAACATATATGTTATTTCCAATACCTTTGAAGTACCTTGTAAACATATCTTGATACGTAATTAGTTCAAGGGAAATCACAATAATAAGGTTTAAATATTCATCAATTAGTTTTAACAATATTAGCATATACAATTACTGTAATACATAATAAATACGTAATATAATATTATAGATATTGCGATGATAATAATCTGAATAATTATAGTTTTAATTCAGACGATATTTATTATTTTCTTGTTGGTAAAGATGTTTACTTCGTGGTCCACCTTGATTAACTTAGAATCAAAACATGGTGACTTTATTAATACAAGTTAGAAGTTTGATAATGATTAGGTTATAGTCGAAAGTATAGTCATTGTAAAAATTGTAAAATATGGTCACCGCAATAAAAATGTATTAAAATCCTCCACGTTGTAAAAAATTATCTAATAATTAGAAAATCAAAACGAAAACATTTCGTAAATCTACAACAAGATGTTTTCGTGTTTTTCTAATTATAGTCACCGTGTTTTAATTCTAAGATATTTATTACGTAGATTTGTTAGAGGTTTGTAATTTTATACTGATAATTTAATTAAACTTTTCGCAAATCTGTTGCCGCAGTAATGTGGGGTTTAACGGGCGATTAAATTTAACAAATGCTTTACGTGTGACGGACAAGTCGAGTTAAAACTAGCATCTTATGTAAACATCCCGCACATTAAACGGAATTTCAATAAAACTTTCCCGGGGAAAAAATCCACCGAGCCGGGAAATAAATCAACGTCAGGGAAAATACTAAACATGTGCACTTGGATATTTCACTAGTAGAGGATTATAACACAATTTATGTGCTTAAAATATATAATACAAATTGATATGGGGATGGAGGGACGGATTATAACAAATGTCCCACGTCTAAAGGTTTTAACGGTAAATTTAATGTTCGCGCTCCGGTGAGCTGACAATGTGATTTTGAAGAATTACTCGGCCAAGAAAAAATAACTAATGCTTTGTGTGGTTTATGTCAATGATTAACATTTATTCATTTATACTGATACTCATTTATCAAGAATACGAATTTTCAGCCTCATACTTTCAGTAATTGAAGTTTTTGTTTTACATATTATTATATTTATATATTGTAAATATATAATATTTATATGAAGAAGAATTAGGCTTCCCAAATATTTTCATATATCAGAAAAATCTATTCGAATTAATTAGAAAACCTGAGGTGAAATAGCACCAACTGCATTATGGAAGAATTTAAGAGCAACTGATAGATAAGTTAATTATTTTTTTCTATATAGATCATTTTTCTTCAGATATAGCGTTATATAATCGAGCCGTCAAGAGCTAACTGTGACTCATCGCTCTATATTAGAAGAATCCGACACACGTTCCGTATTTCATTTCATTCTGTCCCGATCATTCGAGGATTATTAAAGAATGAGAGAGATAATAATTGCTATATGGTTCTTAGTACAAAAACGCATGAGACTGTGGCATTTCACATGCTCAAATTTGGAGAAAATGTGCTGGAAAAAGTTGTCAACTTGATGGCATCGGCAGTTGTTTACGAAATAGTTAGTTAGCGTCAGTTGCTTGTAGCATCGAGTTGTGTTTTGTTTTCTGACTGTTTAACGCGTCATAATATCATCAAGAAAGTGCAAAAACAGTCCTGATATATTTTGTTGCGTGTGTGGTGATTTAACGATAGCAAAGCATCAACGAAACATATCAGAATTTATCAAGAAAGCTTATCACGTTTACTTCGGTCTAAAACTTGGTGATCAGGACAAACCTTGGGCTCCACACAAAGTGTGCTTTCCGTGTGTCGAGCTACTAAAAAATGGACAAAAGGTACACGTAGCTCTTTGGCATTCCTATGGTATGGAGGGAACAAAAAAAACATGGAGACGACTGTTACTTTTGCTCCTGCGACGTCAAGGGTTTCAATTCGAAAAATAAACATACTTTTCAGTATCCAGATTTACCGTCTGCTTAACGACCTGTACCTCATAGACCAGGAATTCCCTTTCCTCCACCTTTTCTTCACACCATCCAAGTTCAAACAAAAAAACAGATGAAGACGAATTCAATCCTGATATAGACCAACCTAAAGAGTTTATACCAGCTGAACTAAATGACCTAGTGAAAGACTTAGGCCTAGCGAAGGATGCTGCATTTTTGTAGGCCCTGAAATTAGAACCTTAAAATCGGACAGATTGTTCCAGAATACAATGACCCAGGATGAATCTGAAGCATGGAGTTCTTTTGTAGAAGTCATAGACGGTTTCCTTGGAAACAACAAGTCTTCAAACTACATACAAATTGTAGCCAACATGGTTTATAAAAAAATATAAAAAACTGGGATGCAATATGAGCGTCAGATTTCATTTTCTGAATTCTCACGTTGACTCTTTTCCCGAAAATCTTGGAACTGTCAGCGAGAAATAGGGAGATAGGTTCCATCAAAACACAAAGGAGATAGAGACACGTTACCAAGGAAGATGGGATATTAGAATGATGGCTGATGATGACCTTAAAGAGGGACTCGCTCACAAAAATCTACAAAAAGAAAACTACAAAACGCAGTTTTGAGGGAAAAAGAGAACGATTTTATTAAAAAAAAACATCGATTGTTTTCTTAATGAACAACTCAATTTAAGTATAATTTTCTATTAAATATAGTTTCAATAAATATTTTCTCAATATTTTTGGTAGTTTCTATGAAAAATTTCAAACACATTTTTCCTAAAAACCTGACGTGCTGAAAAAAAACTAAGCACAGATTTGTGATCAGAAAACACACCATTTACTATAGAACACTTATTAAACTTGAAACACTTTTTCGTGAAAAAAATGTAGGCCTGTGTAATCTAAATACCAATAATTTTTTGTACTTATTCTAATAATGCTCGATTAAGTTTAAATTAAGATAAAGGTGAAGAAGATGATGATTATTTGTACTTATTCTAATAATGCTCGATTAAGTTTAAATTAAGATAAAGGTGAAGAAGATGATGATGGTTATATAGAAGTAATATTGTTGGTATTGACGCCGAAATAGACAGTAATCCCAAAAAAATTTGGATGGTGCCAAAGAATTGTGTAATTATGTAGATATAAATGCTAGATCCATAAGAAGCAAAATATCTGAACTAGAATTATCATAATTAATAAAAATTTAAGTGTTGTAGCAGATTATGAACATTGAATTACCGAAGATGAGTGCAGTGCAGAGCATGCAAGGATCAATATTAGGACCGATTTTATTCCTTAATGTAAATTACATTAATAATCTAAATAACTATTTTGAAAATACAAATGTAATATTTTTGGCTGATGATACAACAATCTTGAATACTCAAATATCGTTAGGGTCATGCTTGCAGGAACATACATCATCGTTAGAAGTTGCAAAGACTTAGTGTAAGTCTAATAAACTGCATCTTAATGACTCTAAAACAAAGCAGATATTTTTTGAAAGAACAAATGGTAATGACAATACATCCATATGTTTTCTGGGGCTATATATAGATGCTGCTCTATCATGAAACTCCCATGGTAATATTATCTGTGGAATTATTTTTATACTGATTCAGAATGTCTCTCGGGTGCCATTAACAACTCTACGGACAGCATATTTTGCATTAGTAGAATCACATTTGTGTAATGGTATCCTAGTATTGGGACACTCTAATATACGCCATAGAGTTTTCCAACTTCAGAGACGTGTTCTGCGTGTAATCTGTGGTATTGGTTACACATATGACTGCAAAGAACAATTCAAACAGAATCTAATTTTAACGTTTCCATGCCTATTAGTCCTAGATTGTTTATGTTATATCAAAAAGCATCAAAATGATTTCAAAACACATAGCCACCATTATCATACGACACGAAATAAAAAAGATATTTACCATTTCCAACTTAGACTTAAAACTCGGAAAATGGAATAAAATATTATGAATTTAATTTTTTTAATAAATTAACAGAACAAACTAGGAATCTTTCTTTTAAGGGATTTAAAGGCAAACTAAAATCATATTTGCTCTTACATGCGTTGAAGCATTTTTAAATGGTGATAGTATATAGTTTTATCTTAATAACATGTATTTTAGTTGGCAATTTTATTTCTTAATAATTTATTTTATATTTATTTATTCATTGCTTTATATATATATATATATATATAATTTTTATCATCTATTTTAATATTCAATTTTATATAACCGACAATGCCTTTTAATGTAATTTTAAATTGTTTTATTATTATTATAAGCTAGTTCCTTTAGCCTAGAAAGCTTTTAATGTGTATATATTAGTCGTCTTTATAATTTATTGATTCATATTTATTGTACTGCATATTTTAATGTATATATTGTTAGTTTATATATTTAGTCCTATTGAAATATAAAACCAGAATGATTGATATTTGATCCTATTCAACTTTGCGTTTTAGTTGTATATTTTTCTATTTTCCAAATGCGTTTATACGATATTTATTTTAATATTAATGAATAATTTATTTCTATTAATACGTCACTCAATAAGTGCCCGGACAGATATATATATATATATATATATATATATATATATATATATATATATATATATATATGGAAACATTATTGACAGACTCATGTAATTTCCGGGTCAAACAATAAAATTTCATGGGATTTTGACCGTTAGTTTAGAAGTTACAATCATTTTAGTTACCACGGTTTTGTAATTTTTAAGACAATGGATAAAAAGGAATTTCGTGTGTTGATTAAAAATTGTTTTTTGATGGGGAAAAATCCTGTTGGAGCTAAACAGTGACTTGATAAGCATTTTGGGGACTCTGCACCAGGGAAATCAACTATTATTAACTGGTATGCTGAATTTAAACCGGTTGGACAAGCACTGATGATGCTGAACGCTCTAGTCACCCAAAATCGGCAGTTGTTCCAGAACAAATAAAAAATGTCCATAAAAGAGTTTTAAAAGATCGTAACATGACCTTATGTGAGATAGCTGACACCTTGTAGATATCAAAAGGTAGTGTCTTTGCAATTTTAGATGAAAATTTAGGCATGACCAAGTTGCTTTCGAAGTGGGTGCAACATATCGAACTAGAAACAACAACTCGTCGAAGATTAAGAGCGCTGTTTGTAGCTGTTCAAGTATTTCTTGCATCGATATCTAACGGTAGATGAAATATGCATTCACTACTACATGTCTGAATCAAGGAGATCGTCAGTTGAGTGGACAGCAGCCGGTGAAAGTCATCCAAAGTGACCAAAAACTCAAAAGTCGGCTGGCAAGATTATGACATCGTATTTTGGGACGCTCATGGAATTAGTTCATCGACTATCTTGACAAAGACAAAACTATCAATAGTGAATATTAGATCGATTGAGAGCAGAAATCAAGAAAAAACGGCCCCACATGAGAAAGAAAAATGTGCCGTTTCAATAGAACAATGCCCCGTGCCACAAGTCAATGGAAATAATGGTTAAATTATGAAAAACATGAAAAAGATGCACCAGGGAAGAAATTTGGCTCAAATGAAGAAGCGATTGCCAAAACTGAGGCTTACCTTGAGAGCAAAGACAAATAGTTTCACCTAAAGGGCATCGTAAAGTTAGAAGAGCGTTGGAATGAATGTATCACTCTTGAAGAATTTCTAAAAAATAATTTGTTTTTCTTAGTAAGATTTGAAACTTATTGAGTGATGTACCTGGCGTGTGTAAGACTTAGTTATTAACGCAAATAAATATTATCATTATTATTATTATGACATAGATCGCAATTATAGATTTTCATTTTCACGTAAATAGAAAGTTAAACCATTTTGTTGAATTATTATGTGTATTTATTTTTTCATTATCAGGGAAATGTGCATTTGGATATTCGTAATTTTAGTGTTACTTTTTAAGAAATTTATAATGTCATATCCTTGCTATATGCATCTTCTGGACTATACAGTACTTTTTAAAAGGGTTGCATATATACTTTAAGTAAGCCCATTCATGGTTTTATTACCTCATTACGAGATCGCTTTTGTTTGGGAAATTTACCGAATGCTGTAAAAATGGTTACGTCGTTTCTATATTCAAGAAGGGTTATTGACGAAATAATTAATTATAGGGAGTATTTATATAATATATTACCTCCAAACTCTTAGATCACTTGTTTTGGAACAACTTACAAGGGCTTGTTCGCATATGATCATTAATGAACCGCATGGGTTCTTCGGTTATCAATCCAATGACGTACCAAATCTATTTAAAAAGGCTTTTGCAAATAAATCACAAGTTGATTCAATAAAACTGACTTCTACAAAGCATTTACACGTGTGTAGCATAACATATTAATAAATAAATTAGAAGTAATGGGATTTGGCACAAATATCGTCAGGAAAAATGTTGCACGCTTAAAGGTTTTTACGGTAAATTGTACTCAATTGATTGAGACAATGTAATTTTCAAGATTTTTTGCAGAAAATTACTGAGTCACAAAATAAAGTCAATGATTTATATTAATTTCTCAACAAGTACAGTATAATATGTTGATAAATAAATCAGAATTAATGGAAATTTGCATCAATCATTCTCCTCATAAGATTTTCATTTTCCAAACTATCATTCAGTTTTCGTTACTACTTGGGCATAATCACAGATCAAAAATTAAAAGTAAAATAAGTTCAAGGACAAAACTTTTCAAAAACGTAACGTATAAAGTTAGCTATTGATAATGGGTACATAGTGCCCGAAATGTACATTTATAACTGTGTTTTTAATTAAGTGATATTTAACCTTCACGTACTCAAGTAACTACATTACCTAACGTATAAAAAATGATGATATTTCTATCAGAACTTCACTTATTATATACAAAATAATTTGCCATTACTTAGCTATGACTACGTCCTATATCTTAATTCTAGCAATCCCACCACCCAAAACATTTCAGTTTACGAGCGTGTAGCTCTTCGAACATTAACACAACTCCGCCATCGTCTAAATCCTTTGCATAATCCTACTAACTAGCTCCTTTAACTACCTTAGGTATTTTAGGTATTCCCATCGAAGAAGGTCATCGATATCTTAAAGAAAAATTCGCCAAAAATCTTTTTAACCCCCCCCCCCCATATTATCAGTGTTTTTCTAGAAACTTTAACACCATCAATTAAAAAAAGCATTATTCCATATATGAATTCATTTCGTCGTTTCATTCACCTATTCATTAACGACAACGACTGACAAAACTAAGCAGAAAGACCTCTCTGGTCGATAAGACATTTGGCAAAACTATAAATGTTTCTGGATGTTGATAAGGATTGTTACCTACCCAATATCATGGTGCAAGGTGGGTTTAAGTGGAGGAACATAATTTGTTATTGTGAACTCCCCCCTGCTTCGTTCGTCCAAAATTTTACTTATGTTATTTTGTAACAAATTTCTTTTTATGTGTATTTTTTAAAGAAAGAACCTCTCTGGTCGATAAACTTTTGGCACACCAACACCTGATTGAACACCTTAAGTGTTAATCTTGTATTAATTTGCTAATAAAAATTAATATTATTATTATTACATGATGTGCTGTAAATATTGATTGATAAGTTCTCATTTAAAACCATAAAACAGTAAGATCTGCCCATTAATATAAAATAACTTCAGAAATAACATAAGGCTAGCATTATGGGTCTCTTGTGTACTTGTTGCTTATAAATGGCAACTGTTTAAATACTAAACAACAACTTTTTCGGAATTCTGATGAACTAAAGATTTCTAAGATTATTAAATAATTGTCTGGCCAAATTTAATTTCAACTCAAGATGGTATAAATAATGTTCCACAATGATGAAGAGATAATAAGCTTGAACTGAATTTGGACAAGTGTGTTTATATTTTATTCTGTTGATCTAATTTTAAGCACACATTCGAAGGAAATGACTTAGCTTACAAATCTGTAATACATAGTTACGAAGTGGCGAAACCATTGTTGCGAAAATAAAAGAAATCATAACTCTTTAAAAGTCTCGTATTTTAGTTATAAAACTTTCAAGAAGGCTTCTTTTGGGAGTTAAAAAGCCTCGTCACGTTTCGTTAAATGTCAGGAATAACGTCAAATATCTTTCATTTCAAAGCAAGTTTGAGTCGTATGAATAGAAAGAAGTCTGGAAGATTGAGATCTGGTGAGTGTAGTGGATGTTCAATTAACACAACCCCCTTTTTTGAGAGGAACTGTTTGACGATATTGGCTGTGAGAGGGTTAGCATTTTGGTGAACATAAAATGAACCTTGTTATGCGTACTGGGATTGTACCATAAGTAGACGTTTCATGAAACTGTTCAAAATGTCAATCTACCTTGCAGCATTAAAAAGAAAGAGATTTAACGATATGCCTGATATCCAAAGAATCGTAAAGATGCTTTTGAACTCCATCCCAAAATAGGCCATCTTGAAGTGTTACTAGGACATTTATAACAGATCTCAGCCGTGTATAGTTATGGGAAGTGACAGATAAGGTAAGTTTCGTTAATATTTCATGTTACAGGACTATTCACTGAACATTATTGTCAGAGATTGTATATGCAAATAAAAGAATATGTATGTTTTGTTTCTATTTTATATCACTGCAGCGAGCTTAAATTTATAATGATATACGAGAGATGTAAGGAAATTAGTATACGTTTGCACAATGCGGAGCACTGGCACAAAAGATTAGCCGCCGGATGTGTGCTAACACGTTCATTTGTATTTCACTTGTCTGTGTATAAAGTTACGGCTTGGTGATATTGATTGTTTTTTATTCTCAAACTTTCAGAATGGCCCTAGTATTTTTAAAATTGAATTAAATAAATCTATATAAAAAGGAATTCTCGAAGTAATTTTATTACATTTTTAACGGGGTAGATTCCTACATTATTAACTTCTAGCATTTTATAAAGCGGTACGCAATCGTCCATTTCACCGATTAAATCGCGAATTGCCATTCATGACACAAATCGCGACAAACGCAATAATCGGTGTTATTGTAAAAAAAAAACAATAATAAAATATCATTTTCCCGCAGTGAGCGCGAAATCCGCAAAGGGAATTCGCTATCAAAATTCAGGCATGCAAATGAATCAATCATGGCGGATTGTCCGAACTACGTCGGCGTTCGGCAGTAAAGTTCTTTTTTTCTCCAGGACCAGCCAACAACTTCAATAAGCATAAATATAAGAACTTTAGTACTGGCGGAACGTATTTATGGCGACGATAAAAAAGAATAGCTCTGCGCCACGGTGTATAATCGGATGAGGAATGAATCTGTTGTTTTTGAAAGAGTGAATTAGAATTGTTTGTAATCACAAATGCTTTAACGTGTATATTATTAGAATAATCCATTAATTTCTTTAAAAGGTTAAAACTATATTGGCTTAGTACATAAAATAACAAAAGAGTTTGATATGTAAATTAACTAGGAAAGTATTAAAATCCACAAGAATTGAGTTTACTAAACTATTACTAGATATAGCTGATATACTTTAACTTAACTGATAAAACTTCATGTAACAATTAATAAACTATAAATACTTATACATTCAGTACATTTCGAATTGAAAGTGAAATAAATACGTATAAGTAAGATAAAACATTCTAAAATAAGATCATTTAGCAAATTATGCATTTTTTGATTAAACTAATTAAAATTGGTAATCATTATTGGTTGAAGAGTTTTTTTAATGTGGTATATACTTAATAAAAATCAAAATCTTGAATTGGCCAAATTAGCAACTACTTTAAATGAAATACAAGTATAACCATTTAAAAATAAATAAAAACTCAGTGACCTAAAAATGAAACAATTACACTAAAAACATTCAATTAAAAGTAACGTATTTAGATTAGAAAAAATTTCCGTGAATATTACTCCACTAAAATTTTGAACAATACGTTTTCTACAAATACTTTTAACATTCATCCAAAATTATATGATTTCAAAAATACAGGAAGAATTATGTATCTTTATTATTTACTCTTTTATATAACTGAGAATAATGAGCTTTCAGTTCCTAACATATATATTAGTCAGACTACTGTACAACTATCTTTATATAATAGTAATAATTATAATGAAATAAATTAAAATTCACTTACTTCACATATCTCAACAACTTGAAATAAATATACAAAAGCCATTTTATGTATTATGTGATACTATGATGTTATTAAATTCAACGCATATGTTATATATTACTCATGCAATTATCTCTTTAACTGATCCAACTGTTTCAATTACATTATTGGATTTAATCAAATCGAAACTATAATATTGCCGCGGTTCATTTAGTAAATATTATCAGCGTTAGAATTCACTAATTTATATTTGATTAAATTGTGATAAAATTTGACTACATTATATAAAATCAAATACATCTGTAAGTAAGGATAGGTATGTCCTAGAGTTTTATGACATAAGAATTAATTTTATTAGACTCAATGGTCGTGTTTTTCCAGAATTGGCAAACGTTTTGAGAATCATTAGATATTTTAGATATATTTCATTATATTCCAGTTAATTAAATTAATGCACTGTTAGGTTTTATAACTTAATCAAAAACTTTCAAATAATATTGTGTTGAAGTTACAAACCTTACAGTGCAATTAAAATGGACTTTCAACAATTAACAGCCAATACAATGAAAGTATTTAATTCATATTTTTAGAAAAAAAAATGAAAATTAAGAGCTTTGTAGAGGTTAATTCTAGTATTCTATAAGAATTAATCTAATTAGACTTACTGATTTGATCATTTTTTTGACAGAATAGGAAAACGTTTTTGAGAATTATTCGATATTTTAGACATATGTTTAGAAAAATATTTCGAACATATAAGTTTTTATTAAAATGAAAAACAGAAATATTTTATACATAATAAAACCAAAACATTATTAAGGGTATTTTATAATAAGATAACCACGTTTTTTTTTCGAATAATCTTAATTTGGTTTGGTAAATTTGATCTCTTAGTAAAATACATTAACACATAAATATTTTTTTACAACTTAAAAACAACGTTTT
Source organism: Ontholestes murinus (assembly GCA_963969525.1). Lineage (NCBI taxonomy): Eukaryota > Metazoa > Arthropoda > Insecta > Coleoptera > Staphylinidae > Ontholestes > Ontholestes murinus. The sequence continues at coordinate 16,351,704 of OZ018398.1, forward strand.
AATATTAAAATTCTTGAGTCACCTGAAGATTTAATTAATAAACTTGGATAAATAATATACGTTTGGCTTTATATTTTATTTCTCATCTCAAAATATTGATGTTGCATTTTATTGTACTAAAATTCAAAGCACATACTTTATCTATATTATAGTTCTGTTAAACTAATTTAATTTAAAAATATGTGATTAATAAGTTTTATATATAAATTAAATAATTATTTTTAAATGTTTTCATTAAGTTGTAAGAAAACTTTGCCTTAAAAATCATTAAAACTTTAAAATTGTTTCAAAATTCATTTATTATATTATAAGGTATTAAAGTACAGCGACTTATTTATACGTCATGATTTAAATTAACTGTGATATATATCTTCAGTCAGAAAGAGTAAAATTTGATTTATTGGATTAGTATTTTCATCTAATAAATCAAGGTAAAAAAACAATCTAGGACAAATCTATCCATTTTCAATTTTCGAATTTATTCCGATTGTTTCGAGCTTAATTTTCTTCAGATCAATAGTTTAATCCCGGTAAGTGTGTGATTACGGATCATTAAACCGTTTCGAAGTATTTGTTGGAATTGCAGTATGATACCACCGAAGGTAATAAGTATTAAGCTTAATAGGCGTCGATAGTTATGCGCGAAGTGCATTTAACCGTTTATTATTTTTTTTGTTATAGACAAGTAACATGCGAGCATGCCGAGTAGAAAAATTGTTCACACTTACCACTAGCGAAGACTTGGCCACTGGCGATTAAAACAAGGAGGGCGGCCAAAATGCGGTTTTGGTTTCCAGGGAGCGTCATCATCGACCTGTATGGAAATATTAAGAAATAAGCATAAGCAAACCCTTTTGAAAACGATCCAGCTCCAACACTTCACTTAATACACTATAAACTACTTGAATCACAGGTGGTTTCAATGTCTAAACTAAATTATTTATAAGTCGTTTAAGATATTCAGATCCAAATATTAGCACATTACACACACAATTAATAATTGTCACTTTGCAAGAGACCTAACAAGTTCATTATTTCACAGTCGTCATACTTTCAGGCAGTATTTCTTCCTATGATTAGATATAAAATTAGTGCTTTTCGGAAAAAACGCATCCATAATTCCAAATTCCTACTTGTCATTCCAAAAATTTAACAAACAAATTAATTGGCGCGCACACACACAACGGCTTTTTGTTTAAATATTCAGAATCACATAATTAATGCGCGGTAATTTTCGAACCGTAATTTTTTTTCGTTTTTAGTAATTCGCGTGGCGTGTTTTCGGATTATTTTTGAATTTTCCGAGTGCGCGCGTGTTTCTAGCGACGCCGGTGTGACCACTACTAACACTAACTGGTGTGCGAGTCCTGGACGCTCGGCGTCGTTTTCCAGCGCCGCTTTACCTCTCTCTGTTATGTGTGCGCCGCCGCCCGCGACGTCTTATATTATGTAGATGCAGAGATTAGCATCTGAAGTGGCCGATATTAGTTCGACTACATTGGTATTCGATTGTGTATACTTAAAAGAAGAAAAGAAACCTCGATGCAATTAGTTCGTGGATAAGTTTTAACGAACGAAATTGAAAGTTAATTCGAAGTGATATGCAAATTCTATTACCAATAAATTGAAGAAAAAATGCATCAATAATATTTTATTAGAGATTATCAACCGTTGCTTATTTTAAATCCTATCATTATTTCTGTTCTATTCTCTTTTTACCATTGTTCTTTAGATAATTTCCTCTCACCCCATGACATAAAAATATTAATTATTATTTATTATTATAAGATAGTGACATCAAAAAACGCGCCTTCCAAAAATCATGGTGTATAATTCTACCCAGGTTGTTTTCCCAATTATAAATAATAGTTTATTTTACAGAAATAAAAATACGTTCAAACTAGTGTTCCTTTGATAGCCTTGATATTTGTAAGACGCAAATTAATTTTGTATCATTAAATGTCTGTCGAGGTATTAGCCAGAGAAGTAGTTGTTTCAACAAGTGATTTGTTTTTTGTAGTCTTAATAACACTAATTTGTTGTAGATTTACGAAATATTTTCGTGTTTTTTCTAATTATTACTTATATCCCTCCTAACATACCTGTTGATGAATATAATGACTTTTTGAATATACTGAGATAAGATTATGTATTGATAACTTAGTGATTGTTGATGATTTTAATTAACTCGATTATTTGAAATCCCTTGTCACTACTGAACTGATAAGTAGCATTCTTCCATTAAATAATTACTTGTGCTATACAGGTACATTGCAACGTAATTGTGTTATAAATGAACATGGAAGACAAAAGAAAATATTAACTGCAATGTTGAAAATTCCTCTGAACCTGCAGTACCAGAGTACACACATCACCCTGTCCTGGGTATAGATATTACAATTACATCGATGATATCATCTTCATCATTTATAAGTAAAACTTGTCCCAAATATAATTTTAAAAGAGCCAACTTGGCCTCCTTATATGTAGTAGTTAGTAGAATAGATTGGAATTTAGTATTTTTACCTAATGCTTTGATAAATTATATTTGCAATGAATTCTAGAAAAAAGATTAATCAGTTTTTGATACGTATGTTCCAAGATGCATGAAACGCAATGGTCAATGTTCTCCTTAGTATAATGGACAATTGATAAAACTTCTAAAATCAAAACAACAGCAAATGTCAAAATAGAAGCGACATCCTGCAATATCTAACAAATCCCTCCTCATTAAATTAAAAAACTAAAACGTGAATCTAAGATTGCATATAGTGCTTTTATTGCTCGAAATGAGGTGACGTCTAATCCATCACGTGTTTGGTCTTTCATTAATAGAAAACGTAAATGTACAAATATTCCGGGAGTAAAGGTGTACAATGAAGAAACTATATCTGATGCGGTTGGTATAGTATCGACATTTGCTCATAACTTTGCAAGTAAGCCACAAAGGGTGTTTAGGATCGAAAAAAATATCTTCTAGGCCTAGACTTACCAAAGTTAATTTCTGTAATAAAGAAGATGCTCGTAATATTTTGAAGGCCATCAAAACCAGTATTCCACAAGGATTTTTTTTCAGTCGGGTTTAACTAATAATCAACAAGATCAAATGAAATCATTAAAGGAAAAATGTCATAATGATGAAAATCTTACATTGCAATATATTAATGGAGTTCCCAGACGTATTACCAAACGTGAACGACCTAGAAACAGATCAAATCCTAACAATTTTCCAAAAAACTTAAAAAATTGAATATTTGTTTCCAAAATGTTGGTGGTTTGAAATTAAAAATTAAACAAGTTTCTACTAATGTAAGGCTGTCTAATTATGAAATTATGACATTATCATTATTATTGGCTCTCGGATAGAATAAATAGTTATGAATTTGGTTTATCAATCTACCACATTTTTAGGCAAGATAGATCAATATCTAAAAATGGTAAGAAAAGTGGTGGTGGAGTACTTATTGGGGTGCTAATTTAATTCGAATACCACAGACCATAGTTGAATAGTTATTTTTTAAAGCTTCTTTTGCGTGGAGTATTTTTTTAATTATAGTGGATAATATTCCTCCTTCTTGTGGAATGGATAAATATGAATCACACTGGGCAATCTTGGAAGATCTATCAGATTTTTATAAATCAGAATCTACCATAATATGTGAAGACTCTAATTTGCCAAGTGATACATGGACTATTGACAATATTGGAGTAAGTGTATTACCCACTTTAAGTAGTAAAGGCAAGCTTCTAGCTGATTCTCTTGGATTTTTGGCCTTTTCACTAGTTAATACGTTTCCAAATCTAAAAGGACTGTTTCGGGATCTTGTTTTAGCAGTGCTGACAATGTGTGTTGTTGACATTGCAGGTGACTTGTTATGTGATACTTCTAGCCATCATAGTTCTTATGTAATTTCGTACATTTATGATATTCAACGTTATAATTTTAGTGTTAATTATACTCTTATAAATTCATTTTTTGTTTTAATTAACTAGCGCGATATGTTTAATAATTGTTCATGTATTGATGAAGCCGTTAATATTTTCTATGGTACATTGATCCACTGCGTTAGCTTGTATGTTTTGCTTAAAGTTAAAATAATGGAAAGTATCAAAAATGGAATATTATCTGATTTTGAAATAAGACAATTGTTTGGTTTCATATTGGTATATTCAGTTTCCTGACAGGTTTTTAGGTCAATTAACTTAGTTAATTTTGTAATTCTTTTGAGAGTGGTAAAGGTATTCCATTGAATGCGATATATAAAGATAATCAAAGTAATTGTTTGCAGGAAATTATTTTGCAAGTGTTTACTTAAAAGATTCCAACACATCGGCTCACTCGTACAATTTTACACCGGTAAAATTTTTTGACACATCTTTTGTTTTTTACATTTAAAAGTGTCCTCATTGAACATCCACATGGATTTTGTACTGATTGATCTACGGTATCGAATCTGTTAATTTATCAGAGATTTCTGTTGAATGCCTTAGAGACAAACTGTAGAGAAGATCGCATTTTATTTTATTAAACAAGTTAAAATGCTTGGGGTTAAATGATGCAGTCATTAGATAGATATCTAGCTTTCTGCCGGACCGTATTCAGTATGTTAAGATTAATGATAATATTTCAGAAGCTATACACGCTACGTCAGGTGTTTCGCAAGGAACGCATTTGGGACAGATTTATTAAATATATATTCATATATAACGTAATATCGCATTCTGAAGTATTGTTATATGTGGACGACTTGAAGCTATTTCTAAAAATTAGTACAACTGCGGATGAGTTACTTCTGAAGGATGATTTAAATCATTTATTTATATGATGTACTAACAATGATTAAAAAAGTAAAAGTAAATATATAAATTTTTGCCGTTTAACTAATTATAAGGAAAAATGAGGAACATTAATGTTTCTTATTATTTAAATGGAATTATTTTAGATAAAGCATTTGAAATCAAGGTTCTTGACGTTATTTTTAATAGCAAATTAGGTTTCTAATCACATATTATAATTGTAACAAATAAGTGCTTATAGGTGTTAGGTTTTATCTTTAGATTTGGAATAGATTTTAGTGTTGATACTTTAAGAACTTTATATGTTTCTCGCTACATAAAGGAGCAATCATATGGAGTCCGCATTCTAAATACTTAATTAAGCATTTAAATAAAGTTCAAAACAAATTTTTACTACTTATAGCCTTCAGACTTCATGAAAATGATGGTAGCGACCGTTACTATGTGGTAGTTCATTTTAAAAAAGGTTAAATGAAAATAATTTTTAAGTTTTCTTCAGACTTCACATTCCGATTATATCGCTTTGAAGCTGGCTTAATATTATTATTGAAGCCTATTAATAACTACATATATTGTCCCAAGTTATTAAGTTGTATTGACTTTTGGTATCCGATAAGAGAAGCTATATGGCGTCATGTAAAACTTTGTAAGATCCCATTTCATTCTACTAATTATATTTATAATGAACCACTGTCCAGAATTATGAGGTTATCAAATGTGTTATTAAGTAATTCTAATTTTAATTTATTTGGCAAAAGTCTGGAATCTTTAAGAAACTGAAAAAGATTAGATTTAACTGAACTTTATATTTAAATCACATATTGTAATTTAGTGTAAGTAATTTTTGCTCACTGAGTATACTTGTATTTTGTAATAATGGGCAAGTTCCGCAACAAACCTTTATTATTATTATTATTTATCAATGAAAGATTATCTGCAAGACAACTAGACTCTGTGGTAAAAAACTGCTCACATGCAATAATGTAAATTTTGAATATTTCTAATCACTTAGGACAACTTCTGATAATAACTGATATAATGAGTATAGTAGAGCAGGACTACGAAACACAGTTTTAAATCAATAAACAGACCAAAATACATCAGAACTGAAATATCATTTACAAAAGATCAACAAAACGAAGAAAAAATCTAACAAGCTAGGAAAAAAATGGTATTTAAAACTTTAGAAAGATTGAAGCAAACATATAAAAATATGTTTGAAATTAGATCAGAGTAATTCAGTGAAATTTACAAAAACGCAGATAAACACATAAACTTTTAAATACACGCAAACAATTTCATGGCAATGAAATACTAAGGCGAAAAACAGTTGAAATTAAAAAATATGGACAATCTTACATGAAGAACTTGCAAAAGAAAAATAGGAAAACCTATTACTATCATACAAAATGGAGAGAATAAAATAGAAGACCCAAATCGAATTGCCGAAATATTTGGCCATTATTTTGCTACAATAACAGCCATAAAAGTTACCAATCATTTTGGAAAAAAATGTATTAGCTTTATGCACAGTTACAAAGAACAATTCAAGCAAATTCAATTCGCGAAACAATTGTAGTGAGTAAAATAAAAAGTTGAAAATCATCAATAGTTTATTATATTAAGTACTAATTAGTAAATTAAATAATAAAACAAGTGCAGGCTGTGATGTTATATCAACGCCAATAATAAAAGCTGTAAGCTATTTTACTGGCATTTGAAAGTAGTTAATTTCCTAGTGCGTTAAACATCGTGCTAATGCCCATATACAAAAAAGGACCTGAAACCGAAATTGCGAACTACGGCCCAGTGTCAGTAATAAACTCATTTTCAAAAATATTTGAAATTTGCATTATGGAATTATATGAACAAATTTAAATTATTGTCTCCAAATCAGCACGGCTTCCAAGAAGGAAAATCAGCAGAAAGTGCTATGATAGCATTCATCGACAAAGTATATTATCAAGTAAATGCCGGTACAAACGTGGCAGCAGTCAACGACTTCTCCCTTGCGTTCGATACCATGATGCGAAATTTGTAAGGGAAAAGCTATTCGTCCTTGGAAAAAGAGGAAACATTAAATTTAATTACTTTGTTTTTAACTGATTGGCAAATGAATGTAGAGATTGACGTCAAAAACATACAGTATTGCCTTAAAGCCTTTCATTTTTATGTTCATTAATAATGTATACCAATTTATCAGTAAAGGTCACATGGCATGTCACTAGTAGTTTCAGCGCAAACACAAGGGGATCTTAGGGATAAAATAAATACCACTTATTCAGAGGTTAGAAATTGATGTACAAAAAACAAATTAATACTAAAAAAACACAGTTTTTTGACTGAAGTTTTCGGTAAATTGGGCAAAACGATGAATAATTTTGAATCACGACAATGCGAGCTCACACACATCACATGCAACAAACAAATAAGCATTCGATAATGGCGAGCAAGTTCTGTTCGCCGACAGAGTAAATTTTTTAACGTGTTGTAGTGATACTCAGTATAAATACTAGTATGTATCAAAAGTGGGAACACGTTTCACAAGAGTTGTGTAAAAAAGAAGTGCTTCAAACTCATAGACAGTACTCGTTTGATCTGCACCGACTGTCCACCTGATGTTGAGGTTAACGATGTGCTTATCAAGGAGAACTTGTACTTAAAAGGGCAAGTAGAACTTTTAAATAAAATAATTCATGAAATTGAAGATAAAAATGAAATTCTTAAGGAAAATATGAATTTCCTAAGGCAGAAAATTGTAACATTGGGAAATGTAAACAAAGCAAATTGTAGCGGCATCTGTTGCTCGAAAGTAAAAGACACTATTCATGTTCCTGTAGTTGCGCTCAAACCCAGTGAAGACATCTTAGTTTCTGCAGCCGAAACAGAAAAAATATCAATTCCTGCAAGAGACAGCGGTTCTCGTACAGGAATCGCGAAGAGCAGATCAGCATCAACAAGTGAAATAATATCTAGCACGCGGAAAAATCCACTACTTAACACCAACATAGCAAAACCCATGCTCATGAGCAAGGCTGTCAAAATAGGATTACATCAGTCAGAAACAGATAGCAGGAAAATTAATTTTAAAAAGAAGAATCAAACAGTTACCGGTAGAAAAATAACAGGGAACTCTCTTCGTGCTCCAAAAAAGATTGGCAACTGCGCCCCAACTGTAAATGCTGACCATATTAAATCGTACCTACATAAAAATGATTCCGAAATAGAGATAAAACAGTTAGAACAACTTGAAACAAAAGGAGTCAATAAATCTTTCAAAGTTGGTGTTGATTTCAGTTATCTTAATATTCTAATGACTGAAGATTATTGGTCAGCGGGAATACGAGTAAGACGTTTTTATTTTAAACCTGAAGGCCCAAACTCATTGTCACATGTGACAATCCAAGATAGAACAACCCTGACGGATATATCCGGTTATCTGAGCTATAGTCTATTATTTTTTAATACGAGATCCATAAGAAATAAAATAAGTGAATTTGAAGCATTAATTATCGACAAACCACTCAGTGTATTAGTAATATCAGAACATTGGTTATCCAAAGAAGAATGTAGGATATCTAAAATTAATTAATTATTTATTTATTTATTTATGTATGCAAGATCTTATTTTGCAAGGAAAACTAGTAATCATGGAGGCTTCATAATTTTTGTGAATGAGGATATGGAGATAGACAACTATGACGAGGTTTCGAATGAAGTTAGCGTCGAAAAAACATGTGAATTGTCTTGTGTTTATGTTCACCAACTAAGTTCCTATTTTGCTTGTAGTTACCGCTCACCTACCGGTGATTTTAAATTATTTTTGAGTATTTTAATTTCGTTTCTTAATAGAATCAAGTATCAAACAAATAATGTCATTTTGGAGATTTTAATGTACATTTTAATTCTAATGAGTACAGAGAAATATGTCTATTGGATTGTCTTCGGAGTTAAAGTTAAATTAAATAAAACTGTGTCTTTCAATACTAGAAACGATAAATGCATTCACAAATATAGATCAAAGTAACATTCTGGTGGACTATATTGATACATCGCTCTCTGACCATCTAGGCATTATAGTGACAATTAAATGTCTAAAAAAAGTAAAAAATGAAACAATTAATATCTAGGCCGCTTAAATTGCAGCGTAAGTTTATTTTCTTGGAGTCAGTAGGTAACATGAACTTTGATTTTTTATTTGCACAACAGTGAAATATACATTATAAATGGGGTCATTTTGTTAAAAAGCTTTCTGAATTAGTAGACATATATTTTCCAACTAGGATATTTAGTGGCAACAAAAATAATGGTAAGGTTAAATGGTTTAACTCTCAACTCAGAGAAATGCGAGAATATTTGAGATTACTAAATAAGAACTTTTCATTACACCCGTCAAATAAATCAAAGCAATCCAGAGATGATTATAAGAAAAATAAAACATAATATAGTCCATCCGTTGGATCTTCCATCCTACGTCACAAACTATCGCTTCAAAAAACGACAAAAGTTTTACAGTGCGTTCTTTTTCTAACGCATTTGGTTTACTTTATCAGACTGAATGTTTTTCTGTCTTTTCTAGAAGCGATATTTTGTGACGTAGGACGGAAGATCCAACGGATGGACTATAAGTAAATTAGTTTTATTATGTTTTTCATTTATTCATAATAACTTATTATTTTGACTCTGTGTAAGTTTGAATAATCGGACTCAGATTAGCTATGTTTCTTAATTCCGAATAAGTTTTAGAAAATCACACAGTTGATATACAAAAAAAAAATACATTTAAAGACGAGGTGATTTAATACTAGATTTATAAATATTTTAAGCAGTTAACGAAATAAAAAAACAATTGCCACAATGCCCAAAAATTCTTAATTTAATCAAAACAACTAACTTTCTTAATTGAGTATAAATTTTATGAAAATATGTGTAAATTAAAAAAGTTGTGAAAGCAGATAATATAGATCATTCTTAGAAAGGAAGAAGGTTTAGAGTAGAAGATCAATTGTAGCTGTATGAACTCGGCCCAGCTTCTTTCATCCAAAATGTTTGTATTTTCTGTGTTACATTTTTTATATATTCATGTGTATTTTGTTGGAAAGAAAACTATGAAAAGTATGATAAATTATTACAAAAGTTAAAATCAATTGTATCAGATTTAATATTACATTTAAATTTTTTATAACTTTCTATATTCTATTATTATTAGATAGCAATATTAAGGTGAATTAGTATGTCTTAAATACTTCGTTCAAGAACGTCAGCAAATACGTTAAATTAACCAATCATTAAATTCAAGCTACAAGTATATTACAACTTGCAAATCAAGTTTCAGGAAGAGCAGTTAATTAAACTTACTAGTAACATGGCGAGTTCAAACATGACTTGCAATTATAACTAATAATTGCATTTAATTATTACTACTTAATCTTTGTATTACATTCTCCTATCGGTTATATTTATTAAATTTTAGTTTTCAATAATTAATTTAACTTGTAAATAATTTAAAAAGAATACCACAGATAATGACTACGTTTTCCCTCATAATCATATGAACTACCGCTATATAGAATAAAATAAAATATACATGATTTTATTGATTCTGTATTAAATATTTAAGAAAAAAATACTTTACTTTTTAATTTTTCTGGCAAAATTAGCCTCTTGCATAAAAACATATTTGGTGTAGTACATTATTTTACTACAATATTCTTTATTGTTTTCCTGAAAGGTATGAATTATATTTCCTAAAAGAAATGCATAACTATTAAATGTATGTTTAATTTAACCAAATACATTTAATAGCATTATTATGCAGTACGTTTTATTTCATTTGCGGGACGGCGGCGTATTTGTATTATTTTCCAGTTCGGGGGTGGTATCTGCATCAGTATTTCATTACTGTAATCACAAAAAAGAGCAATCAAAAGAACCAATCAATGATCGTTCTGCATGTACAGTTTTTTTTTTGTGCCCGAACGCATTTATACGGAACGAATACAAATGTAAATTTAACGTAAGCTATTCTGCATATTTGATTAGGCAGGTAATCAATTCAATTTTTGATTAATTATTGAAGCGCAAATCATAAAAGCTCTGAAGTTGCCAGATGCCAGAAAAGCCATCCCTGTGACCGCGGGGGGCTTTTTGTTAAATTGCCGGCACGCAACCCTTTCCCGGCCGGGCTAAACAATTACATTAAATACGTACATCTATTACATTTTAATAGCTCGGTTTTATATCGATATGTGTCATATATTATTTATACAGTTCATTTAATTCCATATTGGCGTTTAATAACAATACAGAAATGTACTCGCTGGTCCGTGTAGGGCAATTATAATAGAGAAATAATTGTAAAAATATTATTTATAACTAAAAATTCAATAACTCATATAAAAAGTTAGTCTCTAAAGCATTTTCATAAATTAATATATTTGTGGTTAAAAAATGTTCAATTCAGTGTAATACTACTATTTTTTTTAATGCTAAAACTGTCGAAACTATAGTCACTAATATTAAAAAAAGATATTTTCAATCATATATATAATGAATGTATCACAAAGTAGAGGCCTCCACAATTACCTATTTTTTATAATCTAGCTGCTTTAATACTATAATAATACATAGCAACGATCTATAAATTTGTTAATAATAATATAGATATAATGTCGACAAATGTTTACAAACATAAAACCAATGTATAACCAGATAATTAAATAATTTGCATACAAGTACATATTTATACACCCATATTTGTAATGTGCATAATTCGATATGTTTGTTTAATAAAAATAACATTTCAAACCAAATATATCGTAGATGTGTCCATTAAATAGCAATATTTTCCACGTTAAAGATACACACATTACGTATACATATCTTGTTATTTAGTAGTAAATAGGCGACTATTATAATGTTTGATCTATTACGGTAATTATAATTTAGAAACTTTGATGAATTTTCTCACCCACATTTCCTAATGAGAACTACACACTCGAGCAGGGGTCATGCGGCTTTAATTAAAATTAACATATTAATCAAATTTAATGTACAGTTGTTGTGTCGTAGCGATAACAATGTGTTGAAATAAATTAATAAGCTACTACGTACATGTGCCTCCAGTGTAATTATAATAAAATGCGCGTTCAGATATAAACAATGTATAAAAAATATTGACTTATTTTCGGCCGGAAATTATTTACTTTTCGAATAAATAATTTACTTCATTTTTGTTTGTATACCTTTTCACATGATATGTTAATTAATTCGTGTATTTTTGTATTTTGTGTACCATAATTGTCCGGAGTATTATAAACAAAGGACTGGATATCGATTATCGCACTTTTTGAACAAATAGGATATTATTCCTGACCTAATTTATATATAATCAGTTTCTGCAAAATTTATGAAACTAATATTGCAATACGGTTGATTTTTTTGCTTTTTGTTCTCGTGTTCAATCAAATGAAAATATTAAACCAAAATAATAATTAATAGTGATAGTATAGCGAATTGGCATGTGTCAGAAGAACCATCGTGCTCCGACCACAGGCAAATCCGCTTCGATCTAGTCACATCTCTTAGGACGAGCAAGTACAGAAACCCAAGAGAGACGAACTGGGTAGGATATAAAGAGTCGCTCAGAGAAGCTCTCAAGGCAGGTACAACATCGACAAGAGAGATGGATGGACTGGAGCTGGCAGTGGAACAAATCAACGACGCCATCAGGACGGCTTTTCTGGAAAAAAACAGCCAAGCAGAGGGGCTGCGGAACAGTCTGGTGGAACAAGAACCTCGAAAAAATGAGGATCGAGGTTCGAAGGCTATTTAATAGGGCCAAAAACAACCATGACTGGGACACCTACAGAGGAAAGCTCACTCAATATAACAAAGAAATCCGAAAAGCCAAAAGAGACTTAGGGAGGAAGTTCTGCGAGGAGATTAACGACACTCCGACATGTTCAAGAATTCACAAAGTCCTGGCTAAGGACGGCGGTGCTGCCAAAGAGGTAGGCTTTCTCAAGAAACCGGAAGGAACCTACACAGAAACTATAGAGGAAAGATTTAAGGAACTATTAAAAGTCCACTTTCCAGCCTCAACAATTCTGGCAGAACATAACAAGCCAGACAATCCCAACCAAAGACCTAAAAGGCTCGATCGAAAGGACTGAAAACTAAAATTAAATGGGCCATCGGCAGGTTTCAATGATGGGATTTATCCCATTCTGTTACAAATGGGCAAAGAGGAATTGGGGTGCCGCACGGGTCAAAAATCTTCAAAGCCTGCCTGGCATGCGGATATATACGAAAATCATGGCAAAGCCTTCTTCATTCTTACTAAAAACAATGGAACGATTGATTGATAGGTACATAAGGGACAAGAAGAAGGAAAAAGTGAGAAAACATGACAACTATGAAGCCATAATAAAAATAAATCCAATCTTGCAATTTTGGATTTATTAGATAGGACTTTAAGAAAAACGAAAATAACAAGAAAGCAATATTTAAGTTTAGGTACTCAAAATAATATTAATAATAGTAATTCAGAAACTAAATCAACTAAAGTTAACGCTCCGTGGAAATCATATTCGGAATCTGTGAAGTCTAATAGAAGTAGCAAAGCGCAAAATATATACTACAGAGAGCAACACTCGCTGAAAACAGATTATTCCAACCAAACAACAAATCCGGAAGAGTTGGCTAAAATTAATGTCGCAAAGGCAAAAGACTAGAGCAACGATTGGCAAACAACGAATCAATCGAGGATTGATGATTTGGTAAAACTATGCCGAGCGTATTCTAATGACTTTGAAAATTTCAAAGATGCCCTTCTTAAAGGTGCCAGGGAAAGCAACGATAAATCTACTGGAATATTAGACACAAATACTGTTTCACAGAATTTAAGAACATATACATCACAATGTAATGAAGATCACTCTATAAAGAATCCACCTCTGAAGCGCTTGATGAAACGTTATAATCGTGTTCAAGAACGTTCGAAAAGCTATAATCAGGATGAAGTAGAAACCATTAAACGTGCTGATGATAATATTGACGTTTATAAATTAAAGCCTTTGCCTGCCTTGAAGCAGCAGAAGTTTTTACCTGGGATGATTCAAGATTTTAATACTGCTTATTGTCGCCCACAATTACCTAAAGATACTGTTGAAAGATCATGTCAACAATGGGCAATATGCATATCAGCCGGGTAAGTCAACGGACTCGGCGCTGGACGACCTAAACAGGCTCATCATAAAGTCAATGGAAGACAAAGATATAGCCATGGCCACATTTCTGGATATAGAAGGGGCATTTAACAACGTCACAACAACCTCTCTCGTGGAGGCTCAAGCAAGGAAAGGAGTCCCGCCAAGCTTTTGCCAATGGATCAAGGCCAGCCTAGAGAAAGGGACAATCATATCCACTTTGGGGGGCCATACCATTAAGGCTAAGGCGGGGGGAGGGTGCCCACAAGGAGGAGTGCTGCCTCCACTGCTATGGGCAACACTAGTCGATGAGCTTCTAGGAAAACTGTCCAAAGAGGATATCCACTGCCTAGGGTACGCGGATGACTTAGCCATTGTCATCAGAGGCCGGTTCGCGGGAGTTGTCTCGGAGGAGCACAAAGAGCCCTAAATATAGTAGACAATTGGTGCAAACAGAACGACTGACAAAAACACAAAAAAACACAAATTGTCATATTCACAAAAAGACGAGCACTGCAAGGCCTAAAGCCACTGAAACTCGGGTGTACGGAAATCCCCTTCGTAGGGGAGACAAAGTACCTGCGAGTAACTTTTGACGCCAAAATAACGTGGACACCACGCATCACAAAAGCCAGCAAAAAAGCAACAATATCATTGGGCAGGTGTCACAGAATGTGCGGAAAAAATTGGGGACTAAACCCTAAAATGAGTCTATGGCTTTACACCAGGGTGATAAGACCCATGATAGCTTATGGAGCAGTGGTGTGGTGGAATCTAAGCTAGTGTGGGACTGTATACGTGCTACGTGCTCTTAATGAACTTGGCTGTCACAAAAAAAAAACAATCACATGGGTCCCAGGACATGGAGGACATCCAGGGATTGACAAAGCAAACGAACTGGACAAACAAGGCTCGTCAAAAGCAGCAATTGGCCCGGAACTCTCCAGCGGAATCTCCAAAACCGCAGTCAAACGATCCATAAAAAAATGGGTGGAAACACAGGCCCATACCTGGTGGAAGAACTCACCAGGACAGAGACAGGTGAAACAGTTCCTTAAGAAACAATCGCCAAAATTCACGACTGAACTTCTGAACCAAGAAAGAAACATGGTCAAAACAATAGTAGGCCTGATAACAGGACACTGCAAGCTCAACAAACATATGAGCAAAATAGGCCTGGTGGAGGAAGCACCATGCAGATTCTGCCTAGAGGAAGAAGAGGACTCGTTCCACATCCTATGCCACTACGAGGGTCTAGCAAGGATTAGATATCAAAAGCTAGGCACTACAAACCCAAGCGCGGAGACCTATGAACAAGCCTCTCTGGCAGGGCTAATAGGGCTAATCAAAGAGGCAAAGCTAGAGCTGGTCATCTGAGATAAACAGGGACCCATAATAGATCTGAAAAGGTCGAGGTGGAACAGGCGCTGGTGCTACCCATATAACATCTATCTATATATGGTAGATTTAAAATTGTTGACTCCCATATCTTACTTGTACTCTAGTTGTATCCTAATGGTGTAAGGTACCGGTCACCCATCCAACTACTGACCTGAACTAACGTTACTGCACTTTCGCTAACGATAACGAATGCGTCATCACAGACATGTTATCTAGTACGACTTTTCCAGAAAAAATAAATGCAAAATTCTGTCATTTAGTAAAAACAAAATCTAGCATTTATAATCCTATACATTATCGTAAATTATGGGTATTATTAGATAAAGAGATTTACTATTACGTTTAAATTAGTTGAACCAATATCATACGGTTGTCATAGTTAGTGAAGGGTCATCATAAACATCATCCAACTTTGTTTTTATTTCTTCGCATGTTATATAGAGAAGCACGAATCATCAAATTAAAAGTAACATATGAACAATTAAAATTAGTTTTACGTCTGTATGACAACTTCAATCCGCAACGCCCACCTGTCTTATTGATCGACCCTCGTACATTTTTTACAAAAACCTTATGGAATTCTAAAAACACGCGTGTAGAAACAGAATGTTCCCGTTTCTCTATATTAGTACCATTGTACATTTCTATAAATAAATATATACGTACACATATCATAACATCAACCTCTAATATAAATTTGAAAATTTGCTATTATTTTAAAGGATAAGGCTAATTTATTCTAAAATATGTATTGAGTAGTTTCAGTTAAATAAGTACGGCTTAAAATAATATAATACATATTATAGAAACGGTTTGTGGTCTCTTGATAAATACTACGTTTCTATGGATTAAATCTATATGCGAAGTCATGCTTTTTCGATATCACAATAACAATTCAAGTATATTGATTGTAATTAGATAGTTTAATATTGTAATAGGATTCCCCCGAAATTACTTCCCACTCGAGCCAATCAATAATAGTATTATTTAATACATCGAAAGCAACATTCCCTCCCTAAGTACACGTTACGTATCGACCCAAATGTCTAACAAATTAGAATTAAGTTAATGAGTAGTGTTATATGCAGGTACACAAACAAAGCGCTAAAGCTACTTATCGCAGAATTACAGGTCGATCTTTATTCAATTTATGGCTGCAAATATATATATTTTTGCATAACTAGTGAAACTTGTGACAAGCTTAATAAAAATTTATTAAATAAAGAGAATGGTTGCATTTACTATGTTTTATTTAATGTCTAAAAATGTTTAGTATTTGTAATAAATATTTCATTAACTAACTATTTTCTTGATACATTTGAATGAATTCAATGTATCTATTATACTTTTTCCATCAAATGTGTAGCAGAGAAAGTGTGAACTTTATAATTATTTACTTTATAATCACTATATTATGGTGACTTGTACTTGTTAAACATAACTCTAACAAGTACAAGTAAAAATTTGTTGCTGTGCTTACTAATTTAAAATTAAACCAGCCAATCCTATAAAAATATGTTCTCGTATTCATAAATATTTTATTTATTATTACTATGTTATTATTAACTCATTAACCTATGCTTAAGATGTTCATCTATATCTAATAACAAAATGTATTAAAAGTCCCCATATATAGTTGTTCTAAATTTCCTCGGAATGCTTACAGGAATTTAATAGAATTCCTGGCATCATGTCTAGTAGCTACCTTGATAGGCTTCTGGATGTGTACGTAACATTACTCGGTGTATCCCTTTAATTTAATATCCTGCGAACAAATCAAAAACCGCGATATGTCAGTCCTGTTGCATTTTTCCTTAAATTAACTTCTATATTGGATATTATAATATAATATTGAAAATTCTATAGAAATGTCAAAATTTTTAGGCTATGTTCTTGAAAGATAATTCTTATATAAGGAAATGTGATAATGAATTCTTTTGAATTATAATTTTTCAAACAACATAATAAGAAAATAATCATATTTAATTGGATATTAATAGAAAAAAAAATAAGTTTAATTATACCTACATAGTTTTAACCGTATAGGAGTAATAGTTAAAATAGAAAAAATTATTATTTATTATTAGGATATTATAGGTTTATTAATGATTTTTTAATAACTGTGTTAAAAGTATTAAAATAAATATTTATATTTTACATATTATATGTTTGCGTGTAATTATTTCATTGCAATTTTTTAGAAATCGAATTTTGTTTTACGTTTTATTTCTATTTCGACAATTTTTAAATGTGTCTATATATAATAGTTCCTTTTTATATTTCGGCATTAGAGAATAAAAGAAATAATCATCGTAGATGTTTGTTGTTTACCAAGATATTTTCTATAAGATTAATAAAATTTTCCATTACAAAACATGTAATTTATTTCTAATTTTCTGGAATAAAAATAAGTTATTGGGTGCCATATTAGGGGTACAGCTAATGACCCATCAGTTCTCACAAAGTCTTTTGTTTAAGCCGACGTGTCAGCGCTGGCATTGTCCTGGAGGAGAACGAGGAGTCTTTGACGGTTGGTTGTCCTTGGTTTTACTTTAGACTTCTGTCAAAAAATTGTTGTGTATTATTCACAATGTATCATCCGACTTTGCACTAGTGGTACAGTTGTCAGTTTTTTCCGGAGAAAAACAGGCGAAGTGATGATGATTCTTCCTATTATAGCTTTCCACAGCAAAAATAGAGATCTATAACGAAATCGTAATTTCTAATATTTTCAGTAAATACTTCTAATTTCATCTTATTGTCAACAAGAACTAATACAATTATAGATAACTGAATGACTAATCGCCAGTTGTAACTCTTTCTTCTTTGGCATCAACTAACATCTAATCAATCAACTAATTAACTAATCCTGTAATAATAATAAGCAATTATGCACTCATTAATTAAGATAATTAAGATATTTATTTCAATATTTAAGGATTTGTAATCTGAGTTATGTACAATCGAGCTCACATCCCGAACAATTTGCAGTATCATAGAAGGGTTTTTCACCTGAACCTCATGGGAGTGTTTGTTTCTGTATCGTGTAGCTTTATAGAATAATTTAATAATTTATGCATAACCTACTTTTTCTATTCCAATTTCACTGATTTCTACATTTATAATTAAAAACTTTTAACATAAGTAAAATATCCTTTTAGATTCTCCCCTTCTGTAATATGTTTTGTCGCAATAAGTATAGACCTGATCCTCTATATTTTATTAATCATTCTTGATATATTCTAAAATTTACTGATGATGCAGCTGTAACACTTGGTAAAGCTATAGATTGTTTTGAAAATTTTCACAAATGGCATAGTGGTATAAATAAATTCTTCTAAATTATAATATCATGATAATTATTGTATCCATAAAATAGTATGCCATAAGCATACTGACAACCCTTTCAAATCTTCTTCTACAACCTTACAAAAGTTCACCATCGCCAAAACCCCACAATTCACTAATTATCGAGGCTTTACTCAAAACATGGATTTTTAACCAGCTAGAATTTTGCATCCTTGAATTATGCTAATAATTCACATAAATTTTTCATAGTCATGTAGTAAAATACTTCGATAGCTTGCCTTTTAATAAGATATTATAGGAAAATATACCAAACAAAGAGGTAAAATTGAAAATTTCTCAATAATATGTCATACAAAAATGAAATTTGGTAAGTGAAAATAGGATTATATATTCTCACGGAAAATATAAATAATAAAAAATTAGTTTTAAACTATGTATTTAATTTATCATTAAATATAATATAAAACTTTGAAATGTAACATATGTTATTAATCAGTATTGTTCTAAAATCGGTGAGTTATCTTACACAAATGGTCAATTTAAGAGATGAAATAATTGCCGAACTTCGAGATAAACTATCAATACTCAAAAAACACATTACACTGCTCGAATCAACAAACTAGCTATTTGCTACTTATGGACTTTACGGTAAAGTAAATTTCGCAACTCGTAAGCAGAATTGTCTTGATAATGTTTTTTTCTATCTAACCAGCATAATAGTATTACTTCAATATATCCCTGTGATTCTGGTTTCTCTGACCACATAGGTATAAGTATACAATTAAAGATGATAAAAGTTTCGAGACCCATTACTCAATACGGCATAAACATTTTTTTATTTACTGTTAGAGCAAACAGATTGGAATTTTATTGAAAATGTAAATTATGATGCTGAGACAAAATTTGACTTGTTTGCAAGTGTTACAGCTCAGCACTATAATACATTGTTTCCAAAAAGAAAAGTAAAGTTAAAAACAAATAATCACAATAAGTGGTTCAATAATGAATTACGATATATGAGAGATAATCTCAATTTTATGAAAGATGTCAGTGACAAAAATCCTGATTTAAACGTACATTACTTAAATTACCAGCGCAAATATGAAGCTGCTCTGAAACATGCGAGAATATCAGCAACCGAAAAATTCATTAAGAACGCGTGAAAGCTATGTGGTCAATAATTAAGCCTAGTCAATCTAATTCAATCTGTGATAGTGTCTGTGATATTACCTTAAATGATTTTAATGAATATATAATCAACGTTGCAAATGAGCTTTTACACAATCTTCCGCCTGGCGAACCTGTTAATACAATCAATGTGCCAAATTGTTCAAAATATTTTAATTTTAGAAAAGTCACTTTCTTCGAAGTTAGAGATACTATTAACAATTTTAAAAAATCTAACTGTCGTGATATAAATGGACTCACACCTACTCTCATTAAGACTGTAGTCAATGTTATTTTTATTCTAATTACTAAACTTATTAACACATGTATCCGTAATGGTATATTTCCCAGTTACTTAAAGAGAGCCAGAGTCGTACTTATCCACAAAAAAAGGTAGCAAAGATGTAAAAAGCAACTATAGGCCAATTGCAATTTTACCTGTTGTATCAAAAATATTTGAAAAATTATTGTTTAATCAATTGTTAGAGTTTTTAGAGTCCAACAACTTATTAAATAAAGCGCAATTTGGTTTTCGTGCAGGAAAGTCAACGACTAGTGCGGTTACTGCGCTCGTTGAGGAAATAATTCAAGGATTTGAAGCCGGAATGAATATAGCCGCCTCATTCCTAGACCTCAGCAAGGCCTTTGACTGCGTTAGTCATGACGTTCTTGTACGAAAACTCTACTTTTATAATTTGCACCCAAAAAGCTGTCGTTTTATTCAATCGTATTTATATAAGAGACAGCAGCAAGTTATACTGCATCAGATCTCATCAAATGAAGGCTACTTACAACATGGTGTTTTTTAAGGATCCATCCTTGGCCCATTGTTGTTATTATTATATATCAATGACCTACCTTATTTGTGTCAAAGTGGTACATGTATTTTGTTTGCAGACGATACAGTATTAATTAACAAATCGCCAACAGTCTGTTCTGCAAAAGCCAATAACTGAATTAGTCAAAGTAAGTGTAAATATTGGTGTAACATAAATAAATTGTCATTAAATGAAGGAAAAACATTTAATATTACATTCTCTCTAAAACAATCAGACATAATGGAAATCAAACATGTGAAATACTTAGGCATGTGACTGGACAGTAAATTAACTTGGAATGTACATGAGACGGAAATGGCACAGAAAAAATGTCGTTCTATATTCCTCCTCCGACAACTCACTCCCTAACTTTGCACTGAGAAATGCTTATTTTGCCACATGTCAATCTCTTCTGACATATGGTATACTTGCATGGGGTCACTCCTCAATACTAAACAAATTGTTTGGTCTTCAGCGAAGAGCAGTTCGAGTCATAGAAGGCCTTAAGTATCAAGAAGACTGCAAAGCCTCATTTATCAAGCTATCCTACAAGAGGAAAACAAAATATATGTCTCTCATTTTCGCGTCTAACAAAATCAAATAATGGAACCAATTATTATGGACCAAGGGCTTTTAATATGTTACCTCAATCAGTAAAGTTATTAGATGCAAATAAATTCAAAAACAAAATTAAATCCTACTTAATCAAGAAAGCATTCTATAGCATCGACGAATGTTTATCAAGCAACTTTTCGGGCCTTTAATGACTTCATTGGTATGATACATGAAATATTTTAGTTACTAGTATATTATCCACTGATTTTAATATGTTTCTTTTTTTATTTAAATAGTATATACACTAGTTTTAATATGTTTGTTATTTGTCCTATATTATTTTTATTCCAAAATTCGGATTTTAATTTGTTTGTATAGATTAATTCCAATCACCGATTTTAATATTTTACGTTGTTTTAGACTTATTTTATTCACTGATTTTATTTATACATCGTTTTTATATAATTTATTTAAACACTGATTTTTATTGATTTTATTTACACATTTTTAAAAATTTGATTTATACAATGATTTTATTGATTTTTATTTTTTAACTGTTTTTATCTGAATTACTTATGTACTGGTTTGATTAATTTTATTTATACATTGTTTTTATCTACTTTTATCTACTTTATTTATACACTGCTTTTATATGTCTTATTTATACATGGTTTTTATGTACAGATATTTGGTGATTTATTTATTTATTTATATATTGTCATTAATTATTTCTATTAGCTTTAGTTATACATTGTTTGTATTAATTTTACTTATACACTATTATCATTATCTTATTTGTATTGTACATATATCTATGTTTTCCACTTTTTATGACATGTGTAAACTCTGTTCTAGCACGAATAAAGAATTATTATTATTATTAAAACATATCTATTTCTTATTTTGTACAAAATCTGGGGAAATACAAAGGAAATAATTGTAGAAAATCATTAACGTTTAAAAAAGCCTTAACCTATTGGATGAAGGTTTTTTTTTTCTAGAAAAGTGCAGACAAAATTTGGTGGCCACATCAAGTCCGCATGTTGCGTAACTTTGACTTCCAATTTTCAAAAAAATCTCTGGGGTTCATTGTACGATTTTACGTTTTGCTTTTTTGAACAGTTTGCCCACAGTATAGAAAGTATTCATTCTTCTCTGCCATCCTTCAATTACCATCGTCTAGAGCTAGAAAAAAGTAATTTCTGTATAAATATCCTATAAATATTTGTTAATCAATGGTTTATTAAGATAATTAAAGACATTCCCTTTATTTGGAAATAAAATTTAAACTTATTGTTTCATTCTTCGATATTCTTCTGTGGGTATTAAAAAAATACTTAAGTTATTAATCATAACTTAAAGGTAAAATAATTCTTTGTTTTCGAGAAAATAAAATCGAATTAAAATTTTGAACTATTACAGTTTCTTGAAATTATACGAGAAATGAAGTAGAGGATAAAATGAGTTATTTATAAAAAAATCTGTTCACATGGAATGTATAGTTTTCTAGATTTTGCGCAAAGTAACATGATGGCTACATCATTTTAAAACAACTTCCACTTTGGTATGATATTTTATATCAGTTATTAATGGAATTCATGGTTATAGCTAAATTTCCCTTCAATTTTTTATCTATTAGTTTGTTGTGTTAGAATTCTGGCAATCTAATCACCAAAGTTTGATTATAACGGGACCACCACCGATTATAATTTTCTAGAAAATACGGGCATGCACTTAGTTTATATCTTTATCTTCGTTACTAAATTAAATTCCAAGAATCTATAGTTAAGTTATTACCTCACATCTATACAAACCCGTGCGTATTTATGCACAGGAGGTTTGAATTAATATTTTAAACTCACAATTGTATTTAATAATTATTTTTTAATGCAGTTACTTTTACCTAATTCCCATCTTTAATTCACACTCTGAACACGATTGTTTGTATCAGATTCAAAGAATTCTCCAGAACTTTTGTGCTTTTAAAGCGTTTTAGAATCTTGTTTCGTTTTGATTTTTGAAGTTTTTCCACCATTTGCTGCCATTTTTTTCAAGAATATTTCCCTTTTAGTTGCCAAATTGTACATTTCTTAACAATTTTTATTTAATAATTTACATTCTGTGGGTACCTCTATTTCGATAGTTTTAAATTTATAAAACTATCGAAAATAGTTTCTTCCAAATTTTAAGAATTTTTCAGCAAATTTTTCATATTTTACTTCTGTATTTTTATTGAGGGCACTAGAATGCTACATCGGTTTTGCTTACAAATTCTAAAAATTGTCCAGATTTTCTTGATTTATTTTATTGAAGCTAGCCAGCTTTTTTCTTAAATTGTTTTGTGAACTTTCCAATATTTTAACACAATGTACGAATTTTCTAGGGATCTAGAATTTGCACCATTTCTTGCAATATCTTATCGAAAAATTCCGGAAATACTTGTTTAATTTTGTCAGAAATTTTCAACAACTTTTTTTTTAGTCGTAAGAATTACTTTTACATTTTCATTCCATTGACATTATGAGTAGGTCTTATAATCTAATTCTGCAAACCTGTCATTAAATATCTGTTACATTCTAGAAATTCTATAAATATAGAAGAATAATATATAATATACAAGGTCATTAAAAAAAATTGTATATTTCTAGTTTTATTATCTTTTGCTTTTCTTGTAGATTTCTTGAATTTTTAATATTCTTGGTCTTTCTTCGGAACCCTCCTGTTTAAAATCGAGAGATTTCGAGAGATCTTGTAAATTTCTAGAGTTTTCATCGTTTTTTTTTTTAATGTTCTACTATGCCTTACTTTATCTAGTCAGTATATTTATTCGTTTAATATCATGCAAAATTCTGAAACTATGGATGAAAACTATAGTTCTAGAATTTTTCCATGAACTTATCTTCCAAATTGCGCCAGTTTTCTAGGCTTACAGAATTTTCGGAAGCTTTATCTTATTAAAATTTTCCTAGAATTTTTCTTTCAGCTTTTTAAATACTTTTAGAATTTTTTCTTTATAATTTGCGATTTTGTTTTATTTTATAGAAACTTTACCAGAATTGTTCAGTAATTCTTGTCTCTTTTCACCTATCATTTTCAAATTTTTCAAATATTCTTAAAAGTTAAAATGATGTATTATTTTCTTTTCAAGTTCACTTGATTGTTGCTATGGGTACGAAACTTGTTGAATGATTTTAAATTTGTATTTTTACTGTGCTCATACAGATGACAAATTTGCGTTGAACGTTCTTTGATTGAATTTTGTGTAAAAATTAATTAACGTTGATTATATATTAAAAATGGCAAAAAATAAATAATGTAAAAATGTATAACTTTAGGAAACGCAAAGAAATTTCTAGCATGAGAGATAAAACAATCAACTTCACTAGACTCAAATTTTCATTACGTTTCTCTTATATTCTATTACTTGAAACGTTCACGTAAATACAATTTATGCATAGTTTTGTATAACCTAGTCCATTTTATTAGTTTTTTTTATATTATTTTGACTTCTTAAGCTATTTTAATCAATTAATTGAATTTAGCTAGCAAAGATACCTTTTTTCTCACCTTAAATAAAAGTGCTGAAAGACCTCAGGTCTATAGCCCAGACGGACTATCACTATTTATTTATTTGTATGTTAAATGTTATTATGTATTGTAAATGTGTCCAAATAAAGATTATTGTATATATAATTGAATTGCAAATTTAAAGAAATATTGGATTATTTTAATTTGCATTAAACTGATTATTATTTTTTTAGAGATCCCACAATCACATGGATATTAGATGATGAACTAATTCCACACTAGTTAGCGTTGCACATAACGAAATTAAATTGCGAAGTAATATGTTGGTAGCACATAATGGATGCGACTGTGTCGAGCTCAATAATTATTACAGGAGCTTTTGAATATGAATTAGGCAAATTTACTGGAAATCCTATGCCAGCTTCTTAAATTAATTAAAATTAATTATTTTGCAACACCTCATCGCTTCACAAAGGGCGCATTTGCTAATTAAATCATACCTAATACACACAATGGCAGTCATAATTAATTGCTGCAACAGATGAATTCATTACTTACACCTACAGTCGAGCTGTATAAACTTCAACCATACACAAACAAAAATATTAATAGAAATGCACAAATGAAAAGTTTATTATGTTAATAAATGAAAATACATTCTATCAGTGTTTTAAAGTGGGTAGCTCTCGGAAAATATCTATTATATAATTTACTTAGTAAGTAGAGGGACGTAAAAATGGGGTTCTATTTTTCTACTCTATTCTTCTATTTCTACTTGTCGAAGGAACACAATAAGAAACTAAAATTATATACAATTTTTCTATAGAGTAAGGTAAAACCAATGATAATGTTTGCTAGGCTTTCACTTTGTGATCCATATTTTATTTAAAGATAATTTTTGCAACAAATAGACTATAAAAATTGGTTCACACGATATGAAGGCATTAATTATTTCTTTTAGTACTGACTAACAAAAAGTATTAATTAAAACAATTTGTACATTGTCCAATCTTAAATTAATAAACTTGTCTTAACAACAATAAGAGCAACAAATTCAGCATTTTTATAAAACTAATTTTGAATATATAAATATATCTTTGTCTGTTAGAAGTTTAAACTGCAAAATTGTGGAGAATTTATAATCTATTCATACCAACAAATTTAAAATTTCTATTATAATAATTATGAGCTTATATCTTCGTGTATTTGAAGTTTAAACAATAATATCGTTCATAATTTACAATGTATTTATAAATACGAAATATATATCATGTGATTTTAAAATATATATATTGAAACGTTTTTTCTACGTTTCGAATGGGCGTGAAATTATTGCCTTGATTTATTTAAAACTGTTTATTTATGTGCACGCTTTATCTATCGTGCATTATTATTTATGTCAGTTTATATTTTTACACATGCATTAGTTTATTTGTTTACATTTACTAGCGCACCTCAGACAGAAGCTGTTTGCTTGTTTGAGGCCCAATATATTTACATAGCGCCGAATAATCTAGCAAACTCAGTATGAATTATTCCCGTGGTTTCTGGATTTATTCAGAACCGTCAAATGTGCTATTAACAGTTTTGTACTTTTATCAGCTTGGATAATAATTAATTACAATAGAGATTTTACTATTAAAATTAAACGTTTAATTTTTTAGGCGTTTACTTTGTGTTTGTGGTACATTTTGAATATACGGGAAAAAGAAAACATGATCACTTTGTAAATAAAAAGTGGTAAAACAAAATGATCCTCTTTTCTTTCTATTAAAATTATTTTAATCTCATAATAGGAAGAACATATAAATAACTGGTCTAATTTATGAAATATTAAAGTTAATTCTAAATAACCACTTAAAACCTATGAGAAACTGTATATAACGGCAAAATTTTCTGAAACAAGGAAACAACTGCAATAGTTTCTTTAAAGTTCAAGTTCTTACATGAAAAGTGGCGTATTTTCGGATTTGGCAGGTTTACTGTTAATAAAACTCAATGTAAATTATAGTCTAGATTGATTTACAGAAAAAATGAAAGTCTAATCAAATTTTCGGTGTAACTGTAAGTTGAATAAATTTCAAAACTAAAAATTAAAACAAATAATAGAAATAACTTTCTTAGTATTACATTTTTATCAAATTATAGTGATTTAAATATAAATCGTGTATACTATTTTACAAAGCATTAAAGAGCGGAGCTAAATACTATAAATTGTCGAATCTTTAAATTGCTACATAAAAAATTGTAACTCTTCTAGAAATAAAAATGGCTCCAGTTAAAACTAAAATTAGTTGCCTGAAATGTGACATTTTTTGGAAAATCGTTTGTAGGATCTTTATACAAGAAGACAAATTAATAAAACTATTGCGATTTATTAGATACCTAATTATACTTTAAAATTGCTATTCAGGAAAATTGAATTCATTTGACTGAAAGGTGACTTTTTGTGGAAAAAAATAAGGTACATAAAAATGGCGGGCAATAAAACATAAATTTGCTGTTATTAAAACACGTTAGATTTGACTTTCTTCACAATTTATTTTGTATTTACTAGACGTACATTTCGAGCATTGAGTTGTGTC
Source organism: Ontholestes murinus (assembly GCA_963969525.1). Lineage (NCBI taxonomy): Eukaryota > Metazoa > Arthropoda > Insecta > Coleoptera > Staphylinidae > Ontholestes > Ontholestes murinus. Next base: position 16,379,073 of record OZ018398.1, read on the forward strand.
TTCTACTTATGGCATTTAATACAGTTTTTGTTGGGAAATTAAGAATTTTATTTTTTTCTGAATTGTGGAGGATTTTGTATTCGTTTTTGAACGAATCGTAGTATGTACCTTGTAGAGTAATTCATCCCAGTTGGTTAGTGTGGAGGATTTGCTAAATTTTAAATGTAGTTCGCAGGCGGACATTTCAAGTTGAGCTCCTTTTTTGTGTAGATATCCGTTTTCAAAATTGAGCCATTTCACTTTCATGTCATTCATGTCGCAGATAAAGGAAACGGAATCGTCATAATTAAAAAAATCAGATTACATAGAGAACGGCAATCATTTCCTAAAATCAGACTCCTATATAGAATTGTCAAAAAATCCTATCAGTAATTATATCTAAATAATCAATAACGCTCTTAAACTTCCCACATCTTTAATCAACAAAAATAATATTTACCAACTAAAAATGAAAAATCCTAGTCTTCCAAGATTTAAATTGCCTTCCCAAAATTCATAAGCCAGGTAAAAAACTTAGACCAATAGTATCTAATAAAAATTCACCTACAAACAAATAAGCAAAGTGGCTTGTGAATAAATTCAAAACATTAAAAATAGATAATGATCGATGGGTAAAAAATTCAAAGATTTTACGAACAAATTAAAAAACTTTAAATTAAAACCCAAGCATACCGATAAATAAAACGTTAGATATACTCAATAAATTATTAATAGATAATCATTTTCCAGAGGATGGAATAACTCAATACCTCAAACTTACAGAAATAGCCATGAACTGCAACGCGTTTCAATTCAATAATAAATTCTATAAACCAACTTTTGGCACTGCAATGGGCAATCACCTTTCCTTGCAAATATATTTTTAAACTATCTAGAAAAACAAGCCGCAAATTCAATTCCAAATTCCAAAATGCTGGTTCCGTTACGTTAACGATATTTTTCGCAATAGTAAAAAACGATTTTAACACCGACTCCTTCTTGTCAACTTTAAATAATTTATATCCGATTATTCATTTCACCTTTAAATCAGAAACTAATAACAACTCCCTTTTCTAAATTACTAGAGAAAATAACAAATTAGATTTTAATATTTTCAGAAAACCCGCACATACCTTCAATTACATCCATGCAGATTCAGCCAGCCTCATAAAACATAAACTTCAGTCTTCAACAGCATGTTTTTCAGAGCAGTCAATTTACCTCTGTCTGAATCGAACAAAAAATCTGGATTCAATATCATTTTTAAAATTTCCAGATCTCTAAATTATAGCTTAAATACTATCAAAAAGATTCAGAACAGACATTTAAATAAACAAAAAATTCATAACGCCTCACGATTGACACCTATTAAAGAAATAACGGAGAAATTACGTCAAATTATTACACTCACATCAGTCAGGTCAACAACTCAACGAACTTTTCAGACAATACAACCTCACACCGGCTCTTTATGCGACAACAACTCAATCCACTCAAAGTAGCAACTTTAATAAATCAACGATTTGGAAAAATTCGGAATTTATTCAATCAAATGCTCCTATTGTGATAAAATTTATACTGGCCAGACGCAAATAAATATAATAACTCATTTCAAAGAACATTCATACCATACGAAAAATCAAAATGCGAAAAAATCAGCACATGATTACCACGGTACATAAATTTTCAATAGGGAATATAAAATTATTAAAACACTCAACGGATAATAGATTAAATATGTTGGAAGCCATAGAAATGAGAAAACACAAAAATAACTTGTAAAATTTTGATCTAGGCCCACTGGATAATCCGCTGTTGGAGACAATCCATATTAAAAATTCCCAAATCTAATTCTATTACCAACATAAAATGTATTAATATAAATAAGCCACCCTTTTTAGCTATTGATAATGAGCACTTAATGCTCGAAATGTACATCTAGTAAATACAAACAAATTGTTAAGAAGGTGAACCAATAATATAAATAGAAATTTGCTTACTGAAATTAGACTTTCTATAGAAAATTATATGTAGAATCATTATACCATAAGACCAATAAATGAAAGTATTGTGAGTTATTTGGTACACAAATATGCTTTAAAATTACTACTTATAAATAATGTATCTTTTTTAGAAATATAAATACCCGGCAATAAAACTGAAACATATAGGTAATAGGTAAAAAATTAATAAACACTTAGTTCGTTTCACTGATTTCATTATACATAAATAAATAAGCTTAGCTAATTTCACACTCACTACATAATTTTTAGAGGTAAAAATATAGTAAGTGTGTTAATTTATGGTTCATCATGAATTACCACGTAGTAACGATCGCAACTATTCTTATGATTCAACTAGTTTCATTTGTTACAGCATTATCAAAAACTTGTTGACTAAAATGTGACTCTTTGTAGAAAGTCAAGTGTAGAATATTTACTGAAATGTGACTTATTGAAGAAAATCGTGGGAAGAATTCTCACAGTATAAGGCATATTAATGAAACTTTTGTAAGTTATTAGGTACATAATCATACATTAAAATTTCTACTTAGCAAAATTATATCTTTTGAGAAATAAAAATGACGGGCGATGAATCTCAAATTTGTTAACTGAAATAAACCTTTTTGTAGAAAATCGTATGTATTCCAGAAGGCAATTAAATGAAACTATAATAAGTTATCATGTAAGTACATCATTGTATTTTAAAATTACTGGTTAAGAAAATTGTATATTTTTTACAAATAAATTAGGAGAGCGATAAAACTGAAATTTGTTGATTAAAATGGGAGTTTTATTGTAGAAAATCGAGTGTAAAATATTTATACCAGAAGAAAAATAATTGACAATATAGTGATTTATTAAGAACGGGGTTACACTTCAAAATAATTACGTAGAATAATTTTAGATTTTTAGATGGCGAATGCTTAAATTGAAATTTGTTCATCGAAATTTGACTTTTAGTAGAAAATCATGTGTAGAATCTTTAAACCAAACAAAAGATAAAAAGAAAGAAAAATAAAGTCTGTTCTTGAACCTTTAGAGATAGATATTTAACCAATTAAAATGTTTCGTGTTGACTCCAACAAATCTAATAATTCAAAATCTAAACCGATCAAAATTATTCTAAATAATCTTGATACTGTTAATCAAATCACAAAACAAGGAAACTAAAGGATAATACTATTAAATTCAGAGAATCGAATATTCAAATAAAACATATTTTAGGGATTCCCAAAATCGTCAAATCGAGTGCTAACGGAAATGTGTGTGCGTGATCATGATATTTCTGATAGTCAATTGAAGCTAATGAACTATACAATCTTTACGGAAAATAGAAACCATAGTTCTAGTAAGAAAATTAGTGGTGGTGTTCTAATCGCTGTTCATAACAATTTTATTAATGAACGTTTTTGTATTTAAATAATTCTGTAGAACAGTTATTTGTTGATATATCACACGGTTAGGTCAAGCTGGTTTCACCGAATTTCCCAATTGATAAATATGAAGCATTTTGCGACACAATTGATAGAATGACAGAGAACTTTGTTAATTATAAACTTTTAATCTGTGGTGATTTTAATATTCCTGACCTTGGATTGGTACACATATCTACCAATCCAGAACCAGCCAAATTAATCATATCTCGTCTTGGCTACTATAATTTATTTCATACTTGTTCTGTTCCTAATGAAAATAACGTTTTCCTTGACTTAGTATTTGCATCCCCTGTATGTACCGTAAGTCAAGCTATTGATTATTATTAATATTGCGTATAAGCCATCACCATATATCATATTGCACTACAACGAAATTTACCGAAACAACCAAACCTCACCTTTATGATGAATTCATTCATGACTTCTCTAAGGTCAATTACTTTGCAATCAACCTTCATTTAGTATCTATTGACTGGATCAATGTATTAGCTGGGGGAAATATTGAATGCAGGTTAAATCAATTTTATACTGTAGTCTATGACATCATCAATACATTTGTACCAGTTAAGCGTATTACGTTAATTCATATCCTTCCTGGTTCAGTAAAAAAACTCATTAAAATGATTAAAGATAAGAAGATCACGCTCAAAAAATACAAATGTCACCTAACATCCAATCAATTTTTGTTAGAGAGTCGGTTAACCAAAATTCTTTCCCCAAGAATAAAACTAGATGGGATACCATCAGGGCCGCAAGAGCTACTGAATTTCATAGAATGGATACCCTCATAAATTTTAGTCTTTGCGACGTACCATGCAACGCAAAAAGATTTGCACACTCCTGACCATTCTTGTTAGTAATCTCACTATAATACATAGATAGTGAGATTACTAACAAGAATGGTCAGGAGTGTGCAAATCTTTTTGCGTTGCATGGTACGTCGCAAAGACTAAAATTTATGAGGGTATCCATTCTATGAAATTCAGTAGCTCTTGCGGCCCTGACGGTATCCCATCTAGTTTTATTAAATCATGTATTTGCAGTCTCACAACCCTATTACTATTATTTTTTAACTCTTCTTTGAGATATGGTAGCTTTCCAGAATTATGGAAAAGAACATATCTAAGACCAATCTTCAAATCAGGTAGAATCACGGCGTAGGCGATTAATAGCGCAATTTTCTACTTATTACTGTTAGTGTTTTACGTATAAAGTGTTTCATTATTAATAAAATGTATTAAAATCCTTTAGTTCGTTGTAGAAAATTAAGTAATTTATTTAAAAATAAAGAATTTCGTGAATCTACAACAATGAGTTTTACTAAGCCTACAAAACAAATTAATGTTGAAACAACTAATTCTCTAGCTAATACCTCGAGGTATTAGCTAGAGAAGTAGTTGTTTCAAAATTAATTTGTTTTGTAGTCTTAGTAAGACTCATTTTTTCATTATTTAATTTTAAGTTAGTAGTATACTTTTTTTGTATTTTTACATTTACATGTATAACTTATATTTATAAAAAATATATGTGTGTATATTTTTTAACTACCAAAATGATCTCTATTACATTTTGTTGTGTAAATGTTTAGTGGGTTTTTTAGATATATTTTCCTTCTTCTGGAGGTTGCTTTCTATTTTGAAATCTAACAATTCAAAACATTTTTACTGTTGTTGAAAAACGAATAAAAATTAGGAAAATGGAATGTATTTATCTTTAAAATTTTATTCAAAACGAAACAACAAAACAAATCAAATTTGGGCATAAAAGGCCAAAATGAAAAATGTCAAAAAAGGTTCTTTTCATAGAATATCTAAAAACCCTTAAAATAATGTCTAATTTAAATAGAAATGTAATTGTTAATTTGAATATTTCTTACTTTATATTTATGATGTTAATACAAATATACATTTAATTTTCTAACACAAAATTGTACGGTTCAAGTTATCCAGGTTTGTCCAATTAAATCGATTGTAGTTTTGTATAATTATTATTAAACACATATTTTCTTATGTTATATTAAAAAATTGATTTTAATCTCATGACATAATACCTACGTAAAAGTATTGCATAATTTTATAATCTAATAACATATGACTTTTTGTAAAGTTTAACCTATTTGTTATATAAAATAAGTAAATTCATAGGCTAATAATAATACCAATTTTAATAACAATCCTTTACCGATTAAAATTTAAAAAAAATATATTAATTTGGATTTGATTTTGAAAACGAAAATTTTAGAAAAATCTACACTTTAATATTCTTATACAAACCTGTGCCTTGACTTGAAAGAATAAATATCCCTAATTAAAATCCTCGACTTTTCAGAACGAAATTAGCCCAAGGGGATGCGCAAAAAAAAAACACACAGGGGTCCCAACAAACTTGTCACAGTTAAAAAACGCCTAAACACTAGCATGGAAGGCGTTTCAGAAAAATGAACACGAAATTAAAAGTTTGTAATTAAAAGCTACAAGCAATATATCTTCTTTATTGCCGGCTCTCCGGTCCACGGTTTTTTCACTTTATTCGAAGCAATTACGATAATTATATTTGGTATCATTTCGGCCCTTTCGCTTATTAATTACAATTACTTGTTGGGCATAATTGAGTATTAAATTACGAATTTTAATTAATCGCCGATTTAGGAATCTGAAGAAATAACAGCCGCGTGGAATGCGTTTAAAACGTGAATATCTCGATTTAATCTTGAATATTTTAAAATTGTTGATTTAAATAATAAAAAGATGATTTGATTAGGTTTTAATCCGAGTATAATTAAACCTTCTCCTTATTAGAAGTAATTATTTCTTTATAAAAAAAAACTAACAGTATTAAATTTTAATTTAATATATTGTCTATTTAACAACAGGGAAATAAAAAGTTCATATGAATTTTAATAATAAATATGATTCTTAATTAGAAGGTTATTTAAATACTTGTATTTGTTTAACTATTCACTAATAGGAGTGAAACAAAACCAAGTGTTTAATTCACACGGGTTAAATGAGAATTTAATTCACCGTATAAATTATTCTTTTACCACCTACGAACGGTCGTAACCATCATGATGATTAAATGATGAATTACTCTACAATACACTCGAATTACATTACGAATTGAGAAGTATTTAAAGTTAAACAAAAGCAAATAGTTTAAATAGTTCGAAAAGAAAAACAAAACTCGGTATTCACAGGTTGTACACCAAACTCTTAAAACTAATGTACGTAAAAGAAATTAAATGATCAAATCCGTAGTTGTAAAAAGAAAGCAAAACGTGTATTCAAAGTGATAACATGTAATAAAAAATATTGATGTTAAGCTATGACATATTAGTTTAAATAAACAAGTATGTACACGAGTATCTCCTTTGAAATGCGATGTAAAAACTCAAATAGAGTGGATAGCACTACTTCGTTAATCCTCACGTACCATCGGAACATCACTAGATTATTCATGCCTGTTGTAATTTTGAGGATATTTGAGTGTTTCCCATGCAACAAAAACGTCCGCGGTTTTATTTCCGAAAATAGGAAGCTAATGAACGTATGCGTGCCACCCGGAATTCATTTCAATTGTCGACAGCCAGATATGGAATACTAACGAAGTCATGTATTTAATGAATGCACTCGTGGGTTTAATAGCTTCAAATCGTAGCTGTACGTGTAGTCATAAATGTATTTCCTCAAACGCAAGCAATAATTATCAATTTTAGGAATGTAACGTTTTCATTCATAAATTATATTAAAATTATAATTATTTACTATGATATATATATATATATATATATATATATATATATATAACGTATGGTATCCAATTAATTAATGTGATAGTGTTACGCATCCACACTTACATTAGCGCTCGCTCTCTCACATATGAATATATACAGAATTTGGTATCCAATCCTGTACAGAGTATTCCATTAGCGGTTGTGAACTCGTACAATGCGCCGAGTTATGAGCCCCCAGAATAAGCAAAGACCTGCCACCAAATTAACATCCATTGCCAGTATGCGGTTGTCAGGCAAGAAGTTGGTCGTAGATGTGTTCATGGTGTAGAGTTAATTTTCCAATCTGGTACACAACAATCATCCCAAACAATAAGCTCATCTACTCTCTACATCATATTAATGATAATAATTTTCGTGCAGCGACCAAATAAAGGAATCGCTCGTACTCTGGTAATTACTGTTTTCACTAAAGTCCACTAGTGTGAAATGGAATGTATTTGTTTTAGATATTTATTGCGTCGCGTGTTATTAAACTGAAAATTTATTATTATAATCTTCTACAGAGAATCTTCTTAAATGTATAAATAATATAAGTAAAGGCAAATTAATTTAATTTTACTATGAAAAATAAATAGTTACCAAAATGAAGTATAGTGATTATGCCTGATATTTTCGTTCAATATTAATAATAACAATAATAATATATATGCAATACATATGCCACAATTTCACTATTTTTTGTTAAGAAAGATTTCTTATTGTTTTAATCAAGTTATATGCATGTTACATGGAGGAAACGCATCTTTACATAAACACACCCGCATATTGTTACGTTTTGCGCTCTGTCCATTAATTGTTTCAATGTATGACATGTTAATTTAGTTTAGTCTGGTCTGAACCTTGTAATCAAGCAGTAAATGAAATACGCGTCGTTTTCATTTAAAATTCTTTTTTTAAAAACCGTTCCGGAAACAGTTTAACATAATTGGCGCAGTCGGTAGGATCCGGTATCAATTGAGAATCAATAAACTAATCGAGAAACGATTCTATTGGTATCAACTCCTTATACCCGACCTGAGAAACGAAAACTTCTAGAAACAACAGAGGATTTCATGAAGTAATTGTTGCAGTTCAACCGAACAAACAAATAACATCGATTCAAAAAGGACGACACGAAAGAAAAAAAAGAGTGGAGAAGTTCAACGGCAACATACCGCGACGCGATCGTTTGCACAAGATTATAAGGTAAGACATGTTAAATTTCGTTAATTTGTATAGGTAGGGTACCAAGCCATTTGCACTATTTTCTAAAATAATAGATTATTTGGAAAGTTTGTTTAAACACTTAAAATACAAAATAAATAAAATCTGGAATAATTAAGTAGATTATTTGATTCAATAACAATTGAGGAAGATTCAACAAATCAACCAATAATGACTACTGAAAATAATAATTCAGTAAAATTGCATTTTTTTAAATAAAATTAGACACAATACCATGCTTTGAAGGAAATGAACATGAAATAAATACTTCCTTTCGTGTTTGCGATGCCATCCATGCGAAATATAATTCAAGAGATGAATTAAAAATAGTAGTTATTAACACCATTTTTAATAAATTTAAAGGTAAAGTCAGACAAATTTTAGCACCTAGAGATGACCTTAACCCTTAAATGCATAATGTTGTAGTTCTGCAACGCTTTTTATTTTTATCCTGTGGTGCTGATGGTCATCAGGGCAACTAAAATGTAAAAGTATGCAGTGTGCTTGCTGTGCGGAAATTAGCGTCAAGCTCATGTGTTCGAAGTGTATTTACGTGGTGTAGTGTTTTGTAAGGTTTTCTACATATTGTGCGGCTCTACAGGAACAGAATACCGACATTAGAAAAATATTTTGTGATAATTAGGTATGTTATCTTTATACTCTTCATAAAAATTACGTGTAAATTAATTTCGCATCATAATAATTCATTGAAAATTTTTCTTGATTTAGTTTTTAGCACTTGTGCTAAAATTAATATAACTGCTTCTAATGATCTTCTGTGCAAAAATTCTATGCATCATATCGCCTATGATATTGATGTTAACGTTTTAATGGAACAACGTAACTTAACCATCAATGATAAAATTTACGACTTTAAAAGAGGCAACTATAGTGCTATTAATATTGCTCTTGCTGAAGTGGATTGGGATTTGGTTTTTGTAAATAAAGATCTGGATAGTGCTCTTGAAATGTTTTATCTAATATTATCAGATCTGATTGAAATGTATGTTCCGGTTAAAACTATCTTTAGTTCGCGATACCCGAAATGGTTCAACAGTGAACTTATAAGTTTAACTAAAGAAAAAAACGGGCACACTTATTATATAAACAATCTGGCGATATTAATGACTATGAGAATTTCAGAGTTTTGCGCGAGAAGTGTTCATCCTTAAGTAGATCCCTTTTCAAATCGTTTATTGATGAAATTGAAGAGGACATTAGATGCAATCCGAAGAATTTTTGGAGTTTTGTCAAAGGAATGAAGAATTCAACAGGTGTACCCGCAGCTATGAGTTTTGAAGACAGGATATTCGACAACGGGCAAGATATAGCTAACGCTTTCGCTTCATTTTTTTCTTCTTCTTATTGTGTAAATGTGACTAGTATCCCTAAATTCAATTTTATTAATAAGGTTAATTTTTTGTCATGTTTGCATATTAATTTGGAAGACGTGTTTAATGAAATTTTAAAATTGTCTAATAAATTTAATTGTGGTCCGGATGGTATTTCAGGTTACTTCCTTTTTAATTGTGTATATACTCTTTCTAAGCCTATTCACTGGCTATTTGAACAGTCAGTATTTTTAGGTTACTTCCCTCAATATTGGAAAAAATCTTTTATCATTCCTATTCACAAAAAAGGGGTAAAAAACCTAATTGACAATTATCGTGGTGTTACCGTACAATCTTTTATTCCTAAAATACTAGACAAGCTTATTTCTATACAGTTTCGATACTTAACTCGGAATATCATTGTAGATAATCAACATGGGTTTCTTGATGGTAGATCTACTATCTCTAATCTTTTATGTTTTGAGAATTTTATATTAAAAAGTTTTTCTGAGCTTAAACAAGTCGATGCTGTATACACTGATTTTGCTAAAGCGTTTAACCGTGTGGACCACAAGATATTAAATGCTTATGGATTTTCATCTCAAATAATTAACTGGATAAATTCATTTTTATCAAATCGCTCTCAGATTGTTAAACTTAATAGCCACACGTCTTTCGAAATTGATGTATGTTCTGGCGTGATTTAAATATTTTATTTGAGTGGTGTTTAAAGAACAATTTATTTTTGAATATATAAAAATGTAATTCAATCTCATTTTCAAGAAAAAATAGTGTAATTTTCTTTGACTACTCGATTAACCTTGAGCAGTTGGAAAGAGTCTATAGTATTAAAGATTTAGGGGTTGTGTTCGATTCTAAATTGTCCTTTAAAGATCATATTAATTCTTTTGCTAACAAAGCATTTAAAATATTAGGCTTTATTTTTAGAAATAGTTATAGTTTCGGACCATACGCGCTAAGAACTCTTTATATATGTTTAGTAAGATCAAATTTAGAATATACATCTGTAATTTGGTCTCCTCAGTATAACTGTCATATATTAGCGCTAGAGAAAGTACATCGCAAGTTTCTTTTTTATATGTTCCGTAGATTTGATGTTGCTGGTGTTTCAGTTGCCGATTATTCCTTTCTTTGTATTCATTTTAACTTGGAAACCTTGAAATTTTGTAGAATTATGTTAGATATGTGTTTTCTGCATAAATTAATTTCGGGTAATATTAATTGTTCTGAAATACTGGCTTCATTAAATTTTTCAGTAAGTTCTACTTACATAAATATACGGCGTAAACCCTTATTTAGATTACCAACAGTACGCACTAATTATGATTCAAATAATCCACTTTTTAGATTTATGAGTGTACCTAATGATTTAAATCATAATAATAATATTGATTTGTTTGGTTCTAGTCTGTCTAAGTTTAAATCAGAACTCAAAAGAATTGCATTTCAATTTTGATATATGTTCGATCATAAGTTTACTGTTAGTTGTATTTTAATTTTATGTTTCATCATGAATTATGTTATTTCTAATGTAAAAGGTGATTCCGTTTAATAAATATATTATTATATTATTATTATTAAAATTCGATGTTGCATTTCTATATCATGCACTAATGCCAACTTTGTGAGGAATAGTCAAGGGAACTGCTTTTTCTTCTAGATCATAGAAAAAGTGACATTTATTGGCAGTGATGGAATCAGAAATGTGTGTTGGATCATGAAAAACTTATTAATTTGCTGGATATGCCATATGACAGTATAGATGGAGATAGTGATAGTGACAGTGAGGAGTTTCCGTTATAATCTCGCCATGATGTTCTATCGCAGGATCATTCAGATGTGGAAATTCCTGCAGGGAACTGTCAAGAAATATTACCCTCTGAAGCAGAAATAAATAACAATACAGTAGGATTGTCGAAAAAAGAGATATTCAAGAATAAGTCCTGGAAGAATGAAAATTTGTGTACTGATGATTCTGAAACATTGTTTTTAAGAGATATTACACCTGAAAAAGTTTTGAATTTAGAAACTCCTTTTAAATATGTTTCATGTTTTTTTACAGAAAGTCTTATTCAACTAATATGCGAAGAAAGTGTCATATACTCTGCACAAAAAGATCCGCGTAAACCCATGAATCTCACGAAAGCTGAACTTAAGATTTCGATTACGTTATCAGTTTCTAATGTTACTAGGTGTAGGGATATGTAGCACCCAATTGTAGATAGTAACTTGATGAGAAATACCATGTCAGTGAATAACTTTGAGTCTATTAGAAGCATTCTTCACTTTGCTAACAATGAAATAATTGCCCCTGACGGAAATAGCAATTATGATAAGCATTATATAATTCGACCTATAATAGCAATAATTAATCAATGCGTCGATTCTTAAAAAGGTAAGATACCCTTGTTGAGGAACAGATCTGTGCTAAAAAACAAAGCACAACCTTAAACAGTATAATCCAAAGAAACCGAAAAAGTGGGGACACAGGAAGGGAAAATCTAATCCTAGGAAATGAGCCCGACCTGGGGAAACCATAAAATATATTTCGATAATTATTTTTCTCTGCTACTTCTGCTCTACTTGAAGCAAAAAAGCCTATTTTACCTAGGAACGGTGAAAAGAAATAGAATTCCAAACTGCAAACTTCCTAGAGGTGAAGAAATGATCAAGAAGGAAAAGGATCAAAAGGATCAGAATACATGAGCAAGGTTGATAATTTCAAAATGTCCTAAACAATTTAGAAGGGCAATAAGTGCGTGACATTGGTCATCATTCACTCTATGTGGGAAGGAACTGATGAGCACAGCAAAAAGATTTAACAGGAAATCCAAAACAAGTGAAGTAAGAAATAAACTGTGTGTTATTTTCATTTACGAAATCCAAACATTATGAAGTAGTGCCATGTCCTATCACAGTGAATATTATAAATACCAAGCAAACCACAACTAAAAAAATCGACGAAAACAAACAATTCATACCTCGTGCGTAGAAATACAAATAAAAATACCATAAATTAAAAAAAAAAACAATTAACTTATCAAAGAATCAAATTATATTTGACTCTCATAATTCTACAAATAATGGCATAATGAACTATACAAATTTATTTGAGAACAGCAAACAACGAACTTACTGTAATATTCCAATAAGTTATAATGAAGACGAAATTTTGAAAACTTTAAAAGAAATTATACAATCAAACATTAAAACAACTATTTAATCTAAAGATAAAAACATGGAACGAGACAATATACAAATTACTACACACAATTTCGATGACACTCTACGATTGAAAGTAAGCAATAAAATGTTAGCAGATGTCGAAGAATAAAATCAACAAAACACCGAGGAATTAACGAAGTATATAATTCATTAAAACATATTATTGGCCGAATATGGTAAAGGTTATTAGAAAATATATTAACAATTGCGAAATTTGTAACGGTAGCAAAAATGACAGAAATTCCCGGAAACTTCCAGTAGCACTGACATCCACACCAACCAAACCATTTCAAATAATCCACGTGGATTAACTTTTTGTACAAAAACATACTATTCTCACTATTGATAAAACGTACTAAGAAGCTTACTAATTTGTTGCCAGATTGCAATAATCCTGAGACCTGAGTACTAGTAGAGGAGGATCTTGAAGTAACCTTCATAAATAATTATATCACACCATTAGAATTAGGATGTTTGTTTATAATATTAAGGCTACACATAAGTTAGTACATATACGATTTTATTAATTTTCTTTACTTAATTGACTATATTACTTTTCAATATTATAGTATATTTATGATCGTGAAAGATAATGACTACTGATTAAAAATAATCGGAACAAGCAAAATATCAAATTGAAAATCTAAAAATCAGTGTATATAATATAATACCAATCAATAGAAATAAAAGATCAGTTTTTACTTTCCCTATATAGAATATATGGGAAATCTATAGATGCCTAAAAAATATATTAAAGATCTCGTAGTCATTTGCTGATTACTTTTCCTCCATATACTGTTGACCACACATTTATTATATATCACTAAATATATAGCACATAACTTAGATAAGAAGATAAAAGTTGATGTATTGTATATAGACTTTCCAAAGGAATTTTGACCCATAAAATAAATATGTTATATTTATTGAAATTTGGTTTCAGCTCGAAATTAACCTCATAATTTAATTCGGTTAATGAGGTACCCAAGGGATTGAAGATTAAAACAGTGCTTTTCGTTTTATTTATAAATATAAAATCAATATCATCTGTAATAGAAAGTGATTTGCTTTAAGAAGACTTATCTCAAATTTCCAAGTAAAAAAAACTTAATTCCCTAAATTTTAACATAAATAGATGCAAGTGTATGTCCTATTGTATATATCTAATCTTATTTTGTCTTCACTCAAGCTGAATGCAATTCCTAAAAAAAGAGTACAGACATTTGAAACTTTTGGACGTAATATTTGATAGAAAAATTACATTTTTAAAGCAAATAACTCGTATCACAAAAACTGCACTGCAGATGCTTCTGTAGCTGTTATTAATAAGGAAACAATATTATAATTTTTATATATTTGGTTAGTTTTGAGCTCTTCAGTTTTCTAACACACGTAAAATATATAGGAAATCTTTTGCTAACGGATTTCCAACTGCTTAAATAATATAGTTCGTTTCATTAAATTTGCAATCAATTTTGATATACAAAAGTGCAATAGTTTCTTTCCAAAAATTTGCTACCAAAATACCTTTTGGTTTGATCAAATTGTAAGCCACATATTAAAAATGTTTTTATCTAAATCTCCAAATTATCGCCCGGCTAAGCCAAATACGACCAACTCGATGCAGTAATATTAATATTTAAATTGGAAAAAGTAGTGAATGCAACTGTTTCGTTCTATCTTTAATTTTTTTAAGTAATTAATGCACTTAACTTCTCCCAATTTGAAAATTTTATTCCATCAAGAAAATAGGGGAACGAGTATCGAATATAATATTTTAACTGAAGGCCTTTAAGTTTTGTTTGAATTGCATCGCAAAGCTTGATATCATATTTTATTTTACGTTTATTAACGTACGAAGAGATGTTTTAGAAGGATAGACAAGTTCTTATCCATCTGTACATGCCCACCATATAGAAACATTTCGAAATCCAACCATAATTTCAAAGGTTAAACTGTTTCTTGTTTTACCACCAACTGCCCTGCATATAGAAATGTTGCACGAGCTATAATATCAATGTGAAGAATTAATATTTAGCTATGCATTTATTATTTTAATCTACTTTCATTAAAAATGAATATCTGTTTTTATAAATAAATCACTATTAAACCTAATAAAGAACATTCGTTTAAATATCAATTCATAAAAATAAAGTGACTTAGTACATTATTCTAATTGCTCAAAAGAATAATTTGAAAAATATGGCGATGTGGCCAATAAACCACTTGTGCAGTCATTATATTAACCTTTAAAATTAAGTTTTATAAAAATTTCATATAAATTATAATATTTAAAATTTAATTTTAAGTTTTATCTTGTTTATAAAAAAGCAAATGGAAAATATAAAAAAGGCACTTGAGTAACTCACTTACAATTAATGATATGACACCAAATAATTAAATGAAAGTTTCATCTGTAAACCCTTTTAGATTTAAGAAAGAAACATCAAGGAGAATGTATATTATAATAAAAAATAAACGGAAAAGCCCATGTTGCTTACTTTGCGTCGGGGCCTGTAATGTTAATTTAGAACTGTCGCTATGTAATTCCGTTACTGGAGAACTTGGGCATTAAATCCATTAATTTAGTTGACAAGTAACAGTTGAAGCTACATATGAATGGGGGCTTAATTTTAAATCATATTATTTTGCCCGTACTTTTGTTGCATCCTTCAATGAAACAAAATGTTACTACGGAATTTATAATCCTTTAGTTCTCCGTTCAAGTAAGAGTCACCTTTAAGGTGAAATCGTATTCTAAACGTAACACTGATTTAGATGTCATCTTAATGGTGATATCCTTATAAAATATAGCTATACATTTTTAACATCTTGGAATAATAAAAATAAAAAGTTCAATATGACAATGAGAATTATGTGATTTCAGTAATGCACTTCAGCGATCGCAAAATAGATTTACTGGAAGCTCTTAAAATTAATAAGGCTATGAATAATTTTTCCGTCCTTAATGACCAGACCGATTTAATCACTTAATAAAACACTGGTATAGTGTGCGGTTTCAAAAAATAATTTATTGTACTACGATAATTGTTTTTATAATAGAGTTTCAACAAGTAACGGCCTCGTCTATTCAATAGACCGATTTAATGTATTCTTCTCTTTTTGTGAGTATATAAACATCACTATAAATTTAAATACTTAAATTACTTCAAGGTTTCGTTATTTGTAGTATTTTCGTTATACCCAATTGAGTTTTTAATATAATTATTATCTACTTTCTTTCAATAATACAGTAAATATAGATTTTGGATACTTTATTTCCTAATAGAAGAGTGATATATTTTTCTTTTCAACGCGTTACATCATTTAATCACATTTTACCTAATATTTCTACTTATCTCCAACCTTTTGTATGTTTATATTTTTTATTTTGGTAGTTAAAATATTTTTCTTTTATTGTGTCATGCAGTCCTTTATATATTAAATTATTCAATACAAATTTTAGCATATGTCAGTATTAGTACTAAGGAGAAAAGGGGATACAATTAATATTTTATGTGTTTGTGTTATAAGTATTATGAAGAATATTTAAATCGATTGTTTATGTTTAATAACAACAATAATAAAGGAAACGTTTCTTATAAATTTGTTTTTTAAATTTATTGATAGAATCTACTAGGGCTTTGATTCATCCCGGGTCACAACAAGACAAAACGAACAAGCTCGTGATTAATTCAAAAGATGTATCTAAAATGCAATTTAAGGTGTAATTTAAAGAGTATATGTGAAATTTATACAACCTAATAAAATATTGTATAATCATGAATATTCAATGGTACTATGATAATAAAATAAACTCTAAAAAGATGACTCTATTAAAATCCACAATTACGTTTACTCCTTGTTTATATTATAAATAAAAATTTGCCGATTTAATTATTCTCCAAAAGTTTAACATCTACCCCCTAAATATTATTCTTATTGTCCGACGAAAATACTCTAAGGGGATTCACTTCCATGCACCAGGAATATCTTAATTTGAGCAAACACAAACATCCTCCCCCTAAATGAAACTAATTAAAACCGAAACGTTATCTCCCATTCGGTCGTCCATTCGGAACGCACGAATGCCACTAATTAATCGTTTCTTTCGCATCTAATTAATGTGGTATTTTAATTGATTTTTTTTTTTGCTGTGCGCGATCTTTCCGCCTGTATAAGTTTATATTGAAACTTTCCTCATTATACTTGCTGGTTGAGAGTCTGCACCGCGAAAATCAAGAAGCGCGTGCTACGACGCAAATAGATCAATAGAACATCAAAGTCTATTAATTGTGGATGTTTTGATTAGCATTCTACTTGCAAAATTTATTGCATACTAATAAGTGGCTTGATTAGTTTTCTCGTTGGACTAAGATTTTAATTTCGCATTGTTGTGTAAAGAGGGTTGGTCATAATTATTTATGGGTGCTCCATTTCAATTTAATGTTTAATATTTTCTCATAATATATAACAAAAATATACACCCAATAGCAGATAATTGATTGAAAATCCTGTACTAAACGATTATATATTGGTGTTATAGCAAAGATGAAAAGTAAATAATCCTGTTTATTGGAATTAAAATTATTAATTCCCAAAAAGGAAAAGTTATAAATAATTTAAAATATTGATTTTAAATTTCTCGCAGTAATAACATTTTCTGTTTACTAGAAGCAATGTCTATTTATTATACTTCATAAACAAACACGGATATTCCTTTCCAATATCAATATACAATACTTCGAATATAAACATAAATTATTATTAAAGCATTAGATTCCTCTTTCAAAACTACGTACACTTTAGAAAATGCATTTGCGAGAATGCAGAGCAACAAATATGGCACTAAAACGTGTCACACGAGGACATCAAATCCTCTTCAATTATAATTTATGTTTATGGTAAAGTCCAAGTGTCTACTATAAAATCATAAAAATGAACGCTACAATATAAAATTCAAGATTGCCACTTACGATGTTATATAACGCCAAGTTTGAAACAAGGTAATAATATCGATATTTATAATCTATACCGGCGAACTTCAGAAATTAATCCCGCGCGTATTAATCTTCGTAGGGAGTTGTAATTTTTGTTCGTTATCGATATTCTGCGAACAAATGTGCAAATTTGCATGTGGCATAAATATGTACTTTACGATAACATTGCTCTAAATTTATATACCTTTCCAAGCACGGGAGCATAGTTAGTTGAAATAACAGTGCAATTTATCCATAAATACAAATATACGAGGGCTTTTAATAGTCTAGATAAAATATTGCCACGATGCAGGATGCATCACTTCACCTACTCCCAATCCAAACTAGTTTACAGTATATGAATATTTGATGAGTGTTAGCCGTGTTATTACTTCAAAACGGTGTTATTTCACCTGCGCCGATCCTAGGGAATAAAATATGGGGTATTTCCTTTTACGGTATTAACTAATCTTTAAAATTTCCACAGATCGAGTGTCCACTGATTAGTGATGAGTATCCGAAATTCTTTTAATATATTTTATAGAAGTTTACGTGGTTATAAATTACAATTAAATAATGAATTCTAAATACATTTTTAAAAATATCTACGCATAAAATAATAAGATTAATTAAGGGTGAAGAAGTTAATGTATTGTAGATGTAAATAAAGAAGCACCTTTTGAATATTTGTAATTTATAATTAAAGATCCAGATAAGTCAATTTAAGTGATTGCTTTAAGCTAGAGCGGTATAGAGCGTATAAAGAACTGCTCCGGATATACTTAACAGAAACGAGAGATATCCTGACATGTAATACAACATTCCAGAGCAGCCATTCGTCGCTTAGATTGGATAGAAGGTTTAATAAATTGGGTCATTTTAAAGTATTAATAATTCGCTACAAAATGAAGTATCATAATAGATGTCAAAACAATTTCCGCTCCTGTAGTTAACCATTATTGTGGTGTATGAGGCTTTCTATTGAATTACTCCTTTTCTCATTTTCAGGGATCCCAGTATTTAACAAAACTGCAAGAGTACTCATGTTCAAAACTCTAATTTGTTTTAAAAAAATTGGAAAATGAGGGTCTTCAAATCAATCTTAAAAAATATCCCATGCATATATAGAAAAGTTTAAAGCGTACATAAATAATTATGATAATGTAAAGTATATTGCACTCGAAAGAACATGAAAATTGCGCACGTGATGGAGGAGATTATGAAGCAAGGATATGCAGAACCTACAGGTCTCTCTGAAAAACCACCTGCAACAATGTATATTAAGAAACCCACACAAGCCACAACGTAGTGAAGGTTCAATTGATTTAATCCTTGCTTTCACGAGAGAAGTTGCATAGATGCAAAATATTGTATAGGCTTTAGGCCAGATAACTATGTTTAGAAATATTTGCATTATTGTAGAATCTCCAAAAAGCACTCCAGACTCGCGATTTTGAACGTGGTGTTAATTGCTACGGGTAGATTGAAGCAGGAAGAACTAATCTGACAAGCAATGAATACTTGGTTCTAAATGAATCCATTCGAATAATAGATATTAGTTAACTTTTTATAATAAAAAGTGAAGAAAGGAATATAACTGTCTTTCAATTAAGCGATATAAACCTTCACGTAACTCAAGAAACAGCATTAAATTGATATTAGCTTTAAATCACAAATTTGCACGATTACTAAACAAATCATCAAGGTAGAGAGGTTCTAATGTGATCAGCTATCTGACCAAAAGAGGTCTAATAATTAGCAGAACAATTCTTAGAAGATACTTTACTGATTTACATTGGATGCAAATTGTTCTTATGTGGAAGTAATCCTGGAAACGGGCAAATTCTAGAACTGCAGAAAAGAATAATAAAATAATAATATTTCTGGTAACCAAGAAAAAAGATGAATTATATGACGTGAAGAATATTCGGATATTTATATATATGGCGATAAATTCCACCCAGAGTCTTGCAACGTGTTGCGTGTTGCAACTGAGTTTTGAAGATATTAAATTTGTTATAAATTATAATTGTCCTAACTCCATTGAGAATTATATCTACAGAAGTAGGGACATTGGTTTATGACGGGCACAGCTAAAGCTTTCTTCACGTCTGGAAAGGATATCACTGCAAAATTAGAGGAAGCTGGAAAGGTGATTAAGCCAGCACTAAATAAGATGGCAATGAAATAACCAAAACAGTAGCAATAGGCGAAAGAGGAATAATGATAATTCATCTCAAAACTCTAATGAACGAACTATTATTTAAAAAAGTAGTAAGAAAAGTTGGCTATTCATTAGAAGCCCACGATAATGTAAGTAGCAATATAAGGAATCCCCTTGAGAATAATTTCATGAATCGAGAGTCTATCATTCAACACTTGCACAATAGCCAATATCAGGATTGTAAAGGGCATTACTATCTTATGAATGGATGTGGTAGCAATCTTAAAAGAACAACTACCAGAGGAATAACTTTAAAAATATTACATCAACCAATAACGCTAATACTTTTCTGGACCAACAAGTAATCAGGTTGGTACAAACCAGTCTTACTCTAATACATGAATATTGTTAGATTAGATTGTTAGATTGGAGGTGGTAGGTAAAGAGGGACA
Organism: Ontholestes murinus; assembly: GCA_963969525.1. NCBI lineage: Eukaryota > Metazoa > Arthropoda > Insecta > Coleoptera > Staphylinidae > Ontholestes > Ontholestes murinus. Next base: position 16,399,659 of record OZ018398.1, read on the forward strand.
CAGAGTGAGTAGACAGTATGCACAGTTAAGATCAACTGGTAAAAATGTAAAGTTATTAGAAAAAAGTTTTTCCATGATACTGAACATTTAATCCAAAAGCTTAGTCTACAAATTCCCGATTATATATAATTAACACATTGCCGCTCTAGTCTCGAGCCGCTGCTACATTATGTAAACACTATTCACGTTGTTTTTGCATAATGGGTGGCCATGATTTATTTTTTTAACGTTGGACACACTATTCGTCAATTTTCCGTCACTCAAGCGCCTGAAATGTGAACCTGTCAAAATACATACCGTGTTGCTAAATATCGCGCGATTATCATTCATTAATATAAAAAAGTGAAGGGTCAAGGTTTACAATTTTACACGCAGGATGTCATTTAGGTTTTTGATTTATTGTTAAATTTAAAAAATAATGATAGGGATTATCATACAAAAATGGATGGAAATTTATTTCAAAATTGGCTAATTAATCAGCTTATTCCTGCTTTGGCAAAATAAGATAACAAATGTGTAGTGATTTTTGACAATGCGCCCTATCATTCGGTGCAGCTGGACAAGCCACCCACATTTTCATCTAAAAAAAGTCAAATGCAGGAATCGCTGATTAAGCACCACGTAGAATTCTGGGATAACTTTTCGAAAAAGCGACTATAGAATTGGATAAGACCTTCCAAAATTATTAGTAATCGACGATATGTAACAGATGAGACATTGAGAGAACTTGGACATGAGGTTCTTAGATAAACCCATACCATTGTCAATACAATCCAATTAAATTGGCATGGGCGTTTTGTAAGACCTATTATAACAAGCACATAAATTCGCAACTCTGTCATTAGACGATGGTCTATTGAAATGTACGAGTCTATTTTGAAATGTACTCCTGAAATGTGGCAAAATTTTGTAGACATTGTGAACAACTTATTTCGGAAGATTGGACGAAATTAATGGGAAATCTTTCATTTGATAACATTCACCATTTAATAATTACATTAGGAGATTCGAATCGGAATCTGATTGGGATTTTGATACAAATAATGATTCAGAATTTTCTAATGAAATTATGGAAGTTGAATTATTTTGTTCTTTTTTGTCACGTATGATAGGTGTGTAAAAAATTTGGAATAAAAATTCGAAAAAAGTAAGGTAAACTTATTAAAATAAGTAGGTACAAGATTTTTTATAAAATTTTGTTTTAGGAATATTCTGGTTAAAATCAGAAATGTACTGAGAATTGGGTGATCTGGCCATTACGATTAAATCCTTTTAGTCAAGAAAATTACAAAATTGTACATTTTAGAATTTCTCACTTTTTTTTCTTTACTGAAATTTAAAAAAATTAATTAATTAATCATATAATGAACAATGAATAAAACACTTACTATGTTTTTAACCACTATAATTATAGTGTTTTTAACCACTATAATTATAGTGGTTAAAAACATAGTAAGTGTTTTATTCATTGTTCATTATGAATTACCACATAGTAACGGTCGCAACCATCATTATGATTAATAATATAATGAATATAAAAATAACATGGCTTGTGTTCAAATGTGAGTATTTTTCTGCTGCAGTAAAACTGGCAACAACGCACAAAACGTTGACACTAATTATAAGCTCAAACTTATAGAAAAATATAACCTAATTCAGCAGACAGATTTAGTGCCAACATAAATGCTAAATTTCCATGTCCTCCCATTATGCAAAAACAACGTGAATAGGGTGTATCTTATCAACACCTAAATTCTAAATAATTTTTGTCTCCTACGTTTTTATTCTAAAACAATTAGGGGAGCAGGAAATTGGATAAGTGTGATTTTATACGTTATATTCCTATTACCTCGAGGACAGATCAATACCCGGTATAGAGGGAACGGAAGGTTAAATATTCTGACAGCAAATTAATTTAATCTTGCGAGACATGTATTAGCAAAGTTTTGTAATATGTATATCCTTTACAAATTCAAATTACTTCAAAGAATATTTTGGCACAAACTAATCTGCAATTCTATTCTTAAAATATTCTTCCAATGCATGAATATAATCACCATACATCCCCCCCTAGGTTATGTATGGTTGGAAAATATTTGTTTTAACAACAAAATTGATTAAAACAATTTTCAGTATGATCTAAATTACTTTAGAAAATTTAAAATTATGGCTCAAATTTAAAAAAGAAACCACTGGAATTAAAAACTTATAGGTCAATTATTGGCAAGATTTAATAACAGATATATGCAAGTTAATACTTTCGGCAAAAACTAGTTTGCAATTCTATTATCAAAAATATATTTTCCCATTCTCCAGTCACAGCTAGTGAAGTTTCTGGAATGGTTTATGTTTGATTAAGGTGACAATCAAGATAAATAGGATTTTGATTAGAAGAGGCTAATCCATAATCTAAATTAAAAATGTATTAAAGTGTAGTACTGTATAATGCCGCATCAGGATATTACAAAAACTAATTCTATTCGGTGTTTTAATAAACAAATTGCTGCCAAAACCATTACAGACCAACTAATAAACTTATACACTTTCTTAATAGTTTTAGTACTGATCAAGAACTATTCACTAAGACGTCTATAAATAGGTAAGTACCACCATAACAATCTAATCGAAATTTGAACAAACTTGTAAGCAACGAAGTTATTCAACACTTTAAACTGGAAGAAATCTGATTAGTACCTTTTTTTAGTTCCAACATTATTTTCGAGGCACCAAATATATAATTATTACATTAGGAACTAGAGAAGCAAACAAACAAACAATTTCCAGAGGTTAAATTAAAAGCTAATTTAACTGTCATGCAAAGAAATTATAATAAACATATTTATCATGAATTGCAACTACGTAAGAATAATGGCGAAAGAGATATATTTATTAAACATATCAACAACCGGCCTGTAATTTATAACAATAAAAAGAATGTTTTAAACCATAATCAAAAAAACTAAGTATTTATTATAAAAATGTTGGAGGTATAAAAACCAAACTTAGAGATTTTATGCTGTTTGCTAATACTTCAATTTATAATATTATCATTCTTGTGGAAACATGGCTTGATGATACAGTATCGGATGCTGAATTGCAACTTAAAAACTATAATATATACAGGCTAGATAGGACTATAAGAACTAGTACAAAACACAGAGGAGGCGGTGTATTAATCGCCGTTAATAATAGCCTACACTCTCATTTAGTTCCTATAAATAGTACAAGCATTGAACAATTATTCGTTAATATTAATAATAAATTAATCCTCGGTGCCGTCTACATACCTCCACAATCTAATGAATCAATATATATTGAACATTGTAACACGATTGATAATTTAATTGATTTAAATAAAGATAAAAGAGTCATTATATGTAGCGATTACAATTTGCCAAATGGAAAATGGTCAAATAAACCAGATATAACTTTAGATGTTAGTAATAATTGTAATCTTACGGAAATTATTAGTGAATGTATTAGCTTTCATGATTTGAGTCAAAAGAATAATATTCCTAATAATAGAGGAGTATTCTTAGACCTATTTTTTTCTAATATGGACATATGTACTTCTGTTGCTAGTGAAAATTGGCACAAAGAATCCATACATCATATTGCTTATGAAATTTCAGTTAATCTCCATAATGATACTAGCAAAATTGATACGAGTACAGTTGAATTCAATTTTAAAGATGGTGATTATAATTCTATTAATACTGCTCTTGCCAATATTAATTGGGAATTATTTTTTGATAGCCATAACGTTGAAAATTCTTGCAAAAAATTTTATGATTTACTTTACGATTTGATTGTGAAATTTATACCAGTATGCAAATCCAAGCCAAACAAGTACCCTAAATGGTTTAATTCTACCCTTATTAACTTAATTATTGAAAAGAAGAAAGCACATCGCCTATATAAATCGACTAACAGTCAATCTAATTATGAATTGTTAAAATCTTTAAGAAAACAATGCAATGAATTGAGCAACTCTCTGTACACATCGTACATTAATAACAAAGAGATGGAACTTCGTTCAAACCCCAAAAAATGTTGGTCCTTTGTTGATGAAGTGCGTAAGACAACTGGTTATCCAAAACACATGTTTTTAAATGAAAAGGTAGCTAGTAATGATAATGAATGTGTCAATTTATTTGCCGAATTTTTTTCATCTGTATATACCCAGAGCCATAGTGCAATTCCTGACTTCAAATTTGATTACGAAATTGTCTTAAATTCCTTTAATGTTACTACTGAAAGCGTATTTCAACAAATTTTTGATTTAAATGATAGTTGTTCATCAGGACCGGACGGTATTCCAGCATTTTTTCTAAAGAAGTGCATTTATTCTATATGCACACCTATCACCTTATTATTTAAATATTCTGTGGAAACTGGACTAGTGCCATCATCGTGGAAGGACAGCTACGTTACACCATTATTTAAGTCTGGAAATCGAGAAGACATAAATAACTATAGAGGCATTTGTAAACAATCCGTTATCCCCAAAATGTTGGACTATCTAATTAGTATACAAATTAAATGGGCGTGTAAACATGCGATTATTGATGAGCAACATGGATTCTGCGAAGGACGGTCTACTTCAACGAATCTTCTCGTGTTTGAAACATATATTTTGGACGCTTTTGAAAGAGGATTTGAAGTAGATGCGATATATACGGACTTCGCAAAGGCGTTTGATCGCGTCAATCATGAGGTGTTATGTAGTAAATTATTATCTATGGGCTTTGGTTCTAATGTGGTTCAATGGATTAAAAGTTATGTAACAGGTCGTAAGCAGTGTATTAAAATAGGGTCAAATATTTCCAAAATAATCAACGTATCATCAGGTGTTCCACAAGGATCGCATTGTGGTCCTTTACTTTTTATTTTGTTTATTAATGACATCACTTATTATTTAAAGCACAGTCGTTGTTTACTTTTTGCAGACGATTTAAAAATATTTCATACTGTAAATTCACCCACTGATTATGCTCTATTACAGGAAGATCTTATAAATCTCTGTAATTGGTGTGATATTAATAAATTATACTTGAACTTGAACAAATGTGTAAAAATTACATTTTCCCGTAATAGAGTTATAAATCAAAATAAATATACATATCTTATCGGAAATCATATGTTACAGGATGTTAAAATTGTAAAAGATTTAGGTGTACATTTAGATACAAAATTAGCATTTAATGCTCATATAATATATCTAGTGACATCAACATCTAAATTATTAGGTTTTGTTAATAGATTTTCAGTTAAATTTAATACAAATACCCTTAGAATCTTATACATTACACTTATAAGACCCAAGCTCGAATATGCAGCAATGGTTTGGTCACCACATTATGTTTCAAATGCTCAAAAACTAGAAAGAGTGCAAAACAAATTTTTAAGAATAATTAAATATAAGTCCGGAATGAACGATTCGTCAACCCTGTCATTGAAACGACTATTTAATATCCCATCACTTTCAGAGAGAAGAAATGTTGCTGACTTATGTTTTTTATTTAATCTTTGTAATTACAGGATACATTGCCAAGAATTACTTCGAATGCTAAATTTCAATGCTCTTGGAACTAGTTTACAGCGTCATTTGAAGACATTTAGGCCGAGCCACCACAATACTATAACTATGGTTTAAACAGTCCTCTATGCCGAGCTATGCGCTTATTTAACTCATTGTCTCAATATTAAATAAATTTATTTGATAGTTCATTTCATTATTTTAAGAAGAGAGTAAATATTGCTATTAATTTTAAGGAAAATGTTGTTTAGTAATTAGTATAATATGTACATTTGCATATATTATAATTATATGTTGTATTGTACGTTTAGTTTATCTTGTAGGGTTAAAATTGCATATTTCTTTTTATATTAAATATGTTTTATTTAGTTGTATTTATCACATATGTATTGTATCTTATTATGTAAAAAGGTGTTTACCGTATACATGACTTAAATAAATAAATAAATAAAAAAGGATATTGACGTTGGACACAAACTCAAACATATTTAAAAATACATAAAATGGTATTAAAGGGTTCTCAAAACATATAAGGGTTATTCACGCTATACTGCACGGAATATTGTGGCCAAAATACGTGACTTTCCAAAAGTTTCACATGTTAGTATTATTGGATATCTGATTTTGACTAATACTGGGATTTTCGATAATTGAACTGTAAAATTCAGTGACAGATTTTCTTATACTGTTTTTTTATAACTTCAACTTTCTTTCAACTGGTTTAAAAGTCTCTCAAAAACGGCAGGCTTAGGATGATTTCTTTCGGGAAACCCTTGAGTATAAACTCGAGAAGCCAATAAACAATTTTCATGACATTCTCCAAGCATAAAAATCATGCCAATACGCTCTTCTTTTGAGTCAATCTTCATTTTTTACTAAGAAATACAACAACAAAGTTCACACAATAACGATTACTAACGATCTAACACAAAAAACGGAAAATAACAAAACTATAACATAAGACAGGCTTTTTAAACTAAAGTGACAGATCATAATGATGTTTGCGATCGTTACTACGTGGTAATTCATAATGAACACTGAATAAAACACTTACCCACTATAATTATAGTGGGTCAAACCACTATAATTAAAGTGGTTAAAAACATAGTAACTGTTTTATTCAGTGTTCATTTTTAAAGTGACAAACTAAATTAATTATCTAGCGTTTCTAAATATCATAGGAAACTAGATGCATTAAAATTTTTATTCAAAAAATACTGCAATGAACAATATTTTGTAATTTTCTGTAAAAACGAGATATTTATATAAGATATAAATACTATTCGATAGGTAATTAAAAAGTGAATTTGCTGATAAATTAAAAAAATTAAAGAAATTAAAGTTCTCATTTGTTTAATTTCAATTTTTTACTCCCTGTATGATGGCAAGTTAATGACACTTGAAAAATAAAATATGATCTATTGTTACATTTCAGTATAAATTTGGTATACATAACTTAATCACTTTTTAAACATGAAAATTAGGTTAGATTTATCAAAATTCAAATTATTTCAAAAACATTATGGTTTAGGCATTGAAAACCTTATTAAAACACACATTAATTTTGATCGTAGAAAAATGTGAATAAAGATATTTATTATACTATTCGATAGGTAATTAAAAGGTGATTTGCTGATAAATTAAAAAATATGGCGTTCCACTTAAATACATGAAGTTATAGACACTTAAAGTTCTCATTTATTATATGGCGTTCCATTAAAAAAAACACAACTTTGACACTTTCAGGGTTTTTGGGACACCCTGTACATAAGAAATTAATTTTAAAAAGTATCCCTAGTAGACCCCATATATCCCTAAAGTTAACTTCTTGAATAACGTGAATAACCCTGTATATTCGTTGAAATAACGAATTCAAAAAAGAGAACGTGATCACAATATTCGCAAAAGTAAAAACTGTAAATTAGGGTGTGAATTATTCATCTGCAAGTTTTTTAGTATAAAAAATAAGCTTAAATTAATTACAGAATATCAAATCGTTTTGTAGTTTTCACGAAAATTATTAAAGTTGCGATGTATAATACTATCGAAAACCTCTTCCCTCTCAAATCAAAGAGAATTCACGAAATAACCCCCATGAATTTTATTGGCAACAGACAGTTAACGTTTAGTGCATGACAGATGCTAGATTAAAAATGATGGGCCCATCATATTATTTCTGCAGCACATGTCTCGAAAATCCTATGTCCTACGCGAAAAAATATTTTTTATAAATTACCTATTTTCTTATTAGCTTAAATTATTTATTATTACATAATTTTTATTTGACTGTGTGTGTTATAGACATTGATAAAATTTTAAAACGTAAATACAATTTTTATTATTAATAAAAAATTTATTTAAATAAATGTTTAATTGTGGAGGCGTTTACTTTGTGGTACATCTTGAATATAATGAAGAAGTAGACAAGTTGACTTTATTTAAAATTGCACATGACTATAGTTTCAATTAACAACTAGTCGATCAAGTCATTATCAAACATAACTTTATGTTTGATAATGACTTGACTGAAATTATAGTCACGTGTAATTTTCAATAAAGTGGTAAAATAAAAAAATAAAATCATAGTGTCTCCTTCTTCGTTAAATAAATGTTGTTTAGTTTCCTATTACACAAAACTTTTAATATTTTTGTTTGCATTTTTTTTAAGGAAACCCCCGATAAAAGAAGTACGGCCTCTATTAAACACCCAATTCCGGCTTAAGAAATTTTATCAAAAGTTTTTTTGTACTTCCGACGAAGAGACAGCGGGAAGACAGATATTACAAGCACACACACAGAAACGACTAGGCAAATTTTAGAAGGCTATTACTGTAATGTACATTACAAATATTAAAATAGCTCCTGTATATACAACTACGAGTGAAGTTCGATGCCCAATTCTTGGAATTTGAATTCATAAAACGACTTATCTCATTTCTCGATGTTACTGATTTATTACTTCCACTAATATTATATTATTTCGTAGTATTCATATGGAAATAGTCGCCACTCACAAAATTTATTCAAACAAGGCACGATTACAAAATTAACACAGTGTCACAATAAATAACAAACACCATTGCAGTATTAAATATTGACTACTAAGATAGAAATATTTCGTAATTCCAGCGCTTGATAAACTAGGCATCGCACACAACGCTTGGGGCCAGACATACCTCCACTTGTTTCCGCTTTGTCCGCAAGAAATATTTCTAGGAATTTCAAGATACAAAGCATCGATACCTGCACAACAAAGCAATGTCGTGTGGAGGTAAAACACCTGACAGGCAAGTTATAAATAATTAGACACCACTAGTAAATCCGGCACACATACACACCAGCTTTCACGAATACACTACATGCTTGTTTTATGATTAAAACATTTTTAGTATAAGTGGCTTGAACGAATTCGTTCGGTTAATAGTTTTCTTTAGTTTTTAAAAAGCAGACGGTAAGTAAACCTAACCTATTAACGGCACTTACCCGAATGGCTGGCGTTTACACTAGACTGGTTACCCCTGGTAGGGTGGCGTCTCGCTAAATTTAGAGGGGGCAAGGGTCGCCTACCCAAAACTTTTACTACCTGCGTTTTCTTTTTTTTTTATTCAAGGCCGGAATGATTTACATAAATACCCACACAGATGATATGTCACTTAAATAAGTAAAATAAATATATCACCAATAATATTAAAAAAAAACTTTTTAATTATATACAAATAAAAAAACTTAAATTAATACTGGATTGATGAGGCTGTTATTTATTGAAACTCCATATCACTTAACAAAATACTTACGCAGTATATGGTTCCAAAAACGTTTTTATTATTCTACATTCTACATTGTTGTAGAATAATAAAACGTTTTTGAAACCACATACTGTGTGAGTATTTTATTAAGTAAAAAACTTATTTACTTTTTTAGAATGTAAGAATACTGACTTTTCTGTAATGCAAATTTGATTAAATGTATAAATTGTTCTCTTCAGTTCGTGAAATTCTACATTTCGAGCTTTACACTGAGATTTATATTTGGATTTTAACATTTTAGTGCATATGAAAATATCTCTCATTTAACTATAAATTTGAGAATTGTATTCAATATGGAATAGCAATAAAAGCATTATTTTTGCAATGAAAACACTCGCATTTCAATTGATTGTTTTTGATGATACCTGATCATAAAATAAACTGCAATTTTTGTATTCAACTGCGTTCAATGTTCAACACTACACCCGCAATGTTATTCAAGATTAAATATAGTGCAACATAAAAATTTGTTTTATTTTATGTAACACGTATTTCCATTAACATCACAAAATAAATATTATTATATATGGTTCATGAGTTTTCATAAGTTTAAAATAAATAACGTCTTGAACACTTGATTAACATAAATATAAGGTTGTTTAATGCAACATTTTTTGTAATTTCCTAACCTATTCCTAAACTATTATTTTCCTGTTAATAAGAGCTACAGATCGGTTAAAGACAGAGAAACGGAATGTTGTGAAGGAGAAGCATCCACAGTGAATTAAATTCTCACTTAACCCGTGGTGAAACTTTTTATGTTAATTAACCTCTAATTGAGAAACATCCAGTGCTCCGTTAAGAATTAAGACGACATCTATTGTCTAAACATTGCACTGATTTCCTCAAATGATTGGACAAACAAATTAAATAATGAAATGTTTAAAACTATTACTGTTAAATGAATTATTTAATGCTGCATATTGTTATTGTTAATGGTTGCTGCTCATAGTTCTCTTCTAAATTAGGGAAATCGGTGTAATGTTAAGACCATAGATGTTAATTTAATAATATCTTTATATTTAACTTATCCTTTTCTAGCACAGTCAGTGCAATAACATTATTTTAATAAGCGTCAATGTAATTTCAATTATTTCAATAAAATGTATTAAAATCTTTTAGTTCGTTGTAGAAAATTAAGTAATCAATTTAAAATTTAATTTATTATTCAATTATTTCAAATTTCTTGTTTACTATTTACTAACAAATAATTTATAATTTAATTTCGCAATGGAAACATAATTCGACGGTAAGTGTAAATCGTTCGACAAGCTGATCTCAAAATTTTGCTCTGGGTATCGACGCCTGCACACTAATTCACCCCTCCCGTAGGTTAAACTCGAGGGCGTAAATTCAACCAGCTGAAGGATTTAAGAGGGATACATCCCTTTCGTGTACAGTTTTTTTTAAAGTTATTGGCGATAATTATGTGGAACGGAATTTAGAAGCTCGCGCTTAATTAAACACTGTGCTCCGCCATTCGAATTTAATTCGAATAAAGCATGGCGAACGATAATTAACAAGGCTATTTCAATTATATACAGAAACTACCTTTAAATTTTATTTTAATTTTGGCCGAACACATAAGCGGACATGAGCGTGCAGGCATAATTATGACGTAGAAGAGCAGATGTTACCACTTCCTGTTATTAGTGAGTGAAGGGTTAATCGCCCGACTATGCAGTGCCGTAAAACTTACTTTTATTATACTTTCTAAATAAGACACTTAATAATGCTAAAATCCTTACAAGCATCACAATAACTTAATGTATGTATGAAAATTTTGAATATGTTGAAGTTCATAATAATTTTAGTAATACATAATTATATCATATACATCTAAAAAATTTGGTTTCATCGAAATATTTTTGGCACACGCAAAAATTGATTATAATTAGTACCGTCTAAACTTTCCAATTTTTTATACTTGAATCAGTCGCTCGACCAGACTAGATAGGTATCTTGCAATTTAATTTGAAATAACATACATCTTTTTAGTACTATAATACAGATTAACCCATTACAAATAAAAACACATACGTTATTTTTTATTTATATTTCAGAACCAGTATTTACGATCGAATTGATTCAGGTAAAAACCCAAACTAAAAATATAGATGTTATTATAACGCTATCTCTAATAAAATGTTCGAAGTATTTGAAGAGTATCTTAGACGCCATGTAACAGAAATTTAAAAGACAATTCATTTATAAACTAAAACTTAGACTTTTCGACAAATTTTTAGATGCAACTTTTCTTATCTAATGAGAATTATAAAACGTAAGTTTTATATAAATCATACTTTCTGTGCTATATTCTTAATGAAATTAGATTGGTAAATTTGACACAAAAACAGTTGTAGTCCATAAAACTATTTTCATTTTTAGACGAGTAACAAGTGTCTGATCAAATGTAGGATGAAATAAAACACGATTTTCTATGTTTTTTACCACGGTGTATTAATGATTTTACATTAATGAATTATGCTCGACTATAGTTTCGGCTCTTTCAAATAGGACTATTGATATATGATGTTACTGGTCTTATAGGGAGTTCGGGTTTATGTGTTTTTATATATCCAGAGACGAGGGACTGTTGGATTTTTTTTGACCACATGTACTTTACGTAGATTGAAAATAGTGACTGTGAATTTGGTATGAATTGTTTAATTTGAGTTTGGTACTTTTGTGTTGGGTCTTTTGGTAATAGTTTTAAATTTTCGGATGATATGAACTTATTGACTTTTTGTAAGTAGTCCTCTTTTTCAAGTATTACAATTGAATCTCATTTATCGTCCTTGGTTGCAAATAGTAAATTATTGGAGATTTTTGATTTGATGGATTTTGATGTTTTTATATCGGATGGTGATCTTTGAGGATATTGGTTAATTATATTAAAAATTTGTTCTCTAGTAATTAGAGATTCTGGTATTTTTCTCAGGGATATTTCGGATTCTACTATGATTTTCGTTTTTGTTGTTAATGTGTGGGCAGTAACTAGGGTTTAAGGAAAGTAGGGCCTTTTCATGATCACCGAAAGATACTTTCTATAGGTTAATGAAGTTCGAACTTAGATTTGTATTAAGAGTGGGCTGAATATTTTGAGGTGTCGGGTGTTGATTCTTCTGGAATTTAGACAATTTCTGTTTTTGGATTGGTATTTTTGGTATTTTTTTATGGATGAGTTTACTAGTGTTCAAGATCATCAAGGATATCAAATTCTACTGGGTGTAATTTAAACGAAAGTTCAGAGTGCAATACCTTTAAGTTATGTTGTATGACGTCTCTGATCCGGTGTTGGTTTCTAATTTCTTCTCGTATCCATAGGAATTTTGCGTGTTTAATTGCTGATTCAACTGCTGGGGTTTTGGACTTTGTTCTTATATTTACGTATTGTGAAATGATCTTCTGTCGGAGACATTCTGAGTTGAACCAAATGTTCTGGGATGTAATTCTGTATTTCTTCATCAATTTCTGGTATAATTTGGTCTGTAGAGCTGCACAAGCTGACTTAAAAAAACAGGATGGTGGTGACCGTTACTATGTGGTATTTCATTTTCAAATGTAGGATGAAATAAAACACGATTTTCTATGTTTTTTACCACGGTATATTAATGATTTTACATTAATTAATTATGTTCGACTACAGTTTCGCTCTTTCAAGTGTCTGATCACTTTCAAATTTTTGATTCTTTGAAGGCGAAGCTATATTTAATTCAAATGGAACAAAAAGAGTGAGCGACTGTGCCTAAAATCAGCGTAGCGCAGACAGCATAATGGAATTTTACCATGGGATTTTATGACCCCCCTGAGATCTAAAGATATAAAGGGCGTTCATAAAGTATGGACGAATATTTAAGTTCTAAAGAACATACAAAATTAAATGAAAATGTAATTTTTTTATAAACACATTTAATATGAGTATGAAAAATTATATCCTCCATAGGACCACCCTAGGCCGCTCCGTTCTCGATAACGCGTTCACAGACATCTGGTGGGATGCCATTAATAACCCTTTGAATTTCATCCTTCAATTGGTGTATTCTTTATGGTTCGTTCAAACTTTTGATTTTACAAATGTCCACAAAAACGTCACAAGGCGTAAGATTGCATGATCTGGCAGATCATTCCTGGTTGCCCAGGAGCAAATCGATGTCTCTTTCCTTGGTCAGCAGGCTTCAACTTTTAAATAAATTAAAACTTGTACGCATGCATTTTCAGATATTTTGAAAGGATTGCATGCATTGAACTTGTTGATAAATTCGCACAGCAGCAATGTTTTCGTGTGTTCGAACAGAACACGATCGTCCTGTTTTCTTAAAATTTGCAACAGAACCTGTTCAACTTCCAAATTAAAGATTCGGTTGGAGCAGTGTTACGTTAGAGGATCACGCAATTCACGAATTGTTGTCGTGGTTTTGTAATAACTTTTTATCACTTGGAGACTTTGCTTAGTTGTCATCTGCTCTATGAGAAAAATAAACATCAAACTGCAATGGCCACCCAACAAAATCTATCAGGCTGCAAATAGAAGGATAGCAAAAAAAAAACATGAAACAAACACGACTGCCTAACGACATATGACAAAATGGCACCAAATTAAAATTCGCACTTACTTCCTGGACACATTATAGAAAAACTTTTAAGGTGACTTATTTATGACTATTAATTACCTAAATCGTTGCACTAGTATTCTTTAATTGAGTGAGTAACCACCGGTAGTTACATTCAGTTGCCAACAGAGAGAAAAATAGACCCGTGGCTGTTATTGATAGGAAAATAATAATTCAATGAGAATCAATTTTTTTCTGGCAGTAAAAAATACTCCGAACAACCACATACTTCGAAAGAATTTTTTTTATATAGCGTGCATGTATTCGAAAGCAGTTTTTTATATACATAGATCTTGTTTGGAAATTTAGAAAATCATAACATTTTTAAGATGGTAGTGAAAATCTTTATTTATGTAAAAACTGCAAAGTTCAATTAAATTCATTTGATGAAAGAATATCGTGCTTTACATGTGCAGTGGAATTTCACATATTATGTGGCATGAAGAGAGTGGAGTCCGCGAGCTCTGATAACAAGAACTACAAATGGGTATGTGCATGCATACCGATTTCCTAAGCGTCAATCGTACCTTAATTTGGATACCAGTCATAACTGCAAGTATTAACTCAGATATTAACATGAAACTAAATACTTTATTCAATATTGTCAAAAATACTGAAAGTGACATAATAATCCTAAAAGTTTAGCGTCTAAATTGGATTCTGCAATTGAACTATAAAAATTTTAAGCAAAACTAACTCTCCAGCAGAGGGAATTGGTCTTTCCAAAATCTAATGAAATGAGCACTAACAACATTGGAGACAAATCCGACAAAATATTAAAACAAAAAACTTATACTCGGGCTCTAAAAAGAAGTACGGCGACGAGTGGAAAACAAATGGTGGTCGCATCTACTAGCACCGGCGCTATTAGAAAATCAAATGTAATCCAAAACAAAGAAGAAGAAATGCAAACAAACACAGCTACGCGAAAAGAAAATGAAGTGGATTTTATATCAGTCTCAAGAAAAGAAACTAAGAAAACTAAACCAGCTACCGTCAACGGCAATGCAGAAAATACTCTATTTAAAGGCTCGATCCATTGACTAAAGTTGAAGATATAAAGCAATATTTGGAACAGATTAATATAAAAAATAGTTATTGTGAAAAATTGGTTTCAAAATATCCGGATGAATATATTTCGTTTAAAATATCAGCTCCTATTCAGATACTTTAAAGATTAAAGGACCCCACTTTAAGTTTTATTTTTTTTCTTGGTTACTCAAGAAGTAAGCTTTAACGCAATACTTAAGACTTTGGAGATAAAATTACAGGACTGAAACAAAACATAGAACATGAAATAAATAAACACTTTAATATATTCTATATAAATATTCAACTCGTAGTAATAAATCAGGTGAATTAGTTACATTTCTAGCCACAGAAAATAATCAAAAATTTTATATTCTTTGTTTAGCAGAATACTGGCAGCATGAAGATAATGTCAATAACGAGAACAGTGCGTTTTAACTGGGTGACCAACTGTCCTATAAAGGCCGATAGTGACATGAAAAAAGAACACCGTGGTGCATTTGACTACCGCATTGAAGTTAAAAATGACATATTTGGGGTGGTATGGAAAGGTAACAATTATGTCAAAATGTTATCAAATCACCAAGCCCTTCTACCACTGCAAACAGTACGCAGATGGTCAAAGGCACAGAAGAAGCAAGTCAAAATACCGCAGCCGCAGTGCTTAGATTGTTACAACAAATATATGGGAAGAGTAGATAAGATGGACTTATCAATAAATATAGCATTTAAATTAGAGCAAAGAAATGGTACTTCTCTATTTTTACCAATCTATTAGACATAGCAGTGGTGAATGCGTATGCACTTTACTGACTCGCTAACAAGAGTATACCCCTCCTAGAATTTAGAATAACGATTACGAGGGCCTACTTGCGCATATTATCGATCATTTCTAATCCAAAACATGCTGCCACACCCTGTTTGCAAAAGTTATCTCATAATCGGATTCCTGAAGATGTTAGAAGAGAGAAGGAAAACAAGAAAATGTGGCATGTGCAAAAAGAATACACGAAAGCAGTGTACAAAATGTAATGTTGGACTTCATATGCAGTGTATGATAAATTGGCATAATTTGTAATTGTTATAACATAATTACACATACTAACCAAATTTCTACTATTTAGCCATAGACCTGACATGATCCCCAAATGGGACTTTTTCAAAATTTGGATTTTTTTCAGCAATGGTTGTTTTTTTTGTTAATTTAACTTACTAAAATATTTTTCCAGTAAAAAACTTATTTTATATTTAATTTACAAAAAATAGAAATAAATTTTTTTGGCAGGTAATGGGTTAATATACACCTAGAAAATTATAAACTTGCTCGTATTTATGTAGAACAGTTAAAATACATGCATGGACGGCATATGTTCAGGAAACGATGTGTTGTAAAAACAGGAAGGATATTGCCAGTATGTCTGTAGAACACTGCTATGAATTATCTGCCATTGAAATTGAGAATCAGAAACTTTTAATAATATCTATGTATAGAGCGCCCCAGTTAGATCTCAATATTTTTTTCTTTGTAATGGAACGGTTTCTAACTGCCAACATCCAAAAGATTATTATTATGGGATATTTTAATATTAATTTTGATTGTAATAACCCAATTCATTCCAGTTTATTGAATTGATGAGGCTGTTACATGTCGAAACTCCATATCACTTAATAAAATACTGATACAGTATATGGTTTCAAAAATTTCTCATATACCTAAAGAAGCTACTGAAACATTGTTGTAGAAATAAAAACATGTTTCTTATATGATGGCGGCGTTCACTTGGTGGAGAATTTTGATAAAAAGTTTAAATAAAACACTTTATAACTTTGTTTCACACTATATTTTGGAAAACTGTGACTAGTTTCGATCATAAGCTGATCATTATCAAACATTAAGTACCTAAATTTATTACAAACGTTGCTTATATACAATCGAAGAGAGGAGAATACATTACGTCGGTCTGGTTATTAAGAATGGAAAAACCCGGATTAATTTTGGATTTATGAATTTCGAGTTCTTCCAGAAATTATGATTGTTTTCTAATAAATTGTTTGCAAATTGTTAAATTTTAAACAATAAACATGTTCTTTGAGACGCGTTTCAAAATTCCGACCAGACTGACCAATGTAAATTCCTTTACAAGACCCGCATGTTAAACTATATATTCCTGAAACAGGATGGTGGTGACCGTTACTATGTGGTATTTCATTTTCAAATGTAGGATGAAATAAAACACAATTTTCTATGTTTAGAAACCAACACCGGAAAAGAAACGCCATACAACATTACTTAAAGGTATTGCACTCTGAACTTTCATTTAAATTACATCCAGTAGAATTTGATATCCTTGATGATCTTGTTCGAGAAAACACTAGTAAACTCATCCATAAAAAATTCCTAATCCAAAAACAAAAATTGTCCAAATTCCGAAAAAATCAACACCCGACACCTCAAAATACCCAGCCTACTCGTAATACAAATCTAAGTTCTAACTTCATTAACCTATCCAAAGTATCTTTCGATGATCATGAAAAGGCCCTACTTTCCTTAAACCCTAGTTACTGCCCACACATTAACAACAAAAACGAAAAAACCAATATCATAGTTGAATCCGAAATAGCCCTGAGAAAAATACCAGAATCTCTAATTCCCAGAGCACAAATTTTTAATATAATCAAACAACATCCTCAAAGATCACCATCGGATATGAAAACATTAAAATCCATCAAATCAAAAATCTCCAATAATTCACTAATTGCAACCAAGGCCGACAAATCAAATTCAATTGTAATACTTGAAAAAGAGGACTATTTACAAAAAGTCAATCAGTTCATATCATCCGAAAATTTAAAACTATTACCAAAAGACCCAACACAAAAGTACCAAACTCAAATTAAACAATTCATATCAAATTCACAAACACTATTTTCAAAATTCGAAAAGTACAATGTGGTCAATAAAAATCCAACAGCCCCCCGCCTATCCGGATATATAAAAACACATAAACCCGAACTCCCTATAAGACCAGTAACATCATATATCAATAGTCCTAACAGAATCCTAGCCAAAAAACTAAACCTACTTTTTAAAAAACACACCAACTTCACCGCGAAATATTCTATCACAAATTCACAACAACTCACAAACCACTTAAGTTCAGTCACTACTCCAAAAAACTCTAAATTAGTATCCTTTGACGTTTGTAGCATGTTTTCAAAAATTCCAACACCAGAATGTTTAATAATTATTAAAGACATTTTAGACAAAACAAACATAAACCCTGTAATAAAATCCGAACTTTTTGATGCATTCGAACTATGCCTGAACCAAAATTACTTGCAATTTAACAATAAATTTTTTGAACAAACCACCGGACTGGCAATGGGATCACCATTGAGCCCTCTGCTTGCAGATATATTCATGTCCAGGATAGAAGACAAAATTTTTCAAGCTTCACTTGCTAAAAAACATATCACATTCTGGTACCGATACGTAGATGACGTGATTGCTTGCTTCAACGGCACATCACGCCAACTAGATCAATTCAAAAATTTAATTAACAACATTCATCCCAAGATTAAATTCACGTTAGAAATAGAAAAAGATAACAAAATAAATTTCCTTGATTTAAAATTAATACATAATAATAATAAAATCGAATTCGACATTTATCGAAAACCTACAAACGTCAACTCTACAATCCCATATCACGCGAATAATCCTATATCCCACAAATTAGCAGCCTATCATTCAATGATACATCGAGCATATTCAATCCCTTTATCCGAATCCCGAAGAAACATCGAATTAGACAAAATTACATCTATTGCAAAATCAAACGGCTTCCCTCTTACCCTAATAAAATCCATGATAACCAAAAAACAGTACCAATCCACCATATCACACATATATCCCCACATAAAAACACCTAAAATTAACAAGTACCTAACTTTAACATACTATGGCCCCAGTTCAGACAAAATTGCTAGTGTTCTCAAAAAACAAGATTATCAAATTGCCTTCAAACCTTATTCAAAATTGACAAATATCATATTTAATGCGAAAGACAAAATCAAAAACAATAAAAAACCAGGAGTATACCAATTAGAATGTCCAGAGTGCAATAGTTTATACGTAGGGCAAACCGGAAGAAACTTCGAAACGAGATATAAAGAACATTTCCGAGCATTCAGATTACACCACAACAATAGTTCCTTTTCAAACCACAGCCTAGACCAAAAACATAGTTTCCCGCCATTAGACAAGATGAAGATACTGCACACCTGTAATAAAGGCCCAAAACTCGACATGCTAGAAGCTTTAGAAATCTCAAGAAAAAGAAAAGCCGTTAACGTTAATCTCTTAAATGAACAGACTGATTTGTATAATTCCAGCTTATTTCAACTAGCATAATCCACTTAACACAACGCGCCCCAAAAATCCCGCTTAATGTACCGCCCTTGAATTTCGCCGTAAATCGCACCGCCATAATTACCTACCTGTAACCTGCCTATATATACCTCTGTATTTCTAAAATCAATTCACTTGATAATGACTTGAAAGAGTCGAAACTATAGTCGAACATAATTCATTAATGTAAAATCATTAATATACCGTGGTAAAAAACATAGAAAATTGTGTTTTATTTCATCCTACATTTATATATTCCTGACCTTTTCATTATGTTAATTTTGGGTTTTGGATTGTAAATTAAATTTGATATCTTATTACTACATTTAAAAGCTACATCAACGTTACATTTCTTAAGGATTTTTTTATTTTAACACTTATCCGGCCAAAAAATGTTAAACAATGAAGTTTTTTTGTTAGTGGGTGCAATTACTGGATAAATATATTTTTGGTATTGTTTTAATTTATGTTTTTGAACTACATTTTGTATTTTGCATGGTTTAATCAACTGTGTCTAAAGCACAATGCTATTCCTAACTTTGTACATTGCTCTATCAAGTCCAAGACAATATCGGCCGTAAAAGCCTCCAAAGCAGCAGAGAGAACGTGGCTCAAAGAAGAAGTGCGAATATGGTTCAAAAGAAGAGATATTTTAATGGTTTATATTAAAATTCTTCACATGGAGCTGGCTCACCATCTTCACCCAGTAGAGTTCGATCTTTTTGAAGACTATGTTCGAAGCAAAGTAAGCAGTATCCGATACCAAAAAATGTCAACACAAAAGAAGAAATTGAAGAAGCTTCAAAATCATCAGAGGCAAGTAAGACAAACAACAAACTCTATTCCATTCCATCCCAGAATTATCAACAACACCGAGACAAAATTCCATGAAAAGGAAACTGCAATTTTAAGTTTAGGCCCAAAATTCTGTTCACACATTAACGTTGTGTTTTCTAAGGAAACTCTTATAGTTGAAACAGAACTAGCCCTTCAAAAATCTGATGCAACCATTTTTGAATAACACCAAATTTCCCAAATAATTAAAAGCACTAAGTCAATATCAAATTCAGACAATAAAATAATTAAAACCTTACAACGCAAAATTAAAAATAATAGTCTTATAGTCACTAAAGCGAATAAAGGTAACTCGACAGTTATACTACAAAAAACAGTTTAGGAACAAAAAATTTTAGATTTTATCAATTCCTCAGAAATCATTGAAATTAAAAAAGATCCAACCGCTAATTTCCAAAATATCTTAAAATCATTCTTAAACAACGAAAATTCATTATTTAATAGTTCCAAAATATCACAACTACTGCCCATGAATCCTACAGCACCTAGATTATACGGCTTTATTAAAATTCATAAAAATAATCAACCCATTCGCGCTGTAGTTTCCTATTCTAACACACCAGCTAAACATACATCTTCCGAATTGACCCACATTTTCAAAGAAATTACAAACTTCTCAGATCCACACTTTATCAAAAACAAAATTTAGTTTAAAAACATAAATTAAAACAATACCAAAAATATATTTATTCAGTAATTGCACCCACTAACAAAAAAATAATGTTTAAATTTTTGGCCTGATAAGTGTTAAAATAAAAAAAAAATCCTTAAGAAATGTAAGCTTCTAAATGTAGTAATAAGATATAAAATTTAATTTATAGATAGACTAACATGCGGGTCTTGTAAAGGAATTTACATTGGTCAGTCTGATAGAACATGAACGAGCTTATTGCTTAAAATATCACTCTAAGACTCTCTAATTCTAACTCTAATTTTGCAAACCATTTATTAGAAAACAATCATAATTTCAAAAAGTAATCCACTTTTCCGATAAAGGTCGTAAAATGGATTTACTGGAAGCACTCGAAATTCATAAAGCCAAAATTAATCCGGTTTTTTCCATTCTTAATGACCAGACCGAAGTAATGTATTCTCCTCTTTTCGATAGTATATGAGCAACGTTTGTAATAAATTTAGGTACTTTATGTTTGATAATGATCATCTTATGATCGAAACTAGTCACAGTTATCCAAAACATGTGGTAAAACAAAGTTATAAAGTGTTTTATTTAAAAACATTTTTAAAACCATCTACTGTGTCAGTATTTTGTTAAGCCATTCCAGTTTTGCGGATATCTATATATCAAATGGTTTAAGAGCACTTAATTAGAGAACCGAATTTATTTAATAACAACAATAAGGATCATCCAATAGCCGATACACCATCCCGCAAATGGATATTTGTTTCCTGATAACATAAAGGCGTAGACACGAATCAAGTTAGATCTTATTTAAATAAAGCAGGAGAATACAAATTTATAATTGAAAAGTTAACCCCGAGATATCCAGATATAGTTTAACATGCCCAGAATGTAAAGGAGTGTACATCGGGCAATCTGGTCGTAATTTTCATATACGTTTAAAAGAACATGAACGATCATATAAATTAAAACAAAACAATTCAACGTTTGCAAATCATTTGATAGAAACAGGCCATAAATTTGACAGAGATGTACTTTCGTAATCCATCTCGCCGATAAAGGCAAACAGATGGATTTACTGGAAGCCCTGGAATTACACAAAACCAAAATTAATCCGGGAATTTCCGTCATTAACGACCAGGTTGACCTGTTGTACACCCCTCTATTTGAAGCCTTTTAGTATATATACCTGCTTTTTCTTAATTTAACTACAGTTTGATAATGATTACCTTGTAATTGAAACTAGTCACGAGAAATAAAAATATAAGTGGTATAAAAAAGTTAAGTGTTTTCTTTATTTAATAATCGAAAATGTGCCACGAAGTAAACGCCTCCAAAATTCAAGAATTATTGAAACTGCTTTATTTGATTTTACTAACTGAATTTTTTCGGCCTTAGGGGTCTTTCTGTATTTATCCAGAGCTTTTGACTGTATTGGTGTTCTCATTATAATAATGAGCTCTAGTGGGGATCTAATAAAGTCTGATATACTTAAGTTAAATAGAGGTATTCCTCAAGGAAGCATACTGGGCCCACTTGCATTCATTTATGTCAACGATATGCCTAATGACTAAGAAACGCATGGCGTGGACATATTAAACTATGCAGATGACACATCATCCCTAAAAAAAGCAGGCACGCCCAGACATAACACAGTTAGGAAACAATACTTCTGGAAAATTGGTTTAGATAGAATAATTTAAATTTTAATGAGGACAAAACGAAATGTATATACTTTAATACACTTAATGGTATTTGGTTTAATAATAAAAATTTTGAATTTGTTCAAAATACTAAGTTTGTAGGTGTAATATTGGATAGTATGTTATCATTTCAAAATCGCATCTTAGTAATATGTAACCAATTAAGCAATGAGTGTAATGGTTTACGAGTCCTGACAAATACAACAAACATTCATTTAGTCAAGCAATTTTACTATGCATGCGTCTTTTCTCATTTACGGTATGCAATCATATTTTGGGGATGTAGTTTATATGCAGAAAAGGCATTAATTTTTCAAAAAAAAGCTATAAGAAAAATGTTTAAGTTGAAATTCTCTATGTGGTGTATATATATATATATATATATATATATATATATATATATATATATATATATATATTATATTATTGTATTTATTAATAAATTTCATTCAAATCGAATAAAGCGTTAAATTGTTATAACCAAAAGAAATAATTTTTTTTTGTAAGTTTGAAGACAAATTTCGGCTCAACCGTAAATTTTTGGATATAGATAAGTTGTGTTAAATCATGATATTTTGGCCACAGGAATCTGTGGTCCAGCCATTTCCGCACATTAAAGGGACACCCTATATAAATATACAAGACTTGTGATATAATGACCGGAGTAAATATATGAGTTTATTGGGTAATCTGTCAATTAAGCGAGATTATTCACCTAATAATTTTTATTCTGTTGTCCATATTTCGGGCAATGTGTATTTACAATAATTCACACTTACAGAAACGAGGTTAGTGAAATCCCACCTTGAAATGTGGATATTTAGACGTCACGGAAATCATTTTATACTAGAGCCAACTGATCAATTTTAAGATGTCATGAATGCGAAAACAGATGTAAAAGGCTTGAGTGCATTTACACATATCTTCTCCAACTACCATCCCTGGTTTCAGACCAATAACACATTTGTCCTTTCGTATCCTTCCTTTAATAACTTAAAATTTATCACAAATAAAACATATATATTTTAGTTTTAGATAGTTTATCATAAATTAGGATATCAGGTCTGTTGGCTTTTATTTTAATTGCTGTTCTGATTTCTCGGTCCTAGTATATTTTAAATCGGTCGTTTTCTAATACAGTACAGCTTGAGGTTCGTATTTATAATATGCTTCTGTGTTTGTTGCGAGATCTAATGATTTTACCAGTTATTGATGGATTATTATGTCTGTTGGTATAATCCATGTGTGCGAGTATTGTGCAACCGTTTACGATATGTACGATCTTTTCTCCGCGTATCGAGAACATTTTCTTTGAGAATGTGTTTTTTATAGTTTCTGGTTGCTATGCACGATCCTGTATTGGCATCATGAAGCCTTTTATCTTCCCAAACAGGCATCCTTTCTTCACCCAGTTTGATGCTTCCTTGTCGATGTGATCTTCATTTAGATGGTTTGGGTGTGTACCGTGCAGCTGCTTCTGATTCCAAGTTATCATTTCTGTTGTCATATTTGGATCTTCAAGAGACTCGGTAGTGTCGTCATGCTGCAGATCACTAGGGTTTAGTGGTGTTATATTCTCATCATATTTGCATAAAGTTTTGAATATCTTTGTTTCTTGTCTTTTTTAAATGAAATATTCTCGTAAGTTTCTCATCTGTGACATACATAGTCTGTTTAAATCTATTATTTCCAGCCCTCCCTTACTTGGTGGTAGTATTATCCGCTCGGTAGCGGATTTTGGGTGGTGCATTCTATATTTTGTCAGCCTTGTTCTGATATCTTGGGACATGCTTTCAAGATCCGTTTCCGTCCAGTGTATTATGCAAAAGGAGTATGTCAACAAGGGGAATGCATACTTATTAATAGCTTGGATTTTGGCGCACCCGTGTAAGTAGCTTTTTAATACTAGTTCCAATCTTTTGTGCAACGCACTTTGTATTTTATTTTTAATTTCAGTTTATTTTATGTCCCTTAACTGACTGAATCGAAAAGATATGTATGCCTCTCCGTGCTTCAGTCATTTGATGGTTGTTCATTAGATGGCATTCCTTTTCTTTTAATAGTCCTTTTTGGGGGTATCTAATCTTCCATTTGTCGATGCCGAACTCCATGGCTATTGACTTGCTGAAGTTTTCTGTTAAGTATAGAAGACTCAGCTTTTGTTTGGCGCATAAATTTATATCGTCCATATAGAGTAGGTGATTATATATGCTTCTATCACTATTCCTCCCTAGTATGTATAGACATTTTGTTTCGGCTTAGGGGATTTAAGCATATACAGATCCATAGAACGATTAACGACTCACCCTGGATATCTCTGGATATCACTATTTCCCTGAATATCTAGGTATCTCCATTCATTGAAATGTTTAACATTGTTGACCACCTTGTCATTAGGTAACCCATAAGCTGGATTATTTTCGAAGCTATTTTATATATTCTAAGGATTTTTAAGGGATAAGTATGTGGTATTGAGTCGAATGCTTTCGATAATCAATGAAGGCCATGGTCAGATTCCTCTGTTTTAAAACTGCGTTTCGTGTTATTATTTCATCAATTATCACCTGTTTCTTGCATCATCTCGACTCTTTGTAGCATCCCTTATGTTCTTCTGTCATAATGTTATTGACGTGTAGGTGTTTATATATCTTCTCGGTTATTACATCAATTAATACCTTGTAAATTATATGCAGGAATGTGATTAGTCGATATTTGGAGAGGTTTGAAGTGTCCGTCTTTAGGTAGGAGGTAGGTAATGCCCTTTGTGAGAAAGGTTAAAGTGTTTTCATTACCGTCGAGGATTTTGTTGAAGCATCTTGCCAGGGCATCGTGTACGCTCGTAAGTTGTGTATACCATCGGTTCCCGGTGCTTTCCAGTTGCTTTTTTTTGTTGTGGCGTTGGATACCTCTTCTCTACTTATAATTACTTCTTCCATATACTGAATGCTCTCTGATCTCCGCATTTCTTATTTTAGCCAATTTGCGTTTTCGTTATGGTGTTGTGGCTTTTCCCACATGTTTTACCAGTATTCTGTTACGTCTGACATAGACGGTAATTCTGTTATTTGGATCAAATATTTGTTTTCAAGATTTCGGTAGAAGTTCTTTCTGTTATGGTAGAATTGAGGGTTCTGCGTCTTGCGAGCTGTACACATTTTGTATCTACGTGCCAGTAGCTGTTGGGTGTTTTGATCCACTAGTTCAGTTCTTCTATTACATTTGGTTTTATTATTTTTCAGGTTCTCTTCTATATTTTGTGAGCTGGCCTACTTTTACTCTTAATTTTGCAATACGTCATTCAATTCTTAGCATCCATGTTGTTGGTTTTCCCGCTGGTTGTTTCTTTCCGTGATTTTAAATGTAGTGATTGCTGCACAGTATATTATCATATGTATCGATCCCAGGTCTTTGCAGGTTTGTACTCTTTCAGGGATAATTTCATGGTTAAGGATTCTGAAAATTTGCTGTGTAGGTATGTCTAATATTACTTATAGGATCTTTATGAATGCGGATGGGTCGAATTCCTCATATTCCGCCACGGTGGTGTTGAATTCACTTTATACATATCTTCTTAAATCTTCCAGCCGTATCATATCCTCGTTCTTATTACTTCTTTTTATTCCTTCTTGCTTTTTCTCTGCGTCGTTATCTTCATCTTTATTTACAGAATCTGTTATGTTCTCTATTTAGTTCATACCTCGTATTATGGTCTTCATTTGTTGCTGAATTCAGTTCTTCTACTATTTTTCCCCTATGTTAGACATCTCGATGTCAGATACTCGTTTTCTAGTCATAATAGCTCTCTTTCTAGCTGCCACATTTTGCTTGTCTCCCGACAAGGTCCGAATAGATATTGATGAACATTTGTTAAAGTTCTGTTCTATTCTTATAATTATATTAGGTAGATTTTTAATCTTAAATAAATGTTTACGATATTATTAAATCAAGGAATTTTACTTGCGAACAATGTTTACATATTATAATAAATTCCGTATATGAAAATATCAGATTCAGGTTTGATTTATATAAATTTATTATTGTACATAACTTATTAACGTGTCTGTTTATTATTAAATTTTGTTTTCTTGTATATTTTACCTAAGATAACAAAGTTTATAAAATATTTAAATTACTGTATACAGAATAAAGTAAAATATTTAATAGTTATTTCATTTCAAAGAGAGCGTAATTTATACAATTTTACAAAGATATCTGTTACGACAATTACAAGGATAACTTCATGAGCAACGTAGATGCTGAAATTAAATCGCGTTCCTCAATAGAGCTCACTTTTGTCCATCAGCTCTCCGGCGCGTAATGCACAAAGCCTTTGTAGGAATACCGCCGTATTCTGTTTTATTTATATAAGTAATATGATAATATAATATTGCTTTTATGAAGAGCCGAGATATAAAACACACCCTTATACATGCGGCGGGGTTTTGTTTTCTTGATACAGAAAATGTATGTATACGATATAGCGGCCTCATAAATATTCGCTCATGGAAAAATATTATGGTAGAAGTTGGAGTTAATCCAATGAATTCAAATACCTGTGTATTCTGTTATGACAGTTAAAATATGGATGTATTTATTATATAATTTTCCTAAAAATATATACAAACAAATGTAAAATTTATATTAATTCCTACAGGGAAAGTAAAAAAAACTTCTCAGGCATATTATGTGTTACGAGCTTGTTCTTGTCCTACTTTAATAGATATTTGCTCTCCATAAGTTTGAGATTTTAGCAGAACCACTCACCTCAATGCCTAAAATTTGTCCAGCATATTCATAACATTATGTAATTTGATATTAAATGTGTTCACCAATCCGTGAAAGGAATTGGTCAAATTCTCTTATTTTTTATAATAATAATAATAATGGATTTATAACAACTTCATCATCCAACGGTATGCTCTAATTACTAGACAATTTCAACTACAAAATAAGTAATTATACAGGGTGATCTGTTAATGTGGGAAAATGGCTGGACTATAGATTCCTAAGGTGAAAATGTTCTACACTGTATAATAATAATAACAAAAGCAATAAGTTTAAAACAGTTAAAATAATTGCAATTTTTTTTCGTTCGAATAAAATTATACCCATTTATTTCAATATGACAATAATTTTCTATAAAAATAGTCGATGATTGATTTCATTAGAAGTTATTAAAAATGCATGATAAACCTGTTAGATAGCATGAATATAATCAATTAAATTATTTTGATTCATACGATTTTCCCAAATTTTCAAATTAGCTGGAAGATTTACATAACACAGCATTAAACGTTTGGCCGGGCCCACTGTTTATTCGAACTCGTCGCTATTTTAAACTGCATAATCGTGCATGAATTAAATGCATCACGAGATACATTTATTTTGATTAAAATAGTTCAACAGACATTTCGTTTACGCTCCAAAAATACATTGTTCGCGAATAATGCAGATTCGCCGGACAATCGAATCACAAACTGTGTATTTTCTTTTATATCAAGACTCTTGAACTTGCTCGAATTCCTTTGATGTATATACATTTTATTCCCATTTGAAACTAATGCGACAAGCCGAAATAATTGCATTATCAACCATTGTTTTCAAACAAAACGCACAACAAAATTAAAATTGTTAATGAGAAAAATTCATTTTGCGAGAACTAACAGCGAATAGTTAAAACAACTACTCGTACAAAAGCACCGCCAGGCTTTAAATTACATAACTAATAGCTACCGTCACATCATTGAAATATGACACCAGTTATTAGTTATGTAATTTAATGCTTAAAGGTGCTTCAAATTGATGGCAAGGAAGAGTTTATACAGTTGCTTTTAATATATTTATTCTAATAAAATAAAAATTGAGTTATCGAAGGATTGTTTCTATAAAATGAATTAATAATAAAATTATTGGTACGACGGTTGCCGTTATCTATAATTTTAAATTGTTAAAAATAAATTACGTTTAATTTAATACTTCGTCTATAAATTATAATTTGATGGTGTCAAGTATTTAGTATGTTTGAGCATGATTCAATAAAGATGTAATAAATATTTATCATACACAATTGAAAACAATGTTTTGGTTTTTGGCCCGTTTGATTACTTTGCTATATTTAATTTGATTATTATCATCAATTTTACTTCCAAAATAGATTAAACCAAGAAAAAATATTGAAAATGTTTATTTTTATCACTGATTAGGACTAAAATTTCAACGAGCTACCTGAAGCAAAATGGTAGTCCATAAAATATCAAATACCAAAGCTTATTCGCATGTATTCATACAAACCAAATAGATTTATAATTGCAGTCATTGGATATATTGTAAAGCTTGGAATTGAAATTGAATATGCAAAGGTTTACAATATAGGATCAATAGGATGTCTAATAAAAGGTAAGTTGCACCTAATTTATTTATTTATTTATTTATTTATTTACAACCTAACAGACTCGAAAGTCCAATAACAGGGCTACATCAGTAATACATTACATTGATACAATACAAAAAAATAAAAATAAAAAAATTACAAAAGTAAAATAAATTGATAATTATCTAAGACAACATGGATGTCATTTGAATACATTCACTAAGATTGTGTTTAAACATGGTAAATGATGAATCAAAGATGTCAACATTATATGAGTATTGATTGTACAATCGTGACAAACGCAAAACAGGAGAATTTGAATAGTAATTGTTAGTAGGTGTATCATAAACAAAAGTCCTGCAGAATCTAGAGGTAATTCGAGGTACATGAAATTTAAAACGACTTAAAAAGCTAATGTCATCTATGAGGTTATGAAATAATTTATAAAGGTAGCAAATATTTGTGAAGATAATTAGATTATGGATAGAGATTAATTCAAATTCTGATTGTAATTCATTATATGGTATATCAAATCTGTACACGCCATATTTTACAAAGAAAAGATACCTGAGAAATTTCTTCTGAATATTTTCAAGTAATCTAATATACTTGATATATATTGGAGACCATATTAATACACAATATGATATTTTACTTACGATATACGTATTAAATAACAAAATCAAAACTTTAGTACTGGTAAGTGCTCTGCAATTATGTATTATAAAGCCCATGGTACGATAACAACTCCTAGTTAATGCTTCGACATGAGTGTTGAATGATAACCTAATATCAAAAATTATACCAAGATCATTCGTTTCGGTTAATCTTTTAAGAAGTACATTATTAATTTCGTACTGATACTTTATAAAATTTGACTTTCTCGAATAAGTAACTACAGAGCATTTGGATATATTAAGTGACAATTTATTAATAAAACACCAGTCCGTAAACGCATCAACATGACACTGCAGTTGCACACAATCTGTAATATCCGAAACTACACTATATAATTTTATGTCGTCCGCGTAAAGTACCGCCCTGCATCCGAGAAACTTGCATACATCATCCATAAAAAGTAGGAAGAGTAGAGGTCCTAAATTCGAGCCTTGAGAAATTACACTTTATGCAATGTACCATTTTGATTTATGACCATATATCTCAACAAGTTGACGACGACTATCAAGATATGATACAATAACGTTCAGGATGTTTTCGTTCAATCCAAACGAAGATAGTTTAGTAATAAGTATTGTGTTGTCCAACTTATCGAACGCTTTGGTTAAATCGCCGTAGATAACATCAACTTGTTTTCCATCATTCATAGCTTCATATATATCTTGAGTAATGCCTATAAGATTTGTTGTGGTAGACCTTCGTTTTATGAAGCCATGTTGTTGCTTTGAAATGTACGGATCCACTTGATTGTATATATAGTCTGCTAATAACGATTCAAATACTTTTGAAAGATTGCTTAAAATTGCAATTGGTCTATAGTTCTCGATTGCTTTACTTGATCCTGATTTGAGAACAGGGAAAATTCGAACATCTTTCCATTTAGTAGGAAACCTGCCAGTTTTTAAAATTAATTTGTATAGATGTGTGATAGGATCACACAACACAGATGACGTATCTTTTAATAGTAATGCTGGTATTAAATCAAGGCCCATTGTCAGATTAGGTTTTAAGCTATTTAATTTTTACTGTACGTCAGCGACATCAATCGTGTAATCACCCAAGTGATTTTTATTATGATCTGCATCGTTGCTAGTATTTCTATCAAGAGAATCAGAATTAAAACTTTTCATAAAATGGTCAGCAAATCCATCAGCTATGTCAACTGGTGTAGTGAGAGTTATATCATCCAATGTCATTTCATCTGGTATACGAAAGTTTTTACGTTTCATGTTAATATAATTCCATACTAAATTAGGATCATATGATATCCGTTGTTGCATTCGTTCGATGTATTTCGAATGCGCTGCAGAAATTTCTTGCTTACAGAGTCTACGAAGCTCTCTAAACTTTTCACGATCAGCAATTCGATGCCATTTTAAATATCTCTGACGATGTTTGTTTTTTAAGTTGATTATTCTTTTAATGGAAGAATTTATCCACGGAGCACTTCGATTCTCATGAACTGGTTTTGATCGTGGTACACATTTATAAAAAATTCCGTACAAAATCGTGTAGAAAAAATCACATGCGGATTCGATGTCAGAATAATTATAAAGTTCCTGCCAATTAACCTTACTAATATAGTCATATAATAGTGGAAAATTGGCCTTACGGAAGTTGTAACTGAATGTAATGGGTTTAACACTCGTTTCCGATGTGTCTTTAAATATAGCCGTAAAACTTATAGCAGGATGATGAGGGTCTTCAACAACTAATGGGGGAATGCATTTTTCTACGTCACAAATATTATCTAATGAGGAAATAAGCAAATCTTTAATATTGTTAAACTGTCGTAATCCATTATAATCAAGAAAGGTGTTCAACGCATCTAGTTTGGGACAAATGTTGTTGGAATAATTAGGTACATTGAAATCACCAGAAATTACAATATTCTGCCCTGAGAATTGTGTTTCTATTCGTTCTAACAATATGGAGTACTCATTTGCGGATGTTGCAGGTTTGATGTATACACATATAAGAATAATTATAAAATCCTTAATTTTTACTTTGACTGCTATTAATTCGGTAGAATTCAATTGATCCATATCAAATGGTACAATTTCTGAGCAGAATGAAGAATGAATTGCAATTAATGCACCACCACCTCTTCCAATTATGCGATCTGCTCTATAAACATTATATTCTGGAGGAAATATTTCCGAATTGAGAATATCATTTCTAAGCCATGTTTCAGTTATGAAATATATATCAAAATTATTACTCTGGACAGAGTTATAAAATTCACTTATTTTAGAGTTTATGCTTCGTATATTCTGATAAACAAAATACAGTCCTGTTTTTTGAGTATGTTAGGGTCTATTTAGTTTTTTCTTTCATTAATAATTTTTTTTTTTATTACTCGGGGTATATTATTGAAAATTTTGCAATTGTACAGCTGCAAACACCTAAGACTAAGGAATTTATTTAATAATTTACAGTATGTCCTAGTTGACACTTGTTGGTGCTTCATTCTTGTTACATTCTATGTTAATATTTACAGTTTCCTGAGACGTGTTTTGAATGTGACAGCTCATTACCAGTAATAATCAGTACTACTACATTTCTGTCTGTAGATCAAAGCACTCGATAAAAAGTACTCAGGAGACCACCAATAAGACCCAACACTTCAGACTCAATAGAAAGGTAACCCTTCATCGTAAACAGCTTATTTACATCTATGCCAGTAGCGGAAGTAAAAGTCATAATCAATTAATCACTCAAAAAGAATAGACATTAAGAATACGAATTACAAAAAATTAATAAATGTCTGCTTATCTATATATACGAGTACAACATCTTTCTTACAGCAACTTACATAAAATTTTGTTGATACATTTTGTTCAAGCTAATTGCGATTAGTACGTCAATGTCTGGGCTATCGACTATAGGTCTTTCTGCCCTGTCAGAAAAAGATATTAAGTGGTAAAAATTAAATGCTAGTTAAGGGAACTTTCTAGATGATGCGACCTAATGAATTCGTGAATTGTGTTAGTGAATTTATTGATATCCGTGTATCTACTATTTTAGATTAAACGATAAATTTTACGCAAAAAGCAAATGGACTGTAAATTGGAACTCCAATATTATCACTCTCTCCAGAAATATTTTTATAAAATTGTTTGAGGAAAAATATCAGACAAGCAGAAGAATTCAAAAATCTTATTCTGGTGCAGATATGTAGACGAAGTTGTATGTGATATGGGGTTTGTGATTGTCAAGTAAATGTATTTCTGCAACTACTCAAAAGCTTAAATTAACAAATTCAATTTACTATGAAAAATTAAAGAATAATGGTAAAACAAATACCTTGGATTTAACGATTAGAGAGAGAGATAGAGAGACATCTTTATTTACAAAAGTTTAGTTATATATTCGTAAGCTATTAATATGCTGCAGATTTTTTCCTCTGATCAAAGACTATCGACCCGTGGTGTTCCAGCCTGAATTTCTAATTTAAACGTTATAATCACTGATGTGTACGTTACTAACTGTTTTTAAATATCTTAATCGCTAATGGGCGGTAGAAATGAAATGATCATCTGTGATTTCTGGAAAGGGTGTTCTTGCTTGGAAATTATCTAGGAGTTTTCAGTTGAGGTTATATGGTTTTGGGGCAAGTTTTACGGAGATATGTTTCAAATCTTCATTAATAGAGATTATTTGTGTTAATTGGTATAAGAGAGTTTTGGAAGGGTTGTGGATTGAGAGGATGTTGAATTTAAATAATGATGGTCGTTAAGATTTTCTTTAAGACGAGATGGCGGGGATTGTAGAATAAGATAGCAGACCTCTATTTTTTTGATAAATTCGAGTTCAAAATTATCGTGTATGTAATGATTTGTATGTGAATTTTAAATGTTAGTTTAGGATAAAATAGTATTCCGAACTATTTGCAGGATTGGGAAGGTAAAATTGTAATTACATATTTATAGTTATTTCATTCACATTGGCAATTCTGGTGACGGTGAAATGGGATGAAGATCTGGGATTGCATCGGATTTATAGATATTATCTATTTCCTAAACTATTTGTATAGAACCTACCAGCTCTTTAAGCGTGGCTAGGGCTGTGTTAATGATTGGTGCATAGACTATTAGTACAGTGTATTCTACATATAGCAGAGGATAGATACTGGGATTGCGGTAAAGGGGATTGGAATTGTTTATATTGTGAATATAATATAGTGGAGTGCAGATAAGAGGAATCCTTCGGGAAGACCATTTTCCGCACGACAAACAGTAGCCCCCATGAACTGCAGCATACGGGTGGAACTGCCAAGCTCTTATTTACATATATCTACATAAGCTTAAGTTTAAACTGACATAACATGACATAAATATATATACATCATACAAGCTGGGTTGTGCCAAAGTTTGTGTTGCGCTCCGTCGCCGTGTTTCCTCTCAGGGTCTCCATCTTCCTTTTCAGGACCGCCCTCGCGACAACCGCCCGTCAGCACTCAATTCTCACTCCCCTTCCTCAATCATCAGAGGGACAATGTCTTCGCACCGTAATTTGCCTATATCTTTGACTATTTATGCCCTCTCGGTGGCGAATTCTTCGCTCTTCTCTAGGAGGGTGTGAGCTGCGGTGTCGAACGGGCTACCGCACCACACGCATCCTAGGCTTTACCGCTTTCCAATCCGGCACAGGTATCAAAGATATTCCATAAAACATCCGGATCCGGACCGGCGCTGCGTCAGATGATAATCCCCCTCCCCATGCTTTCTTTTTGTCCAAGGCTTTTTGGCTGGTAATAGGCCCCTTGTGGACCACTTCTCCTGCCAGCACCTACCAAGCTACTCCATCGCATCTCTTCTGGTCTCGCCTTTAGCTCTATATATAGCGGCTGCCTATATCAGCAGGGGGAGGGATGATGCCAATACCTCGATTGCATCCGTTGACATCGTCCTAACCGTCTGGCCACTCGAAGTGCCCCGAACCTAATAAACCCCTCAGCGACTCAGCATTTCTTCTGGATCTGAGAGCGTCCTCCCACATCGGGCATATACAGCATATACCCACGAAGTCTCCTGCTACCTTTCCTAGCCCCCCTGACATTCGATAGCAGCCTTTATATGTTGGGTACACTGGTGGTTTGCGTCAATCGACACTCCCAGATATTTCATGCTGTTGCCCATCTCGACGGCCTGTCCTAGCAGCTCTATCTTTTCCCCCTTCGTTGCGGAATTTCCCCCGACAACCTTATCGCCGTGGTTTTGCCTTTTTCGTACACTAAAGTCCTATCTGAAACATACTATACTGAGCAGGTACTCTGATATCCTCCTGTCTACCAGCGCCTCCATTATTAATGGCCACGGCACAGTGTTCAATGCATTTTTGTATCCAACGCTATGAAAAATCCGTGCCTGACCTGTCCCACGTTAACCTCGTTCACGAAGGACTTCACCCGTAGGAGCGCGTCCTTCATTGACCTATCCCGCCTGAATTCGTACTGATGCGAGGACAGGTCTTCTTCGATGACTGCTCTAACTCGGCTCTTTTTGAACGTGACCGGTACGACTCCCTCTCGGAGGCACTGGTTTAAAATCCTGGTGAGCGTTACAGGCTCATCTTCGCTAAAAGCCAAAACCTCCTCTTCGCTAAAGTACAGGGGAACACCCTGTTGAGGGTTAATTGAGTAGAAATAGGTATTTTGAATTTTAACATGGAGAAATCTGGATAGGAGGAAATTATCAGATATAATGTCCCAAGGGCAATGATAATAAGCGATAATTTTGACTAAACCCCGAAAGTGTATTGCTTAGTAATTACTTAAAGCAACACACTTAAGGGAACTAGTAAAAATTATCGTGTATTTATCATTGCCCGTATTACGAATAAAATATTAAAAGCTATTTATTGAATATACAATTTTTGAAAGAACAATGATTAAGCGTGTAAGTACTTCTCTCTCCGCCTCTTGTCGTAATTTGGGGGTTATGATATTTGTTAAGCATCGAGATAGTTTCTTTATTCTTTATATTGCTATTTAATTAGTATTTCCTAACCTTACAAAAATGCTCCATACGTATTCACTTTTAACTGTGTTTTCTGGTGTCGTTTTTTCTATTAACTAGAATGTGATCTATACCGAAGCATGATTCAGACATGATTATACATTAACAGATCGATTGTATATTTTAACTCAAGGGTATCTGTGAATATGGTATAAATGTAAACTTGAAAGCCGAGGTATTATCAGATAATCGCCCTCGGTGAGTTTTTAAATTTCATCCCAATATTGTTTACCGTACTTTTTGTTGATGACATTACAAGTCTCAATCAATACGTCCATCTTGTAATCTTCAACTATTTTTTGGATTGACTTTTTTAGTGAATTGAATTTTGGTTTTAATTCAGTATCGTCCGTCAGTTGAATATCTCATTTAAGTTAAGGGGCTTTTCGGAGTCTTGAGAATTGCATGGATAAGTAATCTATACATATATTGGTAAAAAGAGTATCATTGCAGATCAGATGCTAGATGTTGGATGTGCAAAGCATGATATCAGGAGTAAAAAATTGGTTAGGTTATTCAGAAAATAATAAATTACACCATAATACCATTATGACTAATTTCAATCACTACCAATAAAAACACTTGCATCACCTAGTAACAAAACGAAGAAGTACTCAATTCCATTATGAAATAGCTAAGAAATAAAAAAAAAGAAAAAGAAACAGGAGGAGGTTAAAAATACAACTACTATTGAAAAAGACAAACACACTTATGCAGTTATCCTGTTCCTTGACAATGTCAGTACAAAAAAATAAAACAATTAGGTCTATATAAAATAAAAGCAATAATCGCCAACAGAGAAAAATTATCAAAATGATTAGTGAATAAGGAAATAGAAACAAAAGATCAATTAAAGAAATCAAGAATTTACAGAATAAAATTTATGAATTGAAATGGTTCATATAAGGTACACCGAAAATCAATTATTTGCAGAAATCCATCAACAGGATTAACGTAAAACTGCATAAACACCGAACACCATAAGATGCACATCGTAACGATTAAAATTATCAGAAAGAGAAGATGGCATAATCTTCTGGAAGCAATAGCGTTTGGCCATTAGTGATGAGGGACTTCTTCCAAACAATCAGCGTTAATTCTCATTAGCAATTGAAAATCAGTCCTAATGTTTAAAACAGCTGTCATGTCATATAAACTTGTAATATAACACGTGTTTTCCCTCACCTAATTTACAATGTATTGGTTAATAAGTGAACAAAGGATGTATTATTGATTGTTAAAATTATTTAGTGATATTCTTCAAGAAATAATTGTTTGCAGTATTAGATTCAATGTTAATGCCATTAAAAAATTAACGGTTAATTTGAATAGCTGAACACTAAATATTTAATTTACACGTTTAAATGCCCAGGACAGGTATTTTATCTGTGGTGATATTTATTTATTTATTAATCTTTTTAAACGCGCCTTGAAAATCGAACATCGGCAATATTAGTTCTATTTGGAATTGATTCATTCTCGTAGGGGGCTTTCACTAGGAAAGATGCACGCAAGTTATGACATAGCTGCACCGAGGAGCTGTAATTCAGCGAAACATGTGTCTGCAGATTGCAGTCATTGCATCGTGACGCGGTTAAATAATCGTAAGACTACAAAAATATTGCATTGTGCTGAATGTGCTTTCACTTATATAATTCAATGCCTGGCGGTGCTTTAGTACAAGGAGTAGTTGTTATAACTGTAGCTTGTAGTATATAACTGTAGCTTGTAGTATTCTTAAATCACTATTAATTATTTCAAAAAAAATATGTTATTGAACTATTTTATTTATACACTCTAAATTATATACATTATATTTATTAAAAAATAAAATAATACGTCACTATAAGGTTTCACAAACTAGAAACTAGAACTAGCTGAATTTACACTATAAATAGGATTAGAACTAATATAAAATTTAGGAATTCCCAAATCAATGGCCATTGGATTCACTTTATAGCCTTTGTTACAATAACAGTATCGGAATTTCTGGTAAAATGAGAAGATACCCAATGAGATTCATTACGGATCAAATGTTATTATTTAGGGCAGCGCACACTTTAACAATTACACACGGGAGTTAAGCATTGCCCTGTAAAGGTACAAAGGGACTTAATGAAAGTATTTATGGAACAGTATGCAAATGCGGATCCAACGTTTCAGGTGAATAAAGCGAATCCGTGGTGGTATGTCATTACACGAGATCTGTGTGTATGGCTTGTTTACTTAAGTTCCAAGGATAGTTTTTGGTTCAGTACGAATACGACTTCAAATGAAAACGTAGAAATTTCTATTTGTTTTAAGCCCCCGCAGAAAATCTCTTTTAATAGAGACCTCATCCACGTGTACGATTTATAATTGAGTTTCTGAAGGGCCAACGGAGTGTATGTGTAATCTACCCAAAAACTCTGCTCGCATACATGGATGTTTTTTTGAATGGACATGTGTTTTATAATGTTTCTTTTATATTGCAAGTAACATTCATGCGATTTAATTAAAGTTAAGCTTGCTTTGATTACAAGCCAGTTCACCTGAAATTCGTTTCGACTTGTATATATATATATTTTTTATATACAAATTTAATAAATGGTAAATATTCGTCAGTGTATAATTTAATATCTTATTTAAAAAAATCAAATTTCTATTTAATTTTGCGATTTTCATATTAGCCCATTATTAATAAGAAATATTGTATTATATTTACAAATTATTTATTTTGGATGTTAGAATTCAATGTTTATTTTTAAATAGAGATAATACTAATATAATATTCTGTTATGCAATATAGATCATAATAAATAATTATTTATAATCTGCATTCCCCCCAGGGAAACAGTAGAAGCCAATAATTATTTCTCATTATCGGAATTATTGAAAATAGCATGCGTTTGAGTTTTATATACACATTATTTACACCGCGAACGGATTATATACAATTATATGGCGGTTTTATACAACGTTGGTATAAAACAATAATTGAACATTTGATTATTAGTTGTTGTTAAATCATGCACTAGATTAATTATAATTGCATGAACTAAAATACACGCATTTCATTATTTAGAGTAGATAGTACCATACATAAATTTCGGATTTATATATCGTGATCCCTATTTTCGTATAATTATGATTATCGAGTGTGCTTATGAACATGAACGCTGTAATCACTTGCAATTATTTGTATATTAAGAGCTGATAATTAACGTTTATATAAAAATAAAAAATTAATCAATCAACATATAATATTTAATTATGGAAGTGATCAGGTTTTTAATTTTTTAAATTCATAGGCGTTAATTAGAATAATAATAAATAAAAGTAAACATTACTGTATAAAATTAATGAATATAATATAAATAAAACCACCAGTATTCATTTAATATCCATTAGTATCGCAGTGGAAACATGTTTAAAATAATATCTATTTTAATAAAAATTATTAAAAAACCTTAACCAAGTATCCATTATTTTCTATAATTATTTGTAATTGAGATTAAACACAAATTCAAATACAAATGATGTAATTAAGTGGGCAAACCACAGACAATTTGGGAAGTATCAACAGCGAAAAATATAAATAGGAATATTACTACGGAGTTGTAGCGAAGAACTTGCTAGGGAACAGTTATTATTCCGTTCTATTATATTCAACTGAACTGCCCTGACGAGATCTGAATAGATCGAAACCGGTCTATAGCTGGCAGAGAAACAATAATTTAAATTTCTATTATACATTATAACAACTTTAAATAACAATATTCATTAAATTTGCTTCAACTTATTTCTAGATATTGAAAAATAGAAAAAAGTTGCGAATAATTGTTTATCCTCTTAAAAATTCATTTAATCTAATAGAAAATTTATAGAACATTCTAAAAACTCGAAGTAAAAATACTGTAAATTTCTAAAACTCTTGAAGAAAATATTCGCAATTGAAAAAATGAAAAAATTAAAGAAAAAAAATCATTTAATTAAAAAGACTAATTTATAGAAGCTTCTACGAAATTTTTAATAAATATCTTCTATAAATTTTGTAGACCTGTTGATCTTACAAAAATATTCGAATTTTGATGAGAAATTGTTGGAAAATTTCGGTTAAAATAAAGTTTTTTTTAAAAATGGATGAGAAATTAGTAGAAAAATGTGATATTATTAATATTTTACATGTTTTTTGTTTCATTTTTTAAAAATTCTAAAGTTTCCTAGCAAACTGTTTTCTAATTTTCTAGAAGTTTTACTATTTTAAGAATTGTTCCTGTATATACTAACATTTTTTGTTTGTTTTTACTTTTCCAGAAGTATTCCCTGTAAATGTAATCTAAATTTTATGGTTTTTAGAATTTCAATAAGTATTTTTTCCAAATTAATCACGTAATTTAATAATAATAAATAATAAAGTATTTTTTAACAAGTTTACTTTCATTTTCTAAAAGTGTCACGCTTTCAAGTAGTTTTCCTTTGCAAACAAGTTTTCTAACAAGTTATTTTAATTTTTCTAGAAATTTCCACAAACTGTATGATTTTTTTTGTGGTTTCTAGAATTTATCAGCACTTTTCTTCAATACGATGAATTAAATTCTCACTTATTCCGTGGTGAAACATTTTTGTGTTAAATTAAATAACCTTCTAATTAGCTTTTTCTTCATGTTTTACACCAATATTTCTTCTTCTCAAGACCTCTTCTTCTATGTAAACTCACATTTTAGTTCATTCTTTATAATAAATTTGCTTTTAAGAGTTCTAATATATTTCATGTTTTATTTCCAAATTATATTAAATTTTTCGAGATTAAAAAAAAATCTAAAAATGTTACGAATTTCCTTCATGGTTTTTTATAGTCAGCAGCGATTTTTCTTTAAGTTTTCCATAAACATTTTTTTCCATATTTTTAAGATTTTTAAAGTATTCCAGCAAGTTTTTTTTCATTCTCTAAAAGATTTAACTTTTCAAAAAAGTGTCACTGTTTCTAGTAGCTTATCTTTGTAAACACCAATTATAGTTTATTCCTTAAAATCCATTTTTCTTTAAAGTTTTATATTACTTTTTTCTAAATTATAAGAAACTCCTTCGAAGGTATGCTATATTGAAGATTTGCAATAATATGCATAAAAGCTTGCAAAGCATCTCTGAAGAAATAGATTTCAAAAACAATTAAAGAAATATTTAATTTACAAAGAATTTTAATCATTGAAGACCTACTTGAGTCAGCGAAAATTCTTTGCACTAGAATTGTAAACTAATACCTCATTGT
This sequence comes from Ontholestes murinus, assembly GCA_963969525.1. Lineage (NCBI taxonomy): Eukaryota > Metazoa > Arthropoda > Insecta > Coleoptera > Staphylinidae > Ontholestes > Ontholestes murinus. The sequence goes on from OZ018398.1 coordinate 16,440,574, forward strand.
AGCATTTTCCCATCATTTTCTCCTTATTTTTTTTTTCTTAACCGTAAATAATATTAATAATCATTCTAGTATATTTTATATATAATTTCTAATAAGTTATTACATTGAGATTAGTATTGCAAGTCTCTTATGTCTGCCGAGTGTAAAAACTTAATGTTTGCAATAAAGAATCTATCTATTTAAGCTTCTAAAATTTTCTAACAAATTTCCTTTAATTGTTCTATTTTTTTTTTTAATGAAATGATGTGGTTTTTAGAATTTACCAGCTTTTAAAAGCATTATAGAGATTTCTAGTAAGATTTCTTCTATTTTTATAGAAATTTTAATTACTTCATGCCCCTCTTCTTTCACATATTATGATGTTTTGTTTCTATCCTTCTAAATGTCTCTATAAATTTTCTACAAGGTTTCTAGATTTTTGGTAATTTTTTTCTCTTATGTGAATTTTTAAGGGTTTTCAGCAATTTTGCTGAAAATTTATTGATTGATTGATTATTTCTTTAAGGTTTCTAATTTTTCTTCAAGATTTTTATAATTTTCCGTATGTTGCTCTCCCAAATTTGTAATTTTCTTCGTGGGTTTTAGAACCTATTAACAACTTTTTTTTACCATCTTCTACTGTTCACAGTATTTTTCCTCCAGATTGTATAAATTTCTTTCAAGACTTACAAAATTCTTCAGGTTTTTGTAAATATTAAACAAACATAATACTAAATTGCTTAAAATCAATTTTTCTTCAAGGTTTTTAATGTTTTCCATATTTTATTTATAAGGATTCTAAGTTTTCTAACAAGCTTTATTTTTAAGTTTTCCTTTAATATTTCTTCCAAAATGTTTAACCTCAAAAAGGCTTCAAAGTTTTTCAGGACGTCTTTATCAATTTTTCTATAAATTTTCATTATTTTTGGCCTCTTATTTTCTATGTAAACCCACATTTTATTTCATTTTTTATAATCAATTTCCTTTTATGGGTTCTAATATTTTTCATGATTTATTTTCAAATAAAATTAATTTTTTTCGTGATTAAAAAAAATTTAGTAACTTTTCTTCAATTTTTCTAAAAATACTTACTATCTCCAGCATTTCTTCTGTTAGATTGTATGAATTTCCTTCGTGGTTTTTAGTATTCACCCGCGATTTTTTTGAAAATTGAAAGAAATTCGAAACATATTTTGAAGGGAAATTTACGAAAAGATAAAGCTAAGGCAAGATTGAAATGCTTTGCAGAAAATTTTTCAGTTAAGTTAAACGGTTGTGAGTATTTATTTAAGCATTTAGAAATTAGATAAAATCAAACACACGTTTAAAACCAATGCCAAAATCAAATGAAAATGTACAAAAATTTAAAGAATATATACTTCGTTTAGTGCGAGTAAAATATTCGGATATAACCAAGAATACCTTGGAAATATTTGCAGTGCAGGCGTTCTTAGAAGGTTGAAGATATAGAAAAACGTAAGAGGACTCGATAAATAAAATTACTACAAACACTGGCTTCAGCGCTTGAGATGAAAGCCCCGAAACTACAATTACAAATATTACAAATCAAGGCCATACTCGTAACTATTTGTATTTCGAGGAATACCAAATTTTGTTAGAAGGGACAGATTTGATGGCTTGTTTTCAAATTTAATGGTAATGTTATATCTACACTGGGATATTGGTGTAATTTGGGTAGTTATATACAGGTCTATTATACAAGTATACACGGTTTTGGACCTGAGCAATTAAAATATGTTTATAAGGTATATTAGGAGGCTGAATCCAAAACAGTAACCCGTTTTTTTTTTTTAAATTGGTTATAGTTTTCTAAATATTCAATAAATTCATTGTTTCGCTATTTTTTGCCATTGATTTAGAAAGTATAAATCAGAAATGAACGGAGGTTAAAGTTAGTCTTTTATACTGCTTGTGATCTGTTTCACGCATTATATTTTCGCTATATCTTGGTATAGCCACTCTTCTTGCTCGTCGCACGTGTTATGTGAGAAAAAATCAAGATGTGAATGCAGAAAATGTATCTTGAGAGACCTTTGGGATCGAATTTTGTGGTAATTTTGCAAAAAATTGTCGATTACTTGCTTGTAATCCGATGATTTGAAACGATGCCCATGCTTGTTTTATCAGGCGTTAAACGTTTTGTAAACTTTGCATTAGCCATTAGTTTTGGATAAGTAATTGTGGAGGCTTTCACTTCGTGATACATTTTGATAAATTCAAAATAAATAAACAATTAACTTTGTTGGTATCACTTTTTATTTTTATTAAAAAGTGATACCAACAAAGTTAATTGTTTATTTATTTTGAATTCATTAGTTTTGGAATATCAGGTCAGACAAATATTCCTTCTTTGATTTTTGCGTATGGCAGTTTTGGAAAAAAACTTGATTAAGTACTGGAAAGTCGGTCTTTCGCGATTGAGTGCTTTGACAAAGTTCTTAATAAGGCCTAGTTTAATGAGAAGAAGTGGCAATAAAACGTCCTGTGGGTTCACAAGTGATACAGAGGACACGTTTTGCTGTCCTGGCTCTTGGGTTTGAGTTTAAGAACATTTTACAAGATGAAGTCCGCCATTCAACTTGATGTCAAAATTTTATTTGTATGTTTTCAATTTTTTTTAATCTATTTTGTAATAACTACAGTGTTTTAAGCAAGTATGATAAAGAATAAATAATCATATTCATAATCAATGGGTACGACTAGGCCACCTATTTCTCACATGATGCACGGCTGTCCCACAGATGCAAAATAACGCAAAATTTCGTTAATCCAGATTGCGTCCCAACTAATAGACCAATAACCTGTAATGAATATGTAATTCAATTAATTTATTTCTCAACCTTTATATTACCACAATTTTTCCATTGATGCTCATTGTATTTGATCTTAGCCAAAATTGTACGCATTGTGTTGTAGCACTCCTTAGTTTATACTGCGTGAGCAATCGGAATGGATGGTTTTTCATTTCTAATGAAATAATGATGAGCAGAGCCGTCTTCAAACTGTACTTAGAACCAACTATGAACAAACGCCATTCATTTCGATCATATGGTGAATTCATCACATTAAATAAACCTTTGATATCGTCATCATCATATCAACACAAGTCATTTTCTTTTTTGAATAACAGTAAAATCGCGTGATTTCTATTTCTGTATATAGTAGCTTGTGTTTTAGAGTCAAGATTTTTTATTCCTTGCAACAGTGATGCAAGCAGCTCTGCTTTTTGTTTCGACAAATTCAAATCGCGAATCAAATCACTCAGTTCACATTGCAATATTAAACGCTTTTCCTTTATAACGAAATCGCTTTCATTGCTCACCAGTGATGAAGACGAAGTTCTTATGTCAGTTTTTGCACTGTCTGTATGTGAAACTGGCTTGGACACTGATGAAACGTCAGGATATTTATACTGTGCTAGTTTTTTTGCATTCATCGAGCAAAAGTAGTATTCATCTCCATGATTTTACTGTTCTGTTGGCACAGAAAATGAAAAGTATACTTGTTCACCAAGTGACCACTTCTACAGCTCGGGTACCCAAGGTTTGTTAGTGTTTACTACAGCAAAATCAAAGTTCTGCAAATACGCATGTTTGAGTTCATTTGTCATGATTTTTTCACGTTTTCCGAGCATATAAGATCCACAAACGTAACAAAAACATTTTGAATCGACTTTGCGACGTTGTCTATGCGTTTTCACACGTTCTGAAGCAAAATCATTGCACAAAAACAAGATCCAAATGATGTACGTGGTCAACTGACAGCAGTTAAAGGAGCGCAGTACTGCCACCATGCGCGAACTCGAAAACTAGAATTATTCTTGATACACTAACGATAAGAATCGTTCTCATCTGCTCGGGTCCAAAAGTTGATCCGAATTTTTAAATTTGTGTTATTATATATTAGGAAACAAATTGAGAACAGTTAACTACTACTAAAAATCGACAACACTCTAGGCGCATTATTTAGATCTACTGCTTGATCTTAAAAGTGGATATTCGGAAGTGAAAATAGTTTCTCAAGATCAAGAAAAGGCAGTAAATACAAGAATAAAAAAATAGAGTAATTTAATGAAATGTGCTTCAAACATTTGAGGAGTTATGTAGGCAATACCAAAAAGGAGTGTCCTGGAAGAGTTGTCTAGCTTTCCTCGACGGTATAATTACACGAAGAACTAAAAATCGACGTTTAATGATCTGGATTGGCAGTCAGCCCAGGCAAATAATTTAATGGCAAAAGAATGACCGCTGTCAAAAAAATTACCTAAGAAAAACAATGTCTAAAAAATATATTTCGAAACATATGAACATAGTAGACTGCACATCACTTGTTTTTATTTTTGACATAAAAGTAAACAAAAGGTTTCTCAAAATGTTTTAAAGTAATGTTTCGCTTCAATTAAACCAGGAATACTTCATAACATACTAACAGTATAATATATTGGGTCAGTATTTTATGAAGTCCTATGAAGTTTGAACAGGTAACAGACTCATCTATCCAGAATTTATAATCAGGAATATTAGAAGGTGCTTCAAAGGAGACACAATTGCATATGTTTGATGTTGTTTGTTAACAGGTGGAAAATTCGTGTTGCATATCGATACAAAATTCTATGCTGCTTTATCACAAATATAGAATGAACTAGAAAATAATCAGATACTTTTGAGATATTAAGATATTGTCAATAAATATATATTTCGAATTATTTTTTTATTTAGAACTGATGAACAGTTTGAAAATCCAGATGGACAAGTTGTAAGAGGACTGGAAATGTTCAGGATCTTACCTGATTTGACCATTGTGAATACTGTACATTGTGATCGCAGAGCAAAGTGTTACGTACAAAGTAACTGGAATACATAGCAGATATAAGGTCAGAAAGTAATTCCTTCTCGAAATTCCTGATGAGTCACATTGGATCTACTGATAGACATTTGGGTTTCAGGCAGATCAGTTATTGACAGTTCATAAACTTTAGTAACTTTCGTAAATGAAGTACGATAACACTTCCAGATAATAATTTTGTTGCTTTACCGTTTAGGAAAAGTTACCAACGTGAATAATTTCACTAAAGACTTACTCAACTAAAAATTAATGGCTTTATCTACTTTTGTGCAACGATTATAAAAATAGTAAGCTTTCTTTAAAGCTTTATTTTTAATAATGGATAGAAAATAATTACAAGAAACACGAAAATGATTCTTATTAAGACTACAAGAACAAATCACTTTTGAAACAACTACTTCTCTAGCGATTGGTATAGAGGGCACAAAAATAGACAGTAGAAAGTAGTGGACGGCAGATCATTTCATATATTTTAACAGCTGTTCTTGTCTTTATACCACTGTTTTTATACATTAAACTTCTAAAGCATTTTGCTCTAGAAGTAATTTTACCTTTAATTATGGCTGTATGTTTTTTAAAATTGATTTATCTATGGTTATGCCCAAGTACTTAACGGAAGCTGTGGGAGGGATCATAGTTTGGGAAATATGGACTTTGTAAGGTGAGCTATTGGTGCGATGATAAGGAATTAGGAGCTGTGATTTGTGGGGATTGATTTTAATGTGCCATTTTACAAACCATCTTTGAAGGGAGTCAATAAACTCTTGGAGGAATTGAAGGGCTTTTGGTAGTGTGGAAGCATGTGTGATTAGAGCAGTGTCATCTGCAAATTGCAGGAGGTATTTGGATGGATTAAAGTAGAGAGGATCAGGGTTGTAGACATCAGCACAAAAAATGTTATATAACAGAGGTGACAGGGGAGAAACTTGAGGGAGTAATTGTTCGGGAGTAAAGGAGGAGGAGAATGAATTATGGATTTTGACTTTTAAGGATCTATTAGACAGGAATTGTTTAATAATGAAAATGATATTAGAAGGGATATTTAGGAGGTGGCACTTGTATAATAGGCCTTGATGCCAGACAGAGTTAAAAGCTTTCTGGACATCTAAAAATAGGGCTGCAGAAGCTCTTCCGTCAAGGTGGGATGTTTGAATATTTGAGACAAGGATAGTGAGTGGAAGGGAAGTTGATCGGCGGGGAGGAAAACCAAATTGGTATTTGGGGATGTGGTTGTAAATAAAAAAAAAAGATTTGGTTTTTGAGTAGGGGTTAATAGATTTTTCCAATAACAGGTAAGAATGTAATGGGACATTAAGGGTTGTTTATAGAAAGGCACTTGGTTGGTTTCACAAATTTTACGATTTATTCCGACTAGTTTCGATTTTTACATCATTATCTAGGAATGGTAGGTAGATAATGATGTAAAAATCGAAACTAGTCGGAATAAATCGTAAAATTTGTGAAACCAACCAAGTGCCTTTCTATATACAACCCTTAATATTAAAAATGTTTCACCAGGTGATAAACGAGAACCAAATTCAACAAATATGTAATGGGACGATAGCTAGATAATAAAGTAGAGGGTTGGTCTTTTGCATATTATTAATCTAAGGAATAAATTTTGGAAAATTAGGAATAAGCTCAGATATTAAACGTTTTTAATATTTAGAAGTTTGAAGGTTATTCAAAATAGCTCAACCCAAATAAAAGAAAAACAAGCAATAACAGAAAAAAATAATTTTTGGTGGCCAATTAAAAAAATATATATTATTCGTGCTAGAAAGTACATATTATTGACAGTAACAAATACCTAATGTTTCAATAATACTATAATCGTATCAATAAATTTACATTAAATTTCTTTCATCGAAACAGTAGAAAACTTCTTTACCACAAAATATTGCACTTATGCTCCAATAAATTAATATTTTTCAATACTATAGTTGATGCATGGGTGTACTAGAAGAAAGAAGGGAGAAGAAGAAAAAAACGGATATTTAGGGTGCAGTAGTGGTGGATTGAGTAGTTACTGGTGGAGCATCCGTTACTACAAGCAAGAAGATAGAAGAGCGAAAAGAGAAAAGAGGCTCAAGAAGCTAACGGTGGATCGAGTAGCTGTTAGCAGTTAGTCAAAAAGGAAGAGGATTAATTATTGTGAGGGAGGAATAAAGTTTTAAAATCGCGGGTTATTTTCTTACCACTCTATATAAATAGATTAGTTTAAGTTAGAATTAGTTCATATGTAAATTGCAAAACTTTTGTGAAGCAATAAATAAATTTTAAAAAATACTATAGTTTGTCTTTAGCATGGCGAAATAAAATATATATTTAAATATCGTTAACATACTATTTATTAATAATAATACTAATATAATTGCATCTTGAATTTTGGAGAAGTTCACTTCGTAAAAAGTAGTATAAAAAAGTTTAACGTTTTTCTGTCATTCTAATATAATTGCATTTTATAAGTAAAACATACACATAATGTACCTCTTATTATAATTATAGCTTGTTATCGTCAATTGCATTTAATTTGAAGCTACTAATTACTTAAAGTGACTTTAAAGTTTCCACATATACGATTGTACATCAATCAATCAGCTAATTGATCAAACGTGCACTTAAAACTATTTCTATTTCACTCATTCTTATAGATCATTGAAATAAGTAAACGAAGAAAAGGCGACCTTTTGTGCTTGATAAGAATCATGTAACACTTTAATTGATTACATGATTAGTCATTAAGTGTAATAAGTTTATGTGAAAATATTTATTACGAAGAAAAATAAAATGTACCCTCTAAATCTAGGCTTAAATTTTAACACCAACTATATGTTAAAAATTTAATAAAATCTATAGCATTTATAATTATTTTGCGTTGTCTATTATATTCGAATTAAAATTTATTCCACGAAAATTAATTAATAAAAGACTTTTTCGTTGACTACAAAACTATAGAGTCTTTATATAAAATGCAGCTGTATGTGACATACGAATTAATATTAGTTTATAAAAAATATATTCGTAATGTTTACATTGCTTTTATATAAAATTAAAATTTACATAAAAAATATGTTATGTTATTGTTTTCGTAATCCTAAAATAAAATAAATTTATACTTTATGATAACATTAATAAAACAGTATGGATTTTTTTTATTTATGATAAAAAAAATATATGGTAATTAAAAGAATAATTTAAATTTTATGAGTGTGTTAGAGTGTTTATTTAAAATAAAATGTTTCTGACTGTTACAATAAACTTTATTTAGATTATAAATATCCCCATTATCATTACATATATCAGAAACAAAATAATAAATATAAATATATAGTAAATAATTAATACAATCTAACACAATTTGAAGATTTACATAAATATTAACAAATATATAAAACATGTATCAAATAACTAGTGCTTTATTATAAAGATAATTAGTGTAAGTTATAAGGTTAATTTTAATCTGTTATTATTATTTTTGTTAGAAAATGTAATAAAACTGCTGGCGTTCTGAGATACGACATTTTTAGGGCTTTTGTCTTAAAATTTAAATTCGGTAACAAGTTTTTTTCCCAGGTGGTTTCCGAAAATGTATATCGCCCAGAGTATTATTAATTCAACACGTCATGTGATCAAAGTTATACATCGCCTTATATTCTGAATAATATATTTGATATTGTGACATTATGAACAGACGTCGATTTTTTTTATCGCTATATTTCAGTTTTATTTTTATTGGATCATATCCGAATGCCGTTTGTCTAGAATCATAAAGACTCTTTTTGGTTTGCTAATACGGGATAATTGTGTAATAATTGTGACCATCGAGCGTGCGTTCAACTGTGCGTGCGAGCATGACAATGGAGGCTTATTAGTTCAGATGATCGCCCCTTAGACCATTAATTATTACTCAACTGGAAATTGTATCAGTCCTCTAACCAACGACATTTCTGGTTTCTTAACAATCGCAATTTTGCTTTACTGAAATATTTATTATTATTATTTTTATTCATCACCTAATTATAGTTTTAAATTTTATTTTGTAATTGGATAAATTTATAATTACACTACATAATATTTCGATTAATTGAAACAATACTGAGACAAAACAAAATGTTTAATGAACATTGGATTAATTTAGTTACGTAAAGATGATAATAATTCGATTAAAACAATTAGAAAACTTGCTTCACTATATTATTTATAACCAGATGTACGTTTCGGATACAAAATGACCATTATCAATGGTTTGATACTCAAATAATGTAGTGAAGAACGGTTTCTATAATAATTACACTACATAAAATAAAAATTCATTCTGAAATATAATTTTTATTCCATTATTTACGCAAATAATTTGAACAATATGAAGAGTCATTGTTATTAATAATGAAAAATATATTTCGTGATAAATATAACTGTGGAATGTACATAAAATTAAAAATCTACAATACAGATACATTAATTTCAAATCCACCAAAATATGAAATAATTCATCATTGTGTATCCTTTCATATAGAAACAATTTACACAATAATTTTCATCTGCTGTTAACGTCAAATTTTGAAATTTGCAAATATTTTAATAGCAAAAATGCATTTCGTTGATTATAAATATTCAATGCATTTATGCTGATAGTTGTAGTGCATTTTTAAATAAAATATCGCATTGTATATTCATTTACATAAAAAACAATTCGCCACTCTGAAAACATACGAGGGCAGAGTGGTACGGTCACGTTAATATTTATTCATCTACGAATAACCGATCAGTTCCAAAGTTGTTGGCCAAAATGCAAATGTAAATAATGTCCGGTGGAAATTTAAAATTATGCGGTATATATGTATTACGTACACAAAGTGTTTCACTTAACCTGTTCATATATGCAGAGGATATATGATGGAAGATTGCTGCGTAGCACAAAGACTCGTTTAAGAGAAATTTAATTAATTCGTGTAAATATATTTGATTTAATTTCGTAAAAGAAATATTATATTCGAATAAACATATGGTATTGATTTAACGTGTTTAACCTTTTAGGATTAGATCATTTTAATTAATGGTATGTTGAATTTATCAGCGATTAATAATAATTTGAAAATAACTTTTAAATTTTGCTTATACATGATTTCCATATTTTCTATAAAATCTTATACAAGCTGATAAATAAATTTGATATGTTTGTATTTAATATTTAATTTCATTTATGTATAATACTGATTTCATATGTTTAAATTATACCCTGAGTTAATCTTATACATATCCACTGGCATTAAAGCTGCCATTAAGGTTCTTCGCTATATATTTTTTAAATTAAATATTGTATTTAATGTATTGTGGTAAGGAGTTTCACATATTTCTCGATAAATATTTTTTCTGTAAAATCTGTAACAATTGATAAAAATTTTACACATTAAATATGCCCAAGAGCCAAGCCACTATTCACTGTACTTTGTATTTAGCAAATAAAATTTATTAAAATATGCAGAAGCCACAGGTCTAATGGCAAAAAACGATAATTAGTTGTGAGCATATATGTGAATTTTATTACTTTCCAGTTAATTATCTGTCATGTAGTGATCATTAGTCACCTTATGTACTTCATTTAATTTCTCTCGGGATTTTAATGTTTTAATGGACCCTATAATGATCCTACTTATAAAATATTTAAACATATCAACAAAAAATTAATTTACTTTCTACTCTAATATACTAGTTAGACATCATTAAACTTCAAAGAGACAGATAAGGAAAAAATGATATAAAGGTCTATAAAGAAACAATTTTTTTACATAATTTTTTATTAATTTTTCAGAAAATTATTATTATTTTTTTAATATCAAAAACACACATAGAACATTTTAGTCGTATATTATAAAAAAAATTACTCAATAATATTTTTAACAACACTAGATAATAATATACAAATAAAATGATTGAGTAATATTTTTAATCCAACATAAATATTTTCAGTGTTGAAATAAAATATAAATACATCAAATATGATAACTCGTGTACACTGTAGAGGTTTAGTATCTATTAAGCCAGTAATCACCCATGTTTAAATTGTCTATTTATCACGTTGTTTGTTTTGGTGAATTTGTATGGACGCGAACCGTTTTATTGTAACCCGTGATTAATGCAAATCCTAAATATTTATCGGTTATTAATGAGTGTATAATTTCTAATTCAGCTTAACGAGCTGATTATAAAATTATAATGCAGTGTATATTTATTTAGTCCGGTTTGAATATTGAACGAGCAATAATGTAAATATGTTCATATCACTGCGTGTGCGCCGTGAATAAATGTATTTATTAGCGGGTATTTACAATGTCGAAAAAAAAAATAATGCGTGGGTGGTGTTACGGCTTTGATCTGTAAATAATTTGTATTCCATTTTTAGCCTTTGTATTACGTGATGTTTAGGCTTATAACAAGGGATCTTTAAATGATTAGCTCTGGCAACAATATTTTGTTTTCTGTATTTGTAAGCTTGTTGATTAGAATAAACAAATTTAAATTTAATTTGGTTCGAGATATCGCAGAAAACCTAAAAATTATATTTTTAAATTTAATTTAATAGAGATTTGGGTCTTGATATCGTAAAAATCCTAAAGATAATAATATGCATTAGATAATTCGTTATTGCTTATAATAATATCAATATATTCATATAGCCTATGAATTTAATGCATACTGAGGGTTCTGATCATTATTATAAGTACATCGATATATGCTTTGATTGAGGTTTGATTCTACTCTTAATGTCACGTCTATGTATATGCATCATGCATAACTAAAGCCCAAAAAAACGACATGCGGTGGTCACAGCAATTGGTCGAATTCAGAATTAGATTATTCCCACAAAACAGACCGCATTGGATTTGTAATTACGTAAATGAAGAGTGCGTGTATTTTTTTTTCTATTTTCGTTAAATGATTTGAATATAAAATGAATTGAAATAAAAGAAACATCAGTTGAAACATGCATTGAAATAAAGTTTTTATAAAAGTAATTGTTTTTACGACATTACTGTAAAAGAGAACAGAAAAAAATATTAGGAATTTATTGATTCAAACGGCCTTACTACCAAAAATTATTTAAGGTGAACTTTTTTTATAGTACAAAGAGGACACACATGTATTATACCTAATAACTGTGGAGTTGTTTTAATATTATTGAACTACTAATAAAGATGTGAGCGGTCTGTAATTTTAACATTATATTTTTTATTGTTGATTTCAAATGTATTTTATCAGTTGGGGCATAAATTCTTTTCCATTGTTGACATTTGGATTATATTCAGAAACAAGAAAATAAAAACAAATGCATGCCTTTATTATATTTGCTTTAAGAATGGATTTTTCAAAGATGTTCTGAAGGTAAAACAAGTAATATTTTGTATGTGTTAAAGTTAAAAATCGATTATATTCAAATTATAGTAATCAGTTTGTACATTATTGATTATTAATAATTTTTTTAAAGATAACTGAAGGTTGTAGTGTACACAAACTGTTTATTAGCGAAAAAGTCAACTCATGAACCCATGTGCAAAAATTTTAACAATCCAGAAAAATAGACAGTTCGTAACCGACGGACATTTTTACAGAAGAGGACTATTTCAACACATTAAAAAATTGCAAAAATACAGCGAATGGACACGACCTAATACATAGACGTATATTAAAATCCTTACCAAACCATATACACATACATATGCCTAATAGCCTTCGACTCTATCTGGCATCAAGGTGTGCTGTACAAATGCTACCTCCTTAAAATTCCTACCCAAATTATTTTCATTATCATCAATTCCATTTAAACAGATACCTTAAAGTCAAAATCAACAACTCTACTCCCCTCCTTTTTCTCCTGTAAAAGGCATACCCCAAGGTTCCCCGCTAGCTCCTCTACTATACAACATCTTCTGTTTCGACATCTACAAAACTGTTCCTATTCACATAAATCCCTCTAAATATCTCCTCCAATTTGCACATGATACAGCCGCAATTTCCCACGCACCCACCATTCCTAAAGCTTTTCAATCCCTCCAGCAGCTAATTGACTCGCAACACTGGTTTGCTAAATGGCGAATTAAAATCAATCCCCACAAATTCCAGCTTATAACATTCACACAATTGTTTCCCCCTCTATGTCTATAAAATACCTTGGCATTACCATAAATCAAAAAGTAAATTTCAATAAGCACACAGCCTTAAACAAAACAAAAATCACCACTAGGGCCAAATTATTTAGAAGTCTTTCTTACAAAGGAAACGGTATATCCACAAAAACAACCATCAAAATTTATAAAATGATTTGTCGCCCTCTACTTGACTATAGTAATATCCTTTTTTCCAACTCCTGCAATCCTTCTATCCACAACATCCAAGTTAGCGAGCGATCATCCCTAAGAATTCTAACCAAAATCCGCCACCCCAACAATCTTCTACACAATCCTTCTAACCAACTCCTATATGATTCTACCTCTGTTATTCCCATCAATGAACGCCTTCTATACCTAAGCGAATAATTCTCGAAAAATCCCTTCAACCAACACATCCTTTCCCTCTACTGCTTGCGCACAAATCCTAATCTGATCCCAAAATTCAAAATCCCTTCAATCACTACATTTGAATTCATCGCATCACATTATCATTCATCATCATCATCTTCAGAGACAGACTGACGTGACATATCGACAATGACAAATCTGTGCTGAAAGACCGCTGGTCGATAGCCATTTAACAAACAAACTCACATTCATTGTATCGTACACGTATTATATTTAGTTTGTTTGTATATTTGTTTGTTAATAAAGATGTTGTATATATATAGGCATTAGGGAACACTCTGAAAAAACAACGTAGTACTCTAACATCAGAAGAATCTTTTATAATAATAAAGCATTCGTAAAGAATTTTGAAAATATAAAATCTCTTAAGTTGCTTCGCTGATTGGTTTGATTATAGCTATTCACAGATAGACGATTTGGTTTCAGGCAAATCAAATCAACTATTTCGTTTTTTGAATATTACTTTAACTCAAAGTTACTTGAATTATTCCAATTCAAACAAAATAATTTTGTAGTGAAATTAAGAAACCACCTACACCAAGCGAAGAAAATTGGCACATATATTTTTTATGTTTGTATAAAACTTACGCCGATAATTTAGTGAATATGAATAAAAACCTTAAACAAAATAATAACTCTGGACATGGAATAGTAAATTACTCAACCATCTCATATATTATTTATGTGAGAAAAATGGGTAAGGATAACAACAACCACTAGGAATGGGTTTCCTGAGATTAACAGTAATCCAGAAAAATACTGATGAAACAAATTGAAAACCTAATAATAATACTCCAGAACAGAATATGACAGCAAAAATCCACAACAATCAGGAAACACATGGCCGGAATTATTCTCATAAATAAGCATCGCGTTCAACTAAAGTCAACTATTCGATGAAACAAGAATGATAATGAATAAAGTACTAAAAACCTTTTAGTGCTTTATTCATTAATCAAGTTTATCTTCACGTAACGCACCGAATCAATCAAGAATAAAATCATTTTTTACAGACAGCTAAGGAAATTGATTGTATTAAATCGAAGCTAATTATCCAGGAAACACATGGGTATAATTGTTTCCAAGAAAAACGGAGAAACACGGATTTTAGTATTTTAAAAGCTACTACAACGCCTGACTTTACTAAACCATTACAGGAAACCAATGAAAATTCGACTAGGTTTAATATCTGGATCAATTATTCGAGTTTTTCGCATAACCTTAGGTATCCCATCCCACAATATTTTAACGAATGAAGGACGAGGAACTGATTACACTTTATTAATATAACGCACAGAATTTTTCTATATCAACAAGGTAGATTTTTTTACCTGTTGGTTTATTTGTTGAGTTGATGAATTGATTTTTTTCCAAAATATTGAATCAACCTATCCACAACCAATCATAAACAGATCTTAGATCTCAAACGAATTCCACTCAATCTACAATAAAGGAAAATATTGTTTTGTATATACTTCGTCTAGATAGCTGGATTACTAACGTTAAATCTAAAAACAATACAAAATTTCAGTGGAAAACAGAAAATAATAATGCTGTTAGCTTTGTTTCACACCTCTGAAATGAATGAAGATGTATTTCATCTAAGAACCAATCCCAGTAATAACACCATTTGTGCAATAATTTATGTATTTAGAATCATTTAGCTGATTGTTAACAGCAATAGCCCCTTCACTTAGCATGTTATTGTACTAATATCTGACGTATTAAAGGAAAGCAGTTGTCATTTCGAACATCAACAAGAATCCGGTATGTTTAGCTACTAATAAAGTTTGTTTCTTCCATCGAAATGCGAATTTAATCTACAGCGTATTATCTAATAACCTACACTTAATCTGCTATTGGTATAATTGCTTCACGAAATACGGTTATGCGAAGATTTTAGAATATCTAGCGCAGGATAGATACACAACAAGAAATCAGTAGAATACTACCCACTCGAAATTAATATTTGCATATTTGGGTTTTGTAGGGCGCTTCGACAACTATGGTCATTTGCGCCACAACTAATAAATCGACCTAAAAACTAATATCACATGCGAACGTATAGATGGCGCTCGTAACAATACAAAAACAACAAAGTGATATATACAGAATCAAGATCACCGTCCTGCTTATTCTATATACGAGGGCAATCCAGATAGTGACAGACGTTTTGGCCTGGCGCGGCAGTTGTCGGCACTGACGCCACCATCTTGGCTACAGAATATTTGTACACCTAGTACGCAACCAGCCGTGGTGACTAGAGCATCGTACATATTGTAATTTTTATTCAGTGGCGTTTTAAAATAAGCGCTGCAATTGAACTTAGGTGTTAACCATTCAGTCACGACAATTTTTCTCATAAGGTTTTTGTTGGCGAAAAATTACAAACCGATTGAAATTTATCGTCAGATTTGTGACGTGTACGGCAACGGAATAATGAGTGAAAGCCGAGTGAGTCAGTGGTTCATTGACTTTAAAAATGGCCTAACCAATAATCACGATGGGGATCGCAGTGATAGTCCTAGTCTTGTGACTATTGGCAGTCGATGCAATGGAGTCACACGCATTCGCCCAAGAAACCGAGGAAGTGTCTGCAGACGCTGTCAGCAAGAAAAATCATGGCTACCGTGTTTTGCGATGCTCAGAGAGTGATTTTCGTTGATTTTCTTGAACGTGGTCAAACAATCAATCCAGAGAGGTATTGCGAAACACTCCGAAAATTAAGACGCGCGATTCAAAACTTAACGATAAAATTTTGTTTTTCCATGACAACGCTCGTCCACGCACAAGCAATCGTACTTAAGAGCTCTTACTTGTTTTTGAATGGGAAATTTTCAGTCATCCGCCATACAGCCCAGATTTGGCATTGAAAAATTTGTAAAATGTTATGATAAATGCTTTAATTTATATGGCGATTACGTCGAAAAATAGCCTAAGAGTTTACCTTCAAAATGTATACAGGGTGAGTTTTTTTCGATGTTCTCTATGGGGATCTCGGAAACTATAAGAGATAGAAAAACGGTTAAATGGGGAAAGAAGTGTAGATTTACAAGACGAATAAAATTCCACTTTCAAAGTTTTCAAAAAAGTCAAGGGTAACTAGATATTTTGAAAAAAGTAAAAAGTGTCAATTTTTTCAAATCAATATATCTCGGTTATTATAACAGATAGAAAAAAACTGTAAAGGACAAAGTTTTAGATAATTTTATGCAGATTAATAAAAAATAATCAGAAAATTTTATCGGTATTATTTTCTGAGATATGACACAAACTTACATTTTTTTAAATGGAAACCATAGTTGGCTGTGACCTCATTTAAAAGGTAATTTTTTTCTCTTTAATCCAATATGGCATATGACATAGTTATTTCTAAAAATGAGTGAGTTATAGTCATTTTAAATTTTATTATAAATAAAAAATGGGTAGCCATGAAAAAGGTGAAAGTAAAACAATTGCAGTTGTTTATAATATTAGCAATATTGTAATTATTAGTTTTACAGAGATAAACCAAAATGAAACAACAACGTCCTTTACAGTTTTTTTCTATCTGTTATAATAACCGAGATATACTGATTTGAAAAAATTGACACTTTTTACTTTTTTCAAAATATCTAGTTACCCTTGACTTTTTTGAAAACTTTGAAAGTGGAATTTTATTCGTCTCGTAAATCTACACTTCTTTCCCCATTTAACCGTTTCTCTATCTCTTATAGTTTCCGAGATCCCCATAGAGAACATCGAAAAAAACTCACCCTGTATAATAAAAATTAGTTTTTTCACTTTGTTTATTTTTTATTTCAAAAATAATCCACTTTGTGGATTGCCCTCGGATATTGAAGAAGCCTGCAGTTGAATAGGAATGTAAATCATTTTCTAATTGTGACCTCATTATTTCCTTATCTCTTAGAATATCCGCCAGAATTCAGTAAGCTGTCTTAAGATCTCAAACTGGACATATTCCTCTAAAATATGACGCACGCTCACCACAACTGCACAAGTGCCACAGAAAAGGAAACTTGATTTCCACGTGAAAAGAGTTTTGAGAGCTGCTTATTATTTCTAAGATAAGAGAATTTCGCGGCATGAAGTTACTCACACTTTGCAAAATGCTGAGAGCGTCCGCAAAAATAATAATTCTCTTATTAGAGTATGTTGCAAGGTATCGCAAAGCTTTGATAATAGCAGAAGCCTTAAGAGTAAATTTACTGCACATTGCAGGTAACTTGAACATATATAGTTTACCTTCAATAAGAAACGAGCCACCACAGGAATTCAAGGCCTTGATCCATCAGTAAATATTTGGCAGCAATCTCCGACTGTTTCCACAAAAGACAGGAACTTTTGTTATAAAATGGTGGGGTGTGTTGATGATTTACGATAAGAAGACGAAGAGGTATTTACAAGTGGACGTGCAACTCTCCATGGAGGGAGACTTACAGGGAAATCATGAATATTGGGTAGTAATGAAAATGATGGTAGCGACCGTTACTATGTGGTAGTTCATTTTAAAAAAGGTAAAAAAAATAATTTTTAAGTTTTTATAACACTATTTATAGAATTATATAAATAGTGGTATAAAAACTTAAAAATTATTTTTATTTACCTTTTTTAATATTGGGTAGATAAAAATAAGTTTCAACTAAAATTCTCTGCAACCGAATTCCAAAGGGTTTAGTGCAGCGCTCCCTGAGAGCACAACTCACTATATCGTGGTGAGAATTCACAATCATATGTGTGATGATTTTGTTTGGCATGCAGTTTCGAAGTATGAGCTTCTTTCTCCGATAGCTCAAAGGGCTAATGATCCGACTAGTTCTAAATGCACCTATAGCTGAACGAATTACAGAATTATAGACAGTATTTATAGTCCGGAGGTAAGAATCTCTAGTTGAACTGTAAACAATGCAGCCGTAATCAACTTGGGATCTAAAAAGTGCACGATACAACTTCAGAATTGCTTCGAGGTCTACATCTCATGTAGTACCCGATAAAACTTTGAGGGCGTTTATTTTCTTTATTCCCTCTGAAGTAGGAAAAATTCTCTCTCCAGGTCAGCCTAGAATCAAATACTAGTCCTAGGAATTTGACTGTGGAATCGACCAATATCGGGGAGCTGGCAGCGGAAAGTTCTGGAACTGAAATAATTCCTCTAAAGCGATGGAAGTTGACACACTTAATTTTAGGCCCGATATTCGAAACCCATTACTATGCGTCCACTTATATATTTTGTTAATGGCAAGATGAGCAGAAAATGTCATCTATGTATAGTAGAGCCCCGACCGGATATTTAATCTGTTATCGTGGACGCTGAAGATCATTCATTAACCAAATTCTCGGAGCAGGTAATAATCCTCTTCGCCGAAAAGCCCCCCCCCCCCTGTACTTTCGCAATGACAGCTGCCCATCTTGGAAATTATGCAAATTATTAATAGGAACAAAGAGTAGCTAATAAAATAGATTAAGATGTAATGCGTAATTACATTTTAATCTATTTTATTAGCTAGTTACGACGATTCAACTCTTACCTGGAAGTAACGCGTCAATAGAAAGTTCTTCATGACGAAACCTAAATGGCCACCAATGTCCCAATTGTGTAGGGTTTTCAGTATTCCGTGTCGCCGTGCAATAACATAGGCCCATGTCAAAAAAAACCGCAACCAAATGTTGCTTGGCGACGAGAGCATCCTGGATAGCGGTCTCCAGAGACACGAGGTGATCAGTTGTTAAATGATCCCGACGAAAACTGCACTGAGCACTGGAAATGAGATTGATCCACTCTAAAAACCGTCAGCCTACGGTTCACCTTTCTTTTTAACACATTACATTAACAACTCATCAGTGCTTGACAGGTCGTTCTGGTTTTTACCAATTTTAAGGATTGGGACAAGTGTTGACATTTTCCAGGACTCGAGATTTTAATTCGTTAACCAAATTTGGTTGAACACGACCAATATAATACTTAACTGGGATTAGTAATAATCGTTTAATAAATTGATAGTGGATCATATCTGCACCTGGAGCTGTATTATGACAAAGTTCTAAAGCAAATTCGAGTTCCCCCATAACAAAAGCATTGTTGTAGTAGTTACCATTTTTCGCCACTAAATTCAAATAATGGTGGTCTGTTTCATTTTTAATTGAAATGAACCGTTTGTCGTAGCTATAATTGTTTGAGAACTGGGCAACGGTATATGATAAGGTGTTTGAAACTACCTGTGGGCATGTGACTAGCGAATCATCTATTTTTAGACCTGACTGGCATCCATAACCGTTTTTTCGGTTATTCGTCAAACTTTCTCGAATACTTCTTTAGAGGTACTGCAACCCTTAATAGATAAAACAAACTGTATCCAGGAACGTTTTTTAGACTCGGAAGTGATACATTTGCGATAGATAGTTTTTGCTTAAAATTTGCTAAATTTTCTAGTCCTTTTTCGTCTAAAATTTCGAAGGGCTTTCTTCCTCTCGATAATGGCTTTGCGGCACGCATCATTCTACCATGGTACGGGGGTCCGGTGCAAAACAGGGGTCGACTTTGGAATATGAGTAGTAGCTGCTTCAACTAAGCGATTTGTTAGGCACATTATTTTCCACTTTCCTGGACGACTGTGGGTATCATAGCGGCTATCGAGTATACAGATAATGGGAAATTGGTGATTAACACAAAGGTTCGACATTACTTCCCACGTTATATTTGTCAGTAATGCTGGAGACGTAAAAGTAAGATCGATACATGATAGTGTACCACTTGCTAAAGAGAGATGGGTTTCTCTACCTGTGTTTGCAAGAGCTATGTCGTTTCCCTCCATATATCTTCGATAAGACCGTCTCTGAAATTCACATGTGATTATATGTTATTATGAAGGGTTGTTGTAAGTTGTCAATGAGGTATTTACGGTCAGCCAGTGTAAACAACCGACCAGGAGGCAGATAGTTGGTTGTGGTAGATGGGCTCTTACAGCAACGGCTTGAAAAGGAGTATCCATCTCAATTGATTCGATACGACAATTTCCACACCACCACTTGCACGTTTCTTGCCATTATAATCTTTTCTAAAAAAGGTATAATTTCATAATGATGGTATAGAATTTATGTGAAAGTGTGTCTACTGGTGATTTCTGCTAATCGTACATTAAAACCGTTCTAGTTCCATTGCATGAGTTTGCTCGTTTTAAGAAAGGGCTCTTCCGCTTAAGTTAAAACTAACGACGTTCCGGACCAGCAAGCAACTTTGCCTGTTCTATATCCATAAAGCCATCAGTAATTATTTCTCTCATAAAGTCTGATTGACCTTTCTTTTATAGATTTAGCTGCTTGGTTCTTTAATTTCAAGACTTTCTTTTTAATTTTTGCGTTGCACCATTCGGTTTTGACGAAGTTCGTTCTACCTTTTTTGGAAGTTCTGAAACACTGGAATCTTTGTACATATCATATTGAGTACCTATGTCTGCACAGCAGCAGCTTTTGCAAATGACTTTGTTTCCGAAAACGATGTAGGGCACATAGAATGATATTTTCGTATTGCTTCAGTGTAGGAAATGCAGTCCTCTGCTGAGATCTTCTTTATATCGTACTTAATTTGAAATTTCGGGCATTGTCGAAAGCATGAGGAATGGGGTTCTGCAAAGTAAGCACATTTAAATGGAGTTGGACAACATCCATCGTGTGGGAGGTTACCACACTGGGCACATACAGAATTATTATTATACATGAACGAATTGCTGATAATTAAAACATTTTAGGGGGTTTGATATAAATGGTCGTACTTGCAGATTATACATCGAGGCAGTCTTTACACATTTGGGCATTTGAAAGGCGTTAAATGTTAAAATAAATTAGCCGCTGGCTGGTTTGATACCTGCTCTTTTAGAAGTTAGACGTCTTACTTCTATTACCCCTAGAGATTTTAATTCAGATAGTATCTCTTCATCGATATAATGTGTCAAATCAAAACAATAAATAATTTCTTTAGAGACACTTAATGTTTTGTGTGGTTCTACTATAATGTCAAAACCGCTCATTTTACTACATTTCATAAATGTCTTACTCTGCTTTTCACTAATAGTAATAACCATTAGAGTACCATCACGTAACTTTTTAATATTTTCAACATCACTTATAATTTTATTAATAACATATTGTAAATTTTTTCAACATTACCATTTTCCATTTTAATAATTAAGAACTTTTGGTAATTTAAATTAAGTATAAGTTTTAGACTTGCCGTTTCAATCTGATTTGAGGAAAAATTTGGGTATCCATTAGGAAGTTTACATATTTCATTAAGTAGTTTAATAATTAAGCTCTGCTAAGTAAAGTCATGTCAAAAGAATCAGAAATATCTTTACTGTAAAATGAGGAACAGCAACCCTTTATATAAATTATACAATTGTTGAAACAACATTAGTAAACAAATGTTTTAAAACCATAACTATTGATTTGTTTAAATCATATGTATCTGGGTATATAGTTTTCATCTTGAGGTTAACCTTGGAGAAAGAAGAATACGTAATATGAAGATTAAGCAGACCAGTTTTTATAAGAACAACATGTAGTATACCTAGTATGTATAGTTCTATACTTTATTTCATACAATTTAATTACAAAATTTGCCAAGATGACTTAAAGGAATGCAAAAAATATTAGAATTCTATGGGAATTGGTTTTAGTATCAAGTTTTCATCCAAAGGTTAGATTATTACGAAATATGAAGATTTAGCTCAACTTTTTGTTATAAGAGCAACATGAAGAATAGCCAGTATTTATAGTTCTATACTTTTATAGCTTCACTTTACATATTATACATACACAATATGTCAAGATGATTTTAATTTTAAGTAACAGAACTAATATTAAAATCAAGAGCGTACACTCACACTCTTTTTTTCTTTTGTTTATATTTGTTTTTATAACATGATTTCTATGTTTATGTATTTGCAAAGGATATATATTTTCCATAGTATAAATATTGCTATATATAGATTATTCGTAACATTTTATGTTTGCAGTCCTTGCGGATGTAATCACATAGTCATACAAACATTGCAATCTTTTAGAGCTAGACGCCGGCGGCACTGAAAAGCACGCACTGATACGTACTGGTAAAAACCAGCGGTGTGTAAATGCTTTACAGTGAAATGTAGAAAAGTGGTAGTGGCAAGTTGAGCACGATATGCCACCTGCAGCCCTTATTTAAATATTTGATCTTAATGGAAATATACAGGGAATCGATACTATATGCATTAAATTTCATTGATCATAACTCTCAATAAGCGTTTGAAATATCGGTCCTCTCCATTGGGCCGAGACTTGTCCTCTAAGAGTTTTTCCATAAAATATTACCCGCGATATATCACCGGTTTAAACACATTTTCATATACACATATTTAAAGTGTCTAATTTATTTTGCAATAATAAATAATACCCCCATTTTAATCCGGACGGGGCGTAAATTATTGGCTTGTGTGAGTGTCGGATAATATCGAACGGTGATATAATTTGAATAAGGCTTATCTCGCACCGAGACCAACTTTTATCCTCTTCATTTCGCTCGGAGAGCGAATGGGCCCTATGGGGTGTATTTAAATATTAAAATGCTAGCGTTAAGAGCACTTAAGTTAGGAGCGTTCTCGAAATGATGATTCGTGAGATCCACCACCAATAATAATGGGAGTTCGTATATTAAGTTTAATTATTTGATTCAAAACTATAATTTAATTGATTCATTACAGACTTATATAAAAAAAAGTTATAAATTAATAGCATAAAAAACAATATAGTATTACATATATATTTATTAATTTATATTATATTAATATATTAATATTTATAATGAAAAAATTATTTGTATATATTATTATTGTTTATATGATTTGTTAGAATTAACTTCAAAAAGAAAAATTTAATTGATGTGTGGATAATTGAATAGCACAATTAAAATATAGTTGAGCATTTTTTGAATGCAATGAATGTACATTATAGGTTTCAAAGCGAAACAATTAGCTTTGACATTTGTACTCTCATACAGGAGCCGTTCCGCCTTTGACTGACAACAAAGTTTACAAATGTTAATTACAGGATTTATCTCGATTCTATTTTCAGCATTAAATGTCAACCAACTAATAGCATTACGGCTTACGTTAGCAGCGAACAAATCCATAAATTATGCTTCGCCGTCGCATTTCGCGAATTCCATATTTCACATGTATATATCATGTTATAGTTTTAAACGTCGTTAAAACCCGTGCAAAATACATATATATTCCCGTAAGATTTTCCTAACTTGTAATGTCGTTTATGTATTTCAAAAGACTCCCGGGGAAACTTCGCTTCTTTTTTTCATAATCCGAAAAAATAAACGAAGTGTCGACGCCCGTGTCCGCACTAGACGGTTCTCAGTCTTTTTCTCAAATTAAGCTCGAAAAAGTTTCGAGTTTCGCCTCACTCTCATCCATTGCAGATTATCATGTAATGCAAGCAACCGCAAAATTCGCCGTCCACGTTCCCGCCCGGAAAATCTATATCCTAAGTGCATTGGTTTTAATGATTGGTTCCTCGGTTGCAATTGCACACAATTTATAAATGGGAAAGCTTTGAATATTTGAAATTGACTGGATTAAAATTGGACCGTCGAATAAAAGAACCGGAACTAAGTACTGATTAATATTGAATTTTTATTATCTTCATTATTTTATCAGATTTTCTTGAGAGTGTGATTAAAATATTCATTCGAATTAAATATAAATCATTAATATTATTACTGGTAAGATGATTCAGTAAGCAATCAATTCTCTTTGATTCAATATTAATTATTATTATTTATATCCCTCTATATTTTCGATATTTTAGTGTGTTGCATTATATCAACATTGCATTGAATATGTCAATACAAAATTCTACTATGTGTATTATTAAATTACAACGCTCCTTACAAATCAAGCTCATTTGTAATTTCCAGGGATGCTCTATTTATTCCCAGCAGCAACAAATAGGATTAAATACAGAAGCACATGAACAATGCATTACTGCACGTATTACACAACCATAAGGGCTGAACTAATTAGCATTATGATCTATTATGTATTATGCTTGCGTACGCAAGCGTTTCCGAAAGAATCTCTCATCACACATCAGTTGCAGGAAATACACGCGTAGGTAGCAGTATTCATTTGCATTACGCAACACCAAAATTAATTTATTATTCGTGTTACTTTTGTTTACGACTATATCTTTGTATAAGTATTACATTAAAATGGGCAGTTTTATAAAGAACAACATTTATCATATTATATAAATAAAATAATTATTTGTTAATACCACAAAGATTTATTTTAGTGTCTACAGTTTCGATCAATACCAAACTAAAAGTACGAAACTAGAAACACATATATTTATACAGAAAGAAGCAGTGGGGAATATACAAAATAAGACTCTGCTAAGTAGTTGAATTCGTGGATTATGCTTAGCTCTATATACCTTCAGGGTTTCTAGTCTATTTTGACTACTTTTTCGGCGACATTGATTACCAGAAATAAACAAATGTATGTCAGATTTTACTAAATGTTTTGCAAATGAAGATTATAATAATAATAATAATTTATTGGTGCCTATTAAATTTATGTTAAAACATGTACGTATACATACAGAAGAAAAATTAGTTAATTACATAAAAGCATTATGTAATACTTAATAGTATGTTTTAGTCGGAATGATTTAATGTGTTTAAGGCAGTATCATCTGAGTACAGGAGCGGGTATTCTGAAGGATTGAGGTAATGTGGATCGGGGTTACAAATATCATGGATATAAATGTTGCAAATAATAGAGGAGAACCTTGAGGAACCCCTTATTAATAAACAAAAGCACGTGATATAGTATTTCGGAATTTAACTTGTAAGTGCGTATTATATTAATATTATATTTGTGATAGAGAGAGAAGAGGCAGTTGAGATTTCGCAATATTATTGATTTTAGTTTGCTCGAGTCTTCTGGTCAACTTTAGAAAATAATAGATGCCGACGGTAATCTAATTAAGAAACTGATTGATCCTCAAGTAAAATATTTCGCTTAGGTAAGTCCAGCAATAGACCTCGCCCAGGAAAAGTGTCTTTTCCACTAAAAATGAGGCAATTAATATATTAAAGTTACTCGTGCTACTAATACTTGGAATTTTCGCTTCAATAACGATTTAACACAAATAAAACGTAATCATTTGAAACTGCTAAAAATTGAATTAAAACAGGGTGAAACTGACCTTACCCTTAAATATAACAATGGTCACCCATCCCTTGTAAAATCTACTCACAATAAAAAAAAAACTAAATTTCTACTTTCAGAATATGGCGGCATAAAAGGCAACATTAGATCGTTCATGTTGACTATGTATACTGTTAAGGATGCTGAATTTGGGCTACATAACTTCGATATATACCGAGTGGATAGATCACATCGTAACTTCACCAAAACCAGGAGTGGTGGTATTTTAATTGCTATTCGCAATAACTTAAAGAGTTGAATCATTCCTAGTTGCGACATGATAGAACATATTTTGGTTAAAGTACATGATAAAGTAACATGATAGAACATCTTTTCGTTAAAGCAAATGATAAATTTATTATTGGCTCAACAAATATACCACCTGCATCTTTTTTAGTTATTTCTCTCACGCTGATGGACCAGAAAATATTTGCAGTTCCCATTCAATGAGTGATACGATTTTTTGTGGAGACTGCAATCTTCCAAATGCCATATGGGAAAGTTCTGGAGAGAATGTGTTGAGCCTACGGAATAATAGTTATCCCGCTGACGTTCTCAAATGTTTTAAACTTATACCACCTACTCCATGTGAATAAAATTCCAAATGATAGAAACGTCCTACTGGATCTGGTATTTTCCAATTCTTTTGGATTGTGTATAAACCGTGCTAGTGATAATTTGTGTAACCCTAGTGTTCATCATATCCCATACACGTTACATGTTTCATGTTAATCGCTGAAATTTACTAGTGAAAATCCGGAATAAATATGTGATTTCAGATCAGCGAATTATAACGAGATCAATGAGTTTTTAGCGTGTGTGGATTGGGATAAAGTCTTTTCTAGTAGATGTGTAAACGAAAATATACTTAATGTTTTGTACTCAGTTTTTAATATCTTTCTTCCAATTAAAATTGGAAATCATCTAATTACCCAAAGTGGTTCAATGTTCAGTTGATTAGATTCATTCAAATGAAAAAAATGGCACATGCAAAAAACAAAATAAAGTGATTTACTCCAAGATTATGAGATATTTAGAAGCAAGTGACAACAATGTTTTGATATGAATAACTTACTATATAATAAATATATATCTTGTGTTGAAAGTAAAATTAGTAATGATCCAAATAATTTTTGGTATCACGTAAATATATGCCACAAAACAAATGTTTCTGAAGAATGAGATAGGTGATACAATTGATGTGATGGTTGATTTGGTTGATCCCATTTTGCTGCGGCATACAAGGAATCCTATCAGGATGTTACTTATTTTGAAGAAGATAAAACTATTGATCTGACAAATCTTAATGTTACTCTTACAGAAGTATTTAATTGTTTATCGTCTCTCGGGGTCTTGTGACACTGGTCTAGATGACATTCCTGTATATTTTTTAAAGATGTACAAGCCAATATATTTATTATCTTCTGGTGTTTTTCCTCATTGTTAGAATACACCTTTATTATACCCATTTCCAAAAATGTTATACCAAAACAGTTAGATTTGTTAATTTCTGAGCAAATTCTTCTGGGCGAAGAATTGTAAATCAACAACATAGTTTCCTTAAAGGCAAATCGACTGTGTCCAACTTAATTCTGTATCAAACGTTTTTGTCGGATGCATTAAAAAATGGCCTGCAGGTTGACGCGATATACACTGACTTATAAAGCTTTCATAAGATAATTAAAACACTTTAAATTTGTTTTACCACAAAAAATATTTATTGCTGTGACTATAGTTTCGAACATTCATTGTTCATGATCAAACATAAAGTACTTAAAGTTAATTAACAGGTGTTATTTATATGCCTTCGAAAAGAGGAGAGTACATCTGGTCAGTCTGGTCATTAAGAAGGGAAAAACCGGGATTCATTTTGGCTTTATGAATTTCTAGCGCTTCCAGTAAATCCATTTTACGGCCTTTATCCGTAAAGTGGATTACTGAAAGTACATCCTTGCCGAAAGTATGATTATTTTCTATTAAATGATTAGCAAAAGTTGAGTTGTTATGTTTTAATCGAAATGCTCGTTCGTGTTCTTTAAGTCGTGTTTCAAAATTACGACCAGACTGACCGATGTAAATTCCTTCACATGATTCGCAAGTTAATCTATAAATGCCAGATTTTTTCATATTATCTATTTTAGTTTTAGGGTTAAAAATTAAGTTTGAAATTTTATTATTACATTTAAATGCTACTTTAACGTTACATTTTTCCAATATATTTTTGATCTTGAGGCTAATCATTCCAAAATAAGTTAAACATTGAAACCGTTTATTGTCTTCTGAATTTTGTGGTGTATATATATATTTTTGAACTTGTTTAAATTTATGTTTTTTTAATAATTGATCAATTAAAGTAGCCGAGTAACCATTGTTTTCGGCCATTTGTTTTATAATTCTCATTTCTTTGAGAAATTATTCGGGGCTTAAAGGTAACTTGAGAGCTCTATTAATTAAGAAATTAAATGATGCTATTTTATGTTTAAAGGGATGTCGGGAATTATTAGGAATTATAGTGTCTGTAAAGGTAGGTTTTCTAAAGATGTCAAATGTAAGAGTATTATTAAGTTTAGAGATGGATATATCTAAAAAAATAATGGTGTTGTTAGTTTTTGTTTCTACAGTAAAGTTAATTGATGGATGCAGAGAATTAAGAAAATTAAGGATATTGGAAATTTGTCTATCAGTACCTACGAAGCATGCTAATATATCATCTACATATCTATACCACCACCTTATGTGTTTTTTACCTAACGGGGAATTGAGGATAATATTAGTTAAGTGTTCCATAAAGATTTCTGCTAATAGGGGACTAAGGGGTGAGCCCATTGCTAGGCCTTCTTTTTGTAAGTAAAATTTATTGTTAAAGGAAAAGTAATTGTGTGTTAGTATGGTTTCTAAAATATTTAAAAATTCTATTTTTACTGTTGGATTAACATTATTTTTATCAAGGTGTTGAATTATTAATTCTATACATTCTTTAGGTGGAATGTTAGCAAACATATTAGCTACGTCGAAGGATACTAGTTTATAATTAGGGTCAAGTGTGTTATTATTGAGGTTAGTAATTAGTTCAGATGTGTTTTAATGGAATGGGGGTCTGAAAAATTGGTGAGAGATTTGAAGATGGAAGCTAATTCAAAAGATAGAGTTTTGGCAGGTGTGTTGGAATAGGAAACTACAGGGCGAATTGGTTGGTTTTCTTTATGGATTTTAATGAAGCCGTATAATCTAGGAGCTGTGGGGTTCATAGGAAGAAGTTGTCATTTGTTTTGCTTGGGGAATAATGGATTATCTATTGTAATTAGTAATTTTAATTTTGTTTGTAAATTGAAAGTGGGGTCCTTTTTAATTTCAAGTACATTTGAGGAATTAATGAAATCTTGAATTTTTGTTCATAATCTATTCTATTTAATATTACTGTCGAGTTACCTTTATCCGCTTTTGTAATTATGAGATTATTATTTTTAATTTTTTGCTTTAACGATTTAAAAGTGCTTTGATCTGTGTTTGACACTGAAGGTGTATTTTTTATTAATTGGGAATTTTTTTTTTTTTGAAAAATAGTGGCATTTTAATGTTTTAGAGCCAATTCAGACTCGACAATAAGGGTTTCTTTGGAAAATGGGTCGTTAATATGCGGTGAAAATTTTGGACCAGAACTTAACATTGCTGTTTCGTCTTTGTTAAATGTGATGTTAGTGTTATTGATTATTCTTGGATGAAAATGTAACGTTAAAGTAGCATTTAAATGTAATAATAAAATTTCAAACTTAATTTTTAACCCTAAAACTAAAATAGATAATATGAAAAAATCTGGCATTTTTAGATTAACTTGCGAATCATGTGAAGAAATTTACATCGGTCAGTCTGGTCGTAATTTTGAAACACGACTTAAAGAACACGAACGAGCATTTCGATTAAAACATAACAACTCAACTTTTGCTAATCATTTAATAGAAAATAATCATACTTTCGGCAAGGATGTACTTTCAGTAATCCACTTTACGGATATAGGATATAGGATTTACTGGAAGCGCTAGAAATTCATAAAGTCAAAATTAATCCCGGTTTTTCCCTTCTTAATGACCAGACTGACCTGATGTACTCTCCTCTTTTCGAAGGCATATAAAAAACACCTGTTAATTAATTTTAAGTACTTTATGTTTGATAATGAACAGTGAATGTTCGAAACTATAGTCACAGCAATAAATATTTTTTGTGGTAAAACAAAGTTAAAGTGTTTTAATTATCTTATTAAAATGTACCACCAAGTTAACGCCGACAACATTCAAGAATTATAAAGCTTTCGACAGAACAGCACAATGTATTGTTGGATAAGTTAATATTGATGGGATTTGGTGATAAAGTAGTTAATTGGCTTAAATATTTTTGAGTACCCGAACATAGCATGTGCGTATTGGCAAATCCAAAATACGTACAGGTGTCTTCTGTCGTGGCTCAGGGCTCTCATTATGGGCCAATTTTATTTATTCTTTTCATAAATGATATTGGATCATATCCTAAAAACAGTAATTTTCTCCTGTATGTTGTAGTGTATGATGTAAAGATATATAGAAGCATCAGTTCTAGATCTGATCAAATATGTCTCCAGGAGGATTTACATGGTTTAGCCCTTTGGTGCGAATATAATAATCTGGAACTTAATTTAAGTAAATGTTTTTACATCTGTTTTATTGTAGACCTAATAGTAGCTTTGAATGGCTTATTAATAACCACCAATTGGTGCAAATATCTGAAATTAAAAACTTGGGGCTAATCTTCACAAGCAGACTGAATTTTTCGAAACACATTTCAGATACTTTTAACAGTTCACTGAAAATTCTGGAATTCATCAAACCGTTCTCGGTGAATTTCAAAGCTACTACAATAATATTATTATACTTGACATTAGTACGGCCTCACTTAGAATACGCTTCTCTTATTTGGTCTCTGTATACCAGTACAGCATCTCAAAAATTGTAAGCGGTTTAAAGCAGGTTTTTGAAACGAATGTATTTTAGATTAGGCAGAGGCGGTACTTTAGCCACAGTAGTATGCTACGCGTATTAGATATTAGGTCATTGGCAGAAAAGATAATGTTTCTATATATGTCGTTCCTATACAAGTTGGTACATGGGTTTGTTAATTGTAGCGAACTAAACCTTTATTCAGATTACTGCGCCAACGAAATCAGTAATATAATAATTTTGTGACTTTTGCACCAGCATTAGAAATTTTCAAAAGAAGATTACGACGTGTGAATCTATCTAATGTCATTCATTTATTTTTATTTTAATCTGTTTTTATCAATTTTTTTATCCCACATATTATTATTGATAATAATTCATAAAAAACAGTTTATACTTTATTTTTGATAAAAAAATGAAGCGTCTTGATTTGAATTAATTCTGAAATTGAATTGTGTTGTCTTTTTTATTGAATATTAACATCTGATAAAATAATTTTGAATTTTCTGTGTTAAAAACTACTTCTGATTAACCTTCACCTGCTTTCATAATTGCTAAATTATTAGAATATTTTTTGTGATACTTTATTTTGGAATGTTCAAATATTTTTTTATAGAAGAATTATTAATGACTCAATAACATCCTTAAAGGCGATTCCTATTTCTACTTTAAAGTTATGGCAATTAACTTGCTGCGAATATGTGGTGTCTAATTCCAGCAAAGATGTTTCATTGCTATTGATTTTGACTTGCGCACAACTTGGTGTCACATAACGGTTATATTTTTTACTGCTTGTCTGCGTTTCATTCGTTATTTAAACAGAAAAGCTGGCAATGGGTACACCTTTGAGTTCATTGCTAGCAGAAATAACAACATAATAAATATCATTCTTAATTCCCCTTCTGAAATGACTGCATTTCACAATTAAATCAATTTTAGAACTTTATCACTTCATAACATTTTCAAATAAAATTTATGTGATTAGTTCTTGGTCGAACTTATAGGCACTAAAAGAAAATTTATTTAGAAAAAACACGTGTTTTCTCTAATTATTGGTGAATTTTTACAACGTAAAGGACATATATTTTTATTAGAAAATTTATTTTATTTGCAATTTAAATTATTAAGTAAACATTTCGCGCAATGTTGAACGATTAGGTTATATCATATGTTAAATTATTACAAGCAAAAATAAAACCAATTACGATCAAGATAAAACGCTAGTTTATATAGGGAAGGTAAAAATATGGCTTAAGTATTAAAATACGTGATACTGCTTTATCCAGAATGTTTTATTTCGTATGTTGTTGAACTAGATAAATATATTATCATCCAACTAGGCCCAATGAGGATATAAAAAAATATGTATTTATTTTAATAAAGAAGGGGATCGAAAGTAATCGTATTACTGATGAATGTTTAAATTAAATTACACTTGTAAAATGGCGAAATTAACTAAGTGCAATTTAATTTAGTTTTAAATGTTTCATCAAATGATAAATAAGAAAGTCATTCAAGAAAAAAGAAGAAAGTAATCCTGTCTTCTTCTTCATTATGTTAAAGATGTACCACAAAGTAAACGCCTCCACAATTAAATATTTGTTTATTATTTTCTTAAAAATCTCAGCAGAAGGAAGTTCCAATATCAATAAATAAAATAAACAAATCTTTAGGAGTGAATACATTTATAAATTAAAAATATACACATATAAAACCATGATTTATAGAGTAAATATAACAAGAATTGTAATGGTATTTTACACTAATTTAGATACACACGCATAAAAACGTTAAAGAAAAATTAAGCACTCTGTACGGCAGTAAATATTAACACATAACATCAAAGCATAAAACGTGATAAGTATTGACGCCTTCGTGTCATTAAAATTATCACAGTTGTACCAATTATGTTAAAATGGAAAGTCGTTAGGGCTATACACGATCTTCTCAGTATATTTGCTCTAGAACGAGCAATGTAAAATCCTAACTGGGTTCTACGAGTGCGAGTTCGCGGAATGGATTTGAAAGAGATGAAATAATAAAACTTTTTTTTTCTTTTCAATACAGTCACCTGCAACTTTACCTCATTTGTCAGATCTATGATCTATGAATTAACTTGTGAATACCTTCATAAAAAATTGATTTATCTTTTTCTGAAAAATATGCATCTTTCTCTTCTTTATCGGTAGAAAATTTCTTTTCTCGAAGCTTTTTTTTCAGATTTAGAAAGCTATAATATTGTATTGTATTGTATTTAACTTAACATACATTATATAAATAAATATATGTGTACACAAACCGTAAGAAAAAAAATAGCCGCTGGGAGCCAAATCTGTGATATAAGGTAGAGATAATCAATGATATCGAAGTCCACCTTATGCAAAGCAGCCAACTCAACTCAACAAATGTGAACAGGAGCATTGTCGTACAAGAGCAGGACACCTTTGGTTAAATATCCTATTCTTTTCTTTCTAATAGCCTTTTTAACTTCTCTAAAATTAAAGCCTATAGTATTTTCCGGTCATAGAAACATCT
Source organism: Ontholestes murinus (assembly GCA_963969525.1). Lineage (NCBI taxonomy): Eukaryota > Metazoa > Arthropoda > Insecta > Coleoptera > Staphylinidae > Ontholestes > Ontholestes murinus. Next base: position 16,473,757 of record OZ018398.1, read on the forward strand.
TTTTCCTTCTAATCAATCAACAAAATTCCTTCTGTGTCCCAGAAATCTGTCGCTATGAGTTTTCCCGCCGATTGCGACACCTTGAATTTCTTACCCTTTTTATGATACTACATGGAATCTTGCTTAGACTCAGGTTCATAGTGATGTAACAAAATTTCATTACCAGTAACAATTAGCTCAAAAAAAAAAACATTCGTCTTTATTACAATGATTTAAAAACACTCGACGCCCTGCTGTTTTTGTGGCGGTGTGAGCAATCTAGACACCCTTCTTGTACTGACTGATGATTATGGAGGAACTTAAAAATGGTTATTTTAGATACTCCAACCATTTCTACGAGTTGTTTTTTCTTCAAACGTGCATTATCCAATATTAGTTTTTCGATGAGATCTGAAATGGCGATTTTAACAAACCACCCAAGACGGTAATCGTCTTCAATTGATTCCCTGCCTTGCTTGAAGAGACTGTGCAACTTGTATACCATGTTTTTTTTTTCTGAACAAGTGTTCCCATATACAGATGATATTTCTTCAAATATGGTTTGAACACTTTTTCTTTGCTTAGTAAGGAACTTTAAAACGACGAGAACTCTATTTTCTCACAATTTCTTCCGGATTGAATTGCTTGATCGATACCTCCAACACCTCCCCCTCCCTCCCATTGCGCGAACTTAAAACGCACTCTCGTAGTCGATGCAGTGTTTACTTGGAAGTATACTTGTGAGAGCAACTCATTACAATCAATATTATTATTTAATTTATTATATAGAATGGCGTTGCTGTTAATATATCTGCGTTCCCTCTATCTTGAAATTTAAATATTTCAAAAATTTTGCTTACATTTAGTAAATGTTATTTGGGCTACCAGGCTAACTCAAGCTAATTATGCGTAAAAGAGAAATATAACGCTATTAAAGCTGAGAAATTTGTGAATGAATTTAGTATAATGAAGTTGAAAATTTTATTTGCTTATGATATTATTGAATCCATTGACAAATAAAAATTTAGAATCAAATAAGATTTTGACCAATGTATTATTATTTAAGGTACAAATATACACCACATGACCTCTCCTCTTCATGTAGGTCATTATTTTATACTTATCAATGTTGACCTTTAATTTGTTTCTTTTGCATTAGATTAGATCCTTGAGGTACAACAGAAAAGGCATTTCAAACTTAAATCCATTTTAAAAATATAGTGTTACTTTAAAAATAGTCAACGAAGTTAACGTTGAATACAAAAGTGTACATTTTTTTCTAAAATAATTGAATGATTAGTAAAGAGAAATACATTGTTGGGAATTAATGAGTAAATATGGTCAAATAAGCAAATTTTGAAAACTTTTGCGAAATGGCTTAAAATACCAATGGACAAACCCTAAATCATTTCTAGCAATTTGGAAATATGTAAAATGTTTAAGCAAGGTGTGGGGAAGTGGATTAGAAAATACCTCAACACAATCTTTAACCAGTAAGCTATATATTAAATGATAGCCACATATAAGCTTATCGTTAACTTTACAAACAGCAGTTACAACTTCAATTTTAGCTAAACTTGGAATATTAAGGCACGGTAAGAATTACCAGATGATTCATTTAAAAATAAATATACATAATGAATATAAACAAAAACATTCGCAATTTCATTCATAGTTTTATTATCAATTTTATTAGGTCTTATGAAGGACAGTATTTGTGAACATTTCATTTTACTATTAAAGAAAGTCCAAAAAGAACTAGAGTCTGATTGTATTTTATTTTCATTGGACTGAATAAATTACTTGTAGTCTATATTCATCTGGTTTTTGACTATAGATCTTAACTCATTAACATATTTAGGTATATGTCTTATATTGTGTTTCTAAACATCGTTTTATTGGTCTTTTTTCTTAATATTATTAACTAGTTCAATAGAATACTACTTAAAATACTCTTGATTTCAATCACTGTAAAGGAGGGTTGATTAAAAATTGAATAAATACGGTCGTAAAGCAAGTTACATGCCATACTAACATCACATGTACTGATAAAGGGCGACCAATCAATATTAAATAATGTATCATAGAAAAACATCTTTTTGAAATTCTAGGCTTTTTTTCTACCTTTGGATATTTTAATTATTAAATCCTTTTTTATCTGTTGCTGTATATTTTGTTTATAATAATATTATTTAAATATAAACTATATATAATGATGAATGCATTGATTAAGTAAAACAATGTTTTCAGTAGAATATATTTTTCGACCGGAATTAATCAGAGAAGATCGGACGTGGGTCTGTTACAGATCAGTGAACTAACTTCGAATTGCTGTTATAGATCAACGTCAGTGCCCTCTATGTCAATAATGATTTGTGGAAAAGATAAAGACATTTGTTCCTAATAACTTTTAAAGGTTTATATTTTATTTTTTATTATCAAACATTTTATAGATGAAACACATTTTTAAAGCGTCTCACTTTATTCACGTAAGCCCGGTGGACAATTAAAGATAACACCTCAGAAAGAGATGGATGCGACGAATTGCCTTTACAACAACTTCGTGCTGTCGGCGGGGGGATGTATAAAAGTATTTCACGATGCCCTGATGATCATAATGGGATACATTTTAATGCCACTTTACGGCCCGACATCTTTTTCAATTTCATCTCCAATTGCCGAGATTGTGCGCCCGAGGGGCGGCTTTCTTTGAATTAAATCGTACATCAGAAATATCGTCGCTGAATGAACAATAAAGTTTGCTCGTCTTTAAGATCGTAAACATGTATTTACCGATTCATCTTAAACTCTTACTGTTTATGTCGCTGGAAATCCGGAGGACATAAATACGTGAGCTTATTTTCTTTAGTCTCTTGGCCCTCGGGGATCGCGAAGGTAGTACGAAAAGAATGATGGACTGACTCTTTACCTCCTACGCAAAGAAAATAAATGCTATTTAAATAAAACGATATTGGGTGTTTTTTTTTAGATTGTTGATGCTTTGTTACTTGTTTAATGTGCTTGCATCTTATATACATTTATTATTATTTAAACAGTAGATGACGAAGTTATAATATAGTCACATATTATTTTATATAACCGTATTATGCTGGTTATGGATATGTCAAAGTTCGGCGATAATACTTTAGACAGGCATTCAATTAATTACCTAAAGTATAAAACTATGTTTTGATTGCTTTGAGCCGGGGCGAGCGTAGAGTTTTCTATTTCATAAAAGACTGCGGGTGTATACAGTTACTCCACTTTAATTCAATCTGGGACGTTGAATTTTTCCTTTGGTGCAATCCTTGGAGATCAAAGATATCGATTCCATAAAGAACAACTCATCCTACATCTATAGATAGTTTATATATATATATATATATATACTCGTGTAAATGATTATATAGAATATCGTGCAAAATTGTCTGCAAACTTTTGCACGCCAAGTACAAAAATAGAATATCCTCTTTTCCCACTTCGCTTGCAGAAAGTTAGTATTTCGTTTCATTTTATTCGTTAAATCGATACATAAAATTATTATATGTTTGCCTGTAGTAACATGTCTATAAAAACAATGCTGACTTATACAGAACCTTCATTATTAAATAATGATAAGGCATCTTAGGATAACATCTACAATATAACATAACTTCAAAGAATATAACATAGTACCAGTTTATTGATCCAGATGATATATTTTCGAATTCTTATGCCTTGATTTATATTCATTACTTATAGATAGATAATAGAGTTCATTTTCATTTTTTACACGTCGATCTAAACTCTTAATAAGTTTATAGTTTAAAAGCTACACTGGTTTTTATTTTTTCTCCATTAACTCTAAAGTAGATCTCCTTAAGAATGTAATAACAGACAGAGAGGAACAAACCATCAAAAACACGGTTTAAATAAGAAATTAATACTTCGAATGAAAAATAGATACATAATAAAAAATTACGGTACATTATTTTATTTATTACTTATAACTTGTGGTGTATAATATAAGAAGGCAGTAAATATTAGAGTCTATATATTATGTGAAATTTTAATTTAATTATTACTTAAATAAATCATCACCGGAAAAAAAAACAATCCCACCTATCATAGCCACTTGTCCCATCATCCAAGTTTTTATGAATAAAATTCTTAGATTGGACGAGAAGAAGTAACATCATTAGTCTTCTAATATGTCACGTTTTATTTATCACGGCCTCATTGTCTTTTGACTACGCCAAGGTTAATAAATAACAGTCCCCAATTTTCTAGCCCTGTTTTATTTAGGCGTGTCTGATCGCCCTTTTCGTTTGGAGATGAAGTCCGGCTTTTGTGCGTATTTTATCGCGGTCCGTTGACTACAAAAAAAAGGATCCGACGAATTTAAAATCCAACATCAAGGAGCGACAGTCATAATTAATAAGGGTGAAAAACATAATCCGCCAAGGGATTGCATGACATTGCCCTGGGGCTGTCATTAATTGCTTTTATATTTTAAACCTATGAAGCCCGTAAAAAAATATTTAACCTACCGTTATCGTAATCGTTGGAATTTTGACTTTTACACAACTGTTATGTTTGAAATTCTTTGTTCGTCGAAATTGTTATATTTTTTTAATTGAATTAAATTAATTAAACAAATAATAGATTTTATTATATTATTTATCTAAATATTAGTTAATTTTTATAGTAATATTATTGTTATAAAAAATTTAAACCTGATTTCGAAAACAAAAATAATTGAATTATTTGAATTGCGCAAATATTTACGGGTGTCAACTGGCACCAATTTAAATTAATTTAATTTCCATTAATTTGCGAACAAAACAATACACATGACCCTGTAAAAATAGACGCGTCGCATAAAGTGGAATTGAAAAGTGAATTAAACACCAATAACGATCATTAGCGGCAGTGGAATGGCCATAAATGATTTTAAAATTGAATGGAAGAAATCGGCGCGATTCGATGCACGGTGGCCATTATGTGATAAGTGCTCCAGAACTACTTTACAGGCAGCAATACAATTTTAACGGATGACCGAGATTGCATAATTTTTACCGTGGCCGGGGAAAAAGGAAAATGTATGCATGCCAGGTCTAGAGAATCTAGGTTGAATATTAAATGAAATTTTTAGTAGCTATTTGCCACAAGACAATATAATATTAAAATGAAAGCTAATGAAGTACAGAAAAAACGTCTCTACAGAATTTATATTGAAGGGCATTTTCGCCTGTAAGCAGGTAATGTTTGCTCGTAAATTGCAAGCTGGATTTGAAGAGGCCTTGCATAATACGACATCATCCCAGTGGTAATCTACTATCTATTCATCCTGCATATATAAACTATAACAATTAGAAAGAGGGGAGCCCTTTGCAAAAACACGCTTTTCCTATGTAATAGAATCCAGAGGAGCACTTCATTCTGTCAGGGCCTCTACCAATTAGCGATAACGAATAAATTGCGGTCGCGCGCTACTCCCCTTATTAATTACTAATGATTTATTAAATTTCTTGCCTGCATTTAATATCGCCCGACGCTCTAAATAAATCAAAATTTGATTATTCCACGTACCACGGTTAGATATTGCTCCAACATTATGGTTGCTGACAATGTTTTATGCTATACATTATATTCGTTCATTATTACTAGAATATTGAATGATATACAAAATATATACTGCTTTAAAATTAATATCACACATTGATTTAGTTTTTTAGTTCTTAGGGAATAGTGTTGTATTCAGAGGCAGTTGTACTTCGGGATGAACTACATTGTTGTATTATCTTTGAGTGACTGACCAAAGTAACCTGATATAGTTCTTTAGTTAGTGACAGTAGATAGTTCTTAAGTTAGTGACTGTTGTACTAGTGTAGAGTGAATGCCAACTTAGTGCTATTGTGCTTTCTTTGTTTAAGTAGTAGTAGTAATGTTGAACTATCGACCACGTGGTCCTACAGCCGTGTGATTTGTGTATTTATGTGTATGTAAATGAGCTTGTTACTTTAAAGGACCTCCCCCGTCAATCTAAAGCATCATTAATTGTATCCCAATAGTGAATGGTACCGGTCACCCATCCAACTGCTGACCCGAACCAACGTTGCTGCACATTAGTTCGGGGCCGCAACTGAATGCGCCAACACCGGCGTGTTTCTTTGTTTGATATTTGTAATTTTTCCTCTTTAGCTTATGCTGTTGCTACGTATTGTACCTTGGGGCGTCCTAAATCTCAGATAGACGTTTTAAATGAGTATATTAAAAAAATGAACTATTATGCACTGTTTTGATTTCGGAAATTATATTTTTTCATTAAATATTAATTAACTATAATATTGTAAATAGAAACCAATATTATTTGCGGAATAACTAGGCAAAATGAACTTGCCTTACTTGCCCCGAAGTCACAAAACTGATTTATTTATTATTATTAAAGTGTTTAATTTGCCATTAAGGTACTTTATAGGTGTGCTAATTTATTATTATTTACAGAACAATGACTCGCAGCGAGAAAATCAACTTTTAGCTTATGGAAAGTGGCGTAAATGATATACTGAAGGGAAAACTTAAAGCTAATGAGGCTGCACAAAGGTATGAGTTAAGAAACTCAACAAACATATCTTACATTAGGATTAAAAGAAAACAGGCCTCAGTTTGCGTATCGCAATGAAAAGAATTATATTAAGAAAGTGTTTTTAAACGAACAAGAACTTAAGTTAGTTAGTCTTAAAAAATCAGCTGCCTTTCATTATGGCCCATCAAAAAACTAGCGTTCTAGTATGTAAAAACCCTCTCAGAACAATCCATTAGCGAAACCTTTTGGAATACGACATCCTTGCTTAAGTTACGCAAACTCCAGGCCAGGAGTCTTGCAAGAGCTACAAGCTTCAACCAATATTTTGATAATTTATAGCTTGTTATAGAAAGATATCAGTTTCAAACAAATGATAACTAAAACGTTCATGAGCCTCCTAAATTCTGATGTTCCTTTATTTGAAGGAACAAAGAACATTTTGGTTCTGTTACTTCGGGGGAGAGGGCTTAATATAAAAATTGTAGCGTGTAGCAATGCTATGGGTAATAGCATTTCAATGAAGCTGATGTGGTTTCTAAACAACACTTACTCATTGGAGTATTTATAGGTGCCAATCCAAGTGAATAGTTTAATTAAATGTTACTTATTGAATTTTGAAATAATTTTATCAGGCATGTAAAAACCACTCAAGACAAATCGGTTCTTCTTATATTGGACAATTACGAAACCACATTTAAATTGAAGTATTAAATTTATCTAAGGAAAACGACGTGGTGATGTTAACCGTCCACAAGATCCATTGGACTGGACTGTGTTTGGCCCATACAAATAAATAAATCCGATTTCAATAGTACCATGAGTAGTTGGATGTTATCTAATCCAAGAAACCCAGATGTATAATGATTAATTGTCATTGCGTTCAGCAAAGTATTTTTAAAAGAAATGATTATTTCTATTTGAAAGAAACATATTTAATGATAACGATTTTTTTCCTATATAACAGATCATAAACTGGTCCAGCAAAATTTAAATGTTAAGGACAATGAAAAGGCTGAAATATCAACAAAGTTGGTTGAAGCTCGGTCGGCTTTTACCAGCTTTTACCCTAATAGTCTAGCTTATAAGATACCAGCGGAGACCCAAGGCGCTAGCGAGGCCGAGGAGAATGTAGAACAGGGGCAAACCTCTTCCAAAGAAAGACCTCTCTTAAGGCCATCGACCAAGAGGAAGGCGGTCAACACCACGAAAGAAGAGCCTGAAAATGTCCCTCCTCTTCAACAACAGAAGAGGAATAAAAATCCTGCAGGTGAAGGCGTAGATATAGCCCTCCTGCAAAAACCTGAATTGCTCAGAGAGAAAGTAGCAGGCCTAGCGCCACAACACTCTCAGGTAATATACAGCTCAAACGCCGAAAGGCCAAAGGCATGCATAATTCACAGTGATACGAGTCAGATGTACACTAATACCGCAATTACCAGACCTAACCATCTGTACCCGAAAAGTGAGTGATAGTATAGCATATGTCAGAAGAACCATCGTGCTCCGACCACAGGCAAATCAGGTTCGATCTAGCCACATCTCTCACGACAAGCAAGTACGGAAACCCAATAGAGACGAACTGGGTAGGATATACAGAGTCCCTCAAAGAAACTTCCAGGAGAGGTACAGAATCGACAAGAGAAATGGATGGGCGAGAGCTGGCAGTGGATGGCATATATGGAAAAGTGCCCGGAAAAACAGTCAAGCAGAGGGGCTGCGGAACAGTCTGGTGGAACAAGAAGCGGATTGAGGTTCGAAGGCCATTCAACAGGGCCAAAAACAACCAGGACTGGGACACATACAGAGAATAAATCACACAATATAACAAAGAAATCCGAAAAGCCAAAAGGGACTCGTGCTCAATAATCCACAAAGTCCTAACCAAGGACGATAGTGCTACCAAAGAGGTAGGCTTCCTCAAGAAACAGGAGGGAACCTACTCAGAAACAATAAAGGAAAGTCTCAACTATTAAAAGTCCACTTTCCAGCCTCAACAATTCTGATAGAAGATAACCAGCCAGACAATTACAGTCTAAGACCTAAAACGTCACCCAGAAATGACTGGAGATTAGCCACGGAGGCTTCAAGACCCAGTAAAATTAAATAGGCCATCAGCAGGTTCCAACCGTACAAGTCCTCCGGACCGGATGAGATTTATCCCATTCTGTTAAAAAAAGGATAGAGGATAGAGGAACTTGTGCCCCACCTGTAAAAAAATCTTCAAAGACTGCCTGGCATAAGGACATATACCAAAATCATGGCAAAGCGTAAGGGAAATCTACCTACCCAAGGAAGGCAGAACAGCTGATCTAACGCCAAAGTAAATGGAAAGATTGATAGATAGGCACATAAGGGACGAGATACTGGGGAAAGTATACTAACCGAGAAAGTTAACGGACTCGGCGCTAGACGACCTAAACAGTATCATCGCAAAGTTCATGGAAGACAAAGACAAAGGGGTGTTTAACAACCTCACAACGACCTCTCTCATAAAGGCACAACCAAGGAAAGGAGCCCCGCCAAGCTTTTGCCAATGGATCAGGGCCGGCCTAGATAAAAGGACAATCATATCCACTTTGGGGGACTAAGGGTTAAGGCTAAGGCAGGGGGAGGCTGGCCACAAAGGGGAGTACTGACAAGACACACCAAAAGTAGGTCAATAGCTATATTCTCCGACAGCCAGGCGCTACTAAAAGCACTAAACTCCAAACAGGACAAATCTAAGTTACAAAAAAGTAACAATCACATGGGTGTCAGGACATGGAGGACATCCGGGGAATGACAAAGCAGGAAAAACTGGCCAAACAAGGCCCCTCAAAGCAATAATTGGCCCGGAACCCTCCTGCGGTATCTCCAAAACCTCAGTCAAACGATCCATAAAAAAATGGATGGAGACACAGACCCAAACCTGGTGAATGAGCTCACAAAGACAGAGACAAGCGAAACAGTTCCTTAAGAAACAATCGCTAAAATTCACTACACACTTCTGAACTAAGACAGGAAAATGGTCAAAACAATAGTAGCTCAACCAACATATGAGCAAAATCGGCCTGGTGGAAGATGCACCATGCAGATTCTGCCTATAGGAAGAAGAGGGCTCGTTCCACATCCTAAGCCATTCCGAGGGCCTAGCAAGGATTAGACATGAAAAGCTGGGCACCACAAACCCAAGCGCGGAGAGCTTAACCCAAGCCCCACTGACATGGCTAATAGGACTAATCAAAGAGGCAAAGCTAGAGCTGGTCATCCGAGATAAGTAGGGATCAACAATAGATCTAAAAAGGCCGCAATGGAACAGACGCTGCTGCCACTCATATAACATTTATCTATGTGTCTATCTAGCCTGTTTTGTCTAGTTGAGACTACGGATCATATAATTACCGCCTCTCCAACATCAAGGATTTGAGTGGAAGAACATAATATGTTGTTTTGACCACCGCCCGTGCTTCTTTCGGCTAAAATTTTATGTATATTTTTGTAGTTAATTTGTTTTTAAATGTATTTTCCACAGAAGGAAGACCAATGATGTAAATAAATAAATCAATTATATCCTAATATGAAGAACAACAACAATAATCGAAGAAAGAAAAGCAAAGGCAAAATAAATTTTATTTCTGTAATGTATTTGCGTTTAGCGCTCTCATTTAATGCGTATATGAGTTAAAGCGCATGCCCCAAAAAACGCATCAGTATGGCGAATCCTCGTGTAAGAGCGAAACGTGTTAAATTGTTATTCTGAATAAAAAGTTAAGTTCCCAGTTAATTTGTGTGCATCATTCTTATCCACGCGGTCACACTGAAGTCCTGTAATGATACACAACAAAAGTGGCGACGAGGATATTACTTGCAATAGAGTTTTGACGAAACTAAATTGTTAAGACGGCGTGGTAAAAATGGCGAACGCTGTCGGAATTTTTGTGGAATTTAATCCGAACGTGGATGAATGGAATATACACAGGAAAAGACTAGAGCAATATTTTATTGCGAACGGAGTGGTGGATGATAACATTAAACGTGCAATGATGTTAAACAGTTTATCACAAGAAGCCTACAAATGATTAGTGAACCTGTGGCGCCAGAAGATGTCGTATATGAAGAAGTAGTTAAACACCTCACAAATTTTTATGCACCAACCAGCGCAGTTTTCGCAGAACGCTACAAATTTTATGCAGCAACTAAGAAAACGGAGGAGACCCTACAGGAATGGGCGGCCCGAATAAAACAATTGTCAATAAATTGTAAGTTCGGAGCAAATTTAGAAGATTTTCTGCGTGATAAATTCATTGTTGGGCTGGAGGCTGGAAAAGTGCGAGATCGTTTGTTTACCGAGGACGAAACGTTGACCCTGAAAAAGGCATTAGAAATTTCACAATCAGTGCAATCGGCTCAATTTCATTATGGCATCCATGATCGGGAGGTGAAAACCGAGGCCGGAGATATCAACCAGTTGAGACGTCAGAGGAAGTTCCAAAGACCGGGCAATGCGCAGACGAGGGGTGAGTGCAGCAGGCAGAGCAGCGATGACGTGCAAGCCAGCTGGCAGCGAGGCCCGCGTCAACAACGGACGAGCGTGAGTACAAGAAGCGCGCAGTCGGCGCATGGTTGTTCAAGATGCGGTAAAGGAAACCACTCGAAGAATAACTGCAGGTATAAAGAATATTCCTGCAATGCTTGTGGTCGTAAAGGACATTTAAGTAAAGTTTGCAGAAATTCTAATTATAGTAATTTTAAATATGTAGCTACATCAGACACAGCACTGTTTCATTTAAAAAGTGTGAATGGAAAACCAATAATGGTTAAAATTTTTGTAAATAAAATGCCGTTTCTGATGGAGCTAGACTCTGGCGCAGCCGCAACGGTAATTTCTAAAAATCTCCGGCAAAGAAAATTTAAACATTTAGCAAAAGTTGAAAAATCTGATTTAAATTTAATAAATTATACGGGAGGTACAATTATTCCCTTCGGGAAAATAACAGTACGTATTACATTTAATGGGAAAACAAGACCATTAGAAATTCATATAATTAAAAATGGTGGTCCACCGTTACTCGGGAGAAATTTCTTAAAAATATTTCATTTAGGATTTTCAGAAATAAATAGTTTAAGGGAACAACCGGATATAAAAGGATACTTAATAAATAAATATCCAAACGTATTTAGCGATAATCTTGGAACATTTAATAGTTTCAAAATAAAATTAAAATTAAAAGTAGATGCTAAGCCTAAATTTTTTAAAGCACGAGTGTTACCATACTCACTTAAAGGTAAAGTCGATGCTGAATTAGATAGACTAATCGAAGAAAAAATTATTTCATCAATAGAGAATAGTGAATGGGGTACACCTATAGTTAAAGAAGATAATTGTGTTAGAATATGTGGCGATTATAAAATAACATTAAATCCTAATTTAGAGTTTGAAAGGTATCCGTTACCTCGAGTAGAAGATTTGTTTGCCAAATTGCAAGGGGGCATACAATTTTCAAAATTAGATTTGTCACACGCGTACCAACAAGTATTACTTGATAATGAATCAAAAAAATTCACTGCGATTTCAACGCACAGGGGTACTTTTATATATAACCGTCTACCATTTGGCATACACTATGCACCATCACATTTTCAGAGAATTATGGAAGAATTATTAGGAAAAATCGAGGGAGTTTGTGTATTTTTAGACGACCTTTTGATAACGGGAACAAGTAGAGAAAGTCACTTAAAAACACTGGAAAATGTTCTGGGTATTTTAGAAAATGCGGGTCTTACAATTAAAACAAATAAGTGTGAATTTTTTAAAGATTCAATTTGTTATTTGGGTCATGTAATTGATAAATTTGGGTTACATAAATCACCGAATATAGTGAATGAAATTAAAAGTATTCCATCACCGCAAAATGTCACGCAACTGAAATCATTTTTAGGTGCAGTAAATTATTACAATCGTTTTATAGCAAATTTACCAGATATTGTTCATCCATTGTATAACTTAATTAAAAAAGATGTACCATGGAAATGGACGGAAGAATGTCAGTATGCTTTTAACAAAATTAAAAATATGTTAATAACAAATGATTTTCTTATACATTATAATCCCAGGTTACCAGTATTTTTAACGGTGGATGCGAGCCAGCACGGACTGGGCGCTGTATTATCACATATCGAACCGGAAAGTGGTGTTGAGAGACCAATTGCGTTTGGTTCCCGAACCTTAAATTCAGCCGAAAAGAATTATTCGCAGATTGATAAAGAGGCATTGGCTATTGTTTTTGGAGTTAAAAAATTCTATCAATACCTATATGGCCGACATTTTACATTGATTACAGACCACATGCCGCTTGTATCAATTTTCGGATCAAAAAAGGGAATACCGACCACTATTGCAAATCGACTACAAAGATATGCTTTATTTTTAAACGGATTCAGTTTTGATATTAAATATGTAAAATCAGCAGAAAATAAGGCGGACTTTTTATCAAGACTATCAGTGGAAGATAATTGTCAATATTTAAAATCCAATTTCCGTTATATAAATTACATTAAAGAATTTTCAGAAATTCCATTAGATATAAATGCAATTAAAAAGGCGTATAATAGTGACAATTTATTATTGAAGGTTAAGTATTTTGTTCAAAATGGATGGCCAAATAAGATAAAAGATGATGAAATTAAACCTTACATATTAAGAAAAAACGAGCTAAATATCGAAGATGATGTTTTGGTGTTAGGATGTAGGGTTGTGATTCCGGAAAAATTAAGAGAAACTATTTTAAATGAATTACACGACACACATTTAGGCATGGTAAAAACAAAATCGTTGGCCCGTGCGTACATTTGGTGGCCTTCCTTGAACAATGATATAGAGAATTTAATAAGAAAATGTAGTGCTTGTCAGCAGACAAGAACTAATCCGGCAAAATCTCCTCTGCAGTGTTGGAAAATTCCAGAAGGTGTATGGGAAAGAATTCACATAGACTTTCTGGGACCTTTTCAAAATAAACATTTTTTAATAGTAACTGATGCATTCTCTAAATGGATTGAGGTTTTTCCAATGAATAAAATTGCAGCTAGTTATACCATAATCAAATTACGAGAATTATTTGCCCGATTTGGAATACCAAAAATTTTAGTTTCGGATAATGGTACTCAATTGACTTCTGTTGAATTTAAAACGTTTCTAGAAAGAAATGGCATCAAATTCATAACTTCGCCCCCCTACCATCCTGCCTCAAACGGAGCGGCAGAAAATAGTGTAAAAACAGTTAAGCAATTTCTTAAAAAAGAAGCGTATACGCATAAAAACATAGATTTTGATTTAGCGATTTGCCGATTTTTAATAAATTACCGATGCGCTCAACATTGTGCAACAAAAGAATCGCCAGCAAAATTAATGTTAGGTAGAGACTTGCGAACTAGATTAGATTTAATAAAACCAAAATCTCTTACTACAGCAAATAAAACTTTGAATGCGGTGAAATACAACATAAAAATTAATCAAGAGCGCAATAGAAAATATTATAAGGGAGGAAGAAATATAGAATTTGTAATTGATCAAAATGTACTTGTTAAAGATTATAGATTTGTTAAACCAAAATGGACACCAGGTACAATTGTAAAAAGATTAGGGTTAAATGTATTTAGAGTAAAATGCGGAAATATGGTGTGGAAACGACATAAAAATCAAATTCTGCCGGATAACACGGACATAACATTAATTAAAAACAATAATGATGATAAAAATAAAAACGTGTTGGTTACTGACCAAGAACTTGATAAAAGTGTAAGTGAAATTAAACAGGAAGTGGTGATAAGTGAAAATCCATCGGAAAATGAAGAAAACGAAAAATTAGTGTATACGACACCAACCACGGAAAGTGAATATGATGCGCCCATGCGTCCTCAGCGTATACGGAAACAACCTAACCGATTAAAGTATTAAATTGTTACTTTTTGTTATTTTTAAGTTTTCAAATTAAGTGGGGAGGTATGTAATGTATTTGCGTTTAGCGCTCTCATTTAATGCGTATATGAGTTAAAGCGCATGCCCCAAAAAACGCATCAGTATGGCGAATCCTCGTGTAAGAGCGAAACGTGTTAAATTGTTATTTTGAATAAAAAGTTAAGTTCCCAGTTAATTTGTGTGCATCATTCTTATCCACGCGGTCACACTGAAGTCCTGTAATGATACACAACAATTTCTAAGGATAAATGAATAACACCGATTGACGAACAAGACTATGATAGACTTACATCTATGTACCAATTAATAGACCTACAAGTGTTACCGGCATTCTATCGTGAATGTCGATTAACTTACTTATTTCAGTTTTATTTCAAAATCGCGCGCTACTTAACAATCGAGCCTCAATTGTTTTAATAACCGTTCAATTTTTTTTATCTCACTTCATAAGTTCATTTTAAAAACGAGTCATGTTTGTAATGCATACATTGCTGCTTAGACATGTAGAGTTAGGATGCATGTTACTTATAAGTTTTTTAAGAGTAGGTCTCACATATAACTTACGTAGGTAATTTTTACCTACATTGGGTTTTCAAAAACTCCGTACCGTGTGTAAACGGGCAATTTGCGAACGTGACAAATACAATAACATCGGGAACGGACGGCAATAGGGATTATTGCAATAAATCTAAGGGCACCATAAAATTATAAATATTGCAAATATAATAATTTATGTTATTGCAGTGTCATAAATACGTCTGCAAGTAATCCCTTATCCGTTCCAAGAAATCGTAATTAGTGGAGCGGTACAGCTGGTTACGGCCGAGGATGAACTAATCCGGGGTATTCCGAGATTATTACAATTATTAAAATCTTAATTCGCGGATCTCGCGAATACGCTCTCGCGTACCTCTAGAACATAGTTCCTATGGTTTTCCTCGTGTTACAACGAATGATATGATACCAAACACGACATACGTACCGCTCAAAAGTAACTTGTCAGCATCCACGGTTACACATGGTACGAGTTATAACATACTTAGCCGCGTACGTTATATGTGAGTTATGTACATAAACATATTAGATAGTTAGTATAGGTTTAGGGCTTGTATATATATATTATTAGGTAGTTTTAGAATTGTAAATAATTATTAGTAATAATACACATATGACGACAATGAAATTAATTCATGTTTCTCGAATATCAGCAAACCATATAATAACTTATATATGTGTATTTTATTTATTTGAAAATCGGGAAACCTCTGGATTAATTAAATAACAGAATTAAAAAACTGACATCAAACCCCGCCATTGGTAGGGGGTGCATATATATAACCACTTCGCCCCCTACTCCAGTTAGTTAATGTCCAGAGTCAGTAAGTGTTCGTCCGGCAGTTAGTTAGTATCCGTCAGTGATAGTCAGTGTGTGTCTCTTTGTTGTCAGTAAGTTATAATAGGTCAGTTAATTGTCTTAAATTAAATTAGGGTATATCTGTATATTTCTTTTTGTTTTGTTTTAATCATAGTCTTAGATAATTTTTTTCGTTCCTTGTTTTTTTTTTGTTTTGATTTTTTTATATAAATAAACTGTCAAATTATTTTTCTTATATTTGCATTTTATTTCATTTTTAACAACACAATTTAAACATTAAGGAAATATACATTTATTAATAAAGAATTAGTGGTTCCTGAAGAAGTTACCCAGGTAAGTGATTTTTTTTTATTTTAAATTAACTTGAGACTGTGTGGTATTCCCTCTACCAATGAGCTACTAGGTAATCAAGGGGATCCGATTGTGGACAACAGGCCAGTTCACTAAATCAATTAGTTTATACGTCCATAATCGGGGCAGTTAGCTCTCAGCAGTTAACTCCTTCATCTTCCCCGTTGATAAATGGCGCCCAACGTGTTTTTAATTAATTGAGTTAACTAGGTACCCATTCAAATAATTATTGAATAAAAACGTACATATATGTACAGTGTAACTTTTAATCAAGTACATTAACATAATTTATTTACTGGTTGACTTTATTTGTTGCTGAAATTTTTATTTAAATTTTGTCATCAGTAACGTTTGGAATAATTATTTTTTTTCTTGGCCTCAAACTTTTGTTTTCCAATTCTCTTTGTTTAAATTAATAATTTTTTTTTTACAGGAAGTGAAGTGTAGTTTTAAGATTAATTATAATAAACAAAGAGAATAATTATACCCACAGTCGAACCTATCTTAATTATTTATTTTGTGACAACGTACTACGCATCTTTGTTTGGTATTAATATCCTAATACATAATAATATCACATAGCTCCCTATTTGTAATTTTATCAGTACCTAAAATCTTGACGGGGCCGTTATACTAAATTTGATTATTTTTTTTTTACATAACATTCAGTATTAAATAAAACTTTAAACAAAGATGAGTATGCACAATAGGTACACTCCTTTGGAATCTCTTGAAAACATTGAGAGAGTTCCAAGCACACACGACACACCGCACTACATCGTACTCGAAAGCACTTCCCAGGATCCCTCAGCATCACGTCCTCAATCGCGAAACTCGAATGCCTCCTGCAGAACCGTTGAAGATGTGGATGAAGAATTAATTAGGGCTAGGCGAATTTACGAAGACACGGTAAATCGCTTAAACCAAGAGAGGGAAGAGTATCTTCGGCAACAGAAGGAGGAGGAAGAGCGTGCTCAGCGCACAGTCTACACGCTGAAGGACATCGAGGGGTTACGCGAATACTATGAGAGAAGGGAAGCGCGACTCCGTGGGAAGCTGGAGGATGCCCGTTCTCAAAGGGACGCGTTTAGGGACCAAATAATTGCCCAAGAAGGACGAGCCCAATCACGCCTATCGGAACCCGAGCGTATTCACCAAGAGGAAATTCGATTGCCTACACCCCCACGAGATTTTCACCAGGTTCAAGTTGAAGCCGACGTCCACGTGCCATCGATAAGAACTGCGACGCTCTCTTGCCATCCGAGAATGCAGACAATGCCGCCTTCAAATGCAACGACGTCCTCCACCAATATGTTTTCTGCCAAGCAGTTAGTCGATTTGCTTAGGTACAGAAATACGCACGAGGATAATTGCATGAGGTTCGATGGTCGTAATCCAGCAAAGTTTATCTCGCAGCTGGAAATGGAGTTCGAGGGACTTGACCTGAGGGACGTCGCGAAACATCGTCGTGCACTAGCCGGAATGGACCCAGAGGATGTGAAGAAATATGGCGGATATTTTAATGAGGACATCACATGGGATCAAGCAAAAACTCTTTTTATACAGTCAGTAGACCCCGCGGAAGTGTCTGTAAACGAGACGAAAGAACTGCTGATGAAACCGCAAGGAAGTACTCCCCCAGGCATATTCGCGATTCGGAAAAAGGTGTTATTCGACCGACATCTTCCGTTCTGGACAGAAGAAATGAAAACAGCCGCAATGTGGTCACTAGCATCACAGCCGTTGAAACAGGCGCTGTTTTTCAAACCTGTCACCGTCGATGACTTTGTGAATCGAGCAGCAAAATTATCGACTACCGAATACAGAAATAGTGAATCGAAACAACTAAGCCAGACGAAGACGCCACACGTAGAGAAGCAGCATTTCAATGCTGCACGAGAAGCGAATTCCTCACGGGGCCGTCATCGCTATGGAACACATAACCGCAACAGTGCACGATTCAATAGTAATCAAAACAAACAACAGCATCAGCCACCTAGCAAAGCGCCGGATCGAGGCCACAAACAGGAAAAATTAAACCAATTTTCAATTTCAATTTCACCGTCGACGAAGAAAACATCGACTGCTAGCATAAACCCACTGGAACCGCCAATGTGTGAAATTTGCAAGGAAGGAAACCATTGGAATCGTGAGTGTCCGTCGGGAAACTTCCAGCAGCGGCAGGGATAAATTCGTGGACTTTTCCTGCCGCCTCCAAATTTCGACAACGCCGCTCAAAACGTCAACTGCACATTCCACGATTTCATAAGAAAAATACCACCGTCGGTGAACTACATCAACGCGCTCCCAGGCGTATCCTCCACGATGCCAGTGCATCGCAGAGCCTCCATCAAGATGCCAGGGCATCTCAGCGCCTCCACCATGATGCCAGTGCATCACACAACCTCCACCAGGATGCCAGTGCATCTCAACGCGTCCATCAAGATGCCAGTGCAACGCAGCGCCTCCATCAAGATGCCAGTGCATCTCAGCGCCTCCACTACGATGCCAGTGCATCGCAGTGCGTTAGCAATGCCAGTGCATTGCAGTGCCTCCACCATGATGCCAGTCCACCACAGAGCCTCCACCATGATGCCAGTGCATCGCAGAGCCTCCGAGATGACATCAGGCCAGCGCCGTTGCGCCTCCAAGGAACACCGGAGCAACGCGACATCCTCAACGATGACTTCGCCCAGGATTCCAACTCGGAGGATCACGAATCCGATGATGATTCTGATGACGCCAACGATTATCCCCATCCAGGACCCTCTACCGCGATACATTAACCAAGGACTTTCGCAAATTAAGTGTTATATTTTAGTGCCGGTTTCCCGTGATTTAAGGACTTTATGCTGCCAAACAGTTACAAAGTGAAAAGAAAATTTTCGAACATAATAGTGAATTTTTCTTAGAATAGTGAACATTTAGTGCAGTGAACATTTTTTCCCTCAATATAAAAACTACATATTCTTTGCCCGTTTCATGACTGTCCGAGAGAAGTCAGTAGCATCCGATGGGAACGAAAAAGCGGAGGATGCCGTGCTGCTACCACTTGAACGAGCGCAGAGGTTCTTATTGCCAAAGAGCCTACGGATCCGATGTGAGACGCCCCAAACCCCTCACATCGCAACTCGAGAAGAACATTTGGTCAGTTTTTTTTATGTATCCTAACAAAACACACCCATATGTATTTGAATTCTCCTCGCTGTATAGAAGTCATCTACACAAATGTTTCTTTCACGATTTTATTTCAATGTATGCCGTTCAAAATATTTTCGCGTTCTAGATGGAAACAAACATCACTCAGTTTTACGGGGCCGAATTGTTACCGGCATTCTATCGTGAATGTCGATTAACTTACTTATTTCAGTTTTATTTCAAAATCGCGCGCTACTTAACAATCGAGCCTCAATTGTTTTAATAACCGTTCAATTTTTTTTATCTCACTTCATAAGTTCATTTTAAAAACGAGTCATGTTTGTAATGCATACATTGCTGCTTAGACATGTAGAGTTAGGATGCATGTTACTTATAAGTTTTTTAAGAGTAGGTCTCACATATAACTTACGTAGGTAATTTTTACCTACATTGGGTTTTCAAAAACTCCGTACCGTGTGTAAACGGGCAATTTGCGAACGTGACAAATACAATAACATCGGGAACGGACGGCAATAGGGATTATTGCAATAAATCTAAGGGCACCATAAAATTATAAATATTGCAAATATAATAATTTATGTTATTGCAGTGTCATAAATACGTCTGCAAGTAATCCCTTATCCGTTCCAAGAAATCGTAATTAGTGGAGCGGTACAGCTGGTTACGGCCGAGGATGAACTAATCCGGGGTATTCCGAGATTATTACAATTATTAAAATCTTAATTCGCGGATCTCGCGAATACGCTCTCGCGTACCTCTAGAACATAGTTCCTATGGTTTTCCTCGTGTTACAACGAATGATATGATACCAAACACGACATACGTACCGCTCAAAAGTAACTTGTCAGCATCCACGGTTACACATGGTACGAGTTATAACATACTTAGCCGCGTACGTTATATGTGAGTTATGTACATAAACATATTAGATAGTTAGTATAGGTTTAGGGCTTGTATATATATTATTAGGTAGTTTTAGAATTGTAAATAATTATTAGTAATAATACACATATGACGACAATGAAATTAATTCATGTTTCTCGAATATCAGCAAACCATATAATAACTTATATATGTGTATTTTATTTATTTGGAAATCGGGAAACCTCTGGATTAATTAAATAACAGAATTAAAAAACTGACATCAAACCCCGCCATTGGTAGGGGGTGCATATATATAACCACTTCGCCCCCTACTCCAGTTAGTTAATGTCCAGAGTCAGTAAGTGTTCGTCCGGCAGTTAGTTAGTATCCGTCAGTGATAGTCAGTGTGTGTCTCTTTGTTGTCAGTAAGTTATAATAGGTCAGTTAATTGTCTTAAATTAAATTAGGGTATATCTGTATATTTCTTTTTGTTTTGTTTTAATCATAGTCTTAGATAATTTTTTTCGTTCCTTGTTTTTTTTTGTTTTGATTTTTTTATATAAATAAACTGTCAAATTATTTTTCTTATATTTGCATTTTATTTCATTTTTAACAACACAATTTAAACATTAAGGAAATATACATTTATTAATAAAGAATTAGTGGTTCCTGAAGAAGTTACCCAGGTAAGTGATTTTTTTTTATTTTAAATTAACTTGAGACTGTGTGGTATTCCCTCTACCAATGAGCTACTAGGTAATCAAGGGGATCCGATTGTGGACAACAGGCCAGTTCACTAAATCAATTAGTTTATACGTCCATAATCGGGGCAGTTAGCTCTCAGCAGTTAACTCCTTCATCTTCCCCGTTGATACAAGGAATGTCGAAAGAAGAAACGAAGATAGCCTTACAAGAGCATAAAGAATATAAAAGTATTAATCAACATGATCATATTTTAGTTAAACTTGCTAATAAGAAGAAATTACTATGCAAATTTCTTAAAAAAGTAAACATTATTCATGAAATTCAATATTTTGTTAAATCTGAAAGGAACACTTCAGAAATAAAAAATTAAACTTTATGAAATTGATTAGAGAGAAATAATATCCAAGTTGCCTCCTCTCTCAACTACAGAAACCTCGAAGCGTCAAACGCAACTACTCAAGTCCCAAGTCCATTTCAATGAAATTGACAAACATACGGCATTATTTGAGATACTTGTTCTATAGTTTAATTTTATTTTTGTGCACAATAAATAAGATTTATTTGCTAAATAGATTTTTTTGTTCGCCACTACATCTTAAAGTGCAATACGCTGTTGTATCTTAAAATACTTTGCAAGAATGTTGGTAGATTGCTTAAATATTATTACTAAAATGAAAATGATTATCATCGTTACTCAAGTAAATCTAAAACAGTCTAAAGGTACACCTTCCCCTATTATAAATAGGCTGTAGTTTTGTAAAATATTTTCAGTCAGTAAACTTTGTTAGTTATTGATTTTATTAATTTTGTCTTAGAAGTGTACATATAATATAATTGAATTTTAATAATAAAAGAATATAGATTTTACATTAAAATATATTTGTATCGGAACTCGAAACTTTATTTAGTAATCAATTATTCCAGTAAGCACTAGCCAAAATTGATATGTTTTATTATAATTTACCTAACTCTTTCAAAAATGCTATTATATCTTAAAAATATGGATACAAAAATGTCTTCTTATACCCGGTGCAGCAAAATAACTTCTTATTTTAAAATATGCCCCATTCAGTCGGTTGATTTGTAGCGAGGTACTTGTGGTCTCGTTCAAGAGAGGGGACACCAATGTTTTGTTCCAACAAAGTTCAGTCGCCATCATGCATTCCTGACTACGCTATTGGTTTTTTTTAAATGATGAAGCCCATTTTCAGTTGTGTGAAAAGAAATGCATCAAAAGGTCTTTGCATTCACCTAAACTCACAGTGTGGTGAGCAACTTCCTCACCAGGAATTAATGGTTCTTGATTCTACGAGGAGAATGAAGTCGCAGTGACACTGAATTAGGGCCAGTATGTAAACATACATTTTCTTCTATGGATAGATGAGTTGGACTTATCGGTCATTTGGATCCAAGACGGTGCAACGGCTCACCCTTCATCAAGAACATAAAGGGAACACTTCTTAGAGCGCCTAATCTCAATTCATTATTTTCTAATGGTTTTTTTGAAATCCAGTATTTATGCGAACCATCCAAGGACATAACTGGCAAAAGTCATGACAAACGCCAGAAATTGGTTTACTCAGTGTATGAAGTAACATATAAGGGATGTCACTTATCTGGCTGAATCTTAAAAATTGTGCAAATCAAAACTTTATGTATGTGCTTACATTATAAAAAAGAAATAAAAAATGTTTGATTCATACAATAGGTTTTATTATAAGTTTTGAAAAAAAGTTATATTGCCGCACCCTGTATAATAATTTTATTCTACAATCTTTCGATGATTACTCTGAAGTCCATTCGATGTACTTGTACTTTAGTAAGGCCTTTGATAACAATTGAACGCTATATTCGATTGTACTAAATTTTTTATTATTAATTATTAATATTATTAGACATATTTTTAGTTATTATATTGTCCATCATTAATTGACAAGAAGTATAAAGAACAGCAGGACCACAATTTTTTTTAAAGCACCTTACATAAATGAAAAAAATAACATGACACCCTGTATATTACATTGAATTTTAATTAATAAAATAAAGTGTTTTCGATTTATATTACGAATTATCGTATCATTTTGATATAATAAATAAATCCACCTGAATGGATTACCTTAAAAAGCCTAAATTAAGTTAATAGGATAACAATCAAGATGTGAAATAAACAATAGGACAATGTTTACTGTATGTTCCCAACTATACAAGCAGTAATATCATCACTTTATAAATAATTGGTGTAATCACGAAGATGAAATAATAGTATGTAGAAATTTGCATGAATGTCTCTATCAGCACATGTCCAATTATTTTAGTTAAATGATAATTTTCCCGCCTAATTGGGGGATGAATTTGGCCGCCGTATGCTACCTATTTGTACATATCTTATATTTGCAGCATACGAAATCCCACATAATCATCTTACTTGTGTAAATATATGTTTGTTTGTACGAGCAGTAGATTAAAGTAAACTACCTGAGTAAACACAATTATTAATTAATAGTCACATGAGGAATTCATATTCTAATTAATAGCCATGGCGAGCACGACTTTTCACACTTCATTAGTGAAATTATGGACATGTCGTTTACATTTAGAATAATTACACAGAGCGATTTTCCGCAAAATTCAAATATAATAAGAGTTTCCATGTTTTACTTTAAAAACATATTCCTCTTCAATAACGTACTTTAAACAAAAATGATATATAGCGTAATAATAAATACGAAAGTAGATAAAATGATAATTCGTCTTTGTCCACACTTGACAAAGAGACCCGAAGTGCAATTCAATTAATTCGCCCACGTACATTGTGTCTATTTTATAAAATTCCATTTCCAGGTTCTCCCCAGGGTATTAGCTGTTGCAGCTGCATTCATTGTTTATAAAGGCATATACATACTGTATTCTCTGTCGTTGGGTACACTTTTTGATATCGAAGATCACACAACTAATATCTCGTACACCAAAACGTGTATATTTGCACACACAAATATATACGTAGTGAACACGATGCCTTTCATACCTGACGCATCTTAACGTCCTTACGCCATCTGATATCTTTGAAGCGGTATCCGTTTACAAGAACGCTTAAAGCTCTCACACTACGGCCTGTTACGTTATTGAAACTTGACAGCGAATGGAGCTTTTATATTACTTCATGGTCCGCCTTTAAATAACATTCCACTTAACATGTTTTAGATAGTTACGTGGTTACTGAATAGTTGATGTAATGAAAATATTAAATATGTATAAAATAAATACAAAAATGTTTAAATAACTAACAATACAAATATTGAAAATGTTTATTGTTAAAATCGATAATTAATAAATACAGAATTTCCAGCTGCATAATGAAATAAAAAGAAAATTAATGCATAATAAAGCACCTGCATTAAAAAGCGAATTGTTTACATGATTAACATTTCATACACACATAAAATAACCGATATGATAGTACAATATGTATTATTATACAATTGATGGCCACGGTTAAATCATCGATAATTAAGTGCCAGTCAACGAGGAACAAGTACAAAAAAAGAGCGTAATGTATGTCCACCCATAAATCCCATCCCCTATCTAAAAATATAAAATAACGCCGTCATAATTCCAGGGCGAAGCCGGAAATTTATGGGCGCAGAGATTAATTATAAATTTATTTCAATAATCTCGGCCGCTGCTTCAAACAACAAATTTTGAAAGAAGTAATTTGATTATTTGTGCCTCCTCCAATTTAAATAAGCAGGATTAATGAATTAATTAATGTCCTTTTAGTTTTAATGGCGCCGTCTCGGAAGGAAAGAGAGGACCCCCGAGGAATTGATTACGTATATTAATTTTTCTTTGAGACCGCCTAATTATTATTATTATTACGTCCTCTAATTGTAATTAAAATCAATTTAGAGAAAAAAAAAAGTCAATTACGGCGGCACTTATGTTGATATTTCAATTATGAGTTTAATTGGGCTTATTGAATTCGCTCATAAAAAAATCGATAAAACTTAATGGATTTTTTTTAAATACACATAATATTTGATTTTATTCCATCTTATTCTATTATAGGTAATATATTCTATTAAATTCACCCACGGTTATAGATTTGGTTGTGTCTAGACAAAGTTTATTTACAGCAAACCTTTCAAAAGTTTACGGCCTGAAGGAAAGTGTAAACACGTAAAGATTCTAAATGAAATAATGTATATAAATAATATTTAATTTGCATATCTTTTATGTATTTTTTATTATTATGAACCGAGTTTATTATTTGTGCAACGGAATGAAATTTTGCGATATTTAGCAAATAAATACCTATTTAAAGTACTGAAACAAGACCAAGTGTTTTAATTAATCTTCTGATTAACATAAAAAGTTTTTCCACCGGTTAAGTGAGAATTTAATTCATCGTATATAAATACCTGTTTATTGAATATGTATTATAACAAATAGATACTTTCTTTGTCAAAATCTAGTTAGTTTAGGTGAAGTTTATTTTATACTTAATTACATTGAAGAAATTAACATACAAGAAAAAAAAATTTTTTAAATATGTTTAATGTTTCAAATCGTTTTTTGACCACAAACCGGAGTTTTGAATTTAGAAATTCTAGAGTATCCTGCTATTAAAACAAATGATATAAGTAATTTTGTTATTAACGCACTTTTATTTTTACTCATTACTGCATAAACAAATTTAGCCTATCAGTATCAAGCTATTGTGATTTATACATACAATTTTAACACAATTTATATTATTTTAGACAGCATTAAAGAGCGGAGAGAATATTAGACAGGTCTGTTCATTAATTAGCACAAATCTTTTCAAGCAGTTCCCTTTAGAGAGCCATCTTACTTCAGTGTGAAGCAAAAGTCTCATATGGTCTGGATTTTGTTACAAAATAGCTTGAACTACCCAGGTTTTCCTATGAATAACACAATACACAAGAATAATTTCAATTCATTCATTCATCAACTTTAAGCAGCAATTTTTCTTGCCCATCATATTAGGAGCACTATGTACAGCACAAGATGTTATATTTTTCATTGGTATATTATTGACATCTAAGTAGTTTTTAGTTTATTATATATATCTTTGAAAATAAAGGTGCTTTCTAATCTTGTACAGAACAACATTTCTTCAGTAAAATGATCTTCATCAATATATGTATCTTACGTAAGTTATCAATATTGCCTCGCTGTCTCTAAAAGTTGATCCATGCAATTGCACTGAGAATTTTCTTGTTTTTAGCTTTTCAACAAGTTGTTTTTAAATATCTTCATTCATTTCGTCCATTCTTCTGCTAACAGTATATTTAGCTTTTATATCTTTGTCATCTGTTTCGAAAACCGTTTTAAGAAATGCTGATATTGGTTTTATTAAATTCTTTCCTATAATATGCTTTTTTTCCAAATATAGCGTTGAATTAAAAAAAAAATAAGCAGTAAATAGAGAAATCTAGTATTGCATTTAAATGACTCGGAGCAAAAGAGTAAAACTCCCGTCGAGTCGATTTTCGAATTACCCCCCCTTAACAATCAAATAGCCCCCCTGTGGGGCGTGGGGCCCACATTGGAATATACCGATTTAGAGAGACTCGACTAAATACTAAATACAACATTAACCCCATTTCTTCAAAATATATTACGTCAAGTACATTTCTAAAAATATGTGTATTTTGACCTAACATGGCGTTTAAAGATAGATAAGACAAGTCGAAAGAAAATAAAAAAGTTAAAGTGAAGATATGATATAAAAAGAAGTACAAATCCAAGAATAAACACAAGAAATACTTCAAAGGAAGTTTAGAGAAAATGAAAAAGGTGTAACAGAGAAGGAAAATCTGAGGCATTCTAAAGAATTATAATGAAAACAGCGAAGTATTTATCCGGAACAAGAAAACAAAGAAAATAAAGAGGTAAAATAAAAAAAATACCTACAAACTAATATTTTAGTCCGTACTTTTTCGTAAACGACGTTAAAAACGAAGATAACCAATTTCAAATAATACGTGGTTATAACAAGATGGTGCTTCATACCACACAGCTGATGCCATGATGGACATACATGATTGAGGGTACAATTATCTCTCGCAGAGGTGATGTAAATTGGCCACCAAGATCATGCAATTTGACCCCAACCGACGACCTTCCTTCAAGTCAACACAATTCGGAATATCGCTCAAATTCAGCCAGATCTATGCGGCAGAATTATTGGAAATTAGACCACTCGCCTAAAATGGTACTTGGTGGGAAGAACTACCTACAAGATATTCTACGGTTGATATGCTAAGAGAACACATCAAAACCAATATCAAATGAATTCGTAAAGGGCCTTTAAAGTATGAATTCGAGCAAAATATGCACCGATAATGGAAGAACCAAATAACTGGTCAAGAAATATAAAAGTTCAACACTATTCTTTTTTAGCAGAGAGGAAGTGGAAATACAAAGAAACTAAGTAAAACATTATTTTACATTATTAGAATTAAGTATACGATCGCTCAAAATTAAGTGGAAGGGTTTGAAGTATTTCTAATATAGCTAATTTAGAAAATCTTTCTACAATTTGCATCAGTTAGCATTGATTGGAAGACATGGAAATATCTCGTATTTCCATACATGGATTCATACATGCTATATATTTTGCAGACCCCAATTAAAACATGACAATATTTATAGGAAATACCTTAAACTACTCAACAATTTATTTTCTCTAGGTAGAGAATCACTGCCAATTGTTGTTATAGATTTCATTGATTACAATACTGTTTTAATCTGTTTGTATCGTCTACAATCGGGCAACTTTGATGTTTTTCTAAATGTGTCGAATAAGATCCTAATCAAAAATGCAAAAAAAGAAGTGTATATTGCATGAGATTCTAACATTAAATTTGGTAGTGGCGACTAATCCGATAAGCCGTTTGCTGATTCCATTCAATCATATGGATTTAAGATAAATATTACTGACACGTTTTTCTCGTAATCAAAATGAACAGGATAATATAATTTTAAATCACTATGATGACACAACAAAGTTTTATGTAATCGGACCATAATTGTCAGATTTGTGAAAAATAAATCTTAAGCAATAGAACTGAGAATTCCACCTTAATTGTTAGACCAATAACTGAAGATGGCTTAAATATATTGTACAATATGACGCAAAAATGTTGATTGGGGTTGTAGTGACGATAAAATCTGCGATACAAACTTTTTATTTGATTACAATAGGTTACAAAGTATTCCTTGTAATGTATTTGTTGCTGAGTTACGTAAAGATATGATTAAAACACTAACACTTTCTTCACAATTCATTTTTATTTCGCTAAATGTACATTTCAGGTACTATGCACCCATTATCAATAGCTTATAACTAATTTATTTTAAAACCGTGGCGGTGTATTTATACCAAAATGGATTATTGGGAAAAAAGTGGATCAAGGAATTACTGAGAAAGGTTTACATTTTCTGTTAGTCGGGATCGACTGCAGGTATTAAATCTAATTAGGGATTAGAAATTTAGAAGTTTATTTATCTGTTTTTTCATTTCAATAGTTTCCAACATATCTAATTTATACCCTGTGGAATGTTTTAGAATTATTTTTGAATATATGTACTCTTAATTCTCCCCAATGTACAGATAGAAGCAATAAAATTTGAACAAGTTTCATTTACTGAGATTCGCGACGCTATTAACACCTTTAAAAGTTCTAGGTCTAAAGACATCTATGGTATAAATATTGCTATGATTCTGTCAATAAAAAATATTATAATAGAACCTCTAACACATATATTCAACTCATGTCTAAAACAAAAAAAATATATCCAACGACACTAAAACTAAACAAAAGTCCTACCTATTTTTAAAAAAGGAGATACTACCAAATTAGATAATTATCGCCTCATCTTCATTATACCAAGATGTAGCATTGATTCTATCTTGTTAAAAAAACTTTAAATGCATTGAATTGATGATATAATTTCTTATGATACGAATGGGGTAAAGCAGGTATTTTACAAAAATAATTACTCAGTTAAAAAAAAAAACTTATTTCTCTGGACATTCCTCAGTAATCGATTCTAGGCCCAGTACTGTTTATAATATATATCAATGATATTTATAATTACATTGTTCTGGTAAATTCGATCTTGTATGTGGATGATTCTACATTGATATGTACTGAAAAAAACAACTCGTAACCAAAGAACAAAGATTCCATTATATAAAATATTTATTTTTATATCTCTGATATATTTTCTTCCTAACAAAATATATGTAATTATAAATGTGTTAAATTTAATTTAATTTATAAAATTTCATTAAACATACATAATTTTTAAATGGAAGAAGCTGGTTGGAGTGGCTGTGACAATTCTTCACTGAAACTCTTGATTCTGACGACAGTGAATTTTCTGAACGTTCTCTTGAATTGATGTAATTTTGACTTTGTCAAAAATGAAATTCGAGAAACAATAAAAATAGTAAAATATTGAAATAATTTAAGTCAGACGATGTCTAGTGCATTTCTCCTACATATAAATATACAATTATTACGGTTCTGTTAAATCTGTTCTTGAATGTGAACCCTTAATAACCTGTGATGGTTATCATCCTTCTTTGGAAGTTATAATTTCATGCGCGGACTGTAGTTTATGACTTTGAATTAATTAATTACAATGCTATTAACAATCATTTTCTATCGATAAATTGGAACAGAGCATTCCGGGGTATTACTGAAGTAAATATGGCTGTAGATGTATTTTATACTATTTTTCCGACTGCTATGGTTTCAAAAAAGAGTTATAAAAGAATTAAAGTTTCCTTACTGAAAACTTCGTAAACTAATAAAATTTAAGTTGTCAGATCTACAGACGATTATATCAAATTTTCTGAACTTTGAAAAATATGTAAAACGGAAAGTAAGCTATTCTATGATTTTTTTCTTCTCATGAGGTGGTCGCTTAGCGTCCCTGCACTGCGGTCTCCGTGGTCCTTTTGTGCGCCTCTGGATGTTTTACTCCCTGTGTACTCCTGTGTCTTCTATGAAGTCCAGGAGTTTCTGCCAGGAGATCCTCTTTAGTTGTTCTACAGGAAGCATAGGCTTCCCGAATTTCGCCATTTCATTTATCCTTTGTATGCTTCACAAGTACACAGTAGGTGCCGGGAAGTTTCCTCTTCTTCCAAACACAAACGCCATAGGGGGCTTTTTTCAATTCCCATCCTATGCTTGTGTTTATTCAGGTCACAGTGACTAGTCCTGTGATTTTTCTTAGTTTCGGTCTACTCAGTCTTGACAGCGTTAGCATGCTGTCAGGTACCGCGCCATTTAGGAAGAGTCTCGTATGCATCATTCCGATTTGGTTATGCTATGCCTTTTTGTGCTCCTCAGCTAGTTTGCGTTATGTTATGATAGTTATATTGCACATGCGGAACTATCAGTACTTGGAAATTCAAATTATTTTTGGAAATTTGTAAAATCTAAATCGGATTCTGGTAAACTTCCATCATGTATGTTCTTAAATGATATTCAAGAAGCAAATGGTGGTAAAATTAAAGCTAATGCATTTGGTATTTATTATTCATTAGTATTAATCATCAAGTATTAATCTTTATGAAATAAACATTTCTACATCTGAGGTTCAATCAGCATTATAAAATTTTGATGTTAAGGGTACGATTGGTCCTAATACCGCCATTGCTATTTAATTTATGTCATTCAGCGCTCTATGTATCTTTGTATACACTATTTTCCATGTCATTAGCTGAAGGTGATTTTCCTGTACTGTGGAAGGCGTCTTTCGTTCAGCCCATTTTTAAGTCAGACCAGAAAAGCTAAATTAAAAATTATCACCCAATATGCATACTGTGTCAGCGATTCCCAAAATTTTTGAATCACTTATTGTAACATACTTATCAAGTCCTTTCATAAATATTATATCTCAACAACATGGGTTCATGCGTGGACGATCAGCTGATATTAATCTTTTCTTATGCAGCAATTTCATTTTAAAATATTTTGATGCTGGTTCTGAAGTTCATGCTATTTATATGGACTTTAGTAAGCCCTTTCATAAAATTAACATAAAACTTCTGATAGCTAAGCTGGCGAAGCATGACATTTGTGGACCCATTATTAAGTAGACCGCTTCATATTTAAACAATCGTACTCAACAAGTCTGTGTAAACAATTTTCTAGCCGATATTTTTGATGTCACATCTATGGTTCTCTAAGGGTGACACTTAGATCCTCTCTTACTTAATATTTTCATTATTGATGTATATGTTGGAATAAAATCTCCCATCATATTATTTGCGGATGATTTAAAGGTGTACAGGCGAGTCTCATCGGATAGTGACGCTTTATTGCTACAGTCAGATCTTACTAATAATTGTAATTTGTTTTCAACGAATGATATGTCCCTTAATATTGATAAATGCCATGTAATGCTTTTTAGTCGTAAATCTAATAACAGAAGATTTATGTACTTCTTAGAACTGGGAGTTTATTTTGACAAGAAACTATCATTTTCATATCACTGTAATTGCCAATGTAAATAAGTTGCTCGGATTTATTAAAAGAAGAAGAACGAAATAATTTAAAAAAAAAACTAAAACAGAAAACAAAACACAACGTGATGAACATTAAAGATAAATATGAAAATTTAATTACTGACGTAAACAAAATCAAGAAAAGATGGAAACAATATTACTAAGATATAGCCGAACATGAAATAGATGACAGAAAACTAGAAAAAACATTTGTAAATATCTTGGATTCCATTTGACTCAAAACTTTACACCAAACTTCATGACTAATCCCTTAAAGCCAGAGTCGAAACTAAGGCATTTTAGAGCACTAATATTCAAAAACCAAGGTATGTCTACAAAGACCGCGGGCCCCTAGTAGCTTAATCCTTTTCAACCAAAATTGTCCCTCTAAGCTACATAAGTCAAGTAGCTGCAATTTGCACTCCAAGCCCTTATAAAATTAATACACCTCAAGAATCCTCTCCATAACCCTTCCAACGAATTGTTATACGAATCGACACTCCCATTAGCCAACGTACATTAGTCATTGGTAAAAAATTCGAAACGACACCCTTTAATGTATCTCTTATAAATAAATTTTGTATCCCCTGAAATCCTAATATTCCTTCAAAATAAAAATATTCAAAAAGGAGATAAAAGAAATGTTGTAATTTAGAGAAGCATCTCAAAAACAAGTATATCTTGCAAAATATTGACTAGAATTTAAAAAAAGGCTGAGAAATAAATCAGAAGAAACAATAAAAAACGATCAGAGTGAATTCAGAATAATGTATGTGATTTAATTATTCATTGCCATTTTTTAGAGCACTTATATGTTCTTTAAATCGGGTAGTGAACTTTCGTCAAGACTGGCCAATATATACTTACGTAACTAATAGTTAATTTTTAGAAGAACTTCACTGACGAGCTGTTATATAAAGAAACGTGTGTCTAGAGATCATTACGTAATAATTGCTGTCACGTGTTTGAAAAAAAAAAACGATTAGAACACAAAACACATTGCCTTGTAAACACTTAACTAACGCACTTACTATGTTTTAACCACTAAAAATTATTAGTGGTTAAAACATAGTAAGTGCGTTAGTTAAGTGTTTATCATGAATTACCACGTAGTAACGGTCACCACAATCCTTATGATTAAACATTGCCTTGTACTTATTTTTTTGCAACTCAATGTTTGATGGTGTTTTAGTACAAGGAGTAGTTATTCTGAATATATAATAATAATAATAATAATAATAATAATAATAAATTGTCTTTAGTTTACAAAATAAACTAAACAGGGTAGGTGAAGTTCAGGTAGATCTTTATTAATTCTGATTACTAACAAATACATAAATTAGATTTATCACATCATGTGTCTAAACAATATTTTTAAAATTTATATTTATAAAATATAATTTGATTAATATAAATACATTCTCCACCTTATATGTGAAAGTTTCTAATGAAGTGGATTATATATTTCTTTTTGATGTAAATAGATTTACATTGTAATTTGCAATTGTGTATTTCGGACTGTATTTTTTTTAAATCAACGTTCATGACAGTTGAAAGTATTAAATATGTATAACATCATGGAATACACTGTGGCCACTGTAACATTTAAAATTTACAATATAATAGGGAGAATTTGTTTTGTGCTTTTTATATTTGCATTATTTATTATAAAATAGTGGACGTTTTGTTTCAGCATCCATTGTGCATTTTATTTATATAGAATGGTATGATATATCAAAAAAAGTGTTACTGTAATTTCAAAAACGACTATTTTCCTTATTTTATTAATTTAGGTGTCTATGAAATATTTATCACAATTATATCCAGACTTATTTATATATAATCAAAATAATGTTTTAAAAAATAAAATACTTTAATTTAGTAATTATACTTTAAGCATAAAAATAAAGCCAAATTATTTTATAAATACATAAAAGCCACAGAAACCACAGAATTTGTGATTAAAAAATAGCTAAGTAAATATACATATATGTGTTCTATGTAATAAATCAGCAGTTTAAGAGTTTAAGCAATAATATCATTAGTTATGAATTTTAAAAGTTAATAATTAATAACATTTTAGTTCATTAAAAAGTACTGGAGATTTTACATAGAAAGTATAAAATATGGTTTATATAATATAAGATTAAGACAGAAAAATTGAAAACAAAAATTTTATAACTATAGTTTTTTATTGATTATAATTTCGGTAAATAAACTTTATATTATTAAAACTTAGAGAAAATATTCTATATTCGTTCTATATCCAATTTCTGGCTAGGTATGAAACTGAATATAGAATTTATAGTGATTATTTCAAATTAAAATGATCAAAAATCTGAAATTGAATAAAATCTCATATTTCACTCGCGATGTATTCATATATATTACAATAAACATGATAGACCAACTGCAATAATACAGTTCAGCAAATATGAATTTATAAATTAAATACGTTCGTACAAACAGAGCACCGCTTCCTCATCAAGTAATATTTCCGGTATAGTAAAACTAGTACATCACCCAATTCCAGAACAATAAACACATAACGCAAACATTCATTCCTAAATTGTAATATCTTCGTGTAAACGTTCGTGAGATTGCAGTCAGAACATTAAGCCTGCTATATCTGGTTACTGCATAATGTACTTTTAAATGGCAGCCTCGTTTCGTTTGTTCGGAAGAAAAAAAATATCATAAACCCGAAATCTCGAAAATTACGTCGGATAATAACCGAAATTTAAATTCAACTTTTAAAATAATTGAAAATCAAATTTAACTTAGCACAAAACAGCTCATAAATTGAAGTTTATTTAGTTAACTAAATTGATTATAACACTATAATGAGAAGCTTCGGATGTAAGATTGGATTGATGTTTATTATATGAAAACGGAATACGTGTGGTAATTAAAATTTAAAATAGGAATATATTTACTATAATAATTTGAAGATATATATCGAAATTTAGGTTTAGTTATTGTTAAGCATGTTATTTTAAAATTGTAAATAAATGATTTAAAATTCAAAGTATCATAAATATTATAAAGTTACTATTGTCTTTATAGTTTTCTAATTAACCTCATTACTTAAAATATAAAAATACATTTAAAAGTAATGCATATTCGATAAATATAATAAACAAATACAATGTTGGGATCTAGTGCAACGTTCAGACAATAGATGGCACCTTTATGGTTTTATCGTATCAATGAAAATTTTTTTTTATTATAATATCGATTATCTAAATTAATTCTAAAATTCGTATTTAATTTACTAAATATTCCATGCAAATTCCCAATTGTTTATAATGGGATCGTGGCTTTACTTTGTATTCACGAAATTCGGTACAGCATTAAAAATAATAGGGCCAAAGAGCAATTTCAATTTGAGTCTAAATTAACAGCTCCTAATTAAACATATCTATCTGCAATTAGAGGTAGCTTTAAACTGATGTTTATATATTACTTCAAACACGGAAGAGGCGGACTCTGGGATTTATAGCAGAACTAGGAATCCTTTGCACCGACGTTATGTTTGATACTCCGTCGCTACGTTACACAAACCCTCCTTTTACCAAGATATATTTAAATGGTTCTTTGGTTTAACATCTCACATGTGAAGATCATCTAATTGCACTAGATTAACCATTATTTATGCGCGCCACTAGACTTACGGGCGCTCCCCCCTTCTATTTTCCTACTTGTATAATGAAATTTGCATATTGAGTGAATGCAGGTAAGGCGAATTACCAATTCAAAGTGTAGCTGCTTTATTTTTTATAACTTCATTTAAAATTGTAATTGTTCATTTCTAAATTTAACTTTGCGCAGAACAATTGATGCGGCCGGTTGCAGATTTTAATTGTTCACAGTTTATTGATGCGATTTCGATTGTAAATATTTAGTGTTATATTTTATTTATGGCCGTAAAATGTATGTTACTGTTAACAGCGCGTTAGTGTTTCACGCTTGTGATCACTGTAATTATTTCCCAGGCAATGTGTCTAATCATGCATATTGGTTCCATGTTTCGAATAACTATCAGAATTAATTACATTAAATATCTATTGGCTGTTGGTTTACTGTGTTGTAGTGCACGGATGGAGAATATAATTGGGTATTAAAGATACCTTCCGAAATCTATTAAATAATAGATACACTATTATATGGACATGAAATTATAATATTACATTATTTAATAAAACTTCTCTAATAATACTATGTAGTGTTATTAGAAATATAATAATAAAATAAAGTTTTGCGAAATAAAATTGTAACATCATTGATTTATTTTCCTACATATAACAAATACTTATAGCATTTTTATCATGTTTAATTAAATAGCCCATATTTATTAATAATAATTAAAAGAACATAAAGTCAAACCTTACTAAACTTTTCTAAAAGCTATATATTTAAAATATTATTACACATATTATAACACATCAATGAACTTCTTCAGCTAACTGAACAATTCCTTCATTTAATTTTTGGTACTTAATTAAAAACAATAAACACACTTTTTCGAATTCATATTCACTAAAATTATATATGGAATTAATTACGAATTAGAGCTGTGTTTGTAGTTTTTTATTAATCAAGGAATAAAGAAACAAAATATTGAGTGAATATTATCATTTATGAATACATCTACGTCAGTGTTATTATCATACACACGAATTCTAGGACGACTACCAGAATAGTCGCGAAATGTGTATATAATAAAGTTAATGCATTTATATAATTTATTTTAATGCTGATATAGTTGTGTGTGACGTTAGCGAGTTTTGTCGGTGTTAATGCATGAAGTAATATACTATTTTATAAACTTCATTTATATGGTGTATAATAACGGAGTTTTCAGTGCAAAGTGAGCATATCTCTCTATTAAATTATGCAAATTTCGAAACAACGGAATTTCACCGTTTATTCAATAATTGTATATCATATATGTATATATCCCCATTATACCTACAGAATACTTAGGGTCTATATAGATATATCTATTTATAATTCATAAAAATTACTGCATTAATTATATCTAAAATAGCACAACTATCATTACATTATATTACTATAAACATATTTAAAACTATTTGAAAATTAAAATTAAATTTTTTAATATAATATAGATTTATGTGTATTTTTACTTTCCCTATATATAGTATATATAGGGGAAGTATTGTTTTCGTGCATAAAAATGTCTGTGGGCGCTGTATCTCAAAAACAAACGATCCGTTTGAGATGAAATTTTAAAAGGGTTTATCGTTAGAAACTAAAACTGAAAAGCTTTTGGTAAACATCCATAAACCGAAAGTGGATGTTTACTCGAGGCGTTTTTCGGTTTTTTCCAATATTTTTCTAATTATGAAAATTTTTACAAAACTTTTCAAACAGAAGTTACAGGGAACGAGAAAGTGAATAAGTTTTATTTGATCATTTTTCAAAAAGTTTTCTTAATGTGCGAGAAAAAATTTAAAAATTAAAAATGTTGACATTTTTTTCCTATTGCTAATAAACTACAGGAGTTACATGAAATTTATATTACAAATAATTGTAGAGAATTGGAAAGTGGAACAAATTATTAGAAATAGCTTTTTGTCGTAAACGCAAATCCAATTCTTATAAAATTGTATGTTTATAAAATACAATGTATAGAAAATTTTTGCTAAGAAATTTCGATGTATAAAATATTATTTATCAAGAAAATTCGATGTACAGAAAACTCTTTGTTTAGAAATTCGATTTATAGAAAATTCGATATATATAAAAATGTTTGTTTGGAAAATTCGATGTATAGAAAATTCAATGCTTATAAAAAAATTGTTTAGAAAATTCAATGTATAGAAAATGTTTTGTTTAGAAAATTCGTTTTATAAAAATTTCATTGTTTAGAAAATTCGATATACAGAAAATTCTTTGTATAGAAAATTCAATACTAATAAAATTTTATATTTAGATAATTCAATGTATAGAACATTCTTTGTTTAGAAAATTCGATGTACAGAAAATTCTTTAATTAAAAAATTCGATGTATAGAAATTTCTTTGATTAGAAAATTCAATACTTACAAAATTTTATGTTTAGAAAATGCGATGTAAAGAGAATTCTTTGTTTAGAAATTTTTATGTATAGAAAATTCTTTGTCTAGAAAATTAGATGTATAGAAAATTCTTTGTTTAGAAAATTCAATGCGTATGAAAAAATTGTTTAGAAAATTCAATGTATAGAAAATGTTTTGTGTAGAAAATTCGTTTTATGAAAATTTCATTGTTTAGAAAATTCGATATACAGAAAATTCTTTGTATAGAAAATTCAATACTAATAAAATTTTATATTTAGATAATTCAACGTATAGAACATTCTTTGTTTAGAAAATTCGATGTTCAGAAAATTCTTTATTTAGAAAATTCGATGGATAAAAAGTTCTTTGTCTAGAAAATCCGATGTATAGAACATTCTTTGTTTAGAAAAATCGATATATAGAAAATTCTTTGTTTGGAAAATTCGATGTATAGAAAATTCTTTGTTTAGAAAATTCAATGCGTATGAAAAAATTGTTTAGAAAATTCAATGTATAGAAAATGTTTTGTTTAGAAAATTCGTTTTATAAAAATTTCATTGTTTAGAAAATTCGATATAAAGAAAATTCTTTGTATAGAAAATTCAATACTAATAAAATTTTATATTTAGATAATTCAACGTATAGAACATTCTTTGTTTAGAAAATTCGATGTTCAGAAAATTCTTTATTTAGAAAATTCGATGGATAAAAAGTTCTTTGTTTGGAAAATTCAATACTTACAAAATTTTATGTTTAGAAAATACGATGTTGAGAAAATTATTTGTTTAGAAAATTTTATGTATAGAAAATTCTTTGTCTAGAAAATCCGATGTATAGAACATTCTTTGTTTAGAAAATTCGATATATAGAAAATTCTTTGTTTCGAAAATTCGATGTATAGAAAATTCTTTGTTTAGAAAATTCAATGCTTATAAAAAAATTGTTTAGAAAATTCAATGTATAGAAAATGTTTTGTTTAGAAAATTCGTTTTATAAAATTTTTTTTGTTTAGAAAATTCGATATACAGAAAATTCTTTGTATAGAAAATTCAATACTACTAAAATTTTATATTTAGATAATTCAACGTATCGAACATTCTTTGTTTAGAAAATTCGATGTACAGAAAATTCTTTATTTAGAAAATTCGATGTATAGAAATTTCTTTGATTAGAAAATTCAATACTTACAAAATTTTATGTTTAGAAAATACGATGTAAAGAAAATTCTTTGTTTAGAAATTTTTATGTATAGAAAATTATTTGTCTGGAAAATTCGATGTATAGAAAATTCTTTGTTTAGAAAATTCAATGTATAGAAAATGTTTTGTTTAGAAAATTCGTTTTATAAAAATTTTATTGTTTAGAAAATTTGATATACAGAAAATTCTTTGTATAGAAAATTCAATACTAATAAAATTTTATATTTAGATAATTCAACGTATAGAACATTCTTTGTTTAGAATATTCGATGTACAGAAAATTCTTTATTTAGAAAATTCGATGTATAGAAATTTCTTTGATTAGAAAATTCAATACTTACAAAATTTTATGTTTAGAAAATGCGATGTAAAGAGAATTCTTTGTTTAGAAATTTTTATGTATAGAAAATTCGATGTATAGAAAATTCTTTGTTTAGAAAATTCAATGCGTATGAAAAAATTGTTTAGAAAATTCAATGTATAGAAAATGTTTTGTTAAGAAAATTCGTTTAATAAAAATTTCATTGTTTAGAAAATTCGATATACAGAAAATTCTTTGTATAGAAAATTCAAGACTAATAAAATGTTATATTTAGATAATTCAACGTATAGAACATTCTTTGTTTAGAAAATTCGATCTACAGAAAATTCTTTATTTAGAAAATTTGATGTATAGAAAATTCTTTGTTTAGAAAATTCAATGCTTATAAAAAAATTGTTTAGAAAATTCAATGTATAGAAAATGTTTTGTTTAGAAAATTCGTTTTATAAAAAATTTTTTGTTTAGAAAATTCGATATACAGAAAATTCTTTGTATAGAAAATTCAATACTAATAAAATTTTATATTTAGATAATTCAACGTATCGAACATTCTTTGTTTAGAAAATTCGATATACAGAAAATTCTTTATTTAGAAAATTCGATGTATAGAAATTTCTTTGATTAGAAAATTCAATACTTACAAAATTTTATGTTTAGAAAATACGATGTAAAGAAAATTTAGAAATTTTTATGTATAGAAAATTATTTGTCTAGAAAATTCGATGTATAGAAAATTCTTTGTTTAGAAAATTCGATATATAGAAAATTCTTTGTTTGGAAAATTCGATGTATAGAAAATTCTTTGTTTAGAAAATTCAATGCTTATAAAAAAATTGTTTTGAAAATTCAATGTATAGAAAATGTTTTGTTTAGAAAATTCGTTTTATAAACATTTCTTTGTTTAGAAAATTCGATATACAGAAAATTCTTTGTATAGAAAATTCAATACTAATAAAATTTTATATTTAGATAATTCAACGTATCGAACATTCTTTGTTTATAAAATTCGATGTACAGAAAATTCTTTATTTAGAAAATTCGATGTATAGAAATTTCTTTGATTAGAAAATTCAATACTTACAAAATTTTATGTTTAGAAAATACGATGTAGAGAAAATTCTTTGTTTAGAAATTTTTATGTATAGAAAATTATTTGTCTAGAAAATTCGATGTATAGAAAATTCTTTGTTTAGAAAATTCGATATATAGAAAACTCTTTGTTTGGAAAATTCGATGTATAGAAAATTCTTTGTTTAGAAAATTCAATGCTTATATAAAAATTGTTTAGAAAATTCAATGTATAGAAAATGTTTTGTTTTGAAAATTCGTTGTATAAAAATTTCTTTGTTTAGAAAATTCGATATACAGAAAATTCTTTGTATAGTAAATACAATACTAATAAAATTTTATGTTTAGATAATTTAACGTATAGAACATTCTTTGTTCAGAAAATTCTATGTTCAGAAAAATCTTTATTTAGAAAATTCGATGGATAGAAAGTTCTTTGTTTAGAAAATTCAATACTTACAAAATTTTATATTTAGAAAATACGATGTTGAGAAAATTATTTGTTTAGAAAATATTATGTATAGAAAATTCGATGTATAGCAATTTCTTTGATTAGAAAATTCAACACTTAGAAAATTCGATGTGTAAAAAATTCTTAGTTTAGAAAATTCGATTTTATGTTTTGAATATTATAGAAAATATTTTATTTAGAAAACTCGATGAATAAAAAAAATCTTTGTTTAGAAAATTGGATGTACAGAAAATTCTTTGTTTGGATAATTCGATGTATTGAAAATTCTTTGTTTAAAAAATTCATTACTAAAAAAAATATTATTAGAAAAGACGATGTATAGAAAATTCTTTGTTTAGAAAATTCAATACTCAAAAAAGTGGATGTTCAGAAAATTCGATGATTTGAAACTTTGTTGTTTAAAAAATTCGAGAAAATTCTTTGTTGGGAAAATTCGATCTAAAGAAAATTCTTTGTTTTGAAAATTCAATACTCAAAAAATATTTATGTTTAGAAAATTCCTTGCTTAGAAAATTCGATGTAAAGAAAATTCTTTCTTTAGAAAATTCGATCTAAAGAAAATTCTTTGTTTAGGAAATTCAATACCCAAAAAAAATATGTTTAGAAAATTCGATGTATAAAAAATTCTTTATTTAGAAAATTTTATATATAAAAAAATCTTTGTTTAGAAAATTCTTTGTTTAGAAAAATCAATACTCAAAAATATTTCTATGTACAGATAATTCCTTGTTTAGGCATTTCGATGTTTAGAAAATTATTTGTTTAGAATATTTTAGAATAATATTAAATTATTATTAGTTATCATGTATTGACTTGTCTTATATTGTTGTAAACAATGAGAAAGACCAATAAATTCTTATTCTTATTCTTATAATATTCAATGGTTAAAGAAGTGTATGTTTAGGTACAAAAAATTTTTAGTTTAAAAAATTCAACAATTATAAAAAAAATTGTTTAGAAAATTCGATGTTTAGAAAATTCTCTATTTACAAAATTTTAATGCTCAAAAAATGTATATTTATAAATATTGCTGTGCAGAAAATTCTATGTTTAGAAAATTAAATATTCAGCAAATTTTATATTTTATAATTATTACTTATGACTAAACCCATGAATGTAAATATTCTGCTTAGAAATAAACAAACACTAACTCTATAAGGTTTTGTTAAGAAAATTCATTATTCAAAAACCCTGAGTTTTAGGAAATTCGATGTATAGAAAATTCTATTTAGTTGAATGTTCTAAATAGAATTTTCTATACATCATTCATAAGCATTTATGTTTAAAACATTTGTTGTAAAGAGAACTTTCTGGTTTTCTTATAAAACCTTATATGTATTTAGAAAATTCGATGTATAGAAAATTCAATATTCATAAGACTTTGTGTTTCGAAAATTCGATGTATAGAAACTTCTTTGTTAAAAAAATGTAATCGTACTAAAAATATGAATGTTTTCGATGTATAGAAAATTCAATGTTTACAAAATTCAATACAAAGTTTATATTTAGAAAGAAACGTAAAGAAACTTCTCTGTCTAGAAAATTCAATACTAAAAAAATGTATGTTTAGAAAATTTGGCATATAGAAAATTAAATGTATAAAAAATTCTTTGTTTAAAAAATATTTCATAAACAAGACTTTCTGTCTTTACGTAAGCGCTGTATCTCAAAAACGAATGATCCTATTGAAATGAAACTTTATGATTATGATTATTATGATAAACATTCATAAACCGGAAGTGGATGTTTACACAAGGTCGTTTTTTATTTTTTCCGATATTTTTTTTAATATGAAAATTTTTACAAAAGTTATCAAACAAAAGTTAAAGGGAATGAAGAACTGAACAAGTTTTATTAAATTTTATATTTTTCGTAAAATTCTTAAAAAATATAAAAATTTCAAATTTTGACAATTTTTCTAATCGTTACTTGAAAATTGTATGACAAATACATAATAATTGTAGATAATTAAAAAGTGAACAAATTATTAAAAATAGCTTTTTTGCGAAATCCTTATAGTTTTCGAGTAAAATATAGGGAAAGTACTATGATGGCCACATCACCATTTTTACCTATGGGGTAGAAAGTTTTTCCAATTTATTATGTTCCTTCCTTCCATTTTTCATTATATAACATATTAGTGCATCAGTGTTATTTGCCTGCATATTATTAAAGTTTCAACTTTTGAAATTTAATTAGAGTAAAAATGTATAAATTCAGAAGCACTGCTACTAATAATAAAACTTTTATATAAAATACAGTTTCCCATTAGTGAAAATTAACACACACTTCTAATTTATTAAAAATTATTAATTATACAGATTACGTCTGCAATACATGTCATTTACCGAATACGTAACGAAAATTTTTAATCGAGTTTAAACGAATAAATTATTTTACGTTTCACGTATGAAAATAAATCTGAGCCGGCTCGCTAAATATTTATGAGCCCGGCGCATCCACCAGAATAGTGCCGAGTTGCCATTTGCATGATATAAAATATATGACGGATGAA
Organism: Ontholestes murinus; assembly: GCA_963969525.1. Taxonomy (NCBI): domain Eukaryota; kingdom Metazoa; phylum Arthropoda; class Insecta; order Coleoptera; family Staphylinidae; genus Ontholestes; species Ontholestes murinus. The sequence goes on from OZ018398.1 coordinate 16,516,901, forward strand.
TACAATCTCTAGCGCTGGGTATGATTTTAACATTTAAAAAATTCCAATATTTCTGTTCCCAGCGGAATTATTATTTTCATTACATCACGCTATTATTAACCGATTTAAATAAAATAATTTAATATTCAATATATAAGTAAATGATAATTAAAACAGTCTACCAAACAATTATGGAAAAATAATTACATTAAGAAAATCGTTTGCAATAAAATTCGCGTTATATCATAATTCTATAAAACCATTGGTCATTATTTTATCGTTGGATAATGGATGCAATCAATATCCATCGTATTATATAATTTGTTCAACAGCATACATTCAAGTGTTGTCCCAATGTATATGCATACAGCAGCAAGCAGATAATATGTTGCTTCATATTGAATGCGCTTCTAGCTATACACAGCCAACAAGAATATACTGTGTATTCACGCTTTTGTTAATGCTGGCGCGGAAATTAGAATTTATGTCATAGGGAATTTGTTATTACAAACACATACACATAAAGTGGCGAAGGAAGAGGCGAGGGGAAAGAGAGAGGGGCACGGATCCTTTGTAATTGTTTGCCTGCACGCACACCGAATCCATATGTAATGGGATGTGTCCTGCTTATTATATATTGCCAACTGCTGGGGATTAATAACACTAATGAAATAATCATTCCAGTATTGAGAAATTAACTTAATATAAGCGAATCTCCTTCGCAATTCCCTTTTATCCCGTTATGGCTACAATTGTCAAACCCTAGATACAATCTAATCTTCATGAGTAATTTATTGTTATTTAAGCATGAATTTTAAATCTGATTACATATTTCTTTTAGTAAATTAAATATTTGTAATATTATGTACGAAGATATAACAGTTTTATATAATAGTACTTTAAAATGTGATAAAAAATGTTTTTTAAAAAATGTATTGAAGGTTTGCAATAGTTACATATACTATTGATGATAAGCAAACTAGAGCACATAATATTAAGCAGGAACTTTAATTGAAAATACACTCCGTTGATATCACACACATGTATGATTCAAGATGTATCACAAAATGATCCCTTCAAGTATTAATCATAATATTAACCATACATTAAAAAAATAATAATTCTGAAGAAAACATATGCGAAATATCTTTACCTTATATATTTTTCTTTAAATTATTTGTAACATTTGTTATTAATAATAATAGAAATATGTTATTTATAGAAAAATATATCAATACCATTATCAAATTTAATTACATTATCAACCGAGGCATCGAAAAACGTATATAATTTCAACAACAGGCCTATATTAAAATATTCAGTAATGAAATTTTCATTTTGAAATTAGTTTTGGCGTACGTTTTAAATTAATTTTAAAATGATTTTATTATACATATTTACATTAATATCCGTGTCCGTTGTTGAAAACAAATCAATATTGTTATTGCGAAATACATATTTTATGTAATTATCTTTCGATACAAAATTAACAGACGAATTCGCTGTCATCCGTGAAATTTAGTTATAATAATTTTAAGCTACCTATGAAACAAAGATTGTAGTAAATAGTAAGCAAACTACTTCAAATGAAACAATGGATGATATTTGAAATAGAAAGGGACGCGGGACTCTACAAGCGATATACGAAAAACTTTTTTGTAGATTTAGGACGTAGGGTCATATTTGTATGGTAAACCTTTTCAAATGGATCTAATATAAAAGAAACAAACATCGTATATATTTATAGAAAGGATGTGTCTGTTCCGAATTATCTATTTTATTAAATGAAGTTGTAAAAAGAAATAAAATATATCGCATGTGTGTAATAAGCCTAGCAGATTTTAAATTAATAAATACTTTATGCAAAAAAATGGTGATGTGACCATCATAATACTTTCCCTATATTATTTTCGAAAACTATTAGATTTACGATAGGCTATTTATAATTTTAAATTTTTTACAATTACTTTATATAAATTTCATTAAAGTTCTATAGTTTATTAGTAATTGGTAAACAAATACCAAAAATATTAAGTAAAGAACGTAGGATGAAATAAAACACGATTTTCTATGTTTTTTACCACGGTATATTAATGATTTTACATTAATGAATTATGTTCGACTATAGTTTCGTCTCTTTCAAGTCAAGCCCATTGTAGTACAAATAATTATTTCATGTTGAAAGATAATATTCCATCAGGTTCAGAGTACGCCGACCAAGCCCAAAAGTTGCGCCTTTATTTAAAACAATTACATGATTTACCCAATTAACGTACGGGAGAAATCTGTATATATTACGTCTGTCTACTTAAGTTTTTCAAGTGACTCGCTTATTAACCCATCTTTGGCCAACGGTGCGTCCACCACCATTTCTATTTATAATTCATTTTTTTGTTGGTGCTTCTAAGAGTAAACACAATAAACTTAATTTACATGTAGATTAAATAACTTTTTCTCGTTAGTTACTATTGCAAATATTTTGTTGAAAAGTCCTATTTTAAGAAGGATTTACTCGGGTTTATGCAAACATTATTTACAATTTCCAGATAATGTAATTTCAAGTGCTCATTGCCTGAATTCCAAGTTAACACATTAAGCATTATGGTAGAAGTAATTAAAACAGGTATAAGATTTGCTGGAAAAAGATATTGACTCTTAATCCTTCGTGGTGCGTATACGCACCGTTGGCCAAAGGAGGTATACCTGCTATATATAAGAATCGACATTTTTGCATACTGTTCATTGTAATTTGTATTCTTATTACGGAAACTACATCAGTGAAATTAGTGAAGATATTATTATGTCTAAATTTAAGGCTTTTTTAACCCAACGTGAATTAGTTGAAGAATTGGAATGGATGCTGGACGAGATTGAAGATAGCAGAAAACAAGGTCAATAAGAGGTTTATGCAATTCGGTGTATTTTCCCAGAAACTTGCCATAGATGAGCAAATGGTTCCATACTTTGGACGGCACTCGTGCAAGATGTACATCAAAGGAAAACCAGTACGATTTGGCTTCAAATTGTAGTGCCCGTGTTCTTCAGATGGCTACTTATTTCAATTCATTCCGTACAGAGGAGCAACAGCAAAAAAAAAAAAACGAATTTGGTTTAGGAAGGAAAGTTGTACTGGATTTGCTATTTACAATTAGTGGAGTCTCCAGATAACCACAAGATATTTTTGATAATTTCTTTACCTCATACAAATTGATGAAGGAACTATCAAAAAGGATATATTTTGCGACGGGGAAAATCCGGGATAATAGCATTGCAAAATGTACAATAAAGGCAATAAAAGTTATCCATAAAGAATCTCGCTGCAGTTATGATTGTGCACAAGATGCAACTATAGGGATCGTTGTCACAACAACAATTCGGTAGTAACACTTGCCAGTAATATCAACGCAGTAATGCCAATACAACAAGCAAAAAGGTATGACAGGAAACAAAAAAAGGAGGTCAATATCCTACAGCCGAAAGTGATTACAGAATATAGTAAATTCATGGGTGGCGTGGATCTCCACGACAATGGAGTGGAGAATTACTGCATCAAGTGTCACGGCAAGAAATGGTGGTGGCCGCTGTTTACTACTACAATAAACAGCATGCTGGTAAGCAGTTGGAAGATTAGCCAACGACAGCAAAATTAGTCAACTGGATTTTAGATCTCATATTGTTACAAGGCTCTTGGCAGTAAAAAATCCATCATTTCTAGCGGTAGCAGTGCCATTGGAAGTGCGCAAAAATAATGTTGGACATGTAATTATTGTGCATGAAACGAAAAAGCGGCTAAGATGTAAATTGTGCCAATCAAACACAATTTATATGTACAAAAAATGTAATGTGCATCTGCACTCAGAATGTTTTAACAAATATCATATTTAATTTTATATACCCCTATTCGCCAACGGTGCGTACACGCACCACTCAAATTTTTGTATAGCAAATTTTTTTTTTGAAAAAAGTTTATTAAAGCTTTCTTGATGAACACCATTCTAATGCGTTTTATTTAAAACAATTCTAAAATATCATCTATTTCTATGCTTGACCAAAGATGGGTTAACTGGGTGACAATTGCCAGGTTAGTAATTGCGGATCTACCCTTCATAAAGCCATTTTGGTGTAAAGCGATTGAAGATCTTACGTGGTTATGCAAGGAAGTATATACAACTTGTTCAAATATCTTGGCAAAATTTCATAATATAGCTATCGGTCTATAATTACCAACATTGGATTTATCACCCTTCTTATATAAAGGGATCACTCGTGCTCGTTTCCATAACTCCGGAAAAGTGTCCGTTCGAACTGCCAAATTAATTATTGCCAATAAGGGTTTGACAAATACACATTTGTAGTCTTTGATGAAGAAGCTAAGAAGTTGGTCATCTTCGGATGTATTGTTACTTTTAAGTTTATTAATAGCAGATAGAATATCAATTTCCTTAAAATAGTTACAGTTTGAGTAAGAGTGGTAATGATTAATAATTGTGGTCGTGGAGTAAATATTAGAGAACGCAGTGGCGAAAGAATCGACAATATTCTCTGCCTTGCTACAAGTATTATCACCATAATGCATTTGAGCGGGTAGTCTAGAGGTACCGGTTTTGGAATTCACAAAGTTTCACAACTCCTTAGGGTTACATTACATCATCATGTTCAACTTTAGCTGTCTAAGCTCGATATGTTGATTTTATCATGTTTTTAACCTCACGTCTCAGACGGCTGAATTCTAAAAAATAAGATTGGTCGAGCGCCATTTGCGACAATAATATTCCTTAAGCAGAATTGTGGTTTTAATTTTACGAGTAAACCATGGTAGAAAAGGTGATCGACTGCACTCATATTTTGGAATCGTATCAGCAAGTATACTATAATATATATTATAATATAAGTATACTATACACCAAAGAGTAAAACACGCTTAGTGCGTCGCTAACATACGTATAGGTACCTAGGAAGGAACAATCTACATATAAAAGTAAGCTGTACAATTCCGGAAAGTTAGCCTTCCGAAAATTATAAGTTTTATTATTTATTGCAGGAAATGGAACAGGCTTTACATTTTGAAATATTCGTAAATTAATTGAAAAAGCAGGATGGTGGATATCTTCTAGCACAAATGGCAGTAATTCATGTTCGATTGAAAATTTGGCAGGTATATTTGATATTACAAAGTCCAATATATTGTTATTAGGATTAGTAACAAAATTGTATTGCTTTGAATCCATGGTAATTAGGAAATTTAACTTAGAGGATGTATTAAGCATAGTCAATGATACATTTAGTAGTAGTACATTAAAATCACCCAAGATAAGAACCTGTTTATCAAAAGTTAGCAGTTCCAATGATTCCAAAATAACAGAAAACGAATCAGAGATAATATCAGGAGGAATGTATAGTACAACAATTTAAATCTGATGTTTGTTAAGTACGCATTTACATACTACAATATCAACCAGCGGTATAAGATTCGTAATAGTCGACGTATCAACTTGTTCAGCGTATATTTTATTAGACAGAGCAAACAGCACGCCTCCTCCCGTGGAGCACCCCAGTAGCAGAAAAACGTGGATCACATCTGAAGACTGAGAAGTTTGTTGAAGGTTGAAAGGAGTTCATCATCCAATATGGAATCATTTAACTACATTTCGGAAAGTGCAATGACATCGACTTCTTTAATTTCAGAAGTTGAGGATATGGTTGGTGTACAATGGGACTTCAATAGTTTGATTTCTTCTTGTAGGGCAACCATGGCTGACTTAAGACCATTAATGTCGTCTCCCAGATTTTTACAGTATTTACAGGCCCACAACAGACCACATTTTAAATTAATTTTCCCAGCTTTAGCTTTTGTAATATTAACACAAGTAATTTTATATATTTTTTGCAAATGCAACAGCTTACACACATATGTATTCTGCTGCTGCATTGCAACAATGACAGTTATTCATATTACTTTGCAATTGCAGTCGGTTATGGTATAACAGTTTAATGAACAACAACTAAATGAGATGATTACAGGAAAAGACAGTTTTTGCAAAAATTAAATTAAAATTAAAATTGTATTCAAATTTAAAAAAATTCAGATTTAAATTGGGAATACAGGGACATACGTTTCGCGCTACAGTGCCCTTTGTAGCGACTTTAAAATAACAAACAACGGGCAACGGGAAATGAGTACATATGAGAACAAATGTAATATTTGTTAATATTTTGTACTTGGTTATGGCGTGTTTTATAAATACATATAATAACAGAAATTAGTTCAATGACCGTCTATAAAATTTCATTGAAGTGAAATACCGTACACCGATATCTGTTTTTGTGACAAAGAACAAAAGAAACAAAAATTTAAAAAAATCGTGGCCGTGCTAAGGCTAGGATCGAATATTGTACTTTCAAAATTAAATTAGTTAATTTCGGGATAAGTAATGGCTCAACGGAATAAAATTTACTAACCCTATATCCTGCACTGAATGAAGTAAGCCACTATATTTTCAAAAATTTACGATGATAATAACCACTTGAAACTAAGCGAAAAGTGCGGAGACAATAAAACACTAATTTTATTGGGCTATATTTGGTTTACAGATTAGAGGGTGGGATAGAGGCCACCCACCCATATACATATAAATTTCAATTACTGATCGTCTCGCGGTTTGGAGTAACATTAATTACAAAACGTTTTGAATAAAAAAGAAATTCAAAAGGTAAAAAAGGGTAAATGAAAATAATTTTTAAGTTTTTATACCACTATTTATTATATAATATACAAAAACAAAGTTTACAATATATTATCAATTTTGACACAACTATAGTTTCGACCTTTGCAGGTCATTATCAAGTGTTGAATGAAGAAGCATACAGGATGTTAACTATTTATAGGTGAAGTATGAATTTTTAATGAGCCTAATTAGGACAGAGATGATTGATTACAATGGATTAACTAAATATGATTAACAATACCGCACGGTGCAGAGCGGATTAAGGTGCGGTGTTTTCAGAAGAGGTGTATATGTCATTATAAGAGCTTAAATAATGGCGAAGAAATTAAATCCGTCTGCTCATTAGGCAGATTAGAATTAATATTCTTGCTTTGGCGGTATATCTCTAATGACTCCAAATGATTAAGCCTTTGGCCTTTATTACAAAAATGTAAAAGTTTTAAATTATCCATATGTGGTAATGAATGATTACACTCTAAGATATGATTTGAAAAAGAACTTGTATGTCTAAGTCTGAATGCTCTATAATGTTCATTGTATCTCTTTTCAAAACTCCTACCTGAATGTCTTACATATGTGCTGTTACATTCGGAACATGAACTTCCGATTTTTTAATAGATTGAATATTGTCTTTTGCGTTTAAAAGTATATTTGAAAGTTTGCTCGCTGGTCTAAATGCAATTTGATGATTTTGTTTTTTGAAATCTAATGTCCTTAAAAAACACACTGACAGAAAACCAACCGACAGTAAAATTATTAAGTCTATAAAATCAAAAAATTCAAACAACTCCCTTATCGTGACTAAAGCCGACAAATCCAACTCAATAGTAATATTAGAAAAACAAAGTTATTTAGATAAAATGCATGCCTTCATAACAGCCGAAAATTTAACAATTTAAAAAAAAGACCCAACGGCAATCTTTCAAAATCAAAAAGTTTATTGTCCCACATTAATATAATCTTTTCCAAATTAGAAAAATTCCAAATTGTCAAACTCATAAACCCAAATCATCTTTTTAAAAAATTTACAAATTTCATTTCTCAATATTCTGTCAAAAATTCCCTTAAATTATCCCAAAAACTAAAATCCATTACTACACCCAAGAACTCAAAATTAGTTTCTTTTGACGTTAGTAGTATGTTTTCTAATATTCCCACAGGTGAATGCCTTCAAATAGCACATACTCTTTTAGATAAATCTAACACTAATCCCGTTGTAAAAACAGAATTATTAGACGCATTAGAACTTTCATTGAATCAAAATTACTTGCAATTTGACAATAAATATTTGCAACAAACTAATGGAAATTCAGTCCTTTGTGGAAATTTTTATATCAAATATTGAGGAAAAAATTTTCAGTTCAAATTTCACAAAAATTCATATTTCATTTTGGTTTAGATACGTAAATGATGTTATCGCATGCTTTAGTGGTACATCACGCCAGTTAGATCAATTTTTAAACTTAATCAATAGTGTTCACCCTAAAATAAAATTCACAGTAGAGAGAGAAAATGACAATAAAATCAATTTTTTGGACCTTACATTAATTCATCAGAATAATACAATTAAATTTGAAATATTTAGAAAACCTACAATTCCTTCAAATGATTCAAATCATCACCTATCTCATAAGTTAGCTGCATTTCACTCCATGATACATATTCATAATTCCTCTATCTGATTAGAGAGTAGAACCACAGAACTAAACAAAATTATATCAATAGCAACGGAGAATGGTTTCCCAGTTAATCTTATTCAAAATTTAATTCACAAAAAACTGTACAAATCAACCAGGGCTCATATTTATCCTAATATTTTAGACCGAATGAACACAATAACATTCACTTATTATGGGCACGTAACAAATAAAATATCAAATATTTTCAAAAAACAAAATCAAATTGCATTTAGACCAGCGAGCAAACTTACAAATATACTTTTTAAAGCAAAAGACAAAATTGTGAAACAAATAAAACCAAGTGAAATTAATTAATTACTCATTTACCAAATCGCTACAATATGTTTCACCAAGTGATAGATGAATCAAAAGTTCGTAGTTTGACAAAATTCAATCTATTAAAAAATCTGGAGTACGCCAAATTTCATGTTCCGAATGTAACAGCATAAATGTAGGACAGACAGGTAGGAGTTTTGAAACGAAATACAATGAACATTATAGAGCATTCAGACATAGACATACAACAAGTACTTTTTCAAATCATATCTTAGAGTGTAATCGTTCATTTCTACATATGGATAATTTTTGCAATAAAGGCCAAAGGCTTAATCTTTTGGAGTCATTAGAGATATACCGCCAAAAGAAGAATATTAACGAGCATATGGATTTAATTTCTTCGCCATTATTTAAGCTCTTATAATGACATATACCTCTTCTGAAAACACCGCACCTTAATCCGCTCTGCACCACAATACCGCACTTAATCATATTTAGTTAATCCATGGTAATAAATCTTCTCATTCCTAACTAGGTTCATTAAAAATTCATACCTCACCTATAAATTGTTAACGCCCTGTATTCTTCTCCATTCAACACTTGATAATGACCTGCAAAGGTCGAAACTATGATTGTGTCAAAATTGATAATATATTGTAAACTTTGTTTGTGTATATTATACAATAAATAGTGGTATAAAAACTTCATTTACTCTTTGTTAAGTAGTAGGTTCAGAGTAGGGATAGTGTGTGAAAAATTAACTATGAAATTAACACACCTTTTTCATCTAAAGAAAAATTTGAAGACGCTAACTCTTGGGAAAGGGGAATTGTCATCTCAACGTATAATTTTTTCATAGAGCGCAAGAGAAATCGGCCTACTCAATAACCAACACAAATGCCGGAAGCAGTTTCAGAGTGGAAATACGACTTTCAAAAATAACAATACATGTAGTATGAATTTACAGACCTCCACAGAGCGATATCAACACCTTTCTTGATATCCTTAATAAAATATTAGAAATTCTGGTGGTGAAGGGTAGTGTTTTTTTCATTGTTGGAGACTTTAAAATTAATATTAAAAAAAAAGAATGATTGTTTTCAGTTTTTAAATCTTCTCATATCTTATAATGTTAATTTATGTATTAATGAGGAGACAAGGATGCACCATACAGGTTCTATGACTTGCCTGGATAATGTAATTACAAATATGAACACTGGTATATCCACAAGTGTAATAAAAACCTGCTTGTCTGATCATAGTGCTCAATTAATCACTTACCATACAAATGTATATAGACCTACGCGATTTATCTACAAAAGGTTAGTAAATAGCTCATTATGCAAACAATTCTGTGATGATTTACACGGCGAGCAATTCATGGATATAAACAATTATACCGATGTAAATAAAAAATATAAAGATTTTCTAAATACATTTATGTTTTATCTGAATAAACATTTCCCTTACAGAAAACAAACTATAGGAGAGTCGAAACTGAACATTGATTTCAACATAGAGGACATTTTATAGTATAAAAGAAAAATTCAAATATGTCAAACATTGTCTACATATATACCAGAAAACAAATCCATTTTGAAGGAATTAAAAACAAAGTATAATAAACTATTAAATTCTCAATAAAATAAACACTTTGAAAATTTACTAAATAAATCAAATAACAGGTCAAAGTCGACATGGAATATCATCAAATACATTGTGGGCAATAAAGCAGAAAAACATAAAAAATTACCCAAAACAAATAATGCGTTAGTTACAATTGGGCAATGAATTAAATGTATTCTTCAAAGAATATGCACTAAATCTACTTTCAAAAAAGTTAAGCCCCTCGACCAGCCAATACCAATGTAATATTCCTTTTCACCACAACTCCATATTTTTTCAACCTATTACATATTCAGAAATCATTAATGTTATAAATAAATCTGAAAATAAAAGTATATGTGGCTACGATGGCATTCAGCAGCATCATTAAGGAAGCTTTGCCCCATATAATTAAACCGCTGTTACATATTTTTAACTCATCGCTGGAAACGGAAAAATTTCAAGACGATTTAAAATATGCACTAATAACACCGATCCTTAAAAAAGGAAATCCTAACTTATTAGAAAACTATATACCAGTTAGTGTGTTTTGCACTTTTTCAAAAATATTCGAATCGATAATAACATCACGTATTATACATTTCTTTAAAAGTCACAACTTATTATCCGAAAACCAGCATGGTTTTCAAACTGGAAAAGGCACCGAAACAGCGATATTTCATTTTTCAGAATCAATATACTCAGCTCTCGATGAAAGAAAACTAGCATGCGGTGTCTTCCTTGATCTTTCTAGGGCTTTTGATACAATTGATTATAACATTTTACTAACTAAATTAAACCATTATGGCATACGAGGAAAAGCTAGTGACTGCATTCCATCATACCTTACATCAAAGAGTCAATCTGTAAAAATAACTGATGATATACATGGTAACCATATAGTATCCAATGCCCTAGATATCAGTATGGGTGTGCCTCAAGAAAGCATCCTAGGTCCTCTTCTTTTTATAATTTTTATGAATGGCATCAATATCGCAATATCTCAGAATTGCACACCAACGTGTTATGTTGATGATACTAATCTTCTTTTAACAGGATCCTCACTGATAGATATTACAGAACATGGTAATCTTATTCTGAGAGATTTGGAATATTGGTTTGCCTGTAATAAACTAGTATTACACCCGGACAAGACAAATTTCGTTCTATTTAAAGCAAATAACAATACACCGACATCAGAAACAATAGAAATCAATAAAAAAATCTATGAATTCACTGATAATGTAAAATTTCTAGGGATTTACCTTGATTACAACCTGAAATATAATGTTCACATTGACAATCAACTAAATTCAGCAAAGAATGCTATGGGTTACGAATATTAGGAAAAAATACCGATAAGAACATAATAAAAATATTCTATTACTCTAATTTTTATTCATATCTAAGGTATAGAATAATTTTCTGAGGTAGTTCAAGCTTTATTGATAAAGTATTTATTGTACAAAAAAGAGCAATTAGAATCATCTGTAATGTAAAAGTAACTTTCAGCTATCGGTGTCTATTCAGGCAAGCAGGTTTTTTGACCTGCACTGCAGTCTATATATACGAATATATAAAATTTATGTGGAAACACAAATCTTTATTTTATAATAACAGTCTACAAGGTATGAACAATACCAGGCATGGGAATAAATATAGGTACCCTACACATAAACTAACTATGTTTGAAAAGAGTCCTTACTATAGCTATACATTATTAAGTTCCTATTCATTAATGAAGAAAGCACTATTTAAAAGACTTCTTGATATTGAACCTTGCATTTTTTCTTTAGACGATGTTTCTTGTGAATATGATACTTTTTTATGTATGTATTATGTGAACACTGAAATAAATTATATTATTATTATTATAATGTACAAGCCTGACACCGCTAAAATTCATTGTTTCATTTTGCCCAGAGCCGCACTTTTTGGTCGAAAATTAGAGCGAATAAATAATCATACGATGTTTATGTGTTGTTTCTATTATTTTATTTGTCTAGTAAACTTCAAATCATTTTTTAATAATAAAAAAACTAAAAACTCGAACCATCAGTCAGTATGACAAAAACCATATTTTATTAATTGAAATAAAAATGCCGAAATATAATTCAAAACAGCATCGTATTTATTATATAAAAGAATCTGGGTGGGCGTGGAAAATCATTATAGGTGAACTCAGTCCATTTCATGTGCAGTTAAAATTTATTTATATTTATGTATGTATATAAATATTTAGACAATTTATGTTGAGTTTTATAATATAATGAATATTAAACATTAAATATAAATTAATTAATAATATAAATAATAAACACATACAATTTATTAAAATTTATTAAATTTAATTTATTAAAATCCAATTTTTGTTGGTAATTAAACATTAAATAAAAAAAGTAATTCATGAACAAGAGTACAATAAATAGTAAATACATTTAATAGTTTTTTAGAGTGTGGTAACGTTAAAAACAGTCAGTTTTGCACAAAGGAACGTTACAAAATTTGCACATATAACTCGTGTCTTTTCGTTTTCTGTTAGATTTGCACACTTTGCACGCTTTCTAAGGACACTTGTTTTGTACTTACAACTTTAGTTAAACAAGGCGATTAAGATTTATAATAATCGCAATGGCGAATCAGAATGTGGCACTCGGTCAGAACTTGTTCCAGGTTGATTTTCCACAGTTTCAGCAGTTTCCACAATCGAAGAAAAACATCACGACTTTCTTGGTCCACGTTACAGATTTACGCGTTACTGAATAATAGGAAAGATAATGATCCGCTTGGTTAACCCCTTTCATATATTTATTATAATCTACAATACACGTTGGTTTTTCAATAGGTAGCCCTGTATTTCTATCAATTGTATTAGTATTGATAATGGTGGAGTTGTGAAATCAATAGTGAGATTAAATACTATAAAGTACTTTGTTGTTACCTACATTCGTAAACGTTTTTCTTTTAATATAAATAGCATGTTATTACTTAATCTTAGTGAGGTGAGAGATGTTGGTGTGTGGTTTGACTGAAAGCTTATATTTATTGACCACATAACTCGTTTTTGTTTAAACGCATCTAAATCCATTGCATTTTAAGTGAATTTTCTAAGAGTTAATCAAATAGAAATGTGTCCTATTAACTAATCAAGTTTAATTAATACCGATCATACAAATATTATATACTATCTGCCAGACTAATCTAAATTAAACGCATATAATAATATTGATCAGAACATAACGTTCTAACAAACACACCCTTAACAAAGGGGAAGTCGAATAAAAGTAATATCGCAGGAAAATGCAGGTCTTACGGAGCTCACGCTTACTGGAATATCACATAAAATCCCAGTAGAATAAAACTGCGGCCAAGGCCCGCTTGGTACGGAATACTGAGAGCTTGGCAGCGTCCTCGCCAAGACGAGAAGTAGACGCCAAATGTCCGTACGTGTCTATCCCGGATCCGGAAACAACAATCGTAATAAAGACAGCCCCTGCGGCTCGCTCTAGTTAGGCTCACAGTTTGGGGCAACTAATATTAATATAGACACGGATATTAAAGACCGAAATAATGAATAACGCTCACCCATATATGACAGTTATGAAATATTTAATTACCAACACCCGCTGATAGCGCAAAAGGGCCGCCGATAAAACATAACCGTAAATCAAGACTTAATTCCAGGACTGAAATCAAATATCGTTCCGGGGCTAAATTAAAAACTCTCTCAGGCTATATTACGACAGCACCAGAAACTTTGATGTGTAATCATAAACAACTCCTTTCTCACACAGTTGTTTCATTTATGATTGTAATCATAAACTCAACAATTAAATAATAATTAAGTAGTTCATCCACACGCATTTTGAGACTAACAAAATAATAATACAGAATTAATCGGATTCAAAATTCAGTTATCAATAAACATTTATTACACCAATAATAGTAAATATTTTATTTATTATTATTGATATTAATAAGTCTAGCTATAGCTACAACCATGATCGTAACAAATAGATATATAAAGAGTTCAAAAATGCATAAATTATTTAGATAGGATGATTATATTTGCCGATACTAACCGGATTATAAGGTAACAAAGAGCTGAAAGATATTTGTACAGTGCACGCCGCTTAATGTGATCACAACGGGACTCGGGGTTTTTGATAACAATAACCGATTGATAATAATAGTAACATTTTGAATTCTCTACAATTATTTGTTATATAACTTTCATGTTGCTTCAATAGTTTATTAGCAATTGGCAAAAAATGTCAAAAATTTCAATTTTTTTTTTCTCGAAAGTTAAGAATTTTATGAAAAATATATTTTAACAAAATTTGTTCAGTTTCTCATTCTCTTTAACTTTTGTTCGAAAAGTTTTGTAATATTTTTCATATTAAAAAAAATATCAGAAAAAACAAAAAACGCCTCGAGTAAACACCCACTTCCGGTTTATGAATGTTTACCAAAAGCTTTTCAGTTCCAGTTTTTAACGATAAAACCTTAAGTTTAAAGTTTCATCTCAATCGGATCAGTCGTTTTTGAGATATAGCACCCACGAACAGGCAGACAGACAGACACACACACAGACACAATTTTTTTTTCCAGAAATTAGTTTAATGGACTCGGGGGACCTCAAAACTGATATTTCCGCAAAAAAATCACGATCACAATACTTCCCCTATATATACTTCGTATATAGGGAAAGTAAAAATGATAACATAAACCGAAATCATGATTACTATAAACGAAAATTTTTGTATGTAGAATTACACGTTCGGCCCGTTCTTCGCAAAAGTGATAACAATATCCGATTGATAACATTATCCGTGATTCTAATAAGCGGCGTCTACTGTATTTTTGAAAACTAACGGTATTGTATGCACGCCTAATGAATAATAAGTAAGATTCAGAAGTTGTAGTTGATTGGTACGAGGATAATATCCCATCTACTCTCACTGCAGCGGAATTAACAATTCCCTTTTAGCTGGAACATTGCGGCTGTTTTAGGAAAGTGCAATAATTGCAGCCCGAAAGTGTAAAATAAACATTCGGGTTATGATTATTTCCTATATGCATTAGTAGTGGTCCGGTGTGAAATAAAACTATCGTGAAATGTAATCTCTTAAATAAACCCTCCGTTCTCCTAAGTGTTTTTCGCAATAAACTGTCTCTGGAGGCTGCCGCATTGCCACAAGAACTACTTCCATGTCAAGTGCCCGAATAATAAATTATAATGCGCATTAGACATATATTGTTGCTTCCCACCTCGACATTTAAGTCTTGCACAACACTAATTGCGATGGGATATTACGAAACGCGTCTTCGATCGTCTTGGGGGGAGTCGTCTTTTTTTTGTTTGATACTGTCGTAGCTCACTTAATCTTGAATTATTGCGTGAAGCTACACTTTCGTAATATCGCCCTAGGAAACTTAGTTTATTTAGTGTTTTTTTTTTCCTACTAGACTATTTTTTGTTAGCAATGAAAACATAATATAAACAAATAATACCAATAAAAATTTATGATGTGTAATAGACTTAAATCCGTAATAATTTAGTTTCTTTATTGTATTAGTTTCATATTATAATATCATTACACTTAAAATATGAGTAGAATAACTTCATTAGGACTAACATAACTGGCCATTAATCAGAACCCCATAAAAATGTTAATTTATACAGGCAATTAAGGTTAAAAGTATTTTAAAATGTGCTTATAATTTAGTTTTTACCTCCTGATTTTTATTTATATTATTTTAAATATAGCATCTTATTACAACAATTAGTTAAGTGGATCTTAAATAATATTATAGTTGATGCTTGAAGCCATAACTTTGTAATACATTTTTAAAAAACAAGACGAAAAATGAAATTCACAGTGTCATGTGATAACAACAAAGTGAAATTCATTTATAATCCTGTTTTTTTTTAAATTTATATGTATGGCTTGCATAATAATATATATTTTGTATAATCTGTTTGATTCATTTTAAAGTAAAGGCGTTAAAATAGTATGTAACATTCATACGCAGTTTCTGCATACTCGACCAAACTTACATAAATACTCTTTTACAGCGACAATCCACTACCCGTCCCTCTTCACGGAAACGTTCGTGTTTCAGCGGTGAACAATTTGCGAGCTCATTATTTTGCAAAAAAAAAAACAAAGAAAAAATATGTATTTATAACGTATTCCTGAAATGTGTTAATTTAAATTATGATCGTGCAAGCGGCGGCAGAAGTGGGTAATGAATGTCGGAATGGAATTCCTTGAATACTAATTACGGTTTCATTGTAATTCCCTTATCTAAATGACTCTTTATTTCAGCTCATGTGTCATTCACGGCAGACTATTTTATAGTTTTAATTAAGGATATTGCGGCCGGCGCTCCACTTAATGAAAAACAAAACAGCTACTGGAAATATGGCATGCACCCCGTCCATCCTTCTTAATACGGCCGCCGGGGGTGAGAGTTTTTAATTTGGCTCGCGAACGATATTTGATTTCGTTCCCGAAATTATGTTTTGATTTACGATTTTGTGCCAATGGTGGACATTTTGATTTATAGGAGGATGTATGTAATGACGTATTACATTTGTGTTAAAATTAACATATGTCTTACAATTATGAAAGATAAGTAATTATCAAATATTAAACTAATTGAGCTATGATGTCAAAAAATACACGAGTGACCTTTTGCACACCAGACCTTAAATTTATTTATTTATTTATTTATTTATTTTAAATTAACGGTACAACACCTTTTTACAAAATAAGTAATATATATAATTTTTAACATTTTGTTAATAGCAATGTCTTAATAATATAATTAAATACAATATGTGTCGACGTCCGCAACTATTTATAAATAGAACTAATACAAATAAAAAATTTAAGTTAAATTATACACTAAATATATCAGTCAAATAGCGCTTTAGCTGATTAGGGTCTATATTAAAAATATCGAGTCGGCTACTAGAACAATATTCGTTTCCGAGGGACAACATACGTGACATCGAGTTATGGAAACCAAGAGATGTTTTATGTGTCTCAAGGTAAAATAACTGATTATAGCGGGTTCTTCTTTTGGGGACGGAAAATGATGCATTTCCTAATAATGAGGGTGAATTCAAGGACCCATTTACAATTTTGTGAAGAATGCATAAATCAGCTATTTTCCGACGATTCTCTAAAGATATGATATTAAGATCTTGCATAATTTTATCATATTTTCCTATTACATGTCGTACACCTTGTTGAAATTCAATACATCGAAATTTTTTTTGTACTAATTCAATTGAATTTATATTAGTTGCTGTTGATGGTGTCCAAATACATGAACCAAATTCAAGATGACAACGCACTAAAGAACAATACAGTGTTTTCAAGCAGTCAATGTCAAAATCCTTGCCACTACGCCATATAAAACCCCAAATTTGTAATGCTTTATTAGTAACTGTTGTAATATGAGGGGTGAAGGTGAGTCTGGAATCGAAAGTGATCCCAAGATCTTTGATTGTGTCAACACGAACAATTGAACAATCACCAATCTTGTAGTCATATTCAATTTTAGATCGGCATATAGTGGTTGACATAGCATAACATTTTCGAACATTTAAGTATAAATTGTTCTTGAAACACCATTCGTTGAGACGGTTTAAATCTTCCTGAATCAACTGGCAATCATTAACGTTATTGACAATTTTAAATAATTTCAAGTCATCAGCGTACATTAAAAAGTTACAGTGCTTGAGTGTAGAATGTATGTCATTAATAAATAGAATAAATAGTAAGGGACCACAATGTGACCCTTGTGGAACACCAGAAGTAACGTTTATTGCTTTTGACTTGAAACTATTTATTCGAACATATTGCACCCTGTCTGATAAAAATGATGATAGCCATTTAACAGTGCAACAATTAAAGCCAATAGCCCTCAATTTTTCCAGCAGAAGATTACAGTCGACTCTATCGAATGCCTTGGAAAAGTCAGTGTAAATTGTATCTACTTGAGATTGTGATTCCAAGGCATTCGATAAATACTGTTTATATTCAAGCAGATTTGTAATAATGGAGCGGTTAGCCATAAACCCATGTTGGTTGTTAATTATAATATGGCGTGAGTACCATTGTAATTGACGGGCGACAAATTCGTCAAGAAGTTTAGGTATTACGGATTGGATGGCCACCCCTCTATAGTTATCTATAACATTCTTTGGACCTTTTTTGTGTATAGGTGTAATATAGCTAGATTTCCAATTTATTGGTACAACTCCAGATTTAAGTGATTTAGCGAATAATGCGTGAATAGGGCGACATAATGAGTATATGCAATTTTGGATAAAATAGCTAGATACACCGTCAGGGCCATGGTTGTGTGATGGTTTGAGTTTTAAAATACTGTTGAAAACTTCTTCGATGCTAACAGTCAACTTGTCGTCTTCAACTGAATTTTTAAAGGTGCACGCTTCATTAAGGTTAGGATTGTAATCCAAGTTAGTATAAACAGATGAATAATAATCAGAAAATAAGTTAACTATATCAGAACCGGTATTCGCACTAATATCATTATAAAACATTTCACAGGGGAAACCATCTTCTTTTTTCAGATCGTTTATATATCTCCAGAAAAACTTCGGATTCGATTTAAGGGAACAACTAACTTGCGAGACATAATTACTATAATTTAAACTAGACAAGTGCTTGCATTGTTTGCGAATATTAGAAAAATAATAATAATCACTATGAAGGCCACCAGCTTTAAATTTCGCATGCGCTAATTTCTTTTCTTTTATCAAAGATTTCAATTCATTCGTCATCCAACGGGGATACGTGTTATTATTATTGGTACGTATAAATTTAAAAGGTATAAACTCATCAATAACTTTATGGATAATCGAATAAAATGCATCTACATCGTGATTAATATCATCATTTGATAAGACAGAATCCCAATTAATAGTGTTCAAGTATGAGTTTATAATATCATAATTGGAAAAATTAAACATATATATTTTCTCAACAGCAGAAATAGTTTCTAAGTAAGTAAGCGAAAAGGTAATAGTATAAGAACAGTGATGCATACTAGATGGTAACAGTGGGTCATCGTTGGTGGAAATACATGCATTAGTTATAGTCGTAAAACATAAATCTAAGAAAACGCCGCGGGGATTAGGGATAGTGTTAATCTGATGTGCATTTAAAAAATTGTAACAATTTAGTAAAATATTAGTGGTAGCACAGGGGTCAATATTTGTCATATTATCCCAATTTATGTGAGGTAAATTATAATCACCACAAATTACGAGATTGCTACAATTATATTGCTCACATAGTTCTTCTAATTGATTGCAATGAAGTTGATATTTTTCATTTGACGCATTTGGAGGAATATACACACCACCCACAATGTAAGAAAGATTATTAAGTTTTAACAAAACAAACAGATTTTCAACAGTATTGTCAGAAGAAATAAGGCTTGAAATGAAGCATTTTTTTATTGCAATCAAGATCCCCCCACCTCTTTT
The DNA here is from genome assembly GCA_963969525.1 of Ontholestes murinus. Classification (NCBI taxonomy): domain Eukaryota; kingdom Metazoa; phylum Arthropoda; class Insecta; order Coleoptera; family Staphylinidae; genus Ontholestes; species Ontholestes murinus. The sequence continues at coordinate 16,536,697 of OZ018398.1, forward strand.
ATCGCCGCTTATAGAACGTTCGCATCTGTAAATGTTATAGTTAGGAAGTTGAAGTTGACTATTTGTAATATTTTCGTACAGCCATGATTCAACAATAATAATTAAATCGTAGTCTGAACTATTGATATTAATTACAAGTTCTTTTAATTTCGTCCTAACTCCGCCACAGTTTTGAAAATATATACTTAGTTTTTTTGTAGATGATTAGAATTACTAATTTTAGTTATATACGGTGCTCCATTACGATACGCCATCCGCAAATTAGTCTCTCCTTCACTCTTCCTCCTATCGAGTTCACTTTTAAGATTTTTGTAGTGCTCGAGTTGTTTTTTAGTCCTATCTGATTGAAATATATAATGATCCTCTGGACGTTTAGTAGAATTACTTTTTAAAACTTCCATAGCTTCATCTTGAGTCTTGAAAATTATCTTCAATGGCCTAGCACTCTTAGCATTTTGCTTTTTCCCCAATCTGATTGTTTTAATTGGTTTAATGTTTATATTGCGCGATACAAGTATATTACTAATTACGTTAAAATCGTGATTAATACATTCTGTTTTATCTGATGCGGAAGATTCAGCCAAATTAAAGATAATAGTATTACATAATCTAATACGCCTATCATCTAATTCAGCTAAAACGTCTTCGTGATTGATCACAGACTCACTTTTTAATTTGGATAACTGGGAATCATAATCACTGTGCTTGCCTTCGAGAAATATTAGTCGCGATTCAATATTATCAAATCTGTTAGTAATCGACAATTTTAATTCATTTATTTCAGCTCTAAATATATTAAATTGATCTATTATTAACTTATGTATAGATTCAATTGATACGAGCGACTCGGCAGATGAAGTAGAAGTACATTTTTTGCAAGTCCATTTACATTTTGTAGAAGTTATGTTAGACAATTCAGATGCGTTTAATTCAGTGCATTTACTGTGAATATATTTGCAACACGCACCGTTGCATTTAATGTAGGGTATATTAGGAGTGATTGCTTTATCACAAATTCCGCATAAATTGACCATTTCGATTACTTAATTTACTATAGAAATTAATGACCAAAAATAATGAAAATATAATAATAACAATAAGGAAATTTATGCACAGGGATACACTCTTCACACCAACGCGGTCTTTCGTGGTGACTGACAAAACAAACGAACGGGGAACAACAGACCACGGACAGGTAACAAAAAATGTAAACACTCGGAACGACAATTATAAATTCTGCGTGCGATTGACCTTGAAACGGAACAGGTGTTTGGAATAGATTTAGGTTAATAATGAAATATTGGAAATAATATAATAATTACTTACAATTTATAAAAAATAATTTACGTATAATTATAGTGTTTTACATCTAAGTGTATTACTAAATTAGTTATATAATAATTTTTAACAACTCCTTTGACAATGATACTGTAATTAATTTAACCAGAGTTAATTTGTAGTTAAAACGTAGTGAAATTCAGAGAAATGGATTACAATGTAGTAATGTTCGCAAATTTTCTCTTCATTCTTGAAAACAAGTGTAAAGAAATTTTTAACTTTTGTTTGAAAAATGTTGCATATAGAAAAGAGCTCACTTTAGGTTATCAGAAAAAGGAAAAAAAGAAAACCTTGGTTTTGGGTTTGAGATTAAATCTTTAATTGATATCATTTTGGTAAAAAAAACTATTGGAGTGTAAAAAAACACATTTATACACGTTTTTCAATAGTTTAAACATTTTTTTATAACTTATTAGTTGAAAAAAAATGTTTAACTTTTTAAATCTAAACATTTGAAAATTTAAAATAGAAAACATTCTAGCAATACACTGAATTGAAAAATTCACTATGTTTTAACCACAAATAATTATTGTAAAAATATTATATAACGAGTTTATCAAGTGCTTAATAATGACGATAAAACGTCGAAACTCGCGTCGTGCTGTTTTGTTTAGATTTATATAACTGTGCCTACACGTTATATAATATTTTTACGATAAATATTTGTGGTTAAAACATAGTGAATTTTTCAATTCAGTGTAAGTATGGATTACCACGTAGTAACGGTCGCAACCATTCTCTTTATTTATTCTAACAATAGCAATTCAAAATTGGCTCAAACCAATTTTTTAATTATTGTACAAAAATCAATTGAATTTATTAAATTTGTTTAAATTTAATTTTCTGTTTCAAAAAGCTTAAAATTTTATTTCCAAATAATAATTCTAATTCTGATACAAAATGTTAATATTTCTGGAAACATTTTTACTTTGTTTCAAATTAGTTAAAATTTAAGTAAAGAAATTAAAATTCATTTAAAATAAAAATTAAAAATCAGTCAAAAAGTTTAAAATTTGCAAAAACTTAATCTTAAATAATAATAATAATACATAAAACAAATAAATAAACAATTGAAAATATTAAAAAAACTAGTTAAAATTTCCAGAGAAAAAAGAATTCACTAGAGAGAATAACATCTTTATTCGAACATATATACAAAGTTAAAAACATTTACAAATGGTATCTAATGTGTTAGTCTGTCCGTTTGGGCTATCGACCATCGGTCTTTCTGCCCTGTCTTGACTCTAATTTAGTGTAAAAAAATAAATAACTTTGCTAGCTAGCTTAACTGTCTGGATGATTCGCACTAATGAATTGATGTAGGGTGACTGAAGGGTGTTTATATTTAGATGGGATATTGGGATTTCGGGGAATGCAAAATTTGTTGAGAAGGGATACATTAAAAGGATTGTTGGCAAATTTAAGACTTAGACTATGTATACGTTGGGAGATAGGAGTAACTTGGGTGTATTCATAAAGGAGCTCGTTTGAGGGATTATGGAGCGGGTTAATTGGGTGTCTGAGTTTGGTGAGGGTTCGTAGGGCTGACCTTTCGGCGACGTTAAAGTGGTGGAGAGTGGAAGGACGGATTTGGTTGAAAAGGATTGCACCGTAGTCTATAAGAGGTCGACAAATGGCTTTATATATTGTCACAGCGGTTTTGGTAGAAATACCCTCATTTTTGTAAGTTAAAGCTCGAAAATGTCGGGCTCTAGTTTTAATCTTTACCTTTATAGCTTGTGCATGGGCTTTGAAGGAGAGATGGGAATCAAACAGGATGCCTAGGTATTTACAGGAGTAGGTAGGGTATATTATGGTATTGTTTATGATAATGGAGGGGGGAGAATTCACTATTTAAACGGTTTAAATTTTTGAAAGAAAAAAATTTAAACTTTCTAACAGAAAGCAATTTGTCTTAAATGTTATCTTATATTAGAGCAAAATTAAAATGAATTCGAAGTTCGGTGAAAATAGTTTAAAGCTCGCCAATTAGAAAATATGATATGTTTGCGGTATCAAAATTGATTACATTGATTATCTTTAGAAGCAAATTCTATATGGTGATAATTGCTAAGTTAAATGTTTTCATTTATATTCAATCAACAATATCACTTTTTATTTAATGATAATATTATGAATTATAGTAATTATCATTGTATTTAAAGTATTTCTCAATAGCAATATTGTTGATTTTGTAATTTATTTTATTTATTTTAAACTTTATTAGCGGAAAGACCTATTATACAGAAATAATAAATAAAGTTAGATATAACGACAACAAAATAAACGTATCCTAGAACTAGAGTAATTACAAATAAATATTAATTACTTAAACTAGATACGTAACCCCTTTTAGAAATTAATTAATTAATTCTTTTTAAGCTGGTAATATTCTTTGCACATTTCTTGAATCCCCGAAGGTGTTATGCTTACTTTACTGAAGCATTGAGTGCAATCTTTATGAAGATCTGAAGTATTCTATTTTAGTTCTAAGATATTTCAGATTACTCCCAGATTCTATTTTGTAATATTTGTTCATGTATTTTATTTTCGTAAATAAACTGGATCTATATGGATTTTTATTTTGAACAGTTCCTGCATTATTTCGAAGGACACTTTTCGTATAAATGTTTAACTGCCCAATGGTATCTAAAACAATAGCTTTTTATATCATTTACGTTCACCTTGCTCTACTCAAAAAAATGTAATTTTTATAAAACCATACATCACGAACTATTTGTTAATCAACTTGAAGATTCCATTGATTTAGCTTTTTCTTTTTGCGACAAAGTTATTTGTGTTGGTGATTTTAATATAGATATGCGAAAGCCAAACGAGCGTAAAGCTACCAATTTTAAGTTAAGTATGGATTCACTAGGCATGAAGCAACTAATATCTCAGCCCACAAGAATAATACTTACATCACTATCAACTATAGACCTTGTTGTAGTATCCGATAGTTGTGAGGTTGTAGATTACGGGGTAATTAATGCGAATTTTTCAGATCATGATTTAACATTTGTTGAAATTAAGACTGGTTCAATTTCTTTCAAAACAGCACCATCACATATCGCGATTTTAAACATTTGAATCCTGAAGACTTGTCCAGAGACCTAGAATATTCTTGTTTAGATAATATCTTTTACTTAACTGATGTCAATGATAAAATTGATACATTAAACAATTGTCTTTTGCAAACCTTAAATAAGCTAGTGCCATACAAAACAATCAAAATATATAAACCAAAACCACCTTGGCTAACTGATAATATTGAACTCTTAATATCTCTAAAGAATAAAGCCAGAGCTAAGTTTAACAAAACAAGAAATCCATCTACTTGGAATTATTATAAATCGCTTCGCAATTACACTAATATTGCAATAAAAAACGAAAAGAAGGCATATATTCAACACAAAATACATTCTGCGAATCCCAAAACTTTATTGCGAGATCTAAAATCATTAAATATCGCACCAAATAATGATAACTTCAATAAAATTCCCACAACACTTGGAGACCCAAACACTATTAACGATTATTTCCTAAATTCAATAACAACATAAAGTTCCAATAGCGACACTATAGATTATTATAAAAATAACACTTTTACTGAATTTTCTTCACGGTTTAAATTTTCACTGGTCGAGAGTACGGATATTAACAAAATTATTAACAATATTAAAACAAGAGCCCAAGGAACTGATGGACTAGATATAAATATTATTAAAATGTACAGTCCCTTTCTATTACCATTTATTACAAATATAATTAACACCTACTTATTAGAAAGCATATTTCCAACTGCTTGGAAGAAGTCTTTAATTATTCCCTTACCTAAGAATAAAAATCCAATCGAGTTATGTCATCTAAGACCCATCAGTATTCTCCCTGTACTTTCTAAAGTTTTAGAAATTATTATGAATAATCAGTTAAAGCATCATTTATCAAAATATAATATTCTGCCTAAATTTCAGTCCGGTTTCAGACAAGGTCATAGTTGCACGACAGCACTTCTTAATGTGACGGATGATATATTGCAAGCAACTGATGAAGTCCTAGTTACTGCTCCAATACTCTTAGACTATAGTAAAGCCTTTGATACCCTAGATCACAAGGTTCTGTTATCTATACTTCACTACATTGGGCTCGACCAATCCGCTTTAAATTTATTTCAACATTATTTAACGGGTCGGAAACAGGCGGTAAAATTAGGTTCAATATTTTCAAAATTTAGGCTTCTGCTATCAGGTGTCCCTCAGGGATCTATTTTAGGTCCTGTTTTGTTTACCATATACACTTCACAAATTGTGACGCACCTAAGCCATTGTAAATACCATATGTATGCAGATGATACACAATTGTATTTATCTTTTCAACCAAAACACGTTTAGGATGCACTAGAAATGATAAATCAAGATCTAAACTTAATATACGAAGAATCTAAGTCTCACAGTCTCCACTTAAATCCCTTAAAGTCTCAGTATCTTCTATTTGGACCAAAAAGAAAATGCTCCCAATTAATTAATGTTTTCAAACCATCATTAAATAAACAGTTTATCCCTAGTAGTACTAGCGCTAGAAATCTGGGGGTTATAGTAGACAACACTTTTAGGTATCGTGAATATGTAACTAAATGCATACATAATGCATATGGTAGCTTACGACTGATTTATCACAGTAGAGAATTCATCAATAAACAAACAAAAGTCCTTCTCTGTGAGGCAACCGTACTATCGCAATTTACTTTTTGCTCATCCTTAATACATCCATGCTTGGATACGCAAACAAAATCAAAAAATCAGCGGGTGCAAAATTCCTGTTTAAGACTAATCTTTGGTATCAGAAAATATGAAAGAATCTCGCATAAAATATGTGATTTAAAATGGCTGAATATGAATAATCGCCGTATTTTGCAAAGTTATTGTATGTTTTATGACATTGTCACTTCCAGCGAACCTTTATATTTATTTGAAAAGCTAAAATATCGTCATGATATTCATAATATTATTGTAAGGAATCGCGATCAATTAACACCTCCAGCACATAAAACAGCCCTGTTTGAAAGATCATTTCAATACCCAATTGCTAAGTTTTTAAATTGTGTTCGTTGCAAAGATACAACCAAGTATACATTCAAAAAGGCTATATTTAATATGCTTTATTCTCAACAATGTACAACTTAATATTTTTTTTTTATATTCACTATTATAGGTTATCAATAATATTGTTATTTACTTGAGTATTTATTTCAAAGTTTTTATGTACTTAAGATACAATGGAAGAACAGAGAGTGTTTCGACACTCATTTGAATTGTATCTTATTATTTTTCTCATATTTTTTTTTATATTATTTGTTTTTTTTTTATTATGCGTTATATGTATTGTATGATTATTAAATTATGCTGTAATTCTCCAATTTATGCCGATGTAAAATTAGAATTAGTTTATAAAATAGTTATGAAAAGAATTATTATTCAAGTCACATGAAAGGTAGGAAGAGCAACATGAGATCTTGCTGAAATTTGTGTTGATATGGACAACAAAGTCATTCTATTATAATTTTCACATCATTATTTTTATTATTGCCGTTGTTAATTAGTAAGTCCGTACAATTTTCGGAGCTTTTGGTCACAAGAAGTATCGCCTATACATAAATAACTATAAAATTTGAAGGCAAAGTTCACAACTGTACATGTTCTTCTATTCGACCTATTGTACTTGACATTGTAACATTTATGATTTTGATAATGCCTGATGACCAGAACGTTGTGTCCTTCCACGATGATATAATCTAGCCGCAGAAAGCTGACTGACTCATAGAACGAGATAGATTAATTGTTATACCGTTCTTAGTACGAAAATGCATGAGTCACAGTGAGCTATCGATGGCTCGACTATAACAATAGGGATTGTTTTAAAAAGATAGATTTGTTACCAGGAATTTGTTCATAAATATTAAATTAAATTATTGTGATTTTTAAAATATTTTAGAACTATAAAAAGACCCCCAGATTTAGGATTTAGTCAAATAAGGTGCGAACAATTGAAAAAGTTTCCTGATGAATACTCTTCATTCAAAATTGGAGTACCAGCAAATAAGTTTGAAGATTTCAAAAAGCCAGAAATCTGGCCCGAAAATGTAAGAATAAATATTTTTTCACCGCATAGATAATAACCATGAAACACAATAGAAATCCTTTTTTAAACGCGCAATTGCTGCATAAAAAATTTCTGGTATTAGTTAATAAACCTTTTTTCATTTGTTACGATTAGCGAATACTGATTGTCTCGCGATGAATGTTCAATTTATAAAGTGGGTAATTTATCTGCTAGAGCATTTTCTTCCGGAAATTACGGAAGAACTATAATATAAGCTCGAGATGATATAGTAACCAGGGAATCTAATGCAGAAACAGATCAAATATCCACTGAAAAATCATGTGAATTATGTTCACTTTTTTGTGATATATTAATATATATAGTAAGTATATACCGATCATACTCTGGTGATTTCTCAATATTCATTAAAACTTTATTGTCTTTACTTCATTAATTAAATCCAAATTTTAACATTGTTCTGGGAGGAGACATCAATATGCATTTTAATTTTAATGATGGTCGTGAGCAACATTTAACCGACTGTCTTCTTACTTACGGCCTGACTAAATTTGTATTTAACAACATTCGTAAACAAAACTATCATGACAATATTTTCATAAATTTTGACAATAATTTATTAAATGTAGAAATTTTGGACACTGTGTTCTCAGACCATCTAGGAATTAATTTGAGACTAGAAGATACAAAAACAAGAAAAAATATCTCTCAAATTCGGACAATTACCGAATATGGGAAATTTAAATTTTATAATTTAATATCTACTACAAAATGGGATTTCGTTAACAGTGATAATATGGATATACATGAGAAATTCAATACATTCCATGACATAATTAGTGATAATATTAATTCTTCTTTTCCAGTAAAAACAAAACAAAAAACTCTCATAATTAACAAAACTTGAAGAAATATGCTAGAGAGAATAAAGTTTATAGACGAATGATATAAAAAAAACAACACCTGACACAAAGGCCATCAACATAAAATATCAATATCGCAAAATATCATTACTGCAAATACTGTAAATAATTACCATAGATATTATAAAAAGCATCAAACACATGATTGTATATCCATCAACACAATTAATAAATATTGTCATAAAATCTGGAATAGTCCCACAAGCACTAAAAATTGCTAAGGTAATTCCTGTATACAAAGCAGGCGATAAAAATGATAAAAGTAACTATCGACCGATATCTATGCTTCCCTTAGTGTCGAAGATTATTGAAAACATATCAAAGGACCAAATGGTTGATTATTTTGAAGAAAAAAAACTTATTCCATAACAATCAATTTGGATTCCGTCCAGGCCGCATGACAACGGAGGCATTGGTATCAATTACAAACAAAATCGCAGAGAATAATGAAAATAAACAATACTGTGTCTGTTTATTTATTGATTTGTTAAAAGCCTTTGACAGTGTATGTCATAATATTCTAGTGTCAAAAATCAAAGCGTATGGCTTCGACGAACAAAGATTTGAATTAATAAGATCATATTTAAACGACAGAGCACAAGTTTTGCATTCAAAAATAAGCAATCTCGAGTTATACTTAAATGGGATGTTCCTCAGGGGTCTATATTAGGCCCAGTATTATTCATCATATAGATAAATGATTTACCACAGAAAGTTCAGCTCAGTAGAACAATTCTTTTTGCAGATGACGCCACAGTTCTAAATACTGATACTGTAGTAGAAAATGCTTACAGACAAAATCAAGAGTCTTTAAATCGTGTCTCTACGTGGTGTTCAAACATTAGTCTTGAACGAATCAAAAACAAAAACAATTGTATTCACATTAAAACCGCACATACATCTAGTCATTTTCATGGGGTACAATTGGACCCAACACTCAATTGGGACGAATATGGAAATGCTTTAGCTAAAATTCTAGCAAAAAATACATGTTGTTTCGAGAAATGGCGAAATGAGTTGGACATATGCAACTTTTAATGGCATGCCATGCAATATTTGAATCCAGAATTCAATACGAAATAATCCATTGTTCACGTGCATATTTGCACTACATCCTCAAGGAATACAAATTATTGGAAAATTGTAATATCAAAGTGACTGTAAACAGGTATTTGTGACGGGATACATTTTTACATTTCCTGCCATTTATATATTAGAATATCTGCTATATATATAATCACATATAGAGGATTATAATACACATGAGCATTATAACCATCACACAGAACTAAAACTGATTTATAGTCTAAAGTTTAGGCTGGAAAAATAAAAAACAGGACCAAATTATTAAGCGTTAAATTTTTATAACAGTAGGAACTAGAAAATTGCAAATGAATTCATACAAAAACATAAAGTAAAACAATGTCTAACTAAGAAAGCTCCGTATAGGATATATGATTTTCTTGGATATGATGACGTATATTAAATTAATGTGTTTATGAATCTTAGGATAAATTGGCGAACAAATTTTGCTGTATATACAGGGTGGGCCACGAATAACGACCATTAAAAGTTTACGGGGTTCCTGCAAGAGGAAAAATCTGAAAAAATTCAACATTGTACGGTTGATTGAGATCTCCTCATGGAAAATATTTTTGACTTTCTATCACTTCCGGTTATACCGGAAACGGCTACCAACTTTGTTTTTTTAAATAGAACATACTGTATATTATTTTATTTTTTAATTCCTTATTCGACTGCCTACCTCTCCATATGGGTTTATGTCCACTTAACTGTTACAGTTTTTGATTTAAAAATTTATTTGTCAAATATTGACCTCAAATAGGCGTTTAGAAAAATGGCTATAACTTCTAGTAGGTACAAGATAGACACACGAGCGGCATCTTGTATTGTACCTAATCGATTCCTCTATAACGGAAAAAAATTGGCATGTGTCAATTTTGACAGTTGCTATTTCAAAAATAGCAATATTTTAGCGCCCACTTTAAAATATCATATTTCAATTTTTTCAAATGGAATGACCAATATTTTATCTCATAGTGTGATTCGCAAGACAATTTGCTACAAAAAAGTATTATACATCCCTATATCTAGAGACAGTAGTTTTTGAGTTATTTCGAAATTTGTTTCCTCTCAGAATTTTTATTTGAATAATTCCCGTTCTATTTACACGGGCACCATAGTAGGCTTCTGTTAATATTTGTTGAATCCAACGTATTGATATTTGTGTACGCTTCTTTCGTGTAATATTAAAATGAATACCTATACCAATAAAAAAATTACGAATTTATTTGTCATATATTGCCAGTGCAACACCATTGTTGAGAGAACTTGCAAAACTTTCAACGAAACTTATTCACACTTACCCCCGACGGATAAAAACAGTTTCTAAGACTGGAGTCCAATTTTGTACTATTTGGAATACAAAACGCAGAAAAAAATTAATCAAAGCCAATAACCGAGAAGGGAAATTCAAGTATGTGTTTTGACTTATTTTCAAGCAAATCAACGCGCATCAAAGCGAAGTTGCCAGTAGGATTTGAAAGTAAGCAGAACCCCACTCCAAAGAATTTGGAAAATGTATCGGATGCATAATTATAAATTTAATTTGGTGCAAGAATTATTTCTCCAAGATGCAGAGAACAGGCTAGATTTTTGTGAGTTGTTGTTGCTTGAAATTAATATAATTTTGACGGGCGAATCAAATTTCTCTCATGAAGGTATTTTCAATAGAAAAACCAATCACATGTTGTCAATTGAAAATCCATATATAACGCGTGTACATATATACCAACAAAAATTTAGTTTTAACGTATTTTGCCAATTGATGGACATGCGTGTTACTTTTTATTTTTAGCACGAAAGATTACATAATGGTTGCCTTTAAATTTAAGAATAAGTTAGTGGTATCAACTCGATGGAACCCTAGCTCATTGTACACATGAAATATCACAGCAACTAATGAACATGTTCGAGGATAGATGGATTCGAAGGTTAGGTCCATGGAACTGGCCCGCTAGATCTCCAGATCTTACTCCACTCGATTTTATTCTTATAAAAAATAAAGTTTATACCAACTGCCAACAATACACGAGAAGAATTGGAAGCAAGGGTGCGAGCTGCATTTGCGGAATTAAACGCAGAAAAAAAATAGGCGTGCAACATAAGAGGGTGACGCAACACGTGCTGCACAGTGTTAATAGTCATTTCAAACAATTTTTATAATTTTTTTCGGACATTTTTTTTCAATTCTTGCATTTAATTATGTATTTAATAATTATTTTATTCCAGTCTTCTTGCTTCTGTTTTATTTGTAAGTTGTAACTGGGGATAAGTTTGGTTGAACGTACTGCAAGTTATCTCAACAATTCCATTCCGCAATGTATGACGAATAAATACATAATTTCTTAATTGGAATAGTTATTCATCTTAATATTATTCGGACGAATTTTTCCCAATTCGATTCAATAAAAAATATTGACAGAAACCTACGATGGTGCCCGTGTGAATAGAACAGGAATTATTGAAATGTGAGAGGAAATAAATTTCGAAATAACTCAAAAACTACTGGCTCTAGATATAGGAATGTATAATACTTTTTGTAGCAAATTGTCTTGCGAATCACACTATGAGATAAAATATTGGTCATTCCATTTGAAAAAATTGTAATATGATGTTTTAAAGTGGGCGCTGAAATATTGTTGTTTTTGAAATACCAACAGTCAAAATTGACACATGCCGATTTTTTTCCGTTATAGAGGAATCGATTAAGTACAATACATAATGCCGCTCGTGTGTCTATCTTGTACCTACTAGAAGTTATAGCAATTTTTCTAAACGCCTATTTGAGGTCAATATTTGACAAATAAATTTTTAAATCAAAAACTGTAAAAGTTAAGTGGACATAAACCCATATGAAGAGGTAGGCAATCGAATAAGGAATTAAAAAATAAAATAATATACAGTATGTTCCATTTAAAATAACAAAGTTGGTAGCCGTTTCCGGTATAACCGGAAGTGATAGAAAGTCAAAAATATTTTCCATAAGGAGATCGAAATCAACCGTACAATGTTGAATTTTTTCAGATTTTTCCTCTTACAGGAACCCCGTAAACGTTTAATGGTCGTTATTCGTAGCCCACCCTGTATATGTATATATGATCGTACAGATAACGAATTTATTTATTTTAAGTATGTTTATTCTTTGTGTTATTATGTTTAATTAATGTATTCTTTAAATGTTAATCTTTAATGTAACTTCAATTTTGATTTTATATGTTTTAGTAACTATTCTCTGTATTATTAATTTTATTATCTTAATGTGTTCCTTGAATGTCAAACTTTAAAGTAACTTTAATTTTGATTATATATGTTCTTGTAACTATTAACATTGTATGCTATTTTTTTGACATGTGTAAAACTGGTGTTATGAACACGAAGAAATTTATTATTATTATAACTGTCTAAAATACTGTACACGATTTAAAAACAGCATTTTTAATGTTAAAATTGTTGAATGAATTATAAAGTGCACTGAAGCTATGTATTTGCGATTTGACGACATTACCAGAAAGAAGATAGAAGGAAAACTGATAATCAGTACGATTTTTAGTTAACGGTTTTGTCAATCACTGCCAATCCTGTTATTCTTTGTCAGAGGAGGTGACAATTGATGAAATGCTTGACGCATCTAAATTCTCGAAGTATGACATAATAATATTTACTTTCAGAGTCGTTATCTTTAACGACTACACTACAACCATAATTTTGAAATTTACTCCGATAGACAAGTGGAAGGTGAATATCAAATGAAAACAGTGCCTATGCTATGACAATCATATGTCATTAAAATAGTTCCATGTAAAATGAACATAAATATGACAGGAAAAAAAAACATGACAACAGCAAGAGATAGACCACTATCAATAAGTATTTTCACCTTAGAATTACAATAGTGTCCTACAAACCCAAACAACAATAAATTAGTTTTTGCTATTTCCACTATATATCATGAAGATACCATTGATTTAGAATCAGATAAAACCAAACCTGTAATAATAACATACTACAACAATACACTAAGTTGGGAGTGGTTGTAGTTGATGAGATGGAAGGACGAATTAGGAGAAGGTGGACACTTTTTTCCTAAATATTGGAGGCGTAAATTCGTATATAATGTACAAAACCTACACTGGAGACAATTCATTAAGAAAAAACTTCACAAAGAATTATCAAAAGAACTTAGACCATTTCGACTTAAAGACTTGCTTCAAATACATAGAAGACAATGAGCTGAAATATTCATGAGTCTGGATAGAGAGGACAGTATTACTTATGTGACACACAGAAGAATAGGCTTTATATGTATAATACAGCAGTTGTTTTAAATACACTTGATTAAAACACGTGCACGAACAGTGCATCAGAATCAGGTTGAAGATATTTTATTATAAATACTAGATATTATATTCAATTTAGTTTTCAAACAAATTAGAATTAATTTTACATTGAATTCACTAATTTTATTTCAGTGTTTTGACAAAAAAAACTCTTGTGGATTGTCAGTCCGGATACGAGTACTGGCGTTACTTTCTGATACGTGTGCACCGCCAAGTTAACTTACTGCCAAACTATTAACAGCCGGGTTAATTACAAAAAACTCTAAAACTATAGAAAATATGAGAACAAATTCTGGAGCTGGATTAAAACAGTAAAGTAAATTCATTTTAATAAGTACTATAATATTAATTTAATCTAGACCAAAAACCAAAGTTCTTCAAACAGGAATAAATAGTTTGTAACATTTACAATATAATCTAACAAAAAACACGCCGGTGGTGGCGCATCGGTTACGGCCCCGAACTGACGTTGATTCGGGTCAGTAGTCGGATGGGTGACCGGTACCATTCACCATTGGGATACAATTAATGGTGCTTTAGAGTGACGGGGGCGATCCTTTAAAGTAACAAGCTCATTTACTCACACACAAATACACAAATGACACATGGCGGAAGGACCACGTGGTCGATAGCCTAACACTACTACTACTACTCTAACAAAAAATATTAGTCTCATATAAGAGTATGAATATTTAACTTAACTTTAACATTTCCCGTTGTCCAAATAAATAATCATTTAAAATAATACCTTTTTTATATAAGTTATAATATAATTTTAGACTTAATATTTATATTCCCGGTGTTGTAGTAAATAAAATTTCATATTAATATTAAACTGAATAGTTGAGGCTGTTAGTTGTTGAAAGTTCATATTCTAATTACTTTGGTAAATTTTCGTAAATCATTTTCGTATTTCATTTACGAAAATTTACCAAAGTGATTAATATTAAACATCTTAACACTTACGACATAAATTGATACAGTTTTTTGATCTGCTGTGTTTACCTATGACATTGTTATTCGTTTGTTAATATTATATATTTTCTTTTTACCTGATCATATAATAATTTTACTCGTATGTTCTACCAGTTCTATAAGTTTCGGACCTTATAATATACCTTAAGTTGATCTTTCTTAATTGATTATGTCATTCTCCTATATATAATATTAGCATATTAAAACAAAATAAAATTAGATTTATCTTATAGAATGTAAAGTGACTTTTAAGATTAAGGCTGAATTTTACTCTTGTTGGTATTAAGTATGAAATAATGTTATCATAGTTTTAATATGACATCATTTTATTATTATTTATTATCCACATTTATATTTGCGGATATATTAAATTAAATCCAAAACTTAAGTCCAATTCGAGCAGAATGGAAGAATCAAACAATTGATTCGCTCCAAAGCGTTGTGCGAAATGTGTTTGTACAGTCTATAAATAATTAATTCTGTCGCATTAATGTTAAATTTATTTCGGGCCGTATTGAAATATTCAACTTTCTTGTAAACAATAGACGCCAGGCGGGGCCGATTATGCCGAATTTATTTCATGTGCAGTGCAAATAATACCGACCTAATATTATCAATTACGGAAATTTATCAATTTACGTTCGCAAACTCTGATGGGGAGGCTGCGGCTCGGAATTGTCAAACACTCATTGTTATGTAAATGTGATCTAATTTAAATTCAGTATAAATATCACAATGGAAGATAATCAGCGTTTGACGACAATCCTTGATCGAAAACTTTAACCCGGCACTAAGTTGTGTTTAATTTGAATTCGTTTCGTTTATTACGACAAATTAATATATTCCATTATGAATAGATATACAAATACGATTGAATAAAAAATATTCATCTGATATCATATTACATATTTCTGATTTAAAGATTCTTAACTAAAATGTGTTGTTTCATTAATAAAAGTTAAGACTATATTTTAAGATACAATACTTATCTGAAAATGACTAACATTGAAATAAAACTAAACAGTTGGGTGGGTTTCACATTTAATAATGATGATTACTTATTGACGATGGAGGCTTCTAATTCGTTACACATATTTAATCACAATTTTCACTTTATTTGAATAACAGGTATACCTGTTATACAAATCAAATTGTGTGAAAAATTATGTTTAATGTATGATGAATACTAATTCATCTACCTGAGGAAGCAACTGTATGGCGAAACATGTTGCAGTATTCAACAATAAATGTGAAACCCTCCCAACTGTGTAGTTTAATTTCAATGTTATGGAGTTTCATTACATATCCGCCTCGTCAATTCGATGACTAATATGATTAAACAAAATTAAAAATATATTTAAATTACATCATATTTAATTTCACACGCAATACATTTACAAATCTGTATTTCAATCTAATAAGTGTGTATAATTAATTTATAATCGTATGTAGTCCATGAATAAATTCTCTGAAAATTGATAAGGCGTGACCATTATTTAGTTCCTTAGGCAATATCCGGCTGTCGTGTGAATTTTTCCCGCTAAAAAATAACATAACACGAATATGGAATTCCATGAATACATGATGATACAGTTATTTTAACCTCCTTCAAAATGTGATGAAAGCAAATTGCACCTTCTGTTGTCACTGGGCGCAGGACGCAAGTTTGACGATAAAACTTAAGGTATCGCGGGGAATATTTTACGTCTTAAATGGATAATGTAAGGGTATTGCGGGGATGAATAGTGGATCGGTTCGCTGTGTGCACAGTATAAAACAAACTTGGATTTTGAAATGCTTCTTGGAGGAGGGGGGGATGGGCTCGCATGATGGCACAGTTTGAAAAGGCCATTCCAACTTCAGTCTCGATCTTAAGTTTTGATGTCTATTGGCTCGAAACATCTCGGACATCTCTGTTAAATTTATTTCGTCTCCGAGGAGATATTTTCTGCACAGGTCAAATTGAAATACAGCTTTCGTGTAAACAATCAATCCACTGGGGTGACAAGACGGTATAATTTTATATACTTTTTTATTATTCCACTGCAATACGATTAATCATATAGGAATTTTACATTTATCAACAAAAAAAATATTTATTTTACTTAAATAATAAATTAATTTAAATATTGATAACTAAAATATGAAAATAAATTGATATACCTTTATAATTACGAAATTTGATTTGAATCAATAGAGAGATTTTATACAATAAGTTTATATTTCATTATTAAAAACACGAGTACTTTTTTTAATATCACAAACTATATATTAATTGTGACTATTGTTTCGACAGAGTTAAGCATGTCATTCTTAAACTATACTTCAAATTGTCCCCCTGCGGATGGGGGGACAGAATACATCCGCTGCCCACTCAGCAAGTCGTAAGAGGCGACCAATGAGTACCGGCCTTCGTAGGTACCGGCTGGGTGTCGAGTCTTAAACTGCAAGTGTCCCTGTCCTGAATGTGTTATCAGTTTTTGATTAGTGGCCTGTCCCTCCTTTATTGGTTCCGTGTGTCTTTGTCTAAGACTTGTTGTTTTCTGGGGAGGAGATGATCCTGGTGGTTGAGGAACGGCGTACCCTGCGGGGGCGTGTCTTTGAATTCCCCTAAACGAGAGGTCCACGCCTAGCCCAGCATGGATCAATCGGCTAGCCATCAAGTTTCTGGACTTGCTGGTGGGGCGAGTCGTGTGGGGTCCGAGGGTTCGTTTAATCTACGTACGCCTCTGATCTTCGCGGCTATATTTTCTGTGTAGCCCTGGCTGTCTGAACAGTTTGTGTTCAGCTGTCCCATTTGAGGCTCCGAGGAGGGTGGGGAACATAAAAAATGAAGTAATAAAATAATATATGGATCCCTATAACTTTCCCCCTATCGGACAGAAACGGCATCGTCCGTTAAGTCCAGAATTCGAGATAATTTACTTTAAAAAATATTTAATTGTAGAAATGAAGGATGGAACTTTCGAGAAAGTTTCACCATTTGTTATTAGTAAATTGGTATGTGGAAGAGGACAAGTTGAAAACATTAAGAAGTTGCGCGACGGTACTTTAATGATAACCACAGTTAACGAAAAACAGAGTAACACCTTTCTGAAATGCACGAAAATGGGAGATTATAACGTAGTAGTTCAAACCCATAAAACTTTAAACGTGTCCAAAGGAGTTGTCTACTGCTTTGATTTGACTCACTGTAGTGATGATGAAATTTTGAACGAGATGAAATCTCAGGGTGTAATTGAAGTGAAAAGATTGACTTCAAGGAAGAATGGAAGCGAATCGGTCAGTGGCTGTTTTATCCTAACTTTTAATGCATTTCAACTCCCTAAAACTATAAAAAAGCTAATCCCCTTAGGTGTTTCAATTGTCAGCAATTTGGACATGTTTCTGAGAAATGTGACAATAATTCTGTATGTGCATAGTGCGGAAATCTTCCGCATGATGGTAATTGTTAGACTCCCTTTAAGTGCGCCAACTGTGCGGAACCGCATTCCCCGCGATCACGACAATGTCCGAAATTCCAGATCGAATGTGCCGTCCAAAAGATCCGTGTTGAAGATCGAATTTCTTGTTTGGAAGCCAAACGAAAATACCGCTTAATCTGTCGTCATTTGGTGAAGTGAAGTCTTATGCGAAAGTTGCTACAGTACAAACATCGGCCATATCTATCCAGTGCGATATGGTTACCCAATGTACCAAAATCTGCCATAAGTACAGAAGTTAAAATTGTAAAAAAGAAAACAAATCAAATCCCCTCCAAATCAAATACCGGCACAATACCCAAATTAAAAGATCTTATGAAGCTAAAAAATCAGGTAGCTGAATCTATAAGGACCAGGTCAACCAGTCTTTCGGTAGACATGATTTCCGATGATCTTATGGACGTCGAACAGGCCAAGTTACTAGTCGGTCCGGACCGTCATAAGTTTCAACTTAAGCGGTAATCTCCCTATCAGAAATGACTAAAACACTCATCCAGTGGAACTGCAATGGATTCTATACACGATTTCCTGAAATTAAAATGTTATGCAACACTGTCCAACCAGTCGCCTTATGCCTTCAGGAAACTCACTTTCACGAAAATTCAACACCATCCTTGCCAGGCTTTACCTTTTATAGAAAGGACTATAACGATGGCCAGCACACCTGCGGTGGTGTAGCAATTATGGTCTCACATGGCGTGAATAGTGAGATAATTAACATCGACACTCCGTTACAAGTAGTTGCAGTGAAATTACATCTTCCACAAATGATCACCTTGTGTTCTGTATACCTACCCCCAGGACAAACACTCGCTTTACGAGAAATCGAAGCCTTGTTTGAATCTTTGCCCCGCCCATTTCTTTTAATGGGTGACTTCAACGCCCATAATCTAATATGGGGATTCAAGGGGTGGTCTTCTTAAGCAACTTCTCCAAAGCAATAATATTGCTTTACTTAACACAGGTGAAGAAACACATTTTTCAATGGCAAATGGAACATTCTCGTGTATAGACCTTACATTTGCATCCCCGTCTATAGTATCCAGTCTTTTGTGGAGGGTGAAAATTGACCTTTGTGGCAGGAGGTATTTGAAAAAATTAGACGAATAACCGGGAAAAAATCCTACGGACGAATAGCAGGCATTATCGTGGATAATGCCATCATTACCTCTCCAAAGGACATATCAAAAAATCTAGCTTCTACTTTTGCTCATATCTCAAGCGAAGAAAATATCGACAGACGCTTCTTGGCTATCAAAGCTTCATCCAAGCGCCAGAAACTATCTTTCACGTCTGACAATACTGAGAGTTACAACGACATATTTACAATATGGGAACTAGAAACTGCATTAAGGCTTCGTCATGATACAACTCCTGGACCTGACAGAGTTCATTACCAATTTCTCAAAAACCTAACAACGTCCCAACTAATCGTAGTTCTAGATGTTTTTAATTTGATCTGGACAAAAGATTCCTTTCCTGATAACTGGCATGAAGCTATTCTTGTGCCAATTCTCAAAATTGGTAAAGGTTCTAAGGACGCTTCTAGTTACCGCCCAATTGCACTAACAAGTTGCATGTGTAAATTACTCGAGCGTATGGTAAACCGACGTTTATCTTGGTCTTTGGAATTCCAACACACAATGTGGTTTTCGCCGAGGCCGGTCAACTATTGATCATCTCGTGTCATTGAAGACCGCCATTCAGGATGTTTTTATTACTAAGTAACACCTAGTGGCGGTCTTTTTTGACATTGAGAAAGCCTATGATACTACGTGGCGGCACGGACTCTTGAAAACCCTTCGCAATTGGGGAATTAGAGGACATTTGGGACATTTTATTAAACATTTTATATCAGTCCGTTCTTTCCGGGTCCAAGTTGGGGCGAGCCTATCTGATACTTACTTACAGGAAAATGGTGTTCGTCAGGGCTCTGTCCTTAGCGTTACTTTATTTAACGTTGCTATTAACGGCATTGTCGAAGCAATTAGACCTCCTTTAAAGGCACACTTACATGTTGATGACTTAACCATATATTGCTCATCAAAGACCCTACCGGCAGCTGAGAGGCAACTTCAACTTGCGATTAATAAAATACACAGTGGGGAATTAGTAATGGCTTTAAAATCAACACGGATAAAACCAAATGTGTACAATTTCACCGCCTTAGGGGTGTTCATGTAAATCCGCAACTAACTGTTGACAATTCACCGATATTAGTGGATGACATGAGATTGATATATTTTAATGCGTACATTTCAAAATTTCAAGATACATTCCGATTTGATTGTTTGGCAATTAGGGCCGTGTATAAATCACAGGCGCTATATTTAATATGAAAATGTGGCCAACAAGGTCTGGGACGGCCTGGATATTTGATTGTATGTATATGTAACTTCGTTAGTATATAGTAAAATATCAGGCACGCAACATCAGGAAACTTCATTCCGTTCCCCATTGCCTGTAGAACGGTTACGTGACGCATGCCGGTTTTTATTATTTCTTGCATATCATTAAATATACTATGAGGACTATTAACGTCCAAGAACGTTCTATCCACTTGAAAACCGCCGAGGGAAAATTCAATAAATCTCCCCGCATTCCTTCGTTCCTTCGCCGAGTTTGCAGGATTTCCGAACATAACTTGAATTAGTTGAATTAGTAAGGATTGTTAGATAATTGAGGATGTTATTTGAAGACTAACCTAAACTCTATGCACTAAATAGCGTGTACCGTAATCGAATTGCAATTGTAATCTAATTCAAAGTTAAGAAAATAATTGTAATTGCTTTATAAAATATTATTTAATTAAATTAATTAACTAAGCACAATTGATTCACACATATTTATTTCGGAAAGAAAGTGACCATTATCAATGTTAGTTAATAAAATGCTTTCGACTGAGAGACTTTGGTTGATCACCGTTCGTAACTAATTTGTAAGTAGTTTCAATAAATTATTCCGAAATTAAAATACAAAAGCATCAGCTAAAACTTAATATGAAATTAATAATACATTTGGTTTTGCAATTTTATTTAAACAAGTTATCTGCCCTATATTCTAACAGCAAACATAAATTACATATAATTCTGTATATTCTATCAAGTAATTTAATGTTTTCCAGCACAATATACACGATTTAATTATAATTCATTCAAATGCACTATTGAACAAAAGTTAATTAGGCATTGTCCTCATATTGTTTGGAAGAATTTTATGCAGGATCCCGGGAACTTGTACTGAATACGAGCGGATCCGCTCTATCTTAAACTTGGGTGTAAAACTATTCGCCGAGAAAGGCCACGTCGTCGGCCGGAGGAATGATAGAAGATCTAAATAACACAAAGGAAGCAATGCAAAATGTACAGCAGCTGATGTAAATCTCTCTATTCTGACTTCTAGATAGGAACGGAGTAGATGAAACTATGCTATTATTAGAGAGCGTAATTAGTTTTCCCGATTTTTTTTGCAGTTGCTGTTATCTTGAAGTTGTTGAGTTTCCCTTAAAACTATAGAATTTAAAAGGGGATTTAATTAGACATTGGAATTAATGGATAATAATATAAATGTTTTTTAATGGAAAAAGATTTAAGTGTTAGTTTATTTACGTTTTCGTCCAGCCGTGTTGGTTTTAGTTTTAATTTAGAGGCACATACCCAATTTAATTTTTGGGGAAAACAAATTTGCATAAAATTACTTTCCGTAATTAAAACGGGATAGGTTTAAAGTTGGTTTATGGGAGCGACTCTTCAGAAATTAAACCGGCGACGTGCGCGTTCGTTGTGCGGCCGGGGAGGAACGCGTTTACTCCCCACGTTTCTAAAACTACGATGGTTTCGACTTAGGTTTTAGGCCCTGACCAGACTCGATTCAACCTGGAACAATCGAGTGTCGCGTTCGCAATTCGCAATTCACGGATTTACGGCTTGACGTAGAGAGATAGGAATCGCGGCCTGAAGTCTACTTGTAACCGTCGTCGCTCAAGTGGTTTCATTGTGCGGGTTTATCTCTGACGCCACGTGGTGCGACTGACAGATTTCTCAAATATAACCTGCTGCTAAATTGAATTTATCCTGACTGATTGACAGGGAGAGAATATGCGTGATTTCACGGGTGCTTATTCCTTATTTCACCTATCGCTTGCCAGTTACATACACCCTAACAAATGTTCTTGATACTGCGTGATACATATTTTCTACTGATTACTGAATGCTATAGGATTTAACACAATTTGCATCAACATCATGAAACTAATTAATCTTCACAAAATTATACTGTGACTACAGTTCATGTGATATTACGTATTACTTAATAATAATTTGAAACGATCACGTGATCCAGCACTTTGTTATTGCAGTGACGTTTGCATTATAATATTTTAATTTATTAAAATTATTCAATAATTAGTAAACAAACATTTAAAACTAGTAATCTAATATTGATTATCAGCACATGCTCATTATCAGGGCCAATAAAATAAAATTCGATTCGGTGAGTGACACTTTTGGAGGAAATAGGTTTCAGATAATCTGTGCGTAGAACCGGAAAAGGGCAACCGTTGATAATAATGGCGGTATGCGTCATATTCACGGCAGCCCTTATGGGTCGTAAAAGAAAACGTACTGACCGCCGTGTGAAAAGTGCGAGGAATAAAAACGAAAGCATTGCGGCAATAATGAAAATGGACGTTATATTTTTCCTAGCTAGCAGAAGAAATTCCACAATGGATATAATAGAGATGAACATTTACTATGTATAACGTTCCAGATTTAAGCTATTTCTAATAATTTATTAAATCTGTTACCTAATCGTGTTCTTACAAAATATTATCACTATTATAATAGATAAACTTTCATCGCTACTGCTTTGATTACGTCTAAAATAGCGTTTATTGGATCGGTTGTGATTCTTCGTTTTGGGCTTAAGCATTTTTGCTTTAATAATTAGATAAATAAACTACTAAATGACTAAACAAATCAATTACTTCTTCTATACTACTTATATTACTTTTTGACATTACTTATCTAAACCCTTCCTGAAAAGTTCTTCTAGAACAGTTATTTATATTTAAAGGATAAAACACTTTCAAAATGATCTACAATGCATCATCAAGCATCTAAACAAATATTTTCATCACAAGACTATCTCGTGGTGATGATTGGAAATGTTGCTTATTTTAACTGTCTCTACACAAAACAAAACATTATCCCTAAGAATCGCTCCAAATACTTACATTTTAATAATTATAGTCTTTATAAATATTTATTAACACCTGTGATTCTGATTAAAATTTATAGTGTATTTTAATAGGCAATACAGCAAAATCTACAATAGTGTCTTAAAAACCTAGCCAAATAATTATTTTATAGTTAATTCTCAATTAGCTATCTTAATAAAGACAAAAAAGTTATTTAATTGTTTCTGAAATATCAATTTTTATTTAAGTTGTTAATACACTATTTATAGATATTGCTGCTAATATTACATAATTAATTTTAAGGGTACTTACAGATTATGACGCTGCCCTCGCAAGTAGAAACGTGGAAATCTGAAATAAAAACATATTGGGTCAATTTAGTTTGTAACATTATAAATTAACAATTTATTGATGGAACAAGATGCCAATATTTATTGGACGGATATAATTGTTGAATGAAATAATAGAATTAACACAAAATTGGAGTGTATTACGAAGAAATAATATAATTGTAATTAAATAATATTAACTGAAAAAATGGAATGAATAGATGGGAAATCAAGTTGATGTTTTTAATGGAAACATATATTAATATTAGGTGAAAAATAACAATTGTTTTGTTCCTTTATGTTCGATATTTTCAATTGTTTGCACGTGTTTTAGTCATTATCACAGTTTAAACTGATGATAAAAAATGGTGATATGGCCATTATACAAGGTGGACCAAAAATTCGTTTACATTTAAAATGATGATTTAAAAGAAACTAGTTATGTGAGATAAAAACTTTCTATTTATTATTAAAGTACACAAAGAGGGATTTTATTTTTTTTAAATTACATCATCCATATGTGATCCTTGATTATTTTGACACTGTTGCAACCTGGAACGGAAATTTTCAATGACGGACTCACAAGTGTTTCGTGAAATGTTTTGCATTTCCTCTCGAATATTTTCCTTTAATTCATCTAGAGACACTGGGTTGCTGTTGAAAACTTTACTTTTAAGGTATCTTCAAAGAAAGAAGTCCAGTGGGGATAAGTCCGGGCTACGAGGTGGCCAGTTAATGGCACCTCTTTTGGATATCACTTTTTGTCCAAAAATTTCGCGAACAGCATGTGGCATGTTGACCCATCTTGCTGAAACCACGACTGTTGATTAAAACTATAGCGCTGGTGAAAAAAAGTTCTGTAGTATGGCAATATACCGCTCTGTATTCACTGTAACAGCATTTCTTCGGCGATCTTCAAAAAAATATGGACCAATAATGCTCTTGCTGACAAAGCTGCCCATGCAATAATCTTAGGTGAATGCAGAGGTGTTTGATGCTTCAATTTAGGATTAGGTCACTCCAATACCTGCAATTTTGCCTATTCACATGCCCATTTAGATGGAAGTGTGCCTCATCTGAGAAAAAAAAGGTTGGCGAAGCTAGTGTACCTTTCTAAGATTTCGTTTGCAAATTGGAGCATGTGAGCGTGATCTTGAGGCTTTAATTCCTGTACCATTTAGATTTTGTACGGATGTAAATGTAAATCTTTGTGAAGAATACGAATCAAAGATGTTCTGGGCACACCTAAGGCGTTAGACCGCTTCCGAGTAGAGAGTCCATGATTTTCACGGATAGACGCTCTTACACGCTCGACGTTTTCGGGATCTCTTGATGTTCTAGGTCGGCCGGATCGTGGTTGATTCATTGTTGAACCTGTCTCCTCGAACTTCTGTACCCATTTTCGAATCAATTGAATCGATGAAGCTTCATTTTTACGCCGTATGTTGTAATGAACGCAAAATTTTCGTTGCGCTAGATTAAAAGAATCGGTAGTACTCGCGTACACATAACGCACGTTGTTTATCGCTGAACGACGCCATGGTAAACCCTACGCACCACGGCCCCCACCCCTTTTCAGGTCCAATTTTTAACGATATAACCTTAAGTTTAAATTATCATCTCAAAAGGATCATTCGTTTTTGAGGTACAGCGCCCACCGATAGACACACAGACAGACAGAGGTATATAAACTAGATAGATGTTTAATACAGGCGTTTTTTTTTGTTTTTACCGATATTTTTCTAAATTTGTAAAATATTACATAACTTTTCAAACAAAAGTTAAAGGGAATGAGAAACTGAACAAGTTTTTATTTTATTAGAATCCACCAACAATTAGTATTTAAAGTTAACATGTATGTGTAGGGTGGGTGGCCTATAACCCACCCTCCAATCAGTAAAACTACATATACATAAACACTTTAATTCCTTATCGTCTCGCTGTATCCAATCAAATTAAATAATAAAACAGATATTAAAAAGGTGAAATTTTTGAGTGAGTAAATTAGTAAAAAATTAATGTTAGGCAGACACTAAATCTAATTTAAATAATATTAGCTATAGAAAGTTATTTATGCTTAAACTTAAATTTTTGTTCTAGTTTTTATTACATAAAGGGTTTGATGGTTTTTAGCAGCAAAATCATTAACGAGTAGCAATTAAAGTTATCAAGTATATGTAGTGTGGGTGAGTGGTTGGTCTATATAACTTCTCTCTGTTCAGGAAAATCATCATGTCTCCTCTAGGCAGATGGCTAGGGAACTCAAATTAGCCAGTCTTCAGTGTCGAGAATCCTTAAAGCGCAAAAATTTTATCCTAATAAAATGACAATTCTCCAGAAACTCACCGAAGATGATCCGCATAGTAGACTACAATTTTGCGAAAAAAATATGGATCTACTAGATAGAAATGTTCTAAACATAGAACACATCTTGTTTTCTCATGAATCAACGTTTGTGTTAACTGGTGAAGTAAATTGTCAAAATTGCCGTTATTGAGCAGACAAGAAGCCACACTGGATGAAGGAAGGCCACACTCAGTATCCAGAAAAAGTTAATGTTTGGGCAGGGATTGTTGGTGAAGTTATAGGACCAATATTCTTCCCAAACAATCACAATGGAGCGTGATATTTACAATTCTTGGAGGAAAAGCTAATTCCGAATTTGGCTATTTTTCTAAAGATTTAATACCTACAGATTTTTTCTTATGGGGGGTACTTTAAAAACATAGCAAACCGGCAAATACCGAGGAGT
Organism: Ontholestes murinus; assembly: GCA_963969525.1. Taxonomy (NCBI): domain Eukaryota; kingdom Metazoa; phylum Arthropoda; class Insecta; order Coleoptera; family Staphylinidae; genus Ontholestes; species Ontholestes murinus. The sequence goes on from OZ018398.1 coordinate 16,563,230, forward strand.
TGAAAGAACGAATAAGACAGTAGTGTAGGCTAATTTCCCCCGAATTAATTAAAAATGTTCTAAACGAGTTTCAGTTCCATTTAGGGTATTGTCAGTTAGAAAATGGGGCTTTTATTGAAGAAAGTCTATTAAGTTGAATTAATTTTTCAAATTTGATAATGTTTGTTAAATATCTTTTAAATGGAAATAAAACTTTGAAAATTTGAATAGGCACCAACAACCACGAAGAACTCCATGCACACTTGGTGACCCCGAACAGAAGATTGGTTATGCTGCCGATCCCTTTACAACACGACTATGGAATTTTTGACAACAATGTGAAATTCGACACGAAGCAACATCAAATCGAAAGGCGAAAAAAGAACAACTCGACGACAAACACTTTTAAGCCAATGTATCCACAACGGAATTCTGGAATTAATACCAGTTCTCCGTATCCCATTTTCAGCAGAAGAACTAAACAACACTAACAGGTACAACAGTATTGAAAACGCCTAGAAATCTTTGCAGTCGAAAGATTTGTTAACCTTCCCCAAATATTAGTTTTAAATAATCTTTTATCACTACCTCTATTATTTTTTAAATTATAATGCGACCGTTATTTTTGCCAATTGCCATAATGAATCTAATATTGTAAATTATGTTCCATTACAAACCCACTTATTATATCGCCAGAACATATTTCACCAAAATAGACATCAAATTATTAGCTTTGAAGAACAATTCTTACAATAATGACACCAGTATATGGTTTCACCACACATATTTCTCATCTACCTGACAAAGCCACTGTGTGGCGAAACATTGTCGTAGAAATAAAAATATTTTTGAAACCATACTGTGTCAGTATTTTATTAAGTGATATGGAGTTTCAACATGTAACAGCCTCATCAATCCACAATTTAAACCTGTATCTTCCTCATTATCCTCGCATGTAGCATCAGAAGTGATACATGTTATCTTCTTTCCACTTTTAGCAGACCAATATGAAATTCTAATCGCACAAATTATATGTTATACGATGCGTTCAGAACAACTGCGAATGAAGAAACTTCTTTTAAATGAGAAATTTGGTTGTAAGACACCTAATTAATTCTTTTAAGACGTGTGCCATCCTTCCTGTGAAACAAATCTTTAGATAGTGCCATACCCATTTAGGTACGTCAAGTTTTAGGTATATCAAGTAATCAACCATTCAATTCGAATCAACTTGCAATTAGATCTCAAATAAATAAAACTACGAAATTACTCAACTTCATAAAAAAAGCTGAAGAGTAACATCCAAATTACAATTTCTAATTAAACACAAAAAGCTGAAGAGTTAACATCCAAATTACAATTTCTAATTAAACACAGGTCCTGATCGAGTTCACAGAACTGTTTCTACAAAAAGACAGATAATGGTAATCGCTAAACAATAACAAATTTCCTTTTTGATGGTATCACAACAAATTTGTCCCCAAGGCTCAACACTACGTTCCAGTCTGTAATTGGAGAAATGAGATAAATCATAAGTAATAGAGATCTCGCTTTCTGATACCTTTTCTCCAGGTCGCTTATTTTTTTATGGGCATTTGAAGTGTAAAGAATTATTTATTTAGCGTTAGGAGTTACGAGACTTTTTACGGGCAAGCACCTTGCAAAACAACGTATCTTATTTGAAACGTCTATCTGCTATATTAACTATTTCATCAAACAAAATAACATAAAAATACCTATTTCAATGATTTAAATATTAGCCATTCAAAATAATATCAATTATGATACAAAAATGCCACATCTAAGTTATCGGACGAAACTATTGTTGACTGACTATGGCTGAAGTCCATAGAAAATATAATATCATCTTCGCAACCTCCATTTTGCTTCGTGCTGTTTGGTCTATATACTCTTATATCACTTTTGATGGTTTCTAAGCATCGATTTGTTTAACTGGTAAAAGACATTGCCACCATTATGGCACCTCTTCGTCTTAGGCAATGTCCAGTATAATTTTCGGGGTGCGACCAAGGAATTCCGCCACTTTTCTAGGTACACCAGCTATTGTATGCATACCAGCAGGCTAAACAATCCTTGTCTGTATCCCAAAAAAGACGATCACATCCAACGTCAAGAGGACGCAGTTTGAAATATTTTAAGCAAATTTTGTATGGGTTCAAAGATTCAGTTGAATCAGAAATAAGAAGCGATGTATGTGTCTTGGCATCCTGTAGCTTTACAAGCATTTTCTTTTCATGATCTTCGATACTATCTATTGGTAATTTTAATAAACCATCTCGACGACAAGCCTCGTAAAGTCCGAAAATATGTACAACCTTGCAGAGTAAAAATTCGTCTGACACAGTTCGGCATACAGAATTCTAGATTTCTTCGGCTCATGATTAATGTCTTGGCTTTTCATAAAAGCTATGACTCGCCTGTAAATTTCCCTATAACGATCTTGCAATGTAAATAACTATAATTTATTGGTAGACACCGAAGCTAAAATAGGCATTTTAAGTAATATTAATAACGAGCGTTCTAATCAATTTTCGTATCAATCAAACTGAATCTAGATTTCGGATTTGATAAAAATTTAAGTTAGAGATTTCTTACCGCAGACATTGGTCAACACATTTTGGGAGACCATTTATTACATCATTTTCAATTCAAATGTTGATTTTAATTCCGATAAAATGATCACGTTCATTCAGTTCTTCCAGTAAACAACATAAATATTTTTTCGGTTTCTCTCGAAACTTATAAAGAATTTCCTGATTTACTAACCCAGATGCTTCAATAAAATATACGAGCACTCACCATTATAGAGACCGAAGGTAATCATATATTTTTCAAACAACGCAGACTCGCATCTAATAAATTACAAATTGCGAAGAAGTATTTTAATAACATTCTAAACCTAGGTGGTCTATATGCCTCTTGGACGGAAGGGGAAGGCCCTGGAGGGACCGCTGGTTTAGCAAACAACCAATACGGATTCTGCAAGGGCATGTCAACCATGGACCATATCCTTAAAGTCAAGGGAATCACGAACGCGCCACGGGACAAAAAAGTGCCAGGGTATATAATTAACATCCTCCAAGATTTCTTAACCGACAGAGCTCGTGGGGAGCCAGGGGCGGAGCAGCGGACACTTACGACCAGCGGTGTGCTTCAAAGCTCGGTACTCGGCCCTTCATGTGGAACGTAGCATATGAAGGCGTGCTTCGCCTACCGCTACCAGAAGGGGCCGAGATAATTGGATTCGCCGACGATCTCCTGATCATAATCATTTGGAGGAAGTTTGCGGACGCACGCAGCACAGTGTGTCAAAACACCGATCTGGAAGGAATTAATTCAATTTTTCCAAGTCAATTCTAAATACTAATTACCATTCCATTCTCATTTTGAATAGTCAGCGCATGTATCAACACAGTCTTTATACACTAATAACGTCAAACGATCGCTAGGGGCGCTAGTAAAGCACGCGCGGCGTTTTCATTGCATTTACTATTGTCAAACATGTCTTGATTGACGACTTAATAACTTCCTGATATAAAGAGATATTCCCGATCTGCAAAATGGAAACAATAGTTAAAGGTATGTTCTAAACCTTTAAGTTATAGATAATAAGATAAATTTATTTGTTTTTTCGTGTTTTATGTATACGCGGATATACAATTTTTTCCTGTATTTATCATATTCGGCAAAGGTTATAAAAAAATCCCCACAAAACCCCACTGTGATTTTTGTCGCATTATAACCTTTAGACCTTCAACAACCTTATATGTAAAACTCAACTGCTAGTATTTGCTAATATCAAAGTTATGTAAAATTTTCAGAGTCGACGATCTCAATTTCGCGGAGACGTATGTTTGATATATGGGTAAATAGCAAAAATACGTCTCGCAGTAGAAACCTGAAGGCTTTTGTTGTCTCATATTTTAATTTGCAAGATGACAATGATGATATTGACAAACAAATGAATTTAATAATATCACGTTTTATATCAAAAATAAATATTCGTTGGACTAAATGTCGACGAATAAAGAATGTATTTTTAAACTCTTATTCGGATTGGCTTGATAGAGATTTTACAATTCCAGAAGGAATTATTAACAAAAATATTAAAGGTAAAGAAGATACTAGAGGTAGAGGTCGTCCTCGTAAACTTTTTACCGAATGCGGTTCTAAATCTAAAAGAAATAAAACTAAAGAATTATTGAAGACGAAAAGTTGTGAAGAAATTTATACGGCAGCTGAGATGAGTCTTCGAGCTTCAGGCAAGAGAGATGCAGCTGCTAATTTCAATGAAGTGTCATCTGGATTTGCACAGGTAGCTACACAAATTAAAAAAAACGACTAATTAAAATGCAAGAAGTTGTTATTAATAGTATCTTACCGGATTTGTGCAATTTATTATTAATATTTAAATGGGGGTGTGACGGTAGTGGGGGGTCACAGTTTATATAAACAAAAATTTACGGAACAAAACAATAATACTTGTACAGACGAATATTTATTTGAGATTTGTTTTGTACCGCTTCAACTAAATTATACAGATAAAAATGGTAAGAAGAAAATTATTTGGTAAAATTTAAGGGCATCGTCGACAAGATATTGTCGTCCAATTAAATTATTTTTTGCAAAAGAGTCGCCTGCTCTAATTAAAGAAGAAACTGAGAAAATTAAACAACAAATATCTGTTTTATCTCCCACTACTTTAGACATTTCTAACTTCTAATTATCAGTAAAGACGACTCTTATTTTAACAATGGTTGATGGCAAAGTTTGTAAAGCATCAGCTGACAATAAGTCGACTCAAAAATGTTATATTTGTGGTGCTATACCAAAAATGATGAATGATAAAGATAAACATAAAATGATACCTAATTCTGACATGTATGCATTTGGTATATCCAGTTTACATGCGTGGATTCGTAGTTTCGAATGTTTGTTGCATGTATAGTATAGATTGCACATACGAAAATGGCAAATTAAAGACTTTACTGACAAAATCGAATTTCAGCGAAGAAAACGAGAAATTCAAGAAAAATTTAAGCAGATAGGACTTCTTGTAGATCGACCGAAACAAGGTGGTGGAAATACCAACGATGGTAATACCGCGCACAGTTTTTTTAAAGATCCTGTTAAGAGCGCTGAAATTACTGGTATTAATGAAAATTTAATTCGACGACTTGGTGTAATTTTACAAACACTTTCTTGTTGCTATGAAATAAATATCAATGCGTTTGCAAATTACGTGGAAGATACGCGACAATTGTATATTAATTTATATCCGTGGTATTATATGCCCACAAGCGTTCACAAAATTTTAGTTCTTGGCCCAGAAATTGTCAATTCATGTATCTTACCGATAGGACAAATGTCTGAAGAAGCTATGGAAGCTAGGAATAAAGATTGTAGACGTTATAGAGAGCATTGCACTAGAAAAATATCTAGATGGCACACAAATAGAGACCTATTATCCATGTTATTAGTATCGTCGGATCCACTTATTTCAAGTTTGAGAGTTTCTACAACAAATAAACGCACACCATTATCTACTGAAGTATTAGCCCTGTTAGCAAATTCTTCGGCGTTAGTTATAGAAGCTGAAAATAATATTACAGAAGCTACTAATAATAACATACTATTAAGTGATTATACAGACGGCGAATAAGATTAATTCATACACTATCGGCCAAATTCCAAAATATTTAAATAATTATGATTTACATATGTTTGTATAGTTTATGTTAAATTAAAATGTGTTTCTTTATTTTAACAGTCTAATTATTGTTATATAATCGTTAAAATATAATTAAAAACTTATATTAAAACAATAATAATTTTTTCCCTTCAGATTGGCTATTTGTCACACTGTGCGCAGGGCGGGACGTGTGCAGATGAAATACCTGGGAGTTCTCTTAGAGGTAACTTGGCTTAGTGGGACAGTGCTCCAACAGCCCATTTACGCGCAATTTAAAAAAAAAAATAGAATATTGGTATCAAAATTAATTCTACGAGATGTGAATTTTGTGTTTCACACTTGGCGATGTAATCACTTTTTCAGGTGATACACCTCTTACCAAGAAGATTCAGACAATCTTAAGGTTAAGGGTAACCAAATTCCCAAAAAGACCTTTTAAGATTCTTAGGTATGGTAAATTTTCTCAATCGGTTTATTAAAAATTGTGCCTTAATATTAGCACCTAAACAGATTTTGTACAAATAAAAAGAATTTTAAAACTTTAGTTTGGACTTCAGATATAGAAGTAATATAGAAGAAATAGAAAAAAGGTATAGTACTTTTTGTCGCAAGTTATTAGACATCTCTTTAGTAGTTAAACGTAGTTATTTAGAAGTTCGCAATTTCTGTATTACTCCTGACCACAAATCGATCACCGCTGCTATGTAAAACAATTCTGACCTCAAAAATTGCACCATTTGGAAAATATACTTCAAATTATTTCTAACGTTCAATATGTTATAGGTTTGGAATCAGTACAGAGAAAATTTAATATACAGGGTGTTCAATTTAAGTGAAGACATTGAATTATCTCGAAAACTACACATCGAATAAAAAAATATATAATTAAAATGTGTTCGCCTCGGAGGGAGACATCTAATAATACGAAACTCTGTCAAATATTCCTCTCTCTATTCATAAATAATTAAAAAACAATTCAGCTTTATAACTTAGTTACATGTTTAGACATGATATATTTGATAATATGTAAATGCTAATTACTTATTTTTCCTTCATTTAGATTTAAATATTTTCTTTATATTCAAAATATAGGCTAAACTTATAAAAAATAGATTCATTACTAAGATCATAGCTTTTAAAGACAAAATAAAATTTCTTAATTATAATCTTATTAATATGTAATTTTTATTTTTTGTAAATATGTTTTATCTTTAATAAATGCCGATTGATAACATTCAAATAAATCAATTATTGATTATGTTCATTTATATGAAGTTATTATTTTAATATGGAACAGGAAATTTAAAATATACATTTATTATCACGATGTGATATAAAACATGTTTGATAATTATCACTTTAATTATATGACAAACCTTAAACGTTTACTTATTTTTGAGCATATCAAAAGGAACAGTATTTTTGAATACAGTGGTTTATTTCTATTTTAAAAACGTTAGATAAGAATTTTAGCTGTTCCATCACGTCCGGCTCTCATTGCCTCACGTGTGAATATCCATATCGTACATAATGGTGGCGAGGGTAGGTGAAAATAGTGGAGTTTTCTGGAATAGGCACCGCTTCGCAACTTCTCGCTAAGTTTACCACTGTTGCTTACTCCTTTGCATCCGTAGACGTTCATGAAATTCCGCATAGGTATGGGGAGTGGCCAGCTTTCTAAGCCAAATTCGTGTCAAGAAAGAATAATACGCTTTCAACGCAACCAACATTTATTTCAGCAGTCGAGATGGAGCAATGTGTAATGTGTCTGTATTCACAAGCGCTATTTATTATTCCGGATTAGTAAAGGCGGTTGGTATTCTTAATTAAAAATGCACGTGATACATCGCTTAAGACCGGAATTAAGCTACTGCGTTCCGTCTAGATCTGTTTTATCATGACGTTGCGTAACATACCTACTATATTGTTTGAGGATTGTGTAGCGAAATAATATGTTTAGCAGTAATTAGTTTCTTAGGTATATCTTGAAAGAACTTTAGTTAATTAAAAAGGCATAGACGAGTTTTGGGAATAAATTGTTTATCTCTTTAATTAAGATATAATCGTAATCGTCTTTTACTTAAATACTAGTGTCAAATGAATCCTGATGCATTTATAAATTATATTACTTATTTATATTAATTTAGAGTATTCATAATTTCAATTTTGTTAAATATTCCTTAAAAATATTATAATAGCATAATTTTTCTTTATTAATTTTTGTACTAAAAAGAATATATTTAACTTACTACGAAGATTTAAACAGAAAGTTGTTAATTAGGAACAGTATCTTAGAATCTGTAGCAAAATGACAAATAATGTCTATTAGAAACGTGGAATAGAATAAAAACAAAGACTGGTTTTATGTATTATCTGAACAAGCTACCAATACTCGTTTCTTTGCTACTTAATCTTCATGTCTTAAACGTAGATAAATTATTGAAGCTGTATAAATAGTAAAGAATAGGTATTAAAATATGAAGCTTTGAATATTCAGTTAGAGAACGATGTAACAGAGCGCACTAAGAACTAAGAACAAAATTGATATTTAACATGTATATAGAAAAGAAAAGATGACGAACTTTTTGCTTGAAAGAATAGTTTGTGCAATTGCACATATACACAGTTTCTAGAGACTGGAACCTGAAACTGACATATTTAATATGTGCATAAAAACGCTAGAATGTTACTGGAATGTTAACGGAATACAAACCCATAAAAAGTTTACGTTTTACTTGCATCAATCAATTGTTTTATAGGCAATGTAAATATGGGCATAAATTTATGAAAAATGTACAAGCTTTAAAGCAAATTTGGACTGTAAGAATCTACTTGAACTTCTACAATTAGGGGTACTATAGAATAGCCATAATAATAAAGGTGAGAATTTGATAAGAGGGAGAAAACTGTGAAAGAACTGCGTAGGAACTGTATATTGAAAATAAAATACTATTGAAATTAAAGTAACAGGTTGTTTGGAGAATGGCAAATTTTTGAAGGATGATATCTTTCACCCTTAATTTTTTAGTAGCTGAGCGCTATCTGTAAAGCAAAATCAGTTTATTTGCCCTTCCTTAACATTTTGTCATATTCTTTTTGACTTACATATAATATTTGAATATTCGTTACAATTTTTAGTAATATCAAAAACTGCGCTATAGGTTAAGTTTCAAAAGAGATAAATAAAATATTAAACAGCTGTAGTATTCCAAAATACAAGGTCTGCAAGACAGTATTATTTCAAAAATATATAATGTAATGTGAATATTTAGTGAAAATCCAGAAGTTGAGCGTGGTAGGAAGAAGAAGAGACGGATTGAAAGAAATAACTACTCGTAAGACTGTTGATAATTTTCCAGTTTTGATCCATGGAACAGCCGTTGATATCCTCTGTGAGAGTGGCTGATAAATGCTTTTATTACCATTTACATAATTGTGCCCCAGGTTATAAATAATGAATTAAATGATTTCATAAAAAATAATTTCGAAATATCTAATTAAATCTGCTGGCCTCTGTCTAATAATAACCAATACTTCTCTTTTAAAGTTGGGATTGCTGAATGTGATAGCGAAGCATTTTTGCAAGTTGATAAATGGCCAAAAATTCTAGTAATTCGAAAATTCAGACGACTTTTTTATTGAAAACCCCAAACGAAATTTAAGTGTCGTTGATCTATCCACAAAGCACTCTCCCTTAAAGATTTAGTGTCAGAATACTCGAAGTTTGCGAACTAAATTAAATGAATTGTGCTCGTCTGTTTCTCTAGCTGACTATATCCTATGTAAAACATGGCTTAGTGATGATATTTCGGACGCTGAGTTGGAGTTTCATGGTTATAATATCTTTCGATGTGATAGAGATCCAAATTTTTCTGGAAATATCCGTGGCGGTGGAACACTAATTGCTGTTTCCCAGAAATTCAGATCCCATTTGGTAAGGTATGTTCGATAAATTCAAGAAGAATTGTATATTTTAGTGTCTGTGCGAAAGACGAAGATTCTCTTTGGAGGGATGTATATAGCACCATGTGCTCTGATTCTTGCTACGAACGGCACGCCTCCCTAGTGGAAGAACTTGTCGATGTATTGCCGGATAATTATTTCTGTATTCTAGGTGATTATAATATTTCGAATGTTACATGGGTCAATACCAAACAATTGTGAACTCACTCATGTTAGACTTCATATTTTTAGATTTATTCTTTATCGGAAATTATACTGTCTCGAAAGCTCCTTCCTATACTTTACGTTGTGATACTCATCATCTATTATATTAGACATTAAACTGCCCTAAGAAAATAAAATGAATTCAAACTGGAATACCCAGTTTGTCTATAATTACTGTAAAGCTGATGATACGTAATTTAGTGAAGCCGCTAAGCCACTAACGTTGCTTTCGCAAATGGTTGAGTGCAGAACTTATATATCTTATTTTCCTTAAGAAAAAGCTACATTTAAATTATATATGTTTTGGACTTGACTCAGATTTTCATGTTTTAAAGTACACGCGTTCGTTGTAAAATTCTGTCTCAGGTCGGTTATGGTAACTATGTTTGGTCTATGAAGCAGTCTCTAAATAAAGAACTTAAATTATTTTGAAACTATGTTAATACTAAAAGGAATAGTTCCACCATTCCTGAAACATTTGACAATGATGGTGAATTAACAAATGATACGGTCCACTAGTAAACAGTGATTCTTTAAAATAATTTCATGAGCACCATATCAATTTTTTAATCCTGTCTCTAATATCAAAATCACTGATGTTCTGTGTGAATTGGCACAACTAAATCACTCCAAATATTCTAGGCCGGATAAATTACCATCGACATTACTTAGGCAGTGTGCCTTCTCATTCAGTCGTCCACTATGGCTATTGTTTAATAAGTTTTTAGAGTCTGGATGTTCACTACCTTTTGGAAACGTGCTCTAGTATCCTATATTTTTAAATGTGGGAGTAAAAGTAGTTTTGCTAACAATCGCCCGATCTCCATCCTGTCTTATATTCTTAAATTTTTTGAAAAACTAATTACTGCTTCTTTGTTTGCACGTCTATTCCCTTACTGTCAAATAGTCAGCATGGTTTCACAAGTGGTAGTGCTACTTGGTCCAACTTGCTTTCGTACGGTCAATTTATTACATCTTTTTTGGAAGACAGGGTAGAGGTAGATTCCATCTACACCGACTTTTAAAAAGGCCTTCAATACAGTGGACCATGGTATTTTTCTTCGCGCATTTAGAGTACTGCTCCATAATTTGGAGTCCTTTCGGCAGGGTTGAGACTGAAAAAAATTAGCAGGTCCAGATTAAATTTGTAAAATATTTTTCCAGATTGGGCTAACATGGCCTTACCCTAGTTTGTTGAAATATTTAAATCTTGACTCGTTGGAAAAGAGACATAGAAACATGAACGAAACCACTGGTTTGAAACGTATTAAAGGCTTAGTCAATTCACCACTTTTACTAAGTTTATTCCATATTCACGTGCCTAAAAGAGAGTTGTGTTCTTTTCGATTTTTCGAGGAGCGATGTTATAGGACGGAATATGCTGGGCATTTTAGTATTGCAAGAATTGCTAGGAATTTCAATTCATTAAATATCGATTATTACAATGTGACATTGCATAAGCTATGCTCGGTTCTATGCACACCTCGTTTGAAAGATCTCTTCGCAAGGAATACAACCCACTATTTGTGTGGGTGGGCTCTTCCGGGAACAGTTAAAGTTTCCACCCTGTATATTTATGTTGTTGTTACTTTCAGTTTTGTATACTTTTTAATATGTTAATGATATTGTACATTTGTATCCTTATATTGTAATAGCCTTCCGTAAGCAAATAAATATATAAAATATACCTTTATTTTGAAATTTTAAAATTTAACCTTTACAAGATCATTTAAAAAAAATTGTCTACTCCCATAGTAGTAAGTAGACAATAACGCAATCATTTGTTGATTAGTAACCATGGCATTATGAAACATACACGTAATGAAGAAAAAAACTAGCACGTAAAATATTACGTAACTATTATTATTACAAAACTTCAATCAAGTAGCCTTGACAAATGAATTTGACATTTATCGTTGTTGAATACACATTACTTTGACGTTATTTTGGATTAATTATTATTAATAATTCATTTATTCATTGTTGAAATGAGTGAAAGTGACCCCACAGAAGAAATTGTTGGAACTCCGCCAGAAATTAAGCAACTAGCAGAACATACCGCAGCGGATCTTCTCCCGGAAAAATCCAAAGCGCGCTACGAAGTGGTTTACGGTAAATTCATGGATTGGCGTTCAGTCTTTTTCGGAAAATTTGTTATTAGCCTATTTTGGCGAAATAAGTAATAAATACAAACCTTCATCTCTTTGGGCCATGTATTCGATGCTGCGAAGTGTTTTAATAGTGAAACATAACCTCAATATATAAAGTATAGTACACAACTCGAGCTGTAAGTCACTTACGTACTCGTGGAATTACTGCACTCGCCTAACGGCTCGTGCGTAACTTTTTCCACTCGTACGTAATATATGACTTACAACTCTTGTTATGTAATATACTATTACAATGACCTTATAAATGTGGAAACCGGCGACGAATCAAAAATCTTGTGTGATAACAACCAAGTATGTTTTATTAATCTAGCTGATTTAAATTGAAGCACAAAGTTATGGAGCCGATATTCAATTATACACTTCATATTGTTTCAACAGGTATCAGGTAGTTCTAAATATTTATGTTTGCTTACTACAAATCCCCAAATTCCGTCAATAGACAATGCATACGGCTAACTTATTTTTTCGAAACAACTAAGAAAATTGTAAACATTTTAAAGAAACAAAATCATCAATTCTTAAAATTTAATGTGAGATAATAAGTTCAGGCTAAAACCAGAAGATGTTTTTAAAAACGATATTTAGATATAAGAGTTCTCAAAAGGTAGGGGAATGTATTCGAAAAATGTAATTTTTAGCAAAGACGAAAAAGAAAAAAATAAGTAAAAAATACTTTGTTAAAACTATTGAAAACTAGGAGTTCTAAAATTCTTGAATTTTATTGGCGTTTACTTACTTGGTAGTACATTTCCAACTAAGGATTTGAAAAAACTTGTCTCTTTATGGTATATTCAAACAATTTGGCCGATAGTTTCAATTATAAACTAGTCAATATCAAACACTTAAATATGATGAAGACTAGTTTATGGGCGAAACTATACTCAGAAATTTTTAAATATATAATAGTAAAAGACAAAGCCTTTAAACATGTTTACTGAAAAAATGTTGATGTTTTAAAATTTAATTTTTATAAAAACCCAAATCTAAATGGTCAAGATATCAAAGATATTTTATTTTATCTAAAAAAGCATCCAATGCCAAAATTAGGTTTATATAGCCCATGTAGAACTTAATAAAGCTAATATTCTCAGTGACATGAAATCACAATTATGTGTATATATTGCGAAATTGTGTTTGCCTCTTTTCTGCTTTCGCTTTCTATCATTTGTTTCGAAAGTGTGATTATGCCAAGATTGCGCCAAAGAGAAATTTACCGCCAAATAAGCTAATTCGTTAGAGGTCGTATCGTTGGATTTCGCGAAGGAGGTTTTCTATTAAAGGAATTGCTAATCACTTTAACGGAAAGCAATCTACCGTCATGCGCTACTATCAATCATGAATTAGAGATGGTCAGGAACGTTATAGAAGAGGAACTGGGGGATTGAACCAAGACGAATAAATGAGGTTCAAGACCGCCACATTCGACTTATGGATTTTCTAGTACCTTATCAATTTCTGATGTATTATTAGCTAGCAAAGCTCATTCTTCAGCCCCTGAATGGTTTACCGCAGAAGCAGAACATTCGGCTTACAATTCTGTCGGCTACATGATGTGATACCACTAATGGATGAACATCGACAACGACACGTAGGTTGTGAATGCACTGAAACCTAGAGTGGCATAGGGTAGTGTTTAGTGATGAAATTCTGTTTGAGGATGCATGATGAACCTATGAGGGTCAGAACGAAGAAGTGGGGAACGTCGCAACATGAAATTTGACACATATATAGAAACAGAAAGCACAATTTCATAAACTGAAATAAAAATGCCGAAATATATGGCAAAATCACATAAAATCAGCATCATGTTTGTCATGGATAAATGCAGAAGACCCTGGGCGAGAGTGGAAGATCATCATAGGTGAACTCGGTCCATTTCATGTGCGGTTAAAATTAATTTAAAGTTATGTATGTATATAAATATTTAGACCAATTATGTTAGCACATTGAATAAAGCTAATAAACATTAAACATTGTTGATAGGCCCATGCGATTTCCGGGTAGTACTGATCTTCAAATAGTACGTGTCAAAATTTCATGCGATTCTCACCGTTAGTTTAGACGTAGCAGTTATTTAAGTTACCACGGTTTTGTTATTTTTAAGAAAATGGATAGAAAGAAATTTCATGTGTTGATTAAACACGGTTTTTTGGTGGAGAAAAATACTGTTAAATCTAAACAGTGGCTTGATAAGCATTTTAGGGACGCTGCACCAGGGAAATAAACTATTATTAACTGGTATGTTGAATTTAAGCCAGGCTGTACAAGCACTGAAAATCTGAACCCTCTAGTCGTCCAAAATCAGAAGTTGTTCCAGAAAGCATAAAAATATCGACAAAAAAGTTTTAAAAGGCCGTAAATAAAGTTATGTGAGATAGCTGACACCTTGTAGATATCAGAAGGTAGCAATTTTAGATGAAAATTTAGGCATGGCCAAAATGCTTTGGAAGTGGGTGCCGAGTCTGCTCATACCGAACCAGAAACAACAACTCGTCGAAGATTCAGAGCGCAGTTTTAAGCTGTTCAAGCAAAATTAAAAGGATTCTTGTCGTCGGTATTTGACAATAGATTATAGATCCACTTCTACGCGATTGAATTGTGACTAAAAACTGGCAAGATTATGGCATCGTATTCGAATTTTGTTCATCGACTATCTTGAGAAAGGCAAAACTATCGATAGTGAATATTATTGAATCGATTGAGTGCAGAAATCAAGAAAAATCGGCCCCAGATGCAATAGACAGTGCCGTTTCACCAGTGTCACAAGTCAATGAAAACAATGGTTTAACTGGTTTAATTACGCTTTGAATTGCTTTCCCACCCACCGTACTCTTTAGATTTGGCCACAAGCAATTACTGGCTTTTTGCAGATATGAAAAAGATGCACCACGGAGAAAAATTTTGCTCAAATGAAGAAGTGATTGCCGAAACTGAGGCTTATTTTGAAAGCAGAGACAAATCGTATCACATAAAGGGCATCGAAAAATTAGAGGAGAGTTGGAATGAATGTATCACTCTTCAAGGAGAGTATGTTGATAAATAAAGTGGAATTTATAAAAAATAATTTGTTTTTCTTAGGTAGACCGGAGACTTATTGAGTGATGTGTTACATCAAACTGAAGGGATTATGGTAAAGAGTACTATAACTTATAGAAGGTCTCGTTTCGTATTCAATCGAAACAATATGAATGCCAAGCGATAAGTGTATAAGGTGGTAGAATCAAAAATTCATTTGTTTCTGGCCTTTTTCCCAACAAGACAATACCCTTCTCCATTTTGCAAAAGTTGCCCGTTGTGCATGTATGGGAAATTATGAGGCGAAGACTAAGGAACTTATAGTATCCTTCGCAGATGATTGTAGCTTTTCACTACGAATTACAAGTTGATTGGGATTAACCATTATAAATTTCACTTATAATCCACAAACTAATTTTTTGTTGCTAGTAAGCAGCAAAATGTACTTTGAGTATTTTATAGATAAATTTGAAACATTTAACTTATGTAACCAACTTTGCTCATTAAACTGTATTCAAAATATATTCCGAGTTATGATAAGACGCATCAAATTGATTAATAAATTTAATTCTTTACATTGTACAGTTAAAAAAAAACGTGATTTTGAGAGTTGCGTGAAAACAGATTTCATAATTAAACAGAAAACAATGGTAACACTTTATTTCATAAAATATATTTTGCGAAAGAAAGTGTCACTATTGTTTTCTGGGTAAGTACAGTTAAAACTTCATTTTTTTCTTTAAATAGAAAGAAAGTGCATTAGAGTAAAACAAAAATCACCATCATTACAGAACTTTATTTTGGAAATTATGGAAAGTAATTTTAAGTCTAAAAAATTGCAAGTGTTGTCTATTTCAACTAGAAAAGAACAATGTGATAATCAGGTTCTGAAAAAACATTTTTAGAATAATTCGAGACTTATTACGTTCCAATAACAATTTACCGTCATTACAATTTGTAGCATCTTTTAAAATGCTTATTAAATTATTTAACTGACCATCTTCAATTCCAACCCAAAAACTTAGAGTTTTTAGTTGGAATTTAATTTTATGTTTCATCATGAATTATGTTATTTCTAATGTAAAAGGTGATTCCGTGTAATAAATATATATTATTATTATTATTAAAATTGATTTGGTACTACTAGGAAAGTTGCTTACAGATTTCCTATTGTTTCTTCGAATATATATTAACATGTAACAACATTCCATTAAATTGTATGTATGTATGTATCCATTTCATCAGCGAATTCAAAAACATCACGAATTGGAAATTTCAACGTTAATATCCGTAACGAGTTTTCTTAAGATGAATAGGAAACATTTTTTACTGTGTTATTCCTCAAATACACGCTAGGAAGATTTTGAACTCAAGCTTTCAAGGTCCTAAAATGCTACAACTCTTTCAGAAAAACTTCATGCAACGAAGGTAGGTTTTTACTACCTATATTATTTTTCAAATTAAAAAAATTAACAAGATAATCTTATATAAACGTCATGATTTTCAAGATTAAACTATAATTGTTAATGTTTTAACTTTCGCTGTACGAAATTTGTGAATAACTTGTTATAATTGAGATTAATATTCTGTCCAATATTATCCTAAAAATTTGTTTGAAAATTTGGAAATTGTCTATGTTAAGAAACAAATTAAAAAAAAAATTAAAAGTTCCTGTGGTAAATACTCGCGATAAACAATATTTCACACAAAAATTAGAAGAAAGCTTAAATCTGAAAATTGATTTGAAAGTCTCTTTGTGTTTTCTCAGAAACCTACAGAATTTTAGAATACATGCCATAAATAGTTTTGGAATGGAAATAAATAAAAAGATAGATATCTATATATCTATCTTTCAGGATGTTCAGGATGAGATTTTATTTAACCATTGAATAAAAAATACGTACACAACAATAATTTTGATGGCACATGGAAAGATCTGACTTTATAATAAAATGATCTTTCAATCAAAAGAAGTAGGCATACTTTTGCTTTAATGACACTGTTGTCACCATTACCTTGCCAAATTTAGGTTATTTTTCTCTAAGGAGATTACTTAAATTAAACTTGTCATATATGAAGCGACATATTAACGCCTAATTATAGAAATACTGTAGATATATTAATTTCCACGTATTTTTCTTTCAAGCAGTATATTTTAAGTAAAAAAAGTTTTTGTAAATTGTTGAATTATTATAATTTTCTGATTAATTTATTGATCAAAATACAAAAATTATGAAAAATTTTAATATCATTTTCAAAAACAATAAGGAATATGGAAATTTTGTTTTAATGAAGGTCAATCAGTTTTTAATTACATTTACATTTTGTGTTTCGTACAAATTTATTCTATAAAGAAAAGTTTAAAACCTAAAGAGAGATTTGTAGCCTTTCAGATCTTCTGACAAGACCTTTAAGATTGAAACTTAGATGCTAAATCTTGTAGCGTTTTATTTTAATTCAAAAATTTGTTTTCGCACTTCATCGATTTATATCTTTTCCGAGTTTAACATTATATAATTCGCGCCGTATTTTCAGAAATACTATTTCTACATGTAGTCTACATATGTTTATATAAAAGAATTAAAAAAAATCCCGAATCATATTATGACACAAAAAAATTGACACTTGCAACTGATACTACGTGGTAGTTCATATTAAAAGTGACGTGGAGCAACGTTGGTTCGGGTCAGTAGTTGGATGGGTGACCATTCACCATTGGGATACAATTAATAGTGCTTTAGAGTGAAGGGGGCGATCCTTTAAAGTAACAAGCTCATTTACACACACAAATACACAAATGACACATGGCGGAAGGACCACGTGGTCGATAGCTAAACACTACTACTACTACTACTAATACTACACCTTTCAATATATATATTTTTTTTAATTTTACAATTAGTAATATAAGTACAGAATCAAAATAATTTATAGATTAACGTAAAGATTTTGAGTAACTCTGATTGGCTGTCATTGTAATATAAAAGTGTCTTATTTTCCTATTAATTATGACAGTTATTAGAAATTATTGAAATTATTTTAATTAATAAAATTAATATCAATAATAAAAAATGAAGCATAAGCTTGTTAATAGTTTAATAATTGTACAAAGAAATTTCTTCTAATTTATAAAGACGGTAAAGTCTTGATACAAGTTTGCGTAGGTTTTACGGAGAGTTTTTGTGGCCAGGATCGATACGACTTTAAACTCATGCAACTACGGCTTTTAGTTAAATATCCGAAGAAGTTAGAAGATACATATTTGAAAATGCTTTTCTAGGAATGATCCTGGAAATTCCGGTATCGCAAAATCCAATTACAACTTCCGTGAAATAACTTTCAACTCGAAGTTAACAAAGATTTTCCCGATAAGTGCAATAATCTTCACGCTGAGAATAATAGTTCAGGACTCATTATTATCAAGTTGTTATTGGTGTGTCGTCGCCGGAACTGGAATCACACTTAACGGCATATAAAAGAAACGCTGCAAGTCGCGACCAATTATGTTTCTTTACGAGCTCAATCTCAACTCGCGTTACTAACATTGCTCCCAACTGCAATAATTCCTTTCTCTCTCGCTAATTGATGCTCTTTTTGGATAATAAAGTCTGGTGAAATGCGTACGTACATATTTTTACGATCAAAATGCGAGACGACGAATTTTATTACGTGACAAGTTTAAGGTAACGTAAGGAACTTGTTATAAACTCCAGACGATGTGTATTTAATATTACTTACATTGATATTAACAAATACTAATTTAATGTTGCGGTATTAAGAATATGATTTAAAAAAAAAATATTTATTTTAATGTCTTATATTAATGTAAGAAACAGCTGCTACCAGTTATTAAATGTCAGGCATTAAGAAACATATAAAAATTTGTCAATTTTAAAGCTCCATTTTGATTTATTTCTGTGATTGTATCACCGTTAAAAACACTAGGAGTGATTGCAGATAGAAAAATGTACATATTTATCAAATTTGTAAACTAATTAATTTTTGTAAATGTTTATATAAATAAATTTTTAATATTGAGAAAAAATCATTTTTGTGAATTTCTTCAACATAACACTTGCACAAACGAACGTTTCCTAAAGGTCAGTACAGAATAATTTTCATAGTTGATTTATGTTCAGTGACATACTCGAGTTATTTGAGTGGCCACCTGAGGGATGTCACTCCCCATTCCAGGGTCTTTCTAATTAGTTACAAGCTCTAGTTGCCCAGACTCGACCCACCTAAATTCTCGGTTGCCTTCAGCGCCGGATTTAATTAAATTTGTTTTATTATTTATACTGAACACATTTACATGCAATCACTTCAAATACGTCGGCATATCAAAATTAACGTATAATTAAATAGATTATATTGCCTTTTGTTTTGGCATTTTTTTGGACCCCAATTTATTATTTTTAATTTAAAATAAAACAAATCGAAAGTATCAGTTCTTTAATGTATTTGTAGTATAAAAATAACTTATTGTCCTATATATAATTATAAAACTGCATTTACATTAATAACAAATAGGGAAAACCAATATTTACAATAGTTATTTGTATTTACATATATGTAATGAAATAATTGATAGACTTTATACTACTAAAACGGATATACAGAACATAACTGTGACGATTCAGAGTTATTTAGGTGTGCGTTTCGTGTTTACGTAAGATATTATAGAGATTAGCGGTTTTGTCTCGCATGAATACCTTGTTTATAAAGCTAGCGCTCAGACTTTATTTACTTTAAGAAAATATAGTTGTTATTTGCGGCGGAATAAGAAGAGATACGCCGCGATAAGCGCTTTCTTATGTTCCATTCCCTTGTGTTGTAGTGTTATCTAAAACGTTTAGAACAGATGTATACTAACTATGATCTGCTTTAGCTTTTGCATTAATATGCAATATTTCGCGCTTAAACCCCTTTATATGGGGGATGGTTTCTGGTGTAGGGAGTGTTAGGAAGGGTCCCAGGACGCGACTTTATCTTCATAGTTCGCTACCTCGAGATGCATATCTGTGCTATCGGTTTAGCTTACGGATGACATTTAGTGGTCCTAAACTAGGCTTTAAATATAATCCGGGCTTACTTTACTTCAACTTAGTAAAGTCTTTCCAGTGCTCCACGACCTTCACAAAGCCAGATACACTAACGTTGAACTTTTGTCATATTTATGCGTCGCGGACCGCTTCAACTCGGGGATTATGGATTAACTTTTCCTAATTCTCCTCGCCCACCTTTTACTGCTCTCTGGGTGCTGGTGCAGAATGGCAATATTATAATAAGTAAGTGCAAACAATTTCCCAAATAAATTTATAAGTAAATAAAATAAATACAAACAACAATTATTGTTTCTAACTGAGAATATATAAGTATTTTCATTCTAGATTAAACATTATTATTAATAATAAGGATGGTTGTGACCTTTATTATTAATCAAAAGTACTCTAACTATTTTCTTACCATAATGAATTACATATAACGAAACAAAGTCGACAATGATCTTGAATATTTGTGTATATTTAAATATTTATACGACTACACTACACCTTATGAGGTTCAGAGAAATTTATACCGAATAGTAATCTGTGTAATGATCTGAAGTCCGAATCCATATTTCATCCGGGGGAAATGTTTGGAGGCAAACGTGGAATCAATTCCCTCCAGGGCCTTTAAGATTTGTGGCCAATTGATTTGATGCGTTTTTAGATTTTTATAGCTCAAACCCCGAAAAAATATTACCTGGAATTACCATAAAGCCATATAGCCTCAAAAAAACGTAAATCATTGGTGCATACAAGATATAGCGGCGATATCCGGATCGCGGCCCATGTTTTATAGAGATTTTGATGTTTTATTGCAAACACCAATACTACTTAAACTGTCCAATTTCATGTCTAAAAAGACGAATGACATATTAGTGCGTCCCGAACGAAATGTAGGAAATTTACTTTTTTAATAGGTTTCCTTCCGCCCCATATACAAAAAAGCGGAAAGGATTGTTGAGTTTACAGAGCAAACGTTGATACTATCAATCACCGCATGCCGCTTTTTTTTTGATTAGAGATAATATAAATTGTTTTGACGAAACGATATTTTATATCTGTATATTCAGAATACGTTCTGCCCTCAGTAATAATTATTATAACATAAATATCAATTACCCTTACCTATAATAGTTTCCTGTTTTAAAAAAAGTCTTCCTATGATATTAAAGCAAATGAATGCACCTAGAAACAATAAAAGTTTTATTAAAATATACGGAAATGCAATTTAAGGTCTCTTCAGGTGATTGAATGATGTAGGTGAAAGGTGACAATGGCTCTAGGCAGTGAAGCGATGAATTATGCAAGGAATAAGCTTTACTAATCTGCGGCGAGCACACGGCTTTGCAGTTTACAGCACCCGCTGGATATCGGGGGAGGAAGAAGACGTGTCTCCACCACACTGATGAGCCTCTTTCGAATTTTGAGATTTATTCTTTCCTGTATACGGAATTTTTGGTGGGGGCATTTAAGACCCGGCGAACTGAATTAATTCGCTACTTTAGTAAGACGCGGCTAATGTTTTTTCCTCGCTTTACTGTCCTCTCCGCGGTAAAATGTTATGTCAACCTGTCAGAAGCCAGCTGCTGCGGACACATCGTAAAATATTTAATTTGCTTGTTTATACAGTGTGTCTAAATAAAATCCGTCGTCAAAGTCTCCACTAAATTGTGATATTGTTTATAAGATGTATGTTTATTAAATGGAAACATGTTTACAAAATACACTCACATTCTAAAGCACCAGTAAATGTGTAACATTTAAATAGGTTCTTTAATTTTAATTGATTAATTATAATTAATTAATTATAATAAGTACACACGATTAATGAATTAATTTACACTGATTTTTTTATATTAATTAATGGCGACTAACTAATGATTGATTATTTAATGTTGAAGAGGGGGAAATAATTAAAATCAATAAATTGCCTTTTTATAGAAGTAAAGTTGTATATTCAAAACGTTGTCTTCTTTAAATAGTAGGTAGATAGATGTTATATGGGTGGCATCAGTGCCTGTTCCACTGCGACTTTTTCAGATCTATTGTGGATCCCTGTTTATCTCAGATGACCAGCTCTAGCTTTGCCTCTTTGATTAGTCCTATTAGCCCTTCCAGAGGGACTTGGGTATAGGTCTCTGCGCTTGGATTTGTAGTGCCCAGCTATTGATATCTAATCCTTGCTAGACCCTCGCAGTGGCATAGGATGTGGAAAGAGTCTTCTTCTTCCTCTAGGGAGAATCTGCATGGTGCTTCTTCCACCAGGCCTATTTTGCTCATATGTTTGTTGAGCTTGCAGTGTCCTGTTATCAGACCTACTATTGTTTTGACAATTTTTCTGTCTTGGTTCAGAAGTTCGGTCGTGAATTTTGGAGATTGTTTCTTAAGGAACTGTTTCGCCTGTCTCTGCCCTGGTGAGTTCGTCCACCAGGTATGGGCCTGTGTCTCCACCCATTTTTAATGGATCGTTTGACTGCGGTTTTGGAGTTTCCGCAGGAGGGTTTAGGGCCAATTACTGCTTTTGACGAGCCTTGTTTGACCAGTTCATCTGCTTTCTCATTCCCCGGATGTACTCCGTTTCCTGGGACCCATGTGATTGTTACTTTTTTGTGACAGCCAAGTTCATTAAGAGCACGTATACAGTCCCACACTAGCTTAGATTCGACCTGTGTGGAGCTTAGTACTCTTAGCAGCGCCTGACTGTCACGAGAATATGGCAATTGACCTACTTTAAATAGTAAGTCTGTTCTGTTGCAAGATTAATTTCAGAATTTTCTTCTATTATTTAAATTTGGTTCAGATAGCTATCCGGGCTGTGTCAAAACATGTGAGCTTCATAATATATATACGGCTTTCCAGTTGCAAAGAATATAAAAATTGATTAATCTATTAATTTGTCCGTGAATATAGGTTTCCCTTAGATATAAAATTCAAATGTGTTATCTTTTATACATTTGAATTAAACACGTGTTTATATTATGTTATTATACTTTTCCATCAAGTGTATAGCAGAGAAAGTGTGAACTTTGTGTTATCTTCCTTTTTAAGTTTGAATTTTGCGTTAGGATTTATGTTGTTTATTTAATCAATAAAATGTTATTCTAGTCAATCTGTGCCCTTGAAGCACGAAAGCATGTTATCGAAATATCTGTACCAAAACTGTCGCTAAGTTTAATTTGAATACTTTTTGCTTATATTACCGCACAAATTATCGCCCTTTTTGAAAACTGTATTTTTCGTTTTTGTGCGACAGTGTCAATCTTCAACTGTAAACTTCTATGTAAGTTATTGTAAATATTTTTATTTTTTTATTTTTTATTTTATTTTATTTGTATACGGGAAACCCCTTTTTACAACAAATATAAAAAATAAACTATAATACATATCGGATTATAACATATACGTCATTCTTAAAATAGTAACTATTAATATAAAACAAATGAAATACAGTTATTAACAATTATTAATTGTACAATAATTGTCGTGCATAGTAATGATAATATAATACTAACAATACTTTTTTAATGATAATTTATAATTTTCAAATTTAGAATCGAATAAATCGAACCAAGTTTGGCTATTGAAAGAATTTGCCGATGTCATCATCGTAGTTGCAGGGCTGTTGTTGTCTAAATTTGAAGAGAATGTCTGTAAACGGAATATTGGCACTGTCCTTAGTCGACGATCATTATTGGAAGAAAGAAAATGAAGATGAAGTAGAAGTTCTGCACATTCCATATCTCCATTAATTAGTTTATGCAAAGTACATAAATCATTAATTTGACGGCAATCTGCTAAATATTTCAATTTTAGTTCTTCCGTTATTCCTGAGTAGAGACCTTGTGTATGTTTTCTTCCTAATTTGTATTCGATCGACCTCAAAAACTTCCGCTGTATACTCTCCAATCGATCAATTTGATTTAAATAGTGACCAAATTACAGTACTATACTCGAAAACAGAACGAACTAAAGCACAAAACAGAACTTTTAAACAATCACAACTCAAATGCTTGCAAGTTCTCCAAGCAAAGCCCCACATTTTCAATGCCTTACTACAGACATTTAAAATATGAGAATTGAAGGTTAATTGCCTATAAAACGTAACGCCCAAGTCCTTAATTTCGCTTACTTTTGGAAGTATACTATCTCCAATTTTATACTGGAAATCAAGACTTGCACGCTTACGAGTGAAACACACCAAATTGCATTTATCTATATTCAAAAATAATTTATTGGCATGGCACCAATCACTTATATTATTTACGTCACTCTGTAGTAAGACACAGTCATCTAATGATTGAACAGCTCTAAAAATCTTTACATCATCGGCGTACAACAACAATTCACTGTTATTAATGACATTTTCAAGTTCATTAACAAATAATAGAAATAATATTGGGCCACAATGTGTTCCTTGTGGAACACCTGAACTAACGTGTATAGGGTCGGAAATTAAATTATTTATTTTTACTGACTGGGATCTATTCTGTAAAAATGCTAAGATCCAACATACTGTTGACTCATTGAAGCCCATTGATCGCAGTTTATTTATTAAAATGGTCGAAAGCCTTAGAAAAGTCTAAATATATGGAATCAACTTGATTATTCTTTTCTATGGCATTAGATAAAAATTGTGTATAACACAAAAGATTGGAAACTGTTGAACGTTTTGGCACAAATCCATGTTGTTTATCGGATAAAATTGATTTTGATATCCAATGAATCTGTTTAGCGACTATACTATCTAATATCTTAGGTATTATAGACTGTAGGCATACACCTCTGTAATTTGGAACCAGATTACGTTTACCTGACTTGTAAATTGGCTGTATGTAACTTAGTTTCCAGACTTCTAGGAAAACACCACACTTTAATGAAATGGAGAATATATCATATAAAGGACCGCATATAGAATAAATGCAGTTCAACAATAGGCAGCTAGTAAGACCATCTGGTCCTGGACTTATACCTGGTTTAAGATTTAGAATTTGGTTAAAAATTTCTTCTTTAGAAGTCACCAGTTTCAAATCATTTACAAGCGAATAGTTAGTTGATACGTCACCAACAGAAGTAATTGACTCATTCGTGTAAACTGTACTAAAATAATCCGCAAATAAATTTACAATGTCCGTACCATCTGAACATGTCCTGGTTCCAGATTCCATTAGAGCGGGTATACCATCTTCACTTTTCAGATTTTTGACATATTTCCAAAAAAAAATTCCGATTATTTTTTAACTTGGATTCGACAACCGCTATATAATTATTGTATTGATTGCTACATAATATTTTGCATTGGATGCGCAGGGATTTAAACAATAAGTAGTCGTCATATTGAGCAGTCTGTTTATAACGAACATGTGCCAATTTCTTTCTCT
This sequence comes from Ontholestes murinus, assembly GCA_963969525.1. Classification (NCBI taxonomy): domain Eukaryota; kingdom Metazoa; phylum Arthropoda; class Insecta; order Coleoptera; family Staphylinidae; genus Ontholestes; species Ontholestes murinus. The sequence goes on from OZ018398.1 coordinate 16,588,701, forward strand.
TTAGCAGTTGTTTAAGGTCATATGACATCCATTTAGGATATGAGTTGCTGTTGTTCTTATACAGTTTATGAGGTATAAATTTATCCATACCATAAGAGTTACGTTAGTGTCGGTTATGTTTGAAAAACATAAATCAAGAAATACATTTCTAACATTTGGGATGATATTGACTTGCTCCATGTTCAAAAAGTTAAATGTATCCAAAATGACCTGAGCTTTAATATCATTAGGTCTAAGAGAATCGATTATGGGGCCTGAAGAGTTCCATTTTATATTAGGTATATTATAATCTCCACAAATTAAATATTTACTTGATTTATACTGCTAAAATATGTTTTCCAAGGCTGCACAGTGTTCCAAATAATCTCCAATAGATGAGCTAATTGGAGTATTCCATAATAAATGATAATAATATAATAGGTGATATATAAACGCCTGCAATAACATAATTCATTTTATTAGTTGATAGTGAGACAAACAAATGTTCAACAGAATTGCTACCTAATATTAACGCCTATTTGAAACACTTTTTGACAGCAATTAAAATACTACCGCCCATGACTTCACCATAGATGCTACGCTCAACCCTATATAAATTATAATTGTTAAATTGTAATTCACTATTAGATATGCCCTCGAAAAGCCATGTTTCAGTTAAAATTATGATGTCATAGTCATTGCAATTAACTGACAACATTAATTCCCGTAGTTTCGTTCTCAACCCCCCACAATTTTGATAATACGTAGTTAGTTTTTTGACTTCTTATTAGAGACTTGATTGAGGGAAGTTATGAAAGGTACCCCATTACTATATCGAATGACAAGCTGTGACCCACCCTTAGCTACTCTATCTGCGAGTTCATTTTGAATTGTTTTGAAATAGTCACGTTGTTTTTTTTGTCCTGTCTGCACGAAAATGTTGTTTCTTATTATTGTCATGAACATTACTTTTTAAAACATCCCGCGTTACACTCTCATTTTCAAAAATAATTTTTAGAGGTCGGGGCTTACCATTAGAATTAATTTTTCCCAGTCTTAGCAATTTTATAGGTTTGTGACTTAAACCACGTGGTTGTAAAATTTTTTCAACACTAATACTATCAAGATAAATAGACCAGTTAAATCAACCTTCGATCTTAACTTTAGAACCAGGAAGAATGACGCTAGTCCTTAGAACCGGATTAATTATTGATTATTCATCATCATCGGTCCTTCGATCATACTAGAAGATTGTGAAAATAACTCCTAGGCTACCCGCATCGAAGGAAGACCACCAGGAAGCCAACGCCGCTGACGCCGTGTCCGCTGGCGCCGTGTTCGTGGCAATACCTTTTACAATAATTCGAACATTTGAAAAGTGACATAGGCATTACATGATAGGTTTAAAGCGCGTCTCAATTATATAAAGCCGTTATTAGAACATTTTAATTAAATTATGGACGAGATTGAGATAATTGATGGGGATAATATGGATAGTCACAACAGAGAGCGTGAATAATTTGCAATTGCATACCTCGACTGAAACTTTTTTAGAGAATTCAATTCCTTGACCTCATCAATCACCAGCGACTAGTCACTCAATTTCGCCAAACGATGCAATAAATGCATCTTCATTATATGTAAGATTGACGACTCTAACCCTTAAGTTTTAATGGTCAGTATGATCAATTGTCTCAATTTTCAGAAATTTTCAAATCGTTAATTCATAATAATCTTTTTTTCTAAGTAAAAGTTTAAATTTTCATAACTAAAAGTCCCACGACATCTTGGACCACTTTTCTACCATTTGACCTTTCTAGAATGAAGTTCAAAAGAAATCAGCTGCCCAAACTTGCCCGGTTTTTAGAAATTCAATTTTCAAAAATGGTGATGTGGCCATCTTTCCCTATATTTTTCTCGAAAACTATGAGGTTTACGCAAAAAACGTTATTCTTATTTGCTCAGTTTTGGATTCTTTACAATTACTTGTTGTTGTTACAAGTTAAGAATTTTATTTGCTTCATCTTCATCAGATCATTAAAAGCCTATAAGCAATTTTTCACGAAAATATAGCAATTTTTAACTTTTTGTCCGCCATATTGTATCGGTCATTTTGTTTTGCTGCAAATTTTAATTAAGATTTTTTATCAGAGTCGTAAAAACAATAATATACACTTTTTTGTGCAAATCTGACAGTTTTTATATTTTTGGTCCGCCATTTTGAATTTTTGAATTTTGAAAAGAGATTTTTCTATATTTTCCTTAAAATAATCTATATACAAATTTTCAATAAAATCCAAAGACATCTTGTATTTATGACCATCTTTCGGCATTTGGAACCACCACTTATTAATTACACAGGAAATAATGGTAACACTTTCTTTCACAAAATATTTTTTATTCGCTATATGTATACATTTCGAGTACAACGCACTCATTATCAATTCTATCTTCACGTAACTCTCAAAAACCACGTTTCCACCACTTATTAGATGAAATTAAGAGCAATTTAAGGGTTCTAAAATCAATCGGCTCACCTGTTGACAGTTGGGATCATATTATTATATTCTTAGTTAGCACAAAATTAGATTTTCAAACGCGCCGCGAATGGGAACAGGAAAATAAGTCAAATGAGTTTCCTACACTTGAATCTCTATTTGCATTTCTTAAATGTAAATTTTATTTATTAGAAACTCTGCGTTCAGAAAAATGACAAGGTAAACATAATTCCGCTCATAAACAAGTTAAATCTACAAATGTGTCAAGTAACAAAGAAAATAAACGATTTCAGTGTCAAGTATGTGGTGGTGTACACTGAATTAATTCATGCACTAAATTTAACGAACTCTCACTAAAGATTAACTAAATCAAGAGAATTAAAGCTATGTTCAAATTGCTTGCACAAGGGTCACAATAACAGACAATGCAGGAGTACATTTACCTCTTGCATTTAGATAGTAGTAATAATACTCATTTAATTAACAATGAATCATCATCTTCAAGTAATACCTCTTCTAATAATACTCAGGTTTTATTATCAATATTGTTGATAATCGTGGGCGATCTCATAAGCATCGCGTATTACTTGATTCGGGCTCGCAATCAAATTTGATATCACAAAATATGTGCAAATTAATACACTGCTCGAAGACAATATGTCAATAGCTGTGGTCAATCAAAAAACCTGGAGCATCCAGCATAAAACAACAATTAAAATTAAATTAAATAATTTATCATTTGAGTCGCAATTATCGTGCAGAGTTTTAAACAAGATAACCGATCAATTACCTCAAGTTTCCTTTGATGCAAAAACGCATCAAATTCCCAAAAATATTCCACTTGCCGATCCAAAATTTAATACCAACGGCGATATAGACATGCTTATTGGCTTTAGTATATTCTGGAATTTAATTTGTGTTGGTCAAATTAAGCTTAGCGAAAATAGCCCAATATTGCAGAAAACAAAATTGGGTCGGATTATTGCAGGTCCTATTCCAATCAATAATCATCAAAGTAGAATGAGTGCTAATTTAACAACAATAAGTGATCCTCAATTAACAACATTTTGGGAAATTCGAGAGGTTGCGAAACATTCTTCCTATTCTTATTCTTCCTTTTCATCTCTAGCCCTGTTTTTTCCACTGCTGAAAGTAGACCTCTCCTAGTTTTTGCCATTCCTTTCGATTGTTGGCAATCAAGTACCACTTTCTTCCGGCTACTTTACAGATGTCATCTTTTCTGCCGATGCAAAAACTGTCTTGCGGAAACTGTTCCACAAAATTCGCAAGAAATACAACGACTGCAGCAGAAGGAAAGACAAGTTTCTTGAAGATAATAAATCGTGACTGGAAGTCGATGAAAACACTGCAAAGTACGGTGTTTTAGTAAAAATTCGTAATAAAACCGGTCTTCTTTCAAAATGTCTAAATGATAATGATCTTTACAGAATGTATTGCAGGCTAAAGAAGAGTGCTGCCCGTGTGATGTAGATATGCATATTACAGTGAGTAGTGCTGAAGTGAAACTTCAAGCACTACTCGATCACACGGTCGAAAGAATTTTGCTTGTCCAAAATGCAGCAACTGGCAATCTACCACATAATCTTTCTGATGTAGAATTAATTTGTAAGTGGGGTTGCGACGAAACCTCGGGACAAAGCACATTCAAGCAAAACTCCGATGATGATGTTGATGGCACAAAAACGGACGCAAATATTTTTTTTGTTTCCATTGTGTCACTCCAGATTTTGTCCGTCGAGAAATCGACAGGGAAAGAGATCGTCATCTGGAAAAATCCACGTCCTTCATCTCCTCGCTTTTGTTGGCCATTAAAAATTGAATTTTTGCACAAAACTGCTGAATCCACGAGACACATAGTTAATGACATTGAGCATCAGCAGCAAAATTTAACAACGTATGAAACATGTGTTCTCGGAAATGATGTAAACGTAACATACAAGTTATCACTTACCATCATCGATGGTAAAGTGTGTAACGCTTTGACTTGCACATCGTCCACTTGAAGATGTTATCTTTGCGACTGTACATCAAAACAGTTTAATGATATTGATAGCATGCTAAAAGAACCAATAAAAGAAGAACACATGCAATTCGGTATTTCCAGTTTGCATGCCTGGATACGTTTTTTTGAATGCGTTTTGCACAAATTGTACAAACGGAGATTAAGAAATGGCAAAATCGCGGCCAAGACAAGTCGAAGGTCGAACTACGCAAACAATCGATTCATAAGGGATTCCGCAACAAGTTGCGACTTTTGGTCGATATGCCAAAACAGGGGTACGGAATTACGAATGACGGAAACACTGCGCGCCGTTTTTTTGAAAATGCCACACTTTCAGCCCTAATCACTGGAATTGACGTAACCTTGATCAAGAAGTTTCACGTCATTTTGCAGGCCTTATCTTGTGGCTTTCAAATCAATATGCCCAAATTTGAAGAGTATTGTATAGACACGGCCCGTTTCTACGTACAACTGTACCCCTGGTATTGCATGCCGACAACAGTGCACAAAATTCTGCTGCACAGCAGCAAGATTCTTGAGGCTTCCATTCTACCGATTGGGCAAATGACGGAAGAAGCCCAAGAATCTTGCCATAAATTTATAAAAATGTATCGTCAAGATTTTGCGCGTAAATGCAGCCGCGTCAAGAATATGGAGGACGTTTTTCGGAGGCGTTTGGTAGACTCTGATCCCGTTATCTTCAAGCTTAGAAAATTGCCGGTGAAGCAACTCAAGGTATTAGACGCTGAGGCTCTGCAGCTGTTAGACACGCCGAGGTATGAATGTGGGAGTAGCTACGATGATTCTGTGCATTCGTCGGACGACCAATGTTAAACATATACGTTATTATTAAGCTGTTATTACTAAAGATAAATATGTTACTATTAAGATAAATATGTTATTATTAAGTTTATATTTTTGCAAAAAGCTGTATATTTTTAAGATTCTTAATAAGCACCATATTGGATCCGCCATTTTGTTTTTTTTCCAATTTTGACTAAACATTCGTATTAAGCACCCAAAAATCCCCTGTATACGAAATATCAAGAAAATATGCCTATTTTTTAATTTTTGTCCGCCATATTGGATCCGCCATTTTTTTTTTATTTTGATTAAAAATTGTATTTTATCTACGAAGTTTGACGCAGTTTGAACAACGTCTTCATATTATGACCACCTTTTGTCTTGCCTTGCCACATAACCCGCCTAATTTCATTTCAATCATGCAGCACGCCTCTTTATATCTTCTACGTTGGTTCTCTTACGTACTTCTGCGTTTCGTATCCGGTCTTTTAGGCTCACTCCCAGCATTGCCCGTTCGACTGCTCGTTAGGTGGTTCTAAGTCTTTCTGCACTTTTTGTTGTTACCACCATTGTGTCTAAGCCGTATGTCATGACGGGGAGGATACACATGTCGAAAACTTCTCTCTTCAAGCAAATTGGTACGTTCGGGTTTCTCAAAATGAATTTAAGTTTTTTAAACGCTGCCCATGTCATTCTTTTTATGCGTCGTATTATCTCTGCTGTTTGGTTGTTTTTTCCCAGTTTTATAGCATGGCCTAAGTAAATATATTCGTTTACCGTTTCAACTTTTTGGTTTTCGAGCATTATGACTGGTTGTTCGCGGATCATAATTTTTATTTTACCAAGATTCATTTTTAGGGCTGCTTGTTTTGAGGCAATATTTAATTCGGTTATCATCGTTCTTAAATCGTCCAAGTTGATGGTTATTAATACGATATCATCGGAGAATCATAGGTGGTTTAAATTCTTGCCGTCGATATTTATTCCCTTAGATTTCCAGTGAAGTGTTTTAAACTCGTTTTCTAAATCTAGCATGAATAATTTTGGGGAGATAGGGTTACCTTGTCGTACTCGCTTTTGTATTGCTATTTTATCTGCAATGGTGTCTTCATCTAACTTGACTTGGAAAGTAGCATTTTTATATAAATTTTTAAGAAGGTTTGTATACCTGGAGTCTATCCTAGCATCGTCTATTGCGTTGAAGATTGTTGATAATTCTATAGAGTCAAACGCCTTATGATAGTCGACGAATGCTAAATGGAGGGAGATATAATCTGTACTTTTTTCGATAATCGTGCGAATAGTTTGAAGGTGGTCTGTAGTACCGTAGCCTTTACGAAAACTAGCTTGTTCCGGAGGCTGGTAAAAGTTTGTTCGTCTTTCTATTCACACGAAGAGAATGCTTATGAGGATAATTTTATTATGTAAACAAAACGTGATACAAACGGTCGCTTCATAGTCTCATTACCATTGAGAAAAAATGCAACCCAATTGGCAGATTCGCGAAATATGGTTCTAAAGAGATTTTATTCACTCGAACGATAGTTGCTCAGAGATGCAACACTTCAAAACTTATACATCATGTTCATGCAAGAGTGTGAAAAATTAGAGCATATGTCTGAAATTAAGTGTAATCAACCTGAATCTAATAACTTTTTACTTGCCTCACCATGACGTTTTTAAGAAAGAGAGCTGTACAACTAAACTCCGCATTGTTTTTGACGATTCTGCACAAACAGATTCAGGCCTAGCGTTGAATTCAATCTTAATGGCTGGGCTAACAATTCAGCGCGATCTTTTTTTTCAATTTTATTGCGTCTTAGACGGTTTAAATTCGCATTAACTGCCGATATAGAAAATATGTATCACCAGGTTTTAGATACACACGAGCATAGACTCATGGAATCCAGGGTTCTTTTCCACAGGTCGTTGGTTTTTGGTTTGATTGGTCCGTGGTTGAAGATTTTTTTCCCTCAGATAGAGGATTTTTCTTGCCAAAGGTATCTCGTGACGAGTATAAAGAGTCCTGTAATTAATAATACATAAATAATAAATAAAGTATAGTCCAAATGGATGGAGGTTGGCCATGGACTGTGTTTGATTTCATTAGAATTTTAAGGTCCTCTTGAAGTTTGACTTAGTCGTCATTGAGTCCAGTTATGTTTATCACATGGATTTCGTTTAATTTTGCAAACTGTATTTTCCATTTTGCCGGTACAGCTTTTTCTTCGGAGAATGTTAATTGAGGAATGTTTGGTCTTCTTGAAATTTTCTTTTCTTGGAAACTGGTCAATGAATACGTATTGGTGATAGTATTCTTCTGAGTAAAGAAGGTCCATGGGGTCCCTTAAGGAGGTGTGACCAAAAACTGATATGATATGGTGTTGTTGTATGCTATAACGGCTAACTTCATTTGTTGTTCGATAGGTTGCTTATATACATCTGATTTGCTCGAGTATTGTTGAGTGAAATCGCTCGATGTTCCCTTACAAACTGGGACTCGCAGGTGTTCCAAAATGTATTTTTATTTTATGAGCTTCAAGTAATTTCATGATTAGGTCATTCTTGAATTCTTTTCCGCTGTCGCAAATTATTTCTAATGGCACTCCATAAGATTTAAATATTCTAATAGCTAACGGACTTACTTCGACAGAATTTGTAGATGTTAGAGGTATTGCTTGATCAAGTCGAGAAAAGGTGTCTATTATCGTTAAAATATTTTGAATTCGAAATTGTAAATGTATCCATGAACAATTTTTGAAATGGTTTATCTGGAGTTTTTGTAAGTTGTAGAGGTGGCAAGGTGGGTTGCCGGTCGTATTTGCTTTTGTTACAAATCAAACAGCTATTAATATAGTCTGTTACCATCTGTTTCATATTTTTCCAATAACATTGTCTTTTCAATTGAGCTAGTGTTTCTACTATTCCTCGGTGATTTCTTTTGCCAGTATGATGTCTTGTTATCATTTCCAACTGATCAGCTTCGTTGGTTATTACAGTATCCTTTTTTGTACATTTAATTAATTTTAGTCCTTTATCATTAAAAAGTTGAATATAAATTTTACATAAATGAGGATAGAGTGTATCGTTCTCGAAATATAAATAATGTTTTACGAGTCCTATCAAATATTCCTTCATATTTTTTTTTGATTTCGTCTTATAAATTTTGGGTTCCTTTACTTTGAATATTTTGTTTCCGTCTTCGTTTGATAGATCGACTTTTGTGTCAGTAGTAGTGGGGCTCAGAACATATTGTTTTTTTTCTTATCATTTATAATATCGTCTAGAATGGTGAATCTTCTTGTAGGTTCAGGTTGCTGGTTAGAGTGTATGGTGTTACTTGTACTGTCTTCTTTGTTTGGTAGCAACATTGGGGTTCCTCTATCTGGTATGGATTGTTTTTGCAGCTCTTGTCGTAACATTATTAAATTCTTACCGGTGGGGTAAGGCTGTTCTTCTGTTGCAAATGATGTATTTGGTAAATTTTGTGGATTCAAGGAATTTTCTAATTCTTCGAAAATTTCGTTTAGCATTCGTTGTGTTTCTGGATCTGGGTTAGGAGTTAAAGAAATTATATCGTCTTCTATCGCTTACAATTATTCTTGTAATAATTCTCGATAAAGCATCTGCGTTTGTGTTGTATTTTCCTTTTTTAAGAAAATAACTTCTAAATCATATTCTTCCAATTTCAATTTCCATCTCGTTAGTTTCGAATTAGGCTCTTTTAATTTCGACAACCGTACTAGTGGTCGGTGATCTGTATAAATTTTGAAATGTCATACTCATAAGGTCTAAAATATTTGACTGCCTACATTATTCCAAGTAATTCCTTTTCGATCGTTGAATGTTTTTGTTCGATTGCGCTTAATGTTCTGAAAGCATAACTTACTAGTTTGTCTTGGCCTATTCTACCTTGCGAGAGGACAGCTTCTAAAGCTATATCTGACGCATCTGTTGTAATGATGAATTCCTTTGTAAAGTAGGGGTAGTGACGTATAGGTTCATTCATCAGTAAAACTTTACATGTCTCGAATGCATTTATATATTTATTATCTAATTTAATTTGGGATCTTTGCTTCAAACAATTTTTAAGCGGTTTTGTGATTTCTGCAAAATTTCTTATAAATTTTCGATAGTACCCAAAAAGTCCTAAAAATGCTTTAATTTCTTCCTGTGTTTTCGGCAATGGGTTTTTTTTTATTGACTTGACCTTTTCTGAATTCGGTTTTCGTTTTCCATAATTATATGGCCTAAATATTTGAGCTCTTTTCTAAGAAATTTGCATTTTTTATAATTTTACTTTAAAATTAGCGTTTTCTAGTCTTTCAATAACTTTATTTAATTTCGCTATATGTTCCTGAAGTGATCCTGAGTAAATAATTATATCATCTAAATAAACATTTAAAATAATTCTTTCAATATGTTGTCCATCAGCCTTTGAAATGTCGCTCGAGCATATTTTAACCCGAACGGCATCCTTTTAAATTCGAAATGTACTTGTTCAGTTGAGAAAGCGGTTTTTTCTTTGTCAGCTGGGTCCATCTCCACCGGACGCTAGATCTATACTGCTGAAATAGTTGCATCTACCCAATTTATCTAATATATGGTATCTGCTATATTAGGAATTGTATATTTATCTTCTATCATCCGATCGTTTAATTCCCGATAGTCGATAATCATTCGTTTCTTCGTTTTGCCATTGGTAGTTCTTGTGGCGATATTCACAGGACAACTCAAAGGTGATATGCTTTCTTGAATGATGTCTTGATCCAAAAGTTCTAAAACTTGATTTTTAATTTCCTTTTTTGTTTCAACTGGCTGTCGATACTTTTTGACCTAAACAGGTGATTGATCCTTTAAATTTAGTTTGTGTTTAATTTTTATTCACGTTTTCTCTTTGTATCTCGTCCAAATTCAAGTCGTAATCGTTATCCACTTCTTCGTGTTCGTAAATTTCGTCAATTTCATCTACTATTTGGGTTTGAAGGGACTCACAAATTTTAATGTTTTTCTTGTCTTGAGTGTAATTAATAGCAATAACTAAAGCTTAGGGAGTTTAGTAATTGGGATAGGTGATCGATATCAATATTGTTTTGGGACATGAAATGATTTGGCAATGTAGTGAAAGTTTGCACTTACATTAGCAGAACTAGAACCATCTTGGGTTAGGTAGTGCAATTTTAATAATTTCGGATTCAAATTCACTTAAATTTGTTTTTTTTGTTCGATATCTGATTGAATCGTTGAGATGAACCACCGATTTTTAGACGTTACAGATATCCTGGTCGCAGTGCCAGTTAAATTGGGCGAAGCGGCACATTTGGTTGAGAAGGTTCGTAACAAATTAGATATTAAATTTGATAAGGAATATTATTTGTCGGACTTGATTATAGTTTTGTGTTGGTTTGGATCTCCGAGTAACATATGGAAGATCTTCGTTGCAAATCAAGTCTCGAAAATCCAAAGGCTCGCGCAAAACGGAAAATGGTTGCTTGTAAAAACTCAAGACAATCCCGCAGATATAATCTTAATGGGCATTAATACTTCCGAGTTAATTAATTACAAGTTGTGATGGCCAGATCCCACTTTCATTCAACTTAATTCAGAGCAGTGGCCACGAGCTGAGCGAAACTTTAAGGAGAGTATACCTGAAGAACGGAAAATTACATTATGTGCTATTTCGGAAAATACGTTTTTCAATTATGACATTCTGGAAAGAATTTCAAATTTCAATAAATCAGTTCGCGTAACAAGTTATTCTTCAAAATTTATAGCAAATTGCCAAAAAGGGAATAATTCTAAACAATCTGGCCCACTGATTGATAAAATAAAACAGGCAACATTCGCCTTTTTTTAAGTTTTAAATCCAGTCTAAACTAAACCTGATTAACGAAATATTCTTTTAAATTTTGTTTTGAATTCTTTTGCTTTACTTAAGTGCTTACAATTTATAAATATTGTGTATATTTATATATAATAATATCGATACAAATATTTATATGCACGTAACATTAACAAAATATGCTAATTTAAGTATTAGGCAAATTAGGCACGTGACATTCATTTAAGCGATTATAATAAATTTCCGCCCTAAAGAAAATATTAATTCCCCTCGGAAAGATCAAACATGAAATTTTCTAATTGTAGGGAAATTAAAAAATAATGTATATTCAAGGGAAAATTAATAAAACGAAAACGGAATTTGAATGTAATACCAACATGAAGCGCGAAAAAAGGTAATAATGAAAAAAGTTTAATATCTCGAACGTATTTTGCAGACGATAAGTATAAAACAGTAGCGGCGGTGTTCTTATGAATTTATATGCAAACTTGGGAAAGTCGGGCAGGAGCAAAATAATTAACCGCTTTATATTAAAATTACTTTTTAATCTAAAGTCATAAATAAAAGATTGTATTCAAATAAACGGCGAAATTCAATTATTTAAGTTTGCCCGTTGCATAGCGGACGGCGCTAATTCTTGACCTAACATTCTCTAACGCCCCCATTGTGTATATATCTATGTAAATTGAAATTTATGTTTTACATAAACAATAATCTCCCAACATTACTAACTTTATCATAGTTCTCTACATTCATTTAATTTTTTCTACATTTAACAAATATGCCATTAAAGGTTATTACTTCCATATAATTTCGTTCAACCTTTCAAAAATATTATTTAAATATCAAACTGATTACATTGAGGCCTAGATTACTGTATAAGTTTATACGTTTGGGTTCTTCTTTAAATAACAATATTACGAATTATCTAATATCCCATTCTACATACTCTGATGTGCCCAGATGTCATTTAAGTATGATAAAAGAAACATTATTAATGAGAAACAAATACAAGATAAAAGAAACATGGTTCGTAGAATTATTTACTCGACGAAAATCGGTATCTGTATCTGCACATAGATCATAAATATCTAGGCATACCTAATAATCCAGTATTGTAGAAAACTCCGTTTATAACTGTTACTCATATATTATAAAATACCTATTATGAAAATCTAAGAAAAAAAACATTGTTTCCATTATCAAAACACCTTTTAAGTATAATAAAAAACACCTGAAGTTATAAATACCGCTATCTAAACATACGAAACTAAAATGTGTTTTAAATATAAATATATAACTTTCCTAGATTCCTTCACCGTCATTACAATATCTCCGCCGACAGTTCAAATCCAATTCCGCGTTTATGTCTCTTTCGCCATGAATAAATGCATCAATTGAGAAGGAGATACCTCCTCTACAATTCACCGGTCTCTTGCAGCTTCGCTTCAGTGTAAAATCGCTACTCCTCGTGGAAAATATAATATAGTGTACATTAATTCATGGACCCTTTTTTGTCCCCACTATGTCTGACATAGTAAGGCTTTCCGATGGTAATAGATGTACTGCTCCCGTGGGTGTCAATTTTTCTGAACGAGTAAGAAGTGAGGCGGCGGCGACCTACATTCAACACATTATTTAAAAGTTCAGAATGTCATGAATGAACTATTTGAATTGTATAACCTTATAAAAACCACTATACATAATTTAATATGTATGATATCATACAGCATATTATTTAAAGATTTAAAAATTTCTAACAAATTTAAAGAATTGTGGAGAATTCTTAAACAAAAAAGAACACGAACATTTCCAAGAAAGAATGGGTAAAATTTATCGGGTATGAACATAATTCACAAATTGATGGGTCGCAAAAATTGTCAATAATATGAACAACTATTTTAGGTGATAAAATAGTGGCATCAAGCTCAAGTGAATATATTAATACGCACAATAACTTGGGATCAATATTTCTCTATCCTGCGACTGAAGTGGAAATTGATACACGAATACATGAAATAAAATGCACCACCTTTGAAGATAATGACGGTTTAGCTTATCAATGTATGTTATCAAGTACAATACTAACACATATCTTCACTCACAATGGGAAAAATAGTTCCAATTCGCAAAAAAAGATGATGCACATTGATTATTTATTAGACCTATTTCTATTTTGCCGATAATTTAAAAAATATAAGAACGTTATATTTACGACCGAATAATTAAACATTTAGAACAATACCGTATGTCATCAACAATATGATTTTAGAAATGGGTTAACAACAACTCATGCCATACATAACTTCATCCGTTTTATTTTCAATAATCTTAAGGACAACAAACAGGTTTTTACGGTTTTTGTGGATCTAACACAAGCATTTGATAGTGTTCCTCACAATATACTACTAAATAAATTACTAGTCGATAACCAATGGAGAAAACGAAAAAGAAGAAGAATTGTCCTGTTATCAGATGTAATACTATCTTCAAATAAAGATGTTTATCTCTCTCTCTCTCTCTCTCTCGCTCTAAATTACTAGCTAATAGAATAAGAGACAATTGTCATTGTTTCCTAACATCATACCTACAAAATAGAAAACACGTGACATTAATGTATTTTGATAATATTCAGCATACATCCACAGTTGCCTCTCCAAAAGCCCACAGGAAAACGTATTGATCCCTTTACTCTTCTTCTTGTTCGCTAACGACATGCCATTTTAGATCAATATACACATTACAATATTTGCGGACGATACAACGATTAATTTGTTAAACTGCTCCCTAGAAGACCTTATTGTAGCAACGACCAACATCCTTATAGAACTGGACACTAACCATCAACAACTTAACAGCGAACGTATCGAAAACTCACATCATTCACTACAGAGCACCACTGGGACTAATAAACATCATTATGAAATGTATTCACGAAACCAGCCAAGTAAAATTCCTAGGAGTCACCATACAAAATGACTTAAGGTGGGACACCGACATGCAACATGTATTTTCAAAAATACTCTTAATGAATATAAACAACGCGCGAGGACATACATGAAGAAATAGCAATAATTGTTTACATGTCATATTGCCAATGACACAAGTGTCATATGGCATAATTTTCTGAGGATGCACAACGTTTAATAATTTTCAAAAATTATTTGTAGTCAAAAAAAGATTAAAGAGCAATTGGGAATGTTAATCCAAATACCAGTGGCCAGAATATATTCAAAAAGCTAGAAATAATGCCTTTGACCAGTCTATAAATATATAAGAAAGTAAAATTTGTTAAAAACAACCTAACACACTTTGAAGGTAACCAAGTGCTGTATGATCACAATATACGTTCAAGGAAAGTAAGAATCCCAAAACATAGCCTCAGTTTATATCACAAGCCTTGTGTAGTACAATCTGGAAGACTGTATAATGCTTTACCAAGCTCCTTGAAACAATTATTGAAGTAAAAATTACAATAAAAACTAAACAGCTGCTACTACATTACAGTTTCTATACCATCGATGAATATATCAAATTGTATAACTCAATATGTAATAATTTTTAATCATCATTATTATTATTAAGTTAATATTATATAATAATTAACACGTAGAACGCCACATCACCCAAATTTAGGTGACGGCTATGTTTCCGCTGGAGCCCCGTCACCCATAAGCGGGTGACACTTTTATTCGTGTAGTTAAAACAAGACTTTGATTGTAATTTATAGGAATATTATTTGTAATATAATTATGACGAATATTTGAGATAAAATAATAAATATATTTTTACAAACAAACGAGAAATAAACTTTAACACGTTGAACGTTCCGTCACCGTGTGTAATAAAATTATGATGGATATTTGAGATAAATTAATAATTTATTAAATATCCTTACGAGAATACAATTTGGCAAAAGTAATTAATTCAAGCAGTCACAATTTCCTCGCTCCCGAAAGCTATTTTTCTTCGAAAAACTTATAGCATGTTCCACTTCGCCATCATCTTATTCAAATGTATTGCGTTGCCTAAACACGATATCGCAGATTTGGGCTCCGGGAGAAATTTTACTGATTCACGCTGGGCGTTCAACGTGTTAAAACAGTGTAAGGTCATGCAAGATTTAGGGCTTACTATGTTAGTCCAACTCTACCCTTCACAATGAGCCGCTGCATCAACACAATACAGCAATCCATTGGCCCTTAGTTCCTGCCAAATTTCACCCAGATCGGCCCAGTATTAAAGACGCAGTAGATGAAAGCATCTTTTTGCCAAGTAGTCGCAACCACGCGGTGCGAAAACAGATCAGTATAATACATTTTTATTTCCCCCCAAAAAATCGAGAACATAAAAAGACTTATTTTACCAGATATTCGTGCTAATTGAGGCCATCAGCGGCCCGATTGAGCGAAAAGGCAGCAAAGGTAGCTAAGAGCCTTGCCAAGCTAACACACGAAGGTAAAAATTAGACGAGTTAGACAAGAGCAAGACCGTCGATGATGCCTCGCAGACGGAGGCGGGCACCGAAGCCACAGACAAGGGCAACGCCAGCCTAAGGGAGGATTTTCTTAGCCTGGCAAGCAAGGTTGAAGGCATCGTCGATGTATTGGCGTGAAGTAGGCCAAGGAAGACCGGTCTGAAGGTAAACCCTCATGGAAAAACGTGGCCTCAAGGGAGGGAGGGACCAAAGGACGCGATCCACTCGCTAATCTCCAAGGGAAGTGGAAGGGTGGGTTAGACCAGGTGCAGGATTCGGACACGGGCAGACAAGCCCGAACCATACCGGGCGTTTGACCACCCAGTGCAAAGGGTTGGACCATTCGAAGAGATGTAAAAAATGCGGCGAAGAAAGGCACGTTGAGAGAAACTGCGAGACAAATCCCAAGTGAAAACCATGTCAAGACGCTATAGAATACGCCGAGCACTTCACAGAAAGCGAAGCCTGCTCCTGCTTCGGCAAGGAAGTCGAGAAAAGAAATCCCTGGGCGAACGCTGACAGGGTAAGTCGCAGTAACAGCAGCGCCAGGGAGTGACTTTGCACGGACTAGGTAGCAGGCAAGCGCGAGAGAACCACGGGGCACAATGACCAGTGCAACCCACGCAAAGACGCGTCTCGAGACACTATCATCTTAACAAATGCCACGCCGTCCACGACATGAAGGCAGTTCTGGAAACGGAAAGGCAACCGGACATCATGACGATCAGCGAGACCAACCGCGCAAGGGACGAGGATGATAGCGAGGTGGCCATAAAGATCGGCCAGAAAGTGAGGCACCTTGACGCCAGCTCCGGCAGCCAAGGTCTAGGCATAGCCTGGGTCAGACTGGCTGGGAAAACCTTCATCGCTTGCTATGCCTCACCGAACGCCATGCTCTAGAATTGGGCTGAACTGTCCAGTGATAGTCGCGGGGATCTCAACGCCAAAGCCCTACACTGGGGGTCAGCATGGCTGGATCGCAGAGGCGCTCCTCGACACGATTCTTAAACTCTACTTGGGGCAGGCAAACGTGGTAAACGCCCCAACGTTCAGAAGGGATAGGTATTTTAAAGCGTTTAGCTTCAAGTTTTGTAGTTTTTATTTATTATACTAAATTAATACTTATGAATTGATTGTCAGTATGTACTAAATTTATAAAAATGTTTCCATTAGACCCACCTATGAATTCTCTACTAGAAATAAATATATTATTATTATGATTAATAATTCAAATTTTGTAATTTCTTAGAATAAATGAATTACGAAGTAGGTAAAGAAATAATAACACTTTGCTAGTATAAGGAATTTTTACACTTTTCACATCAAATACAATTGTATTCGTTTGAGAATGTCGGAATAGGACGAAACTAGTCACAATAAAAAGTGTAACAATTCATAATACTAGCAAAGTGTTTTATTTCTTTACCTACTTTGTAATCAAGATGTATCATTAAGGAACGGCTTCAACAATCAATCATAAATGAATTAAAGAAATACTGACACAGTATAGCGTTTCTGAATGTTTTTAATATTGTACTACAACTATTCTGTGTATTTGGATTAATGCGCCATTTTGTGTAGTTCATATTTTCAGTAAAAGTAGAAAAATATAAAAAATTGAATCATTTTATGAGATTCAAAAAAGCTTACATATTTAAATTAAGTACAGTTTAATATACAAAGTATTATAAATAAAGAAGAGAAAAAAGTTATATAAGAATATAAGAATAATCCTTCTGTTATATATAAAATAAAACATAAATGAACTAATGAAATACCTCATAGCTCTGTAGATAGAATTAAAAACGCATTTAAAAAATATCACTGGATAGGTAGTAGGAATGATACACTTGTTCTGTTTCATATATTTACTATCAGTTTCGCTGAAACACGTGTCAGTAAACTGATAGTAAATATATGAAACAGAACAAGTGTATCATTCCTAATTCCTATCCAGTGAGTTATAGGTTTCATCAAGAGTGTAGCACAGCAAGTATCAATCATAAAAAATGGTGATGTGGCCATCATAGTACTTTCCCTATATTTTACTCGAAAACTGTGCGATTTATGCAAAAAGGTTATTCTTAATAATTTATTCAATTTTGAATTCTCTACAATTATTTGTTATATGACTTTCATGTTGCTTCAATAGTTTATTAGCAATTGGCAAAAAATATCAAAAATTTCAATTTTTATTTTTTTTTCTCGAAAGTTAAGAATTTTATGAAAGAAAAATATATTTTAACAAAATTTATTCAGTGTCTCATTATCTTTAACTTTTGTTTGAAATGTTTTGTAAAATTTTTCATATTTAAAAAAATATTGGAAAAAAACAAAAAACGCCTCGAGCAAACACCCACTTCAGGTTTATGAATGTTTACCAAAAGGTTTTCAGTTCCAGTTTTTTACGATAAAACCTTACGTTTAAAGTTTCATCTCAATCGGATCAGTCGTTTTTGAGATACAGCACCCACGGACAGACAGACAGACAAACACACAGACACAAAAATTTTTTTTCCAGAAATTAGTGTAATGGACTCAGGGGACCTCAAAACGGATATTTCCGCAAAAAAAATTTTCTAAAAAAAATCACGATCACAATACTTTCCCTATATATACTTCGTATATAGGGAAAGTAAAAATGTCAGATAAAAATTTTATTAAGCATTCTTTTAGTTATCACCTTTTTGGAATGCTCTAAAAATGGATACTATCAGCAAAAGGCGGCGACAGCCAAATACAAAAAGTAATAGGTAATAGAGAAAATAATAGTTGTAGGTTGGCTGAGAATTGGGATCAGAATCTAGGAAGCCAGTTATAGATACTCCCAATCTTCATATGGATGTTACTATTTGCGAGATGTGTTTCTGTGTGCAAACTGTCTATATCCCAGAAATCCTTCTTTTAAGTTCAATTACCTAACAATTAACTTAATTTAATTTTTGTTTTGTACCAATAATTTAAACGAATATATTTTTAAAGCATTGAAACAAAAGATATTGTATAAATTAGGCAAATTCCACTATTTTACCATAGCAGATTTGCGCTATGGATTCCACTAGAGCGAAATTGAAGAAGAAAAAGAGGTAAAAAAGGACACTACGGCTTTTTTTATATACCATTTTGTCTTTTAGATAGTTTTGAATGATATTCTCCACAGCATTTAAAGCATCTCTGTGGATGATATAATTGTATATAGTAGAAGTTTCCAAGAACACATTGAAAGCCTTTTAAACTCATTTAACTAACGCTTTCAAATTCAAAATACAAATAATATGTAAAGAATTGATTATTTCATAATATTTCACCAAGAAATAAGTGAGAAAATTAACATTAGTTCGGTGCATTAATTGGATGGGTGACCGTACCATTCACCACTGGGATACTTAATTAATGGTACTTTAGAGTCACGATGGCGATCCTTTAAAGTAACAAGCTCATTTACACACACATTAATATACAAATAACACAACGAAAGGACAACGTTGGTACTACTACTTACTATAACTTAGTGTCATCAAGAGTGCAGTAAAAAAAGGATTTACAGTACTAAATCGCTGTAAAATATAAAAACACTAAGTTAAGATTGAAGAAATGTTCCAGTCACGCCTGGCTTAATACACATTGTTTAAAGAACATACTCACCCTATTGAATATGAAAATAAGTTGCAGAATTGCAACAACAACTACAAAAATAGCAGCAATTTCATTATTCGAACTAGAGAACTGAAAGTGAAAGCAAAGAAAAAATATGCTATATTTTACAGTATTTCTTCTATAAAGGCGAAATCGCAAGCCATGCAGCTGAAAATGTGAATAGTGTTTATGGTCGTAATACTGTAACAGCACTGGAAAGCCAATTTTGGAAAATATCGATTAAATTATGGACATTATCGAGTCCGACAATCATGTGAGTACTGTTTCAATTTCCCAAGATCTAAAGATTGCCCAAAAAACCATTTGGAACCATTTAAATAAGTATGGATACAAGATGAAACTCGATGAATGGGTGAAAACTTCATCTGCGAATCGCTGCTGAATCGCAACAAAATCGACCCATTTATGATGCGGTTGGTGACGCGTGATGAAAAGTGGTTCACTTACAACAACGATAAGCGAAAACGGTGTTGGTCGAATCGCGATGAGTCGGCGGAAACTGAGACCAAGCCAGGATTGACAGTTAGGAAGGATTTACTGTATGTTTGGTGGGATTTGAGCTGCTCCCCTGCGGCAAAATTCTTAACTCGGAATTTTACTGTCAACAATTGGACCGTCTAAAGGAAGCGGCCAACTTGGCCAATAGGAGTTTTAGAAACTTGTGTTTCATCAGATTCATTCATTAGAATTCTATACATTTTTGTTATTTGTCCTTTTATGGTATATCTGTTGGACAATAAAGATTATTATTATTATTATTATTATTATTATTATCAACGCCACAACTTGGTTCTGGACTTGCTTATGTTTATGTATCCGCCTTATAGTCCGGACCTGGCACCAAGTAATTACATCCCATTCCTGTCCATAGCAATTAATTTTGCTTGTGAAAAGTTCGCTACAAGAGAGGCTTATGAAAATCGACTGTCATATTTTATTGACAAAGGGACGAGGGTTTCTATAAGAGATGGCAACAAGATATCAAACTAAATGACCTAAATCGGATCATTCTATAAAATAATGTATTTCTTTTTACTACACCATTTATACCAAAAAGTCTGAAAAAATCCTATTTACTAATATCATGAGGAAAGGTGTAGAGAAATCTATAATATCCCCGAGAAATAAACATCATAAATGGAATAAAAAAGGAAATGTAAGGACAATAATCTAATAATTTGCAAAGCAAACGATGGAAATACTATTATGATTTTCGCAAAAGAAAGTGAATAGGTTAATACTATTCTCCCTTAGATGCATACATACAATTTATTATGACAATTTATAATATTAGTTGCCAGTTATAAGTCAATCTATACTAGTTTCATTCATTAAATATAATATTTTTAGTATTACGCTATAGTGAATCAATTTAAGTAGACATTTTGAAAGTGTATTAGACGAATATATTTTTAATTAAAAAAATGCAATATTTGTATCGGTTATATCCACAGTAAACTTTAAATGCGCTATAAAGTGTAATGTATCTAAGGAAATAGATGGGTACTAATAAAATATCCCTAGAAAAAGCATCCTATATACGCGAATCTCATCACGTGAATAATCGCAAACTATAAAATCTAGCAATAATCTTTACGTATAAAATCTGCTGCAATGTCGTCTTGTGCGATGAAGGATGCCTCCTTATGTACTTCACGATGATCTATATATAGGGAGCATTTGTTCATTGGTCCTAATGTCGGTCTCATATACTTTTTAGCCCACAGCTCCTCCTGATTACTAGACATAAATCTAGGGAAGAATGTCGCCAATAATCTAGGTTGGCTTAGAGCGTAAGGGTGTGTGGAATAACCGGGCCTTCAATTATCCTCCGCAGCTTGTCATTTGGTTTTCAAAGCAGTTCCCGGGACAAGCATCCACTTTGCATATGTCTAATAGGCACTTCCTGGACCCGTGTTTCCGAAATTCAACTAGATATATACCATTATTTGCCTCAACTTAAACCGCAAACTTACCCCTACTAGACACAATATATGTACACGTCGTGTATATTTTTAAAGGGCTGTAAAATTATCGTAAAAACTTTCGTGAGGTTGTAAAGAGAATGGGTACACGCCATTACACTATCGGAGATTGTACACTTTGCCTAAGTTTTATATGAAATCTTAATGAATTTAATTAAAAACAAAGGACGCCAATGAGGTGGAATGTTTAAGTTAACCTTCATATTTAAACAATGAAAAGTTAATTAATATCCTAGAAATTCGAAATGTTTATTTATGTATAAGTAGTAAAATGGTTTAATTTAAATTGATTTAACTATAATTATTTTAAAGAATGTATTGATATGAAGAAACCATACGATAATTTCTCACATCTAATGTAATTCGTGCCCTATAGATAAATATAAAAATACTCTTTTTTATCTTTATTTATTTATTTAAAACAAATATAAATAAACTATTAAGTTTATTACTTGTAAAATAACTTCTAAAGGTATTAGGATTCGTAAAAGTGATTTATTATCATAACAAAAAGATACGAAATCACTTTTATAAGTACAAAATATTAGTTTAAAAAATAAATATATTGTTTTAGCAAGACACAATTTCTCTTCTCATTTTTAGTCCTTTCAGCGGCTCACGAGAAACTTCACACGGCTGAGATTTTTTGGGCTGTTAAGTCCAGACCTATAGGCCTGGCTCATAGCTATTAGAGCTAGAAGACCGATGATGCATTTGCTGAAAACAGAACAATCACAACAGTTTCACGTTCCATCCGTAGCCAACATTGAAGGATTTTACAATTCTCATGATTTTTCCCAAGGATCATCATCTAGTTCATTAATGAGGCGTTTTCGCGCCGCCTTCTTACTATATTATATGAAGTAAGGTCAGGATTTCTAAAGAACCTGCAGTAGAAAAGGCCATAAGAAGTTTTATTAGCACTTCATATACTCTCTGCAACTTCTTAAAGTAAACTTATGATGAAGGCTAGCAGTTATTTCGCGTTATCAACAAAGATGGAGCTGGTATCGACAATGGATAAGGCAAAGAATCCCACAACAATTACATATGTTTAATTTAAATAATTGCTGAAAACTTTAGTACAAAGTTTTAAGACTTTCAAACCCAAATTATTATATGTGATTTGGTATAATAATATAAACATATTTTTCAAAACCGTTTTTTACTCTATCCCATATTTTTTGTATAGAGGATGCTGAAAGGCAATATATTTTAAAATGCTTTTGTCGGTGAACAAGATCCATCTGTCTAACCGATAATAAAACAAGATGAGATAAATGCGCTCTATATAGTCATCTATCTGAATTAACTTATTAGTTTAATTTAAAATAAAAGCCGTTTATGGTGTGAAATGCGTGAAGTTTGTTAAGTGTACTTAATGTTGATATATAAACAATCCTATCTTAATATCGTTAATGTGCCTCCCGGCTCGTTGTCGGGACTACAGGGAGGATCGAGGATCACGAGGGGTTGTCAAAGCTTAATTAACATTTATGCACTAATCATTATACATGTGTTATCCCCCACAAGTCCGTGAGTGGTGTCTTAATACACTCGAGATGGTAGCATTATGACTGGAGGGCGCAGTGCTGCTGCTCAAATACGCAAATGCTCAAATGTTTGTCGTCGCGCTCACAAACTGGAACCATGTTTGGGAGCTGTTGTAGGGAGAGGATGCGGAATATATTATATAAGGGCAAATGAAACTGACTTCCGCACATTACAGAATCGGGTCGGTTTTTTTTTACATGTTCGGGGGACGTTGGCCGTGATTTGTTTTCTTTTATTGCGGATTTGCTTCCGGGACCGAGAAATTTCTTACTTTCCTGAGCTTTTAATAAGTCGCAGGAAAGATGATACTGCTTGGATGGGAGGATACTCATATGCATGCCGTTTGTGTTTATTCCCAGTGCATAAATATCATTGAATACAAATGAAGTAATTTTCGTCTTTATTTGTATAAAATTAAATTTCTCTAAAATAATAGAATTCTAACAACAACTACACGAAATTAGATGTTTCTACTGAAACATTAAATAAATTTGTTCTTGTAACTTTAAAAATATTTTATTTAAGTATAACATCATTCTATAACTAGAAGTGTCGTGAAGTATGCTCAATCAATTAGAGTGATCATAAGAACTCAAATATGTTTCTTGTTATGCTTTCTAATTGTCACTTTCATATGAAGTATGAATATACAAAGTATGAATTGTATTTTTTTTCGAATTTGTAATCCAGTGTATTTAGCAAAAGTTGTAAAGTTACAAATATTGTAGTAAAAGTATTATTCGTGATAAAACTGAATATTGTATTTGCTTGGCGACAATTCATTCCGGATGCTTTGTTAAGGAAAAAAAAGGATTCTCATCGAAACCATACATTCACGGTGATAATTAAAGAATTAACTTAATGTGTGATGCAATTAAATGAGCTAAATAGTGCATTAAAACAAAACAACAATACGCTTATATAAACGAATCAATATCTATTAAAAAGATTAGAACAAATTGGGGTGAAACATTACCGTATTAATAAGAAGTATTCCGCAAATAAGCGAGACACTAATATACATCAAATCCAAGAGAAGGAGTATAAGACTCTGGCAGAAAATATAAAACCAAAAACACTAGACTAAAGGTCTTCAACGCGGGCCAACTAGTTAGAAGAGACACACACTGTGAGTTCGTGATATTCACTCTAACCAAAAAATTTGTATTTCTAATGATTCTAGAAATTAGCACTACTATATGGATCTTCTAATCCATTCTCGTAGCTTCTAGAAATTTCGAGAGATTCAAAGTTGGCGTGTTCGATCTATATAAAGCCGGCATCACACGGCAGCAGCCAGTTCTTATTCCAAGAGCGAACGAAGCGATACGAACTAGCAGTCGCGCAAGGTTAGTTTTGTCGTGGACATTTTTATTGAAGGATTAAACTCGTTTCTTCTACGTTGACATTAAAAATGGCTTATAATTCGGGTAAAAAAAACGAAAAGTTATTGAAAAGTGGACTGGGTTTAACTTGTTCGTTAGTGTTAATCAAAAACCCATATGTTTGGTGTGTCAAGAATCACTTTCAGCCTTGAAAGAATATAACTTAAAAAGACTAGATAAAGTGAGAGCTCTAAAAAGTCAGGTTCAGCGAGAGCAAGTTAGCTTTCAAAAGCAGAACATTGAAAATGAAGCAAGCGTGAAGGTTTACTACATTATATCCGAAAAAATAGCTTTGAAATCAAAACCTTTTAGTGATGGTGAATTTATCAAGGAATGAGTGGAGGCTGCCGCTGAAGTATTGTATCCGCCTCAAAAACAATTTTTTCTAATGTTAGTTTGTCAGGTGTTATTGTCGCCAGAAGAATCGAAGAGTTAGCGGCAAACATTGAAAATTTACTAAAAGAACGTGCATCGAAGTTCGTATACTATTCTGTTGCGTTCGATGAAAGCACAGATTTAACCAATACCACTCAATTAGCTATATTTATTCGGGGCATGGATAATAATTTTGTAATCACCGAAGATATGGCTGGCCTTTTTTCGAAGGAATAAACTACAAAAGGATGTGATATTTATGAATGATTGATGACAGTACTGAGACGATATACTTGGAATTGACCATCCTTTCTGCAGTTGTAATAGCCGATGCACCACCCATTGGAAAAAAGAAGGGCTGGCGGGTTTGATGAAAAAACAGCAGAAAGATCTTCCTTTGATGCATTACCATTGTATCGTTCATCAACAAAATCTTTGTGCAAAATCCACAAATATTGATGAGGTGATGAAAGTGATCGTAAATACTGAGAATTTCATAAAATCACGCGGCCTCAACCACAGAGAATTCCAAAAAAAAATAGACGAAATTAATGGCGAGTATGATGATGTGGCATATTTTTCTGTTCTGTTTTTATGTTCCTTGGCTGAGAAGAGGAAAATTGCTAAAACGCGTTTTTGAACTCAAGAATCAAATCGCCTCCTTCATGGAAACCAAAGACTACGCTGCACGACTTTGGATTTCTCACGGAAATCACGCTGAACCTCAATGACTTGAACACCAAACTACAAGGAAAAGAAAATCTTATCAGCAACCTACTTGACACTGTGAAGGCACTTGGGTTTAAACTGGATTTATGGAAAAATCAGTTTGTTGAAAAAAAGAGTTTATGTACTTTCCTAAACTGAAGAGTTGCGAATGTACAGATGTGGATAAATAGCAGTAGATTTACCCAAAAAAGAGTTCCAATTAGGGTTTTCTTACTTCAAAGATAATGAAAATTACATCAATCTCTTTGCCTGGCCATTTAGAGTATCCGTTGAAGTCATGACAGAAAATTGTCAGATGGAACTTATCGATCTGCAGTGTAATTCGAAACTTACAGTTCGACAAGGGACTTCTTGATTTTTATGCAAAATATGTCGATCAAAACTCGTTTCCTGAAATCCGTCCATGTCCAGAAAATGATGTCTCTGTTTGGGACATATGTGTGCGAGCAGCTGTTTTCTCGTATGAAGAATGTGAAGTCTAAAATAAGATCGAGAGTTACAGACTACAAAACTACAAAAAAAATATATAAATGACAAGTCGCAAATTTCAAACCATGAAAATCTTCCTAATCATAAAATATGGCAAATGGTTGCCTTTAAAAAGAAAATAAGACACAACACGTGAAGTAATAATGGGATGCGGAAAATTTGGAGGTTTATTTAAAGAAACCACTGAAAGGATGTAATGGTATTTCTTAGGACGTGCGACCCATAAACAACTCAAGCGGAAACTGAATCTTACATCAGGAAAGACATCAGTGAAAATGGCCACTTAGAAATCATACAGTTAAAAATTATGAGAGCAAATAAAAACGCTTTTAAAAATGGCTGCGAGTGAAAATTCTATGAAAAATTCAAAGAACCGGATAATTCGCGTGCAAATATTAATCTGCAGACATTCTTTCTTGGGGCGCAAGAAATCACAATCAATACAATAACCTGCACACCAAACCAACGTAATATAATGGAAAACATTTCATAAATACATTTAAACATAGGTTACATTAATTAAACTATAAATAAACTCAATGGTCTTATGGAAGAACAAACTGACTGTTTATTCTTAACCATTACAAAATACGGGTAAACAACCGATAAACTTAAAATGCTTACATTAAATAATTATTTCTTGAATCTTCTCGGCGTTAACTTCGTAGTACATTTTCAATTTTTTTAAAATAAAGAAAACTTATAACTTTTTTGAAAAGTGAAATAAAAAGTGGTATAAAAAAGTTATAAGTTTTCTTTATTTTAAAAAAATTAAATAATTATGTTCTAATAAATTTTTAACATTGTTAAAATCTTTCGGTGTGATATTACGATTGATACGCGAATTGGTTCAACTAATTGACAATATTATTACTACCAGACTTTCGAATTTTCGAGTTTTCGGATCATCCGACTGAAAAATTAACAAGTCAATAAATAATAAAATAAAGAAATCTCAGTCGCTATTTGATATAGTTGAAAATTGGATGAATCAAAATAAATCAATTATAAACAAGGGAAAAACAAGTAATATAATATTCAGTGCTAAATCATTACATACTGAATGTCATTATTTCAGTATTTAATTAGGAAATGGGAATATTAGCCTTAAAAATAATTGTAAAATATTGGGATTAACTATTGATAGGTACTTAGATTGGTAAGAACATTGTGTTAATCTCTCTTTAAACTTAAACTCGAAGTGCTATTTACTTAGAATTTTGGAAAAAAATGTTTGATTAAAAAACCGTACATACAATATATTGCTCCAACTTTGAATCCATTGTGAGATATGCAATAATATTTTATAGAAGAAGTACATTAAGTAGGCAAATTATAATACACAAAACGAGAGTTAGGATTCTTCTTGGTTTGAAATATAAGGAGATCTGCATGGGAAGTTTTAAATCATCAGGGATCTTAACTTTCTAGAGTCTATGTTTATGAAATTTCAATTCACAACTTAGGAAATTTTGAAAATCTCCGTATTACGATTCATTCAATTTTTTTAATCATCTTCCAAGAGTACTTCGGCTTGAAAAGAGAAATCTTAAAAATTACTTACTATTAAGAGAACGTTATTCACTTTCAAAATTTAGAATTTTGTATTAAAATCAATGGTTTTTGCATTCTTTCCTTAGAGTCAATTTAGATCAAGATCTGCACAACAATATCATCCATCCTTTTACAAGAGTAGTTATGGCGGAGACCTGCTATACATCATAACCACTCTTGTAAAAGGAATATGATGGCTAGTTGATGGATGATATTGTTGTACAGATCTTAATCTAAATTTGACAGTTTGCATCCTGGCTAAGGGCTTGGTATTATTCTCTAAGCTTATCATCAGCTGATATTTTCCTAAACCTCTTCAGATCCAACAAACAAAAAGTTGTGGTGGTTTCTCCAGATTCGGAATCCATCTTTTTACTTTCTCTATGTAGTATATAGGCACTGTATCTCAAAAATAAATGATCCTTTTGAGATGAAACTTTAAACCTAAGGTTTTATCATTGAAAACTGGAACTGAAAAGCTTTTAGTAAGCATTCTAAATCCGGAAGTGGATGTTTACTCTACGCGTTTTTTTATTATTATTTTTCTAATATTTTTCTAATTTTGAAAAATATTACTTAACTTATCAAACAAAAGTTAAAGGAAATGAGAAACTGAACAAATTTTATTAAGACATATATATACATATATACAACATCTTTATTATTTATTTATTTATTTATTCAGAAACGGACAATCTCCAATTTATAAATAGGTCTAAAAAACTTAAATCTAGTCTTAACTAACTTAAAGTACCTTATATATAAAACATGTACAGTAAAAACACAATTAAAAATTAAAAACATAAAATAACGAACAAAGGATTGACATAGTTGAATGACTAAAAAGACGCAAAAGCGCTACAAGTTGATGTAATACAATAGAGCGATCTATCCCTTACTCTAGAACACATTCGAGGTTAATACGCAGTAGGTGCTTTTTAAACTGAGAAATATTTGACGCAAAGAGATCAAAATTACGAAAGCCTTGTAATTTATTGGCTACACGCATGAATCTTGGAAGGGGGCTAGAGTAGGCGTAAACTGAATTGTGAAAGCTTAATCTGAACAGTTTAATCTGTCTAGTAACAGCACCATGTGACTGAAACCATAAATTAAGTTGTGATAAAAGATAAGGGCAATCAAATCTACTGGTTAAAATTTTATAGAGAGTACACATGTCCGTAACACAACTTCTAACGTGTAAGGAACGCATACTAAACATGCATCTCAAAGCATCAAGATCTTGAGAGGTACGATTGACCAGGCCAGATCTTTAAGCTAAGGTTCTTAAAAAGCGCCTTTCAACCGACTCAAGTTTGTTGATTAAAAAACTTTGGTGAGGTCACCAGATTTGAGAAGCGTATTCTAAATTAGGTCTAACCAGAGAGCAGTAAAGTGTTTCATATGAGTATAACGACAACTCTTTGGAGTTTCTATTAATAAATCCTAATAACTTAGAGGCGTTTTGAGTGATAGTTAAAATGTGACTCTTAAAGGAGAGAGATGTATCGAAAACAACTCCCAGATCTTTAATTTCGCTTAATCTGATCAGTTCGATGAGGTTCAACTTGTAATCGTATGTAATTGTATTCCTAGCTTTACAAAACGAGACAACTATGCATTTAGATATGTTAAGGTGCAGGTTCGATTTGGCACACCATAAGCCCACCCTGTCCAAATCTTCTTGGAGCTTATGACAATCGGAAAAGGTTTTAATAGTAGCAAACATCTTCAAGTCGTCCGCGTACAATAAAAACTGGCCATGCTGTATTGCTGCAAAGATATCGTTAATGAAGAAATTGAAAAGAATTGGACCAATATGGGAGCCTTGCGGCACACCAGATGTTACATCGATATCATGAGAAATACAATTATCAATTTTGACGCATTGCGATCTACCCGACAAGTAACTTCTGATCCATTGTACGATACTATCATTGAAATGTAAAGCCTCCAGTTTTTTAATTAGAATGGTATGGTCCACCCTATCGAACGCCTTTGAAAAGTCTGTATAGATGGCGTCTAATTGACCTTGACTCGAAAGGGTATCAATAGCATTTGTCTGAAACTCCAAAAGGTTAGATACGGTGGATCTACCAGGTTGAAAGCCGTGCTGCTGATCAATAATAACCCCCTTTGCTAGCCACTACAGCTGCTTAGCCAGTATACTGTCAAGTATTTTGGGAATACATGATTGAATGCAAATACCACGATAGTTAGCAATATTAAGGCGATTTCCAGCTTTAGAAATAGGAAGAATGAAACTACGTTTCTATAATGTAGGAACGTATTGTAATTCAACGGACCGATTAAATAAGAAGGAAATAGGATTGGATAAAGTGAAAATACATTTTTTTAAGAACACACTAGGTATATTATCAGGGCCGCAAGATGACGTTATCTTTAGATCATTGATCGCGTTGAACACCGACATTGGTGGGATGGAAAATTTATAATTAGGATTGAGCAATCTAACACTATTGAACTCCGTTGAGCAGTGAGGAGAACTAGTAGAGTAGACGGTTGCGAAATAGTTCGCAAAGAGGTTCACGGTTTCCTGGACAGAGTTACTTACTGAATCGTTAAAAAACAAGTGATTAGGAAAACCACTCGTTTTACGCTTATCGTTAACAAATCTTCAGAATTGTTTAGCATCCGTGTTGATTTTAGCTTCAATTTTACCTACGTAGTTCGTGTACAGTATTTGGTTCAGCCGTTTACATTCAGCTCTTAAATTAGAGAAGACTAAATAATCACAATGTTCATTACTTGTTTAAATTTAGAGTGAGCCTTTCGTTTATCATAAATTAAATTGATCAAATCACCATTGAACCATCTGGGATACTTATTTCTAGAGTCTTTAATTTTTGGAACGTATTGGTCGATGGCGATGTTTAGGATTACATAAAAATTATTAACAGTGTCATCAAAATTATCGCAACTATTGAAGAACGCACAGCAATCCATAGACGCAAAATAGTCGTTGATTGCCGAGTAGTTTCCCTTATGGAAATCATGAAAATATAATTCAGCATAGCAACCACCAAGTTCATCATTACACGACAGCTCGATAAGGTAACCAATATGATGATAGGAATTAACGCATAACAAATCCTCGGCTCTAGTGACTGATACACTATCACTTTTACTATCGCAAAAAATCAGGTCTAGTAGTGCACCTCTGTCGTTTGGTAATTTGTTGACTTGATTAAGGTTTAGAAATGATGTGACTTCCAAGAGCGCCTCCGCCAGTTTATTGCAGGCTGAATTGATGGTGCCGTCACTGTTCCAATTTACATCTGGTAAGTTATAGTCGCCGCATAAAATGAGCTTATCAATTGATCTAGTCAGAAAAAGTTCTTCCAGCGTGTCACAGTGAGAAAACATAGAATCGACAGACGAAAGAGAAGGAAGGTAAAGGGCACCAATCACTATCACTTTTTTATCGATAGTAAAACTTACATAAATCTGCTCTACTGATTTACAGGTAATCTGAATCAAGGACGGTAACAAATAATTTTTAACCGCAATTAAGACACCACCTCCGCGAGTTTTAGCGCTCGATTCGGCAGATCGATCACAGCGAAACACACTATAACCATTCCAGCTAAGTTCCTCATCGCAGATGTCGTCCGAGAGCCAGGTTTCAATAAGCACCGAAAGCAGTGAATGGAGGGGTTTTGAATTTTGGGATCAGGTTAGGATTTCTGCGCAAGCAGTAGAGGATAAGGATGTGATGGTTGAAGGGATTTTTGGAAAATGTTTCGTTTAAGTATAAAATGCATTCCTTGATGGGGATAACAGAGGTAGAGTCATAGAGGAGTTGGTTACAAGGATTGTGTAGAGGATTACTAGGGTGGCGGATTTTGGTTAAAGTTTAGGGAGGATCGCTCGCTAACTTGAATATTGTGGATAGTAGGATTGCAGCAGTTGGAGAAAAAGACATTACCATAGTCGATCGGCAGATCATTTTATAGATTTTAAAGGCTGTTTTTATAGATATGCCGTTCTTTTTGTATGTTATGTTTCTAAACATTTTGGCTCTAGCTATAATTTTTGTTTTGTTTAAAATTGACTTTTCGGTCTATGATAATGTCTAGGTATTTTAAGGATGTAGAAGGGAAACAGTTGTGTTGGGGATATGAATATTGTGTGCAGGATTTTTGTTACGGTGATAGGGAATTAGAAGCTGGGATTTGTGAATATTGATTTTAATTCGCCATTTAGCAAACCACAGTTGCAGGGTGTCAATAAGATGCTGAAGGGATTCGAGAGCTTCAGGTACATGGGAAATTAGGGCTGTATCATCTGCAAATGGAAGGAGATATTTAGAAGGATTAAAGTGAAGATGATCAGGGTTGTAGATGTCGAAGCAGAAAATGTTGTAAAGTAGGGGAGATAGAGGGGATCCTTGGGGTAGCCCTTGTACAGGAGTAAGAATAGAGGAGTAGGGGTTGCTGATTTTGACCTTGAGGGATCTGTTTGAAAGGAATTGCTAAATAATGTATTAAGACATATTTTTTCATAAAGCGAGAAACTTGCGAGAAAAAAATTAAAAATTAAAATTTTTGATAGGTTTTGCCTACGGCTAATAAACTATAGGAGTAACTTGAAATTTATATAACAAGTCATTGTAAAGAATTGAGAACATTATTAGGAATAGTCTTTTTTCCTAAACCTCATAGTTTTCGAGTAAAATGTAAGGAAATTACTATCATTTTATATGTTCCTTTACATTTTATAACTTTTAATTAAAACTCTTGCTTATATTTTACTGATTAGAGGGTGAAATAGAGGCCACCCACCCACCCTACATGTACATGATAACTTTAAATACTAATCGTTGATGATTTCGCTGTAAAAAAACAATAATAACAAGTAAAGCATATTCCAAATTTAAGTTTAAATATAAATGACTTAACATGTATATAATATTTTTATTAATTTTCACACTTATAAATTTTACTCTGTCATTTTTCTTTGATTCAAATTTTGTAATTAAAGTTATTGCAAACCGCGAGGCGATCAGTAATTAAAGTTAATATGTATATGTAGGGTGGGTGGGTGGCCTCTATCCCACAGTAGAACCTTATCGAAAATTATTTGAAATATTTGTATGAATACATCAATTAAAAATTTCAATTTTTTTGTGTTTGTTTACATTTTACAACTTTTAACTAAAACCCTCGTTTATGTTTTACTGATTGGTGGGTGGATAGAGGCCACCCACCCACCCTACATATACATGATGAATTTAATTATTAATCGTTGATAATTTTGCTGCTAAAAACAATAAAACCCTTTAAGCAATAAAAATAAAACGAAATCAAAATTTAAGATTAAATATAAGTGACTTTCTACAGCTAATCTTATCTGATTATGATTTAAAGTCTGTCCACCCATCATTCATATTTTTTTTTACAAATTTACTCACTCAAAAATGTTACCTTTTTAATTTCTTTTTTATTCAAAGAGTTTCGTAATTAAATTTATTGGAAATCTCAAGATAAGGAATTAAAGTTTATATGCATATGTAGGGTGGACTAGTAAAACATCGTCAAAAATTATTTGAAAAATTTGTTTGAATAAATATATTTGCCACTATACGAGTACACTTACATGATAACTTTAATTACTATTTGATAGTTCTACATTTTTTTTTACTTATTCCCTATATAGAATTTGAAAAATATTATTTAACTTTTCAAACAAAAGTTGAAGGGAATGAAAAACTGAAAATTTTATTAAAACATATTTTTCATAAAGTTCTTAACTTTAACCTTAAGACAAAATTAATAATTTTGACATATTTGGCTACTACTAATAAACTATAGGAATTGCATGAAATTTACATAACAAGTAATTGTAGAGAATTAAAGAATCAAAAATTGGGAAAATTATTAAGAATAACCATTTTGCGTAAACCTCATAGTTTTCGAGTAAAATATAGGAAAAGTACTATGATAGCCACATCACCATTTTTTTCTTGATTTACAGAAATTCTGTATCCATAAGAAGGGCTCCTTTGAGGTCAAATTAATTAAGGATAATTGACAGATTTACAAATATGTAGTAACAACAGTTCTTGCTCCAAAGTAAGATGTGCCACGATCTACATTTGTTCTTTCCATAAGGTTCTTGAATTCTGCAGTTTTTTTTGTGCTGTATATTTCAAATTTGTTTTCTTTGTTTTCTATCACTAAAATAGTTATTTATAAGGTAAAAACACATTAATCAAAGCTTATAAATTCAAATATGTCATTTAACGTAGTGATTTACTGTATGAAAAGTCTTTGTGAAACCAAGAAGTATAACTGCAGTGACCATGCCTAAATCAGTAACCCTTAAATTGTCAAATAACAAAGTTATTTATAGAATTGATGGTAGAAGCTATTACTATGCTATAATTAAATTCTAGTGTGATAATTTTTGCTTCGCAATCGAAACCCCTTTATTTAATACAATATATGTAAAGAAAAAATCCTTTCGTTGTAGATATCATATTCTATTGTAGTAGTTTAGCTCGTTAGTAAATACAGTAAAATTAAATAAAGTTTCTATCAACCCTTTGATGGCCACTTGTATCAGCTCTGATTAATTTGTTTGATTAACTAATACTGCTTAACTTTAATCAGAGTATTTCTCTTGCACCGTTGGCTGATTAAGTAACCACCTATCACGAAGTGATAATGTAGAGAGCACACGTTTTTATAGAGTTTTCATTTTTTTGGTATTTTTATGCCGTACAATTGACAACAGTGGCCCATCTGTATACTTAACCCATATATAAAAAACGTACATAAATAACTTCACGATTATAAACGTCCTGAAGTTAGTCGCAAAGTACTTGGCACATTAATCGACCAAAATAAACTGTTTTGGGGGTACTTTAATCGTGATTTAGTTGTGGTGCAAACCAATTTTCCATTAACAATTGATTAGCTTTTTAATCGTGATTAAGTAGCTGCGGTGCAAGTGGGCATAACTGAATTAATTAAAGCTATGTTTTAGGAAATGGCAATATTTTTAGATTATTTCAGAATTGAGGACCTCACATTTTTTACCTTCCCTATATAGTATATATAGGGGAAGTATTGTTTTCGTGATTTTTTTTTTTGCAGAAATGTCGGTCTTGAGGTTCACTGAATCCATTGCACTAATTTCTATGTGTATCTGTTCGTGGGTGCTGTATCTCAAAAACGAATTATCTGTTTGAGATTAAACTTAAAACTTAAGATCAATAAAAACTGGAACTGAAAAGCTTTTGATGAACATTCAAAAACCGGAATTGGATGTTTATTCGAGGCCATTTTTTGTTTTTGATATTTTTTCAAATATAAAAAATATTACAAAATTTTTCAAATAAAAGTTAAATATGTTCTAACGTAAGTAGGTATCTGTGTTACAAACTAGGCGAAGAATTTGTTATAAAAATAACTGCATTATTTGAATTATTTAAGAGATGTTTGTATATTTTCTTTTTATGTTTTATATCTTATTTTCTTATTCGCCTATTTCATACAGATGAATAGTAATAAATACATTAATGTTTTCAGGAATCTAAATTACAATTAATGTATGAAACATTTAAACAATGCTTATGCTCAAAGTATATAACTGGCCATTATAAGGCTTCAGATTAGTTTGATTTCAATATTTATACTAACAATATGTTACTACTTGAGAATCCTCTTGATGCATAATACATATAGGACAACAAACTAGTAAGCTTTTCATTATCTATCCCTCGACCCGACTTTATTACAGCGTGCTATATGAGAACGTGTAACGGGAATTAATAAATATAAAAATGACGTATAATATTTTTATTATAGTAATTTCGCCTTGATATAATACAATGTTATGAACGGTGTGCGGGTAAATTAATTATTAAATTTAATATGTGGTCCCATTTAGCCGTAATCCTTAAAACCTACATAACGTGTAAATAATCTTTCACATATAAGCTTAATTAAATGTCCACAAATGGGGATCAACACATACATTTAATCAATGCGAGGGCGACGCCCAGTTCTAATTTCGTCCTTATTTTTTAAAATTATTATTTTGGTTTTTTATCACTTTTTTTTTCTCGAAATATTGACCCCATGGCGCAACTTAATATTGACTGGCAAAATACATTTTGCTTCTTCATAAATAAAGAAGGATCAAAGCGCTGCTCGGGACCGGCGTTCACAAACACTGTAAGTGGTTTGGAGATCCATTAAGTGAATCAATATGTCGGTTTAGTTATATTAAACTAAAATTGTGTGCTGGCGAGCTTCCTACTTTGTTTATGTACACTTTGTATCAACGTGTGTTTGTTACGTGCATTAATTAGGTTGTTGTTTTCGCATTAAAATGTAAGTTTATTACGGCCTGAAATTCAAATATTAAACTATGTCGTCATACAAAACATACTATTTATTGTGTTTGCTTAAGCGGATTGAGGGGTTAGATATCGTCTACAATTCATTGTATTTTTGAGCCAATTAACATACAAATGCCACTGCAGTTTTTTTATTATCGTCTGTTATTGCTCATAAAATAGCCTAACAAAATCATTTTCTTCATAATACAACAAATATGGAATCATAAAAGACGGATGAATTTATATATCGTCATATTTAACCCCCTGCGGACTGAATTTTACCTATTGCTTCGAATTTTATTCGGGTATTAATATCTGTAAACATGCATTTATTTAAAATTTATTTGTCGATAAAATAAACAACAGTGTACTTTATTCAATTAAGATTTATATTTAATATAACTTGTAACCCTTTTAATTCTTATTTCGGAAGAAGTACAATAAAATAAATTGAGATGATCTGGAATAAAACTTTATTTAATAATAAGTAACTTTATCTTTATTAAATCTTTATCAAACATGGTTATAATAAATACAAATAAATTAATGAGATATTTCAAATACTGATAGAGAAAAAACATACATATAATTTTATCACGCTTGTAGATGATCTTCCACTCAAACCCATAAAAATTAAAATTATTAAATAAAAAATTTTATATAGCATTTATTTGCCTTGTTTTTATTTTAAAAAAGCATATACTTTATTTGGATTGATCAATATTTGTAACTATGCGGTTAGCTTTTACAATTACTAATGATGAGATCCGTTGTAATAATTGTTTCATTTGTAATTTACATGCAATAGGAGATTCGGTTTTACTTGAATAACGAATGACACGCTGATCCTAATAAATGGAAATGATCAATTACTTGTGTGCACTAATTATAATGCCGCGATTAATGGCTGATAAAGTATGCCTGTCATTGATTAATTGTATATTTATGTAGAAATCCTTTAAATATACAGAAATGAAAGTGAATTTATAATTAAATTAGGTCTATCTTTCATCAGTGAATGCTAATTATTTTTCTTAAATGAAGACATAATTTGCTTACTTTATTTGTAAATACCTCAGTTATATTTCTTACTTCGGTTCGAATGTTTTTATTCATTCAAAAAAATAGAATATACTTTCCTAACACATTAATATATACAATATAGGTATATATGCGCATGTGACAATACCAAATTACATTTAAACCAATGAAAACGTTAAGATGTCTACCTTCTTTTAAATTGATGTCCTCTTTAAGAAATGTGGTGGGGAGGATCCCGAGCCATTATGGGTGGTTTGACCGACCACATCAGACCACACCAGAGAGAGCCAATAAAACAGTTAGCAGTTAACATTCCTAAATTATAATCTATGTTATTTCAAATGCCAGTGTTAAAAGAAGTTTACAATCGCTTGGAAATTGCACATCCTTCGGTTCAGATGGCGTCCCTGCAATATTTCCATCAAAATTGTGTACTTTATCTGAACCCTTGTAAATTTTGTTTTCATGTTCTATTGTTGAGGAATAGTTTCCGCATATTTGGAAAATAAGCTTTATATTACCCATACATAAAACTGGCAAGATGGAGCTCATCCCAAATTATAGAGGAGTGGCAATTCAATCCTTTATTTCAAATATTTGACAAGCTTTTTTGGAGCAATTGTTCTAGCTTACTAAGGAAATCATTGATGACACATAATACAGATTTTTCCAAGGTAGATCCACAATGACCAACCTACTCGAATTTCAAGCCTACATTTTAAAAAAAGATGTCAAGCCGATGTCGTCTACACATAAAGTTAACCAATCCGTCCTATTATCAAAAATGTATGCTTATGGATTTAACGAGAGTGTTATAAATTGGCTTCGTTCATATTTATCCAGTAGACAACAACGCGTTCGAATTGGAAACTACATTTCTAGTAGTATCATCTGGTGTACCTCAAGGAGGCCATTATTTATTCTTTATTTGTTTTTCTTGCTTATAACCCCATTACAAAAAAATAGATAAAATAATAATACATATACAACAAATTTAGACAGCAAGAATCACGGGCGGAGTTCCAATGATCTTCCACTCAAACCCATATCCATCCACTGCCCAGTAAAACATGCTGACAGCTTCTGAATTCTTTATTTATAATGTATTTAAGCAAATACGCTGTTTTTGTACCTTTTTGGGAGGTCTATTTGACATTAGCCATTATGACATTTAAATTAAATTAATTATGGTCCCTTGCTATTTTTAATTTTAATTAATCTAAAATTCTAAACCACGCTAGATGTTATCTTTATGCTGATGATATGAACATTTTTATTCAAGTTAAATCGATTCAGGATTGTCATGATTTTCAAAATGACCTAAACAATATTTCTAGTTGGTGTAAAATAAATGATCTAAATATCAATAAATGTAAGGTTATGAAATTTAGCAAACACAAACCTAATTGAGTATGAATACATTATAAATAATGTATTCCTAGAAAATTAAAGATTTGGGAATGTTTTTAGACTGCTCCCTTAGTTTTAGCGAACATTTATTATATGTTTGTAACAAGGCTATGCGTTCATTGGAGTTTATTTTGCGTAATGGACAGGATTTTAGTATTACGACTTTAATTATTTTACATAATTCCTTTAGTCGTTCACTCCTAGAATACTGTTTACTAATTTAGTTCCGTGTAAGGCACGTTTATTATTTACTGTTGTCGGTTAATAATTAGTAAAGGAGTTGCATTGAATCCAGCTTTAAACACCTAAAAAATTGTTGGCAACGGTAGTAATTAAAAGTGGTTTCTAATTCAACGTACTTACTAATTGACTAGGGTGTATATGTTTACAAATAATAACAATCATTATTATAGTGGATGTAGTAGTAGCAAATGAATAAATATCATGATAAATTTTTCCTCACTTCGAAGAAAACTTTTTTGGCGGATAATCTTCCAAATATCTTCCAAAAGTGGAAATAACATTTATTTATTAGGTAGCAGGTAGAGCACAGTGCATTCGTTAACTTGCTCCGATCTGCAGACTGCATAGCCTTTTTTATATGATATTTCATCATCTGGGCCTGCACCTATTGCAAAAGTTTTGTCTGAAATGAGGTAAAATGACCACAATGTCCATGTATCTATTGTAAATTTGTAACTAGAATTTGGGAAGTTTAACATTTGTTCACAGCAGTTATTTACAGGCCGTATGCTGTGAGACAACACCAACCAACCATTATAAGTGAAGGACCGAATAATTGACGCCCCAAAGTACTCAAATGGCTTACAATATCTTAATTACATTGGCGTGAATTTGACAGCGGATAGCATCGTTAATTTATATTGCAGTTGATGAGGTTCTTTTGATGAGTCAAAATGAAAAAGCTAAAAAATATTAATTGTCCTAGCGTAATCTTCCCCTACCCAATATATTATTCATTGTCCAATCGTACTCTTAACCTATTTTAACAAATCAATCATTACCCTATCGTACTCTTGAGCTCTAGGCTTATAAATTATTAATTTTCCGAGCGTATACTTGTCTTATCCCAATATTGCCCTAATGCATGCTTTACCTACCTCAATTATTTAATCAATAGCATACTCTTGACCCAGGCCAATACTTTATTTATTGTCCTAGTCTATGAAAGTACATAAAAAATGATAATTATCGGAAACGTAGAGTTGTGGAAATAAAAAATATATTAAAGTTCCCTTGTAAATTTAAACTAAAATAAGTTTTTTTTTGTTATTTTTAACAATAATTAAGTTTTTAAATGATTATTTGCAACAATTTTAGTTGATGGTTTTCAAATTTTCAAACAACCTGCTTTTTTAAAATTTTTAAATAAGATGTAAAAATAATAAATAATAAACACTTTGTAACTTTGTATAACACAGCAGTAAATAAATTGTGTTATACAAACAAAGTTACAAAGTGTTTATTATTTATACTCAACATGTATAACGAAGTAGAAGCCGCAAAAATCAATAATGTAAAAATAATACTTGACAAAGAAGTAAAAATGTCTTTATGTTACACTTCTTCAAATGAATTCATGTCAATCATATTTTTAGAAATAAGAAAATATAATTTATTATCCTGAAAACATTTAAATTATTTAGAAAGCAAAACTTTCAAAAACAATAAAGATTTATAAAACACCATTTTAAATATATATAAAAAATAAGTAATAACTGTCAGAAACGTAGGAATTAGAGAAAATATTTGAGGTGGTTTTGATACCATAATATTTTTTTTATCGCCAACCTTCAGTTGACCCCATGCATCCAAGAAGTACGGAATTAAAAAATATAGTGAAAATGGCTTACTGGCGTATTTTTTCGATATATTGAAAGACTATTCTCCTCCTTCAATGTGGTCGTATTACTTAATGATGAAAGCAACACTTTCAGTAAAAATGACGTCGACATTGGTAAATATAAAACACTTACGCTTTTTTCAAACAAAAAGGAAGAAATCATATTTCAAAAAAATCCAAAAGTTTTTCACAAGAGGAAATACTCAAATTTTTAGTGTACCCGATGAAATCTACTTGATGATGAAGGATTTATGCAAACTTTTCAAAACCAATTTGATTTGAATGTAGCAACTATTTTAGATTTGTGTTGTGTTTGTCATTCCTGGGGCTTTACGTTATGAGGAGCTTTTGAATTTAAAAGTAAGTGCCATAGAGCACAAAGGAACAGTAGTGGTTGTTCATATAACTAAGACAGATACCACCAAGCCTCGATTATTTGTAAACACTGCCGAGTTTGAAGGAAAAGTCCATAGAATTTTTTAACAAATATTTAGCTATGCGTCCCAAACAGACGCCTCGTTGCCGATTTTTCATAAGATATAAAAATGGTAAATGCTCAGTCCAGCTAGTTGGAATCCATACTTTTGGAAGTGTACCAACCAAAATTGCCAACCATCTGCATTTACCAGAGCCATCACTTTATAGGGGACGATTTTAGGTGAAGGTCAAATTGACAATATAGTTGTTACCAATGACAACTCTAATGAGGATTTACATATTGTTAACTTAGATAATAATCCTCAAACATTTTCAATACTACTACTACTACTAGTGTTCATTTACGTTTAATACATATATAACCAAAAATAAATAGATTCGTTTTGTATTTGTTCTTATTCTTCTGTCAGTTTAAGTTTTGTTTATTTTGTCATATCATTATCATTTATCATTATAAATGTTTATGATTGGCGATAAAAGTTTGTATGCACCACGTCAGTAAAGTGTCTTTACTGAACTCGACTGTTAGTCGTCTCATTCGCTTCTTGGTGCATAAATAAGTATTATTGTCCTAGAATACTCTATACCTACTATCCCAATAATTTTTTCAACATTCTATGTTAACCACCTTTTCGGATAAATAATTAATTGTTTTAGTGTATTCTTCATAGCCCTAGCGTACGCCTGACCTATCCCAATATACAGGGTCGCTGATATGTATGGAAACGGTCGAATATCTTCTAAAGTAAGATAGCTAGCGAAAAATGTTAAGATACAAAAATTTTAGCGTTTTTTTTTAAACTATCAGAATAAAGACAAATTAAGTATACAGGGTTAGTCAAAAAGTCAGGACGAAACAAACTTGCTTTTTCTTTAATGGAACACCCCGTATATTGTTCCATATTTCAAGTCATCTCGAAATTCTACACAAAATTGGCATAGCACATCATAAAGCTAAACTTGACTGTTTAATTAAATGTATCATTTTCGCGCGAAAATTATCCAATGAGAAGTATTTTTGTATTATTTTCATAACAACGCTACGTCCAACCTACCTTTGACAGGTAAC
Source organism: Ontholestes murinus (assembly GCA_963969525.1). NCBI lineage: Eukaryota > Metazoa > Arthropoda > Insecta > Coleoptera > Staphylinidae > Ontholestes > Ontholestes murinus. The sequence goes on from OZ018398.1 coordinate 16,630,245, forward strand.
TTGATGGCTAACTATTTTTGTATAATTTATTTAAAAAAATGATTTTCAATGTTCGATATCTCTAAAACGGTCAAGTTTAGCCTTATGATGTGCCATACCAATTTTGTGTAGAATTTCGAGTTGAATTGAAATATGGAATAATATACGGGGTGTTCCATTAAAGAAAAAACAAGTTTGTTTCGTCCTAACTTTTCTACTGATCCGGTATATTTAATTTGTTTTTATTGTAATAGTTTTAAAAAAAAACACTAAAACTTTTGTATCTTATCATTTTTCGCTACCTCTCTTACTTTAGGAGATAATCGACCGTTTCCATTTATATCAGCGACCCTGTATAATTCATTTCTAACTCACCAACCATCGTATTAATAACCTTGCGTTTTTTGGCCAATTATTCACTTCTTTCAAGAACTATCAATGCAATTTAGGTTTTAGCATTTTTACTTTTCAAGAAGATTGTGATGTATTTGCAGATGACGACATAGATGAGTAGTAACATATATTTATTGACAAATTTTGTACATATTTACATTAAAATGATAAATAATGTTAATGTATTAATCTGTCAAAAGGCTATCGACCATGTCTTTCTGCCTTGTCTTGTCCAGTCATATGGCGTCAGTCGTTAGTGAGTAGATGCATGAAATGATGAAATGAAATCAAAAATGGTTGAATGTGGGTTTTTAAATTTATGTTTGGGTTTCTAGGAAGACAGTATAGGGATAATATGTGAAAGTTAAAAGGATTTTTGGCGATTTTTTCTGATAGGAATGGAAGACGTTCTAGGATGGGGATAACTAAAGTAGTATCATAGAGGAGCTGATTGGAGGGATTGTGTAGAGGATTAAGAGGATGACGAAGTTTTGTTAGGGTACGAAGGAATGCTCGCTCGCTAACTTCAATATTACGGGAGGTTGGATTGCTGGGGTTGGGCACAACCATAGTCAAGTAGTGAGCGGCAGATCATTTTGTAAATTTTTACGGCAGTTCTGGTATTAATACCATTGTTTTTGTAAGTTAAACTTCTAAAGCATTTTGCCCTAGAAGTAATTTTGCTTTTTGTTATGGCTGTATGTTTTTTAAAATTAATTTTTTGATCTATGGTTATGCCCAAGTACTTAATGGAAACTGAGGGAGGGATCGCAGTTTGGGAAATATGGACTTTGTAAGGTGAGTTATTGGTGCGATTATAAGGAATTAGGAGCTGGGATTTTTGGGGATTGATTTTAATGCGCCATTTTGCAAACCATCGTTGAAGGGAGTCAATTGGAGGGGTTTTGGTAGTGTGGGAGCATGACATAGATGATTATTTCGTAAAATCTAAACAAATGAACCAGCAGCAACTTCTACATATAAAAGAAGGAAACACTAAGTTTACTACACAGAGGGAACAAGAGGTAAATTGATAATAAATATGAATGTTAAATATAATAGATTATGGCATTGGTCAGTCACAGATCGGCAGCTTTAGGCAACTACAGAAGTCGATTGCGTATTAAAAAAGTAAGAAATAAGAAAAAGTGTGCTAAAATAATTTTAGCAACCACAATACCAATTATTTTTAAAACATAAATCTAATTATTTATGTAGATTTATATTTTAGTTTATTATTATTGTATATACTGTAATTATCTTTTATATTAGGTCATCTGTGATATTTATCATACTTATTCTATTTTAACTTAGATGCTTTGTAATTATCAAAATCAGACAACCAATCAAATGTTAGTGTTCACAGTTTTTATTTATATGGATATTCATTATGCCTGGAGAGTTAAATATAATTGAATGCACATACTAAATTACACAATTCCTTTTGCAACAAAACAATTCCCTTTGAAGGAAATTGTGAAAAATTACATTAATTCTCTTAGCATATGAATTGCGTGTAAGATTTAAATTCAATTATTTTTATTTGCTTGTTTTAATGTTTGATTGTATTTATTATCTGATTTTTTTTGTAATTGTATATTTTACTTTACTTATAACGTTGGTAATTTCAAGAGGTGCCGCATGTTAAGGCGTTGCCCACCTTCTTTTTCTTAAATACTGTGTCTTTAAAGATAAGAAGGGATCCAAACTGATACCGACGAGCTTAGAGAACCATTAAAACCATTGTACGTTTACATTCGTAAATTGTAATCTGGGTTTTTGCGGAAATAAAAATGTTAAAGCGAACAGAGTATTTTATTTAATATATCCCTCTATTCGTTTACAATCCGCTGTTAATCGTAGTTAATGCTGAATACAATTATTTTCTTATAGTAAATTCATTTATTACTTGAAATGTTGTTGGTAGAAATAACTCAATATAATAATAATAACAAACTATTGATGATTTTAAACTTTTTATTTTACTCACTACAATTGTTTCGCTACACTGTAGCTTTTTCAGGTGAAGAAATATAATACAACAAAAACATTTGGTAGAAATAAATTTATTTTAATAGATTTGTGCTAATAGTAATATTGTTTAATATAGTTATATTTGTACAATTTGTTATTTGCTAGAGGTAAATGATTTAACAATAAATTTATTACAATTAACGTTGTAAAATTTATAACATTGTATTTGAATGTTTAAATATTGAGCATTATTTACTTCATCTAATAACAACAAAAAATCTTGATTTGTTTGTGCTAACAAATCAAGTATAATTTATTGTGAAACTAATATAAACATAAAATTAAGAATAATTCTATAAATTATAGGTTATAGACCTTGTTCATTATGTGACAATTATATTATAAAAATACGATTAACTTATGATTCAACTTTTTAAATTTTAACAATTTCGTTTGTATTTCGAACTCTTACTGGACTAGTGAGAACAGTGATCTTGGAAGAGTGGTTTTAGACTGTAGGAGCCCAACACTTCCATAGTATATTTCGCCTCTCAACAAAACAAAAGGTTTTGACGTTTCAATGTCGTTTTTAGTGTTAAAACATAGTAATTAATTTAGTTTAGTATTTATCTTGAATTACTACTCAGTGGAGCAATACAGGGCTCATATACCTAAACTAAACAAATAATATATATTTAAATCCATCTAATAAAGTCGACACATTGAATTAAAAACATAATAACAGTGTTTGTATTACATCTACTAGTATAAGAAAACGTGTTTGACGCCGGGGAGCGCTTTATAAAATGCACTTCTTTGGATTTTAATTAAATCAGCGCTATATTAAATTATAAAGTTTTACGACGTTCATATTCCTTGGTCCATTTGGCCCGTATTGTATGCTCAGTCTGGGCACTGATAATAAACGCGAGTTGTGGTTTCTGCGCGAGCTAAAAAGGTGCGATATAAAGTTGCCTCTAATTGCAAAACCATGTTGTACTCTTCGCCCTGCCCGTCCCACAAGAGATGTTACCTACGAGGACGCCCAATTTTATAGTAAATTACAAAAATACGTAACTTTGGCGACTGCCTATTACATACGTTCGCGGTTCTGAAAGGGGAAAAGTTTGTGGGGAATTTAGTGCACTCGTTCAGATTTCAATATAGCCAGCCTGCCCAAAAATTCCTGCAATAATAGCGTTGTTACCGTCAAAATTAAAATGCTTTAAATATAAATTTTTAAAGAAGTGATGTTAATTAAGAATTAAATTGAAGTAAACAATATATAAAAAGTTGTGTCTCATTTCCTATTACAAATGTTTATAAATAAATTTGTAGCATCACGATATCTGAAGTGGGTATAAAAATCATATCAAAATTTGATATGTTTTTTGCTGAATTTCCTTGTATTATCATGTGAAATGAAAATATATTTTTTGCGATCATGTTCTCAGCGCTTTGTTCTATGTTAATTACGAGCAAATCAAGTCGAGCGGTTTTGCACGGAGTAAGAACATATTTTAAATACGTGTTGCTGTGTTTGGACAAAGAGAGGGCGTTTGTGCCTGTGTGTGTGTTCTGTAATTTATTTGATACGATAGACAGTCGACAAGTGCCATTTATATGGTCGGTGTTCAACCCTACGCAGTATCGATATCGGCACACGCCTTACTACTCTTTCACTCCCTTGAATAAAAAAGGACATTGTTAAAGTGATTACTTTGTCGGAGAATTACGAGGCATGCATTTACAATCATACTTTTTGCCGTTTTGCTTCAGCGAAAATCAAATGAGTCCTCCATATGTAAACATTCTGAACATTCCGCTCGATCGCTACTCAAATTACAAACATATTTTTAGACAGCCATCCCGAATATCTAATCCCTACACCCCAAACGTAAAGTACATGTTATAAAACAGTTTTTAATGAATGTACTTAGTATACGTCAAACCTATCATTTTATTATTGTTTTATTGTAATTAAAATTAATAGCTTCAATACTAATTTCTAAAATTTAGTTGGGTAATGATGAAAAGAACTTGTTATCATTGTTGTTCTTAGTATTTAGAATATTTATTATTTACTTTAAAATAATTCTACATAAATAAGTAGGTAGCATAAGAATGATTACCTTTTTTATATGGATGGTATTATTCAGTATGGTTTGAATTGTGTACTGCACAAAGGCGTTTCCAGCCAACTGGCTTAGAGGGGGTAATTTAAAAAATAACTTTAATAATAATTTATATAATAATAAAATATAATTCTATTATTTTTAAATAAAAACTAAATAATATCACACACGAAAACAATATAGGGCATATAAAAACATAAAATAAGATATTCTGTAAAATCTGAAACAGATTTTTCTTATTAAATTTATTAAAAAATCGATTTTAAAGTGATATCCAAATCTTTGTCAGTTTGTTGTCAATAAAACACTAAGTATTATTGTGTTAAAATTGAACAAATTCATCGTGTCTTTATTAAATCTGTATTGCAGATCTGTAATAATATTATTCGGAAAGGTACATATATATTAATTCGATAATAATCCTCTGTTCAGTTCATAGGAACCTAAATCAGCGAACCACGCACATGCAAAAGTCAATAAAAAAGTAAATAAGGAAATCTAAGAGGGTCCAAGATATGTACATAAATAATGAAAAGAAATTTGTACAAAATATAGAGAAATAGCAAGAAAAGAAAAATCAAAAGGAAAGAGAGTAAGAATAGGATGCCGAAAGTTAACGATTAATGGAAAGGAGTACGAATAAGAAAGCAACTAAAAAAACAAGACATCACAGCTTAAGATTAAAACATTGATAATGGTCACTTTGTGTCCGAAATATATATCTGTTAATTTAAATAAAATTGTGAAGAAAGGTTTTTAGTGCTTTTTAATTAATCAAGTTTACCTTCACGTAACTCACAAAAATCAAATCACAGCGAGAAAATGGCACAAGAAAAATGTTAAATACAATAAAATCGTGGGAGATCTTAATCTAAATTCTAAAACATTTCGTAAATCTACAACAATGAGTCTTATTAAGACTACAAAACAAATCACTTATTGAAACAACTTCTTTTCTGGCTAATACCTAGACAGACATTGAATGGTGTGAGTTGTTTTTGATGTTCTCTATGGGGATCTCGGAAACTATAAGAGATAGAGAAACTGTTAAATAGGGAAAGAAGTGTAGATTTACGAGACGAATAAAATTCCACTTTCAAAGTTTTAAAAAAAGTCAAGGGTAACTAGATATTTTGAAAAAAGTAAAAAGTGTCAATTTTTTCAAATCAATATATCTCGGTTATTATAACAGATAGAAAAAAACTGTAAAGGACACAGGTTTAGATAATTTTATGTAGATTAATAAAAAATAATCAGAAAATTTTTATCGCTATTATTTTCTGAGATATGACGCAAACTTACATTTTTTTAAATGGAAATCATAGTTGGCTATGGCCTCATTCAAAAGATATTTTTTTTCTCTTTAATCCAATATGACATACGACAGAGTTATTTCTAAAAATAAGTGAGTTATAGTCATTTTAAATTTTATTATAAATAAAAAAATGGGTAGCCATGAAAAAGATGAAAGTAAAACAATTGAAGTTTTTATAGTTATCTCTTATAGTTTCCGAGATCTCCATAGAGAACATAAAAAAACTCACCCTGTAGATTTAATAAACTAAAAATGATTAAATATATGTTAAATAGTTTGTAAGTGATTAGGGTATGACAGATTTACGAAAAGTTTTCGTGTTTTTTCTAATTATTAGTTAATTTTCTACAATATAAGGATTTTAATACTATTTTATTAAGGCAAAAAAAGATACAGGGGAAAGTATGGAGATGAGAACAGAAACTAAAATGGAAAAAGAATTATAGAATTATTTATAGCAAACAAGCTTATTGTGGCAAACACAAAATTCAAACACAAAACTATGCACAAATACACTAGAGAAGTTGATAGAAATAATAGACTACTCCTTAATAGACGCAGAAGAATGGAAAAAGGTGAAAGATGTTAAAGTAACAAGAAAAACTGAAATAGACAGCGACCACTACTTAGTAAAAATAGAAATTAAAACAGGAGCAGAACAATAATAAACAAAAACACAAAAAGCCAAAATTTGAAAAGAAAGAAACTAGGAATAAACACTAATCAAAAATAGAGAAAAGGACAAACAGAAAGAAATAGAAATTTAAAGAAATCATAACTGAAGCAGCTCAAGAAAGCTCTCGAACAATCACTATATCAAACAAACAGAGGAAGAAAAGCAGGTGGTAGTCAGAAGAGGTAAAATAATTTGTAAAAACAAAAAAAGATAATTGGTAAACTTACATAAAGGCAAGGAAAGAACAAGATTTTATAAGATATAAAATAGCAAATAAAATAGCGGAACACAAAATCAAGATAGCAAAAAAGCAATCCTGGGGGCAGTTCGGTAAGAAACTGAGAGAAATGTTCACAGATAAGGAATAAAAGGTCACTAAGCCAACCAAGTATAAAAGACAAAAACGGAAATATATAAAACAGAAATAACGAAGATATTAGAAAGATGGAAAGAATACTTTAACGAAATAACCGAAACAGACCATAGTAGAGATGAAGAAGGTGAAACAAATGGAGGAAACAATGAAATAACAATCGAAGAACTGGAAACAGCAATCAAGAAAATAAAACTAGGAAAATCTACAGATATAGATGACATCATCAATAATAATAATAATAAGAAATAGCAAACAAAGAGCCGAGAACACAAAGATAGGGTTATAAAATTATAATGGAACTATTCAAAATGCAAATATTAATGTTTGCCAACCACATAACACTAATAGCAGATTCCGAAGAAAAACCTGTAAATATACAAAGAGGAACTAGAAAAGATAAATATAAACAAAACCAAAACAATGATAATATCATCCAAAGGGAGCAATCACAAAATAGAGTTAAACGGAAAACAGATAGAGCAGGTTAAGCAGTTCAAATACCTGGGATCAACAATAGAGGATAAAGGGAAGATGGATTCAGAACAAGATGAAAATTCTGCAAAACGAAAGTGATCTACAACACAATCGAAAAAACATTCTTAGAGAAAAAGAGGTTACAAGAACAATAAAAGCAGAAGAATATAAAAGAATTGTAAGACATTAACTGTTATATAGTAGTGAATCGTGAGTAACCACAGAGGGCAAAAACAGCAAATCCAATGCAATGGAAATGTGAAACCAAAGAAAGATAGAGGGAATTACAAGAAGAGACAAAGTACGAAATATAGAAGTAGGAAAACATCTCAACAGCTCAATATTAAACCAATAAAACAGGGACAATTAGGATGGTTGGGTCATATATACAGATTAGAAGATACTAGATTAAAAATGAATCATGAAGACCAAGGAAGGGTTGGAACGAGCAACTACATCAAGCAGCGAAAAGCAGAGGAATAAAATGGAAAGAAATAAGACAAATGGCGTAAGATAGGCAACAGTGGCAAAAAGTGTAAAAGAAAATAACTGAGTCATATTGTAGAGAATAAGTCCGACACCCGCAATGGATAAAAGGGGAAAAGATAAATAAAAATAATTCTCTATAATAGGTTGATCCACGATTGGTATATTTCTCTGGTATTTGGTAATTCGAGGTTTCGTCATTTCAATTTGTAATTCGTTTAAAATTTTGACTGCAAAATTATAAATTGTTTAAACGATGTGGCGGTATTTTTCTTCTTATTGGATAAAGGTACAAGTCATTAGCGTAAGATTTATCCATTTACTCAAAGTTTTCGTATTTCATCGTATTTCTTAAATTAACTGTGAAAATTGGGAGTACAAATCGAATTTATTGTGAGATTAATTCCAACAACTCCACAATGTTTAAAAATCGAGTTTATCACATGGTATCTTTTGGTCGAGGCATTAAAAATTAAATGACTTCTTTAATGGTCCAATTGCATTGCAAGCAGTCTGTATTTGCATACATTTTGATATGGACAAATTTAAAGCATGGTTTAATCATGGTGCTCTAAAAACGTTGGTTAAGGATGACTGCAATACAGCATCCTTCAATTCTTTCATCATAACGGAACATCTGTTCCAATTCAAGTATAGTGTCATGAGTAACACCATTATAATTATCATTATCATGAAAATTGTCCTTGTTTGTAATAGATTTTGTATTTAAGAGAGAACCAGCGTCACGATGATCTCGTAAGGTTCCTCCCCAAAAATATACTTTTGATTATTAGTTTTAATCTATTTCTATTTTCTTCAATTTGTCGAAGTCTTTCCATATTTAATTTATTTCTTATATCTGGTGATGGGGTAATGAATGATTTTATAAAATGTTCCGCATAAACAATTGATTTTTTATGGTTATACTTAGTATTTTTATGATTTATAGAAACAACATATTTAATTGATAATTTTGAATATTAAGATACTGGCTGAGATACTAATTTTTGCAATACTACTTGTTGGTGCACCCGCCAAATTTTGTAAAAAAAGCAACATTTGCAACAGATTCCGTTTAAATGATTAGAAAACATTAACCAATTAAATTGTCTAAAATGTTTTTCAGACAAGTAATATTTAACATCCTTTCCCCCTTTTTTTATGTACAGAATATGGTGACACAAAATTATTATTTTGTTTCCATTAACAATTTAAAATTCGAAGTTTCTAAATTTCATCAACATTAACATTACTAGATTTAACTTTATCAATGTAAATTTCAACGTTGCTAGATGTACATGTTGTTTGCTCCTTTTTCTCTTGCTGGGAACAACCTAATAAAGATCCTGAAGATTCTCCTCTGTATTCGGTAAACGTCGATGCAGTTGTAGATGGATGGTTTAAATTGACTGTTGACATAGATTGATCTTTATTTGTTGAAGAATCGTCAGTTTTTTAATTTTCTGAACAAATGAATCCAACGTGGATTATCGATTTTTATTTATTATATTATTCAACAAGTGGTAATTTAGGCAATAACTCACGCGGATGAAATTTGCAGCACGAGCCGCGAAGCGAGTGCTATAATCATCCAAGTGAGTTATTGTCATTGTCACGAGTTGAATACTATTCTTTGTCTAAGACAATAACAACTTTTAGTAAAATATTTAACTTAATATAATATTTTTTGACATTTGTCAATTTTCAGCTAACTTGAAAATATAGATTCAAAGAAAAAAACATGACAACCTGATCGATACCAGTGAGTTATAATTTATAGCGTGAGTTATGATTCATAACTCATACTATTTAATTATACTGTGCGTCCCGTTTGAAGACGCATCATAGGGAATTCCCATGTAAAATTTTTAATTGCAGTTTGTATCTCTATGATGATCAGAATAAAATTATAATAATTCCTTCATCTACTAAAGTTATTTTGGAGGTTTTATTTTTGTTTAATCTTTAGTATTAGTCGAAATATAGCTTAAAAAGTTTGAACAAATATCGGATAATAAAATTCTCAAAATAGTAGTTGCTGTAAAAAGTCAGTGTGTTTGCCATCTAAAATGTATAACCCACAGTGTAGTGCTTACACTACAAAAGGAAAAGTTCAGTGCTGTGAAAAGACAGAATATAACATCTAAAATTACAGATGGCAAGTTCAAAGGCACAACTTCAATATTCTTGTTGAAACGAGTTAACTCAGGAGGTACAATTGTTCTAAACAAAATAAGACTCTTTTAAGTATTTCTCATTTATTGTGTACAAAATTTTAAAACTGTATTCAGTTAAATTACAATTATTAGACTATTCAAAATAATGTTTATGTAAAGAATAAACATAAAGGATTATTTGAAGAAATTATAACAAATAAATCATTACTTTTAAAAAGGAGTTTTATCAATTATTTTACAAATGCTTCTTTTTAAATACTTGTGCTTTGTTACTTTTTTGTGTACCACCACCACTGCTGTTCCACTTGCTTGAAAATGTTAAATTTAAATAATCTAATCCTAGCAATATATTCAGTTTACACAACCATTCCCCTCAAATTTCTGATTAATTCTAATAATTGTTGATTGACACGGCACTGGACGGGTTTTAAAATTTATACTAAATTCGCAAATATCACGCGAAGAATGTCCGCCGAAACTCAATTTGATGATCTGAATGATTTTATGGTGTAAGCACTCATTTTGAATTGAATTATAATTTAATTAAAATATTACAATAATTACTTGTCTGTGGCTTAATCAATTTAGATGACAAACACTGACTTTTCATAGCAACTACCATTTTGAGGACTTTACTACCGAATATTTGTTCACACTTTTTAAGCTGTATTTCGATTAAAACCAAAGTTGAAACAAAAATAAAACCTCTAAAATAACTTTAGTAGATGAAGGAATCATTTTAATTTTATTTTGATAATTTTCGTTCAATAATAGAGATACAAACTGCAATTAAAAAGTTTACATGGGAATTCCCTATGATGCGTCTTCAAACGGGACACACGGTATATACCATTATTTGTTCTAATCTAGATGAATAATAAATATTTAACCCAATAGGAGTAGATAAATTAATTTAAAAGAATGTATATATTATTCCTAAAATAAAAAATTACCTTATGTATAATTGATTGAATTATAAACAATTGGTAATTAGTCAGTAACCACTAAAAATTTACGATTTATACGTGACGTGCAAACAGTTTCGGTTTCAATCCTTTACATTTAAACCAAGTAAGACAAGAAATATTATAAATTGAACTAAGAGATGTGATTCGCGCTCTCTTAATGTAAAACAATGTAACGATTAACGATACCAAAGAGGCGAATAGTATCAATATATGTCGAGTATAATTAGAAAAGGGAACCCCCCGTGCAAAGGAAGTCATCACTTATCTAACGGTGCTTGCGCAAATAATTTTAATTTGTGTATATGGCCTGTCTGTTTTGGAAAAATGCACCGTCATAGATCGCTGACTAGATTCACCAACACTTAATTTGTTTGTTTGAAAAATTAGTAATTTTTAAGAATAAAAAAAAGAAGCGAACGAATAATTCTTAGGGGGGGTAATTACCCAATTACCCCCCCTTGAAACCGCCACTGGTACTGCAGGATGTAAATGTATAAAATCATATTTATTGTAACATAATTGTAGATGATGAACCAAACATACTCTTGTACATGCGTAATCCTTTAGTGCCCGAATAATACCACTCATTTAACATGATTACCCGAATGATGGACATCTTTTTTGCATTAAAAAACTGCTCTGCGTATTCCTCGTTTGCCATTTGACAGTTATCCATTTTTAAAAGGTCCCCCGGTGACGAGAACGAGAACAAAACAACGCGAGTTGAAAAGGTCGCTGTAGGTTTGTCCCCTATTAACAATACGCCCTGTTAAAATATACGTTTGTTTTTTTTTTTCATACGGAATCTATTCTCAACAGTACGCCCCTCCGCACACGTACGTGGATATATCAAATTTCCAAAGTGCCATTTATTTTGGTACTTTGGCAAATTGCGACACTAACGACAATAAAAATAGTCGCGCGACAAGAAACGCTTTTCTCTCACTTCCCGGCGAGCTGCGAATGCCGTCTAAAGTACTTTCTGATCTTTTAGAACAATAACGCCCCAGTTTGAAAGGCGCTTTTAACTTGGCAAGCTAATAATAATGTCCTTTAATATTTATGTTTACTGTGCGTAGTGTAAACGGGGAAGAATTTTAAGTAATTGCCTTTTTTCTGCCCTGATCCCTCACACAATTTTCTCGCTCTCTTGCTGTTAATTCGAACGGGCGAAATAATATACAAAGTGCTCCCCTTATTACTTAAATATGCCGGAATTAATGGCTCCTTTGTAATTAATTAAAGTGTGAACATTTTTGGTATTCCGCTATTAACTGGCATTTAATCCTCCAAACGGGCACTAATTATATTTTCATATGTTTATATCCAATGTAAGTGTATTACGTCATACTTAAATGATATTTATATTAAAGAACACTAATTTATTCGACTGAATTACTATAAATGTATATCATTTTATACATAATAATAAGTATGTTTTGTCTTGTAGAAAATATTATAACTATCCTTCTATGACTCTAACAAATCAGCAAATCTTTTGATTCAATCAACCATTTAGTCCTACTAACCATACTGGAAAGTATACATCTAGTCTCTTCTGCTATGGCTTTTTTTCATCAAATAGAACCTAATGTGACAAATTTAGCAATACAATATTAGCAAAATATATTACTTGGAAGAATAATAACATTTACGTTATAGTTTTTTTGATTACTCACAGCATTTTCACCAGAAGATCATTTCGCAAATCTTAAACAGGAATTATTTATCTACCAACGCTAAGTCAAATAATATAATTATTGCTCTTTTCATACCTTATATGATCCTTCTATTACTAAAGATGTAGCTAACAGAATAGCTATTTGTGCGTTATCTTTGGAATAATGGAATACGACCATATTTTTCACAAATATGGAAAATATATGAAGATTACAATTTTTATTTGTGTCAAAGAATAGTAGTAACAAAACAAGCCTTCTATAGAATCAGATCAAATTTAAAACGTCCAAAGCATTAATATAATATTTTCTTGGGTTGCCTCCCTTAATTTGTTTGATGCGCTCATACGCATGATAAGAGAGGCGACAATTGAACAGACATTTGAAGACCGCGTGACAATTCAAGACAATAACTGGCGAGTTCGCGTGATAAGAGTTCTTTCCGTATTGTGAGACAATATTAAATCTGTATGGAATCGCCATCCACGCCACCCAGAGAGGAAAGGAAGGAATTCGTCCCGATAAGTCCTCTCTTAGCATTAAACTGGAGAGCAACCACGCGGCTTCGAAAATTCGTATAAAATACAATCCACTTAATATTTTTAAAACAAATCGATCGGTTATGATTTAACATATAGTCCTTCAAACTGGAGGTAGGTTTGATGGTAGAATTTAATTATTAATCGAGTCAACGAGTGGCGCCTGGGCAGCAGAATAGGGTGGCGTTGGTTGAAAGACACTTGTACGAATCGAATCCTCCCACCAACATGAATTATACCTTTGTCACCAACGAAAGGGTTCAATCTCCTCAGACGAGGGATAGCCATCTTTTCAGCATTCAGCAGACGTAATTCAGCTGAAAATTCCTGCCTTAGAGCTTTCTTAATACACACGAAGGCAGCTTCCGAAAGGTCTTGTGTTGTCAACGATTCTGCATGCGTATCAAGCTTACGACAGCGTTTTTGACTACGTAAACATGAGCTCCTCTAAAAATTCAATAAGTGATTGTATTTTAAGTGAAAATAATAAAAAGTATTATCTGTGGCACCGAAGCAAATTCTGGCATCATATGTGCGGTTTGTGAGACCCTGTATAATAATAGTTGTGTACGAAAAGTGAAAACTTGCTGCGGTAAAAAGTTAATGGCGACACCGACATCGCCGCCCGAGATAGACTTCAAGATGGAAGCATATATCCATCTCAAGGAACTAGTTAAGAGCCTCACATTAACAAACACCTTCTGCTGAAAACTTGAAGCGATCCAGAAAAAAATATAATAAGCTGAGTGAAGAGGTTGGAAATAATGTGTTTCCCGCCATCCAGTCTACCCAGCGATTCTCAGATGTTGTTGTAGGAAACCAAACAACCGCCTCAAATGATAATAAAAATATACCCGAACCAAAAGGTAAACAAATTAAATCCAGTAGAATAAATGCAGTTCCTGTTGTAGATTCTTTAAATGATACTACCAATGCAAAACATTTGGATAACCCGCATACGTCACCAACGGCATCCGATTTAAAAGCGAAGAAGAAAGTAACCGCAAACGGATGGACTACAATTCAACGTCCACAGAAGACTCAGAAGAGGAAACAAATTATGGGCGACGGCGAAGACGATGTTTTAAATTGAAAAAGTATGTGAACTATCCGGTGTGTTCTTAAACGAATCGTCCATTATTATTGTTGTATATAGACCACCAAATGGGAATTTCACTGATTTTCTCAATGTGATTGCTACCATGCTGGAAAAAATCAATGTTTTGGCCAACTTTGTTTACATCTGTGGGGACTTTAATGTTCACTTTAATTTAAAAGACTGAATTTCCACTCAGCTATGTAATGTTTTTGAGAGCTATGGTCTTTTGAAACTGTCAACACATGCCACAAGAAATGATGCAGGCATTGATAACATATTCTCCACTGACGTTAGCAAAGTAGGGAAAATCTGGGCAGTAAATTTAGGAGTCTCCGATCATATTGGTCTGGAACTAGAGATTGATCAACCTCGCAGGGAATTACCATTGCGAAGGTTAGTCAGACCTATTACCCAGAAAGGTAAAATACTATTTTATAAATATCTCAGTGATTTTGATTGGTCGGGAATTATGGCCGGTGATGTGGATATACGAGGGTAGATTAAAAAGTTTCCGGAATGGGCAAGAGATGGCGCGCGTATCGTGAAATTGTTATGATGGTTGTCAAGGCTAACCTATTTTAGGTAAGCTGTCAAATTTTCAGACACGTGCGTCGTTACGTTTTTGTTTACTAGCATATCTTGTGAAGCAAGTCAGGCACTTTTGCAAAAATGGATAAAAACGAATTTCGTGCAGTCATCAAACATTTCTGGATGGAGCTTATTTTGCAGAGTTCCCGAAATCATATTTTTCTGAAGGCTTAAAAAAGTTGGAGCACCGCTGGGAAAAGTGAATCGCCCTGCAAGGGTACTATGTTGAAAAATAAATAAAAAAACCTGTTTAATTACTGCGTTTTCTTGCCCATTCCGGAAACTTTTCAATTTACCCTCGTAATTATGAGGTGGAATGAGTCGCGTAAATGTAATGTCCAGTTTAACACTGAACTAAAATCTATGAGAAACAGGTTACATTTGTTAAAAGATATGGTAAATCAGGATATGAATAATATTACTTTACGTCAAACTTACAAGAGTTTTAGAAGGCAATATAAAAACGATATCATAAAATCTCAAAAGCAAGCCAACGAAATTTTATCAAATCATCCTCTACTCTACTCTACAAGGGCATTGTGGAAAGTAATAGATTCAAAACGACCAACAAACTCGAAATCAAAATCTAAAACACCAACTAACATTTCTCCAAATAATTTTAATGCACACTGTAGCTGAATCAGTAATAACCACACTACCAAACTATAAAAAATATAGATCCAATTCACTTAATGCTTAATTTTCCAAATAATCCTCCTTATTTTAACTGTCAAGAAATGTATATCTTTTGCGAAACCTATCTAGATGCGTGACTAAGGATGTACTCATATCCGCTTAATATGCTTTCGTACACTCTCATCTATCGTATGGAATTATTCTATGGGAACATTCTTCTATTTTACATGACATTTTTAAAATTCAAAGAAGAGCCCTTCGTGTTTACACAAAATAATTCGTACAATTAATATGAATGTGTTTTTTATTTGTAATGTTTCATTTTATGTTTACATTTTTTTAATATGTGCACTTTTTTGTCTGATATTTTATTTATATTACTCTGTGTTTTTTTTCTCCACGACTATTTTTAATTAGTATTAAGTTTTATTTATTCCATAAATTGATTTTTAAACATTTTTCGTCTGCAATAACAGAAATGATCTTATGTTTTTATTAATTTTAAATTTTACTATAAACTATATAAAAATAATTTAAACAATTAATTTTAACATGTTTTTTCTTTCTTTTTGTAATGTTTCATTTTATATTTACAATGATTTTAATATGTGCATTTGTTTTTGTTTTGATATTTTATTTATACAACTTTGTGTCTTTTCTTTCTTGACTTATGTAAAACTTCTAAAGTTCTAGCATCAATAAATTATTATTATTATTATTATTTACGAATCGAAGGCATTAGGCGACGACACGTTTCAATTTAGAAAATGAAGTGAAATTTTCTTCGAGCGAATCCCAAAATTCATCCTTCACCACTGCTGTTAGAACGAGATGTTTTTTTCCGACTTCATAGTTTCATTCACATCTGATCCAAATGCAATTTGGATCCGATACGTAAAACATCATTCAACGAAGTTCCCGAAGTACTTTTCATGCTGGCATCAAAAACCACACGAAGTTTACTCACCTTATCTCACCTTAGTGGATTCTATGATGAGGTGTGTAATAACTTTCCTCTGAATCGTTAGTTATTTTCGAAACTATAGTCATGTGTCCCTGAATGATATAATCATTCTCATGAATATTTCATAATCATTCTCACATCTTTCTATCACTATATCTTGATTAGAAATTAAAAACACTTGCATTGTTTCTACAATATTTCGGAGAAGAAATAATAAATTTTCTGTGAAGATGTTCTAATCAAGATATTTTAAAAATGTATAAGTAGTATCAACAAAATAATTTTCCACACAGATTTCTTCCTTGCTGCGAACGGAGATAGCAGGCGGTTCCTCAATTTTCCAGAAACGATGCAACATCACTTCACCCAACAAAGCCCATCCTCAAATGGTTTCCACTGCATCAGGAGTTCCTGAAGAGTGACATTTAATTCCTCCCTTGAGAACCTTCGAGTACCACTGAACTCCTAACAACATATAAACTCCCTGGGGAATAAAGAAATCAGGATCTGTTAGTTTTAAACCCCGAAAATGTCGCCAGTTATTCGAATCAAATTCAATTTGTTTCTAAGGGCATGTGATAAGGAAATCAAGAACGAAACAGTCAATATTGAAATGTGGTCCATCATTACCAGCAGCAAGACGACGGAAAAAAAATTCTTCCAGTAGTATGACTGATGTCGGTATTCCTGGAACCATGAATAGAAATGTTGGCCTTCTCGACATCTAATCCAATAAAGTTGTACTCACTTCCTCCATCAAGTACTACTCTGACCTGTTGGTATCGACCCCAACCACCAATGCTTGAATAAAAAATTTAAAAAAAACATAATACAAAGATGTACTACTGTGCGATGAGAACTGGTTTCTTTATTCAATGAAAACATGCAGGAAGTGGATGTGTTTTCAGTGGTATTTTCCTTCTACTCTTACAAGTACGACACAAGAATTTTTACAAAAAATCAAATCAAAAAAACATTTCAAACACAAATGCTTAAACCCCTAATGTCTACCCTGACATTTCACGCAGACTAGAAACGGGTTTGGTTTTGAGCGAGAATGGTCATCTTCTGGATTTGTTTGTACAAACAAATTGGCGGTGTGACTAGCTATTCCCCGACAATTTCACATTGGCAATGAAGAACATGTTCCACGATAATCGAGCACTGATGCTTGATTGTTAAGAAAGGTGGTGAATTCGGAAATGGTAGGTGAAGGATCGCCTAACATCTCTTTCTCCCAGGATTCCCCAAACCCACAGCTATCTTCTGTCGCATGAGATGAAAGATAACAAACCCACAGTCATTAACTGGGTGATATAAACCCCGAAGTGCTCCGATGTTCTCTGTGACCGCTGTGGCCAAGATACGAATTGAAGCTGACTGCTTCGACATTGCAGGCGTGAAGTTAATCATCATATTCAAGTGAGCATTAGATATTAGTTTTATGTTCTCATATCGAGATATTAATGTTTGCCATGCTAGATGATAATTGCTATCAATCAGTGAAAGTGAGCTTACTAATGACAAGGCTCACCTTTTAATACTGGAACTAAATTAGTGAATCTCTGAACATATTAATTGATGAGGCCGTTATTTGTTGAATATTCATATCACTTGTTAAGTATTAAAGTAATAGCACTTTTTAATTTTCAAAAACTTTTATTTGTTGGAATATCATGCAATTGTTTCTGTAGCTTCTTCGTCTGAAGAATTATTATTCCAACAAATAAAAGTTATTGAAAATAAAAAAAGTGCTTTTACTTTAATACCTAACAAGTGAATCGCTGAATATCAGACAATTGTTGGTTATTATGAACAGCCGTGTTAAATAAGTCCAAGAACCTTCTCCACCCCGCAACTCTCCTTGAAAATTCTGGAATATGTAATTTGGGTAACAACACACCCACCCAGCACTATTTGGAGGAGACAGGGATGATTTTAGTGCTTTAGGATTATATAAATTAGTTTCGAAGTTGACAAAGTCCCTAGACTTTATATAAATAACATTCAAGAATCGTGCTTCTAATTTATTTTTGAAAACTTCTATCAACCCGTAAATGTTTCAATGTACGAACACATTATATCTACGAGGGTAGATTGAAAAGTTTCCGGAATGGGCAAGAAAACGAAGTAATTAAACAGGTTTATTTTTTATTTATTGTCCCGTGATAGTTCTTCTCTTCTGCAAAAAGTCGATGTGTATCACACCTTGCGAATCCCAAAAAACGGTGGCCATGACCTTTCCAGCCGATGGGACAGTCTTTGCCTTCTTTGGAGCAGATTCGCCTCAAGAAATCCACTGTTTCGACTGCTGCTTGGTTTCTGGTGTGTATTGGTGGATCCATGTTTCTTCCACGGTCACGAATCGGCGAAAAAAATCCGTTGGATTACGCTTTAACAAGGCCAAACACTCTTTCGAAGTGGTCACACGATTTCGCTTGTTGTCCATAGTCAGCAAACGCGGCACCCATCGCGCCGACAGCTTCCTCCTGCCCAAATTTTCGTGCACGATATTTTGCACACGTTCATATGAGATGCCCGTGGTCTCTACTATTTCGCGCAACTTCACTCGTCGATCGGCTAACACGAGATCATGGACTTTGTCGACCATTTCTTCATTTGTGGCCGTTTTTGGACGTCCACTGCGTGGTTCATCCTTGGTGCTCGTACGGCCACGTTTGAACTCGCTCACCCAGAAACTAATAGTCGAAAATGAAGGTGTGAATGTGCCATGAACTTTCTGCAAAATATATTGTATCTCTGTCGCATTTTTCCCATCCATCCAGAAATGTTTGATGACTGCACGAAATTCGTTTTTATCCATTTTTGCAAAAGTCGGGCACTTTTGCTTTACACTTGCGAAAGAGGATCACGTCTTCTGTAAGCATCCCAGGACGTTTGTTCTTTATGGCTGTACGCAAACGAGTCAAAGTTTCTCTGTATCGGTCAGCAATGATGTTAAGCTGAGGGACTTTAAATTCAAGAAGTAATGATCCACGGTGATCGAAAAAGCAGGTAAGCATAACCTTGCCAGCGGAAGGTTGAGTTTTGAATTTCTGGTGCCTTGGAGACGATGGATATTTCCATTACATACTGTCAGGTTTTGACTCATGCTCATAATGGTGACACCAACTTTCGTCACCGGTAACAATGCGGTGCAAGAATAAATTTCCTTCTTCACGGTACTGGTGAAGATGCTGCAGTGAAATACCAATGCGGTTGGCTTTGTGTTCTTCAGTCAGTTGATGGCATATCCATTGTGCACATACTTTTCTGTATCCAGCCTCATGAATTACAACCGGCCTTGGCAAATCCGTTGTTGATTGACGTCTATTACTGAAGTTTCCACACCATTCCACGAAAGACACTGTTCATAATGCATTTTCAGATAAATTTGAATAGGGGTGTTAGACTCAGCGTTTAAAAAACGCTGATCTATCTTGGACGCATCAACGATACGACCTACTTCACTGAAACGCGCACAGGGACTGCGTATTCTACAAATATCAAGAGTAAACTGCGTAAACCATCTTATGTAACTTTCTGCGGTTTCAGCAAAACTAACATTCGTGCAAAAGCGCTCGAACGTGTATTTATTGAACCTCGTAATATATTGATTTAATTTGAGTAGAAAATCTTTTAAGTGTTTTGCATTTTTTTGATTGTGTGTATTCTAAATAGGATGAATCCACAGTATTAGAATTTTACACTGAGTTGAAAAATTCACTATGTTTTAACCACAAATAATTATTGTAAAAATATTATATAACGTGTAGGCACAATTATATAAATCTAAACAACACAGCACGACTCGAGTTTCGACGTTTTATCGTCATTATCAACTTGATTATTACTTGATTATCACTTGATAATGACGATAAAACGTCGAAACTCGAGTCGTGCTGTGTTGTTTAGATTTATATAATTGTGCCTACACGTTATATAATATTTTTACAATAATTATTTGTGGTTAAAACATAGTGAATTTTTCAATTCAGTGTAAGTATGGATTACCACGTAGTAACGGTCGCAACCATTCTCTTTATTAGAATTTTGTTGCCATATAAACTTTTCTAGAAAATCAATATTCTCGCTCACTATACACTAAGGTGCTGAAGAAAATCATAAGTACAGCTAGTGTAGCCTATCAGTGAATAATTGCTAAATGTTGACTTAACTCGGACTTCAAAAGAGTTTTATTGGCGAGAAACCTTCCTTAGTTGCTGTTGGATATGTAAATCTAATAATGCATCCGTGATAACCATAATTTTGAAATTTTCTATTCGAAATATTTATTTTGATTTTCCGCTGTGTTTAAGGAAAAGCTTTTGTAGATTGCTAAAACTTCTACAGTTAATATGCAAATGTCGTTAATAAATTAAAATGTATAGCTTATTGTAGCCATATGATAACTAGTTTCTTTTTATTGATTCGCTTAATACCTCCATTCCTTCTCGGTTGCTTTGTTGATCGAATGACAAATTTCAATTCAAAGTTTTACATACTGGTAGGTGAAAACTTAAATATTATAGGAGATTTTGGAAAAATATGCTTTCTCAGTAACCTTCCTGCAATTTAATGTGTTACTTCTTGAACATTTTTGTCCTTTATCGACAAAAAAAAATCTAGGAAGGAATCTTTTAGGAGTGGATGCCTCATATGCCGATAACAACCTCAAGTTTAAAGTACAGCTAGTGTAGCCAATTAATTGATAGTTCTAAATTCTGATTTCACTATTACTTCAAAAGAGTTTCATTTGTGAAAAGCCTTATTTAATTGATGTTGGAAATGTGTATGAGATAATTTACCCTTGATAACCATAAATTTAAATTGTTTTTCTTTCGGATCACCATATTCGAAATATTTTGATACTTTTTTTGATACTCATTGATGATGGAGGCTTCAAATTCGTTATACATATTTAATCACAAATTTAACACAACTTTCACTTGTTTTGTATAATAGATATTTATTATATTTTTCAAAATGACACGTTAATGTATTGAAACCATTGGTCACCATATAAATAAATACAAGTTATACAAAACAAAGTGAAAATTGTGTTTAATTTTTGATTTTGATACTTATTGGTAATCTTTCCACAGGATCTTGAATATTGATGTCAGTTCTAATGTTAATATGTCCATGTCATGTATTAGAACATCAATTATATCTTGTTGTAGCCATATAACACCAAGTTTTTTAGTGATTCGCTTAAAATCTAGATTCCTCCCTTAGGTGATCAAATGGCAAATTTTATTTTTTTCTTGTAAATATTTGATGTCACAAACGTCGGTAATTTCGCCCTGTGCGGAAGTTAGAAGGCTTGTTACAAGTACAGGAAAATGTAGTTTGGGAAAAAAAATATAAGCTCTTAAAGATTGCAAAAACTTCTAATGTTAATTACCCATTAATTGTTGCTTGTTGTTATGAAAATAAATAAATAATTACAAATTAAATGCATTATTTTTAAATTTATAAATCACATGTTTAGGTCATTATTTATTATTAGTAAATAATTTAATTAATTAAACAACTTTCAGTCGATGCTTAGAAATTGTTAGTGTGGATTTCCTTATTAACGGGATTAACATTCAAAGCTGAATCCTTTATAAAGTTAATACAGACTATTAATACATTAATATTTGATATGTATAAACTTTATAATTAAATTATTAATACTTATTCAGTTGCTGTATATTTGCTTAATCAAGCTGCTACAAGATGGATGTTGAATTATGTCCTAATTAATTTTTCAACCGTGAATTAATCCAAAGGCAATACACCTAGAAACCGCCAGTCCCCCATCTTTTGATACTAGTTTGATTAAAATAGATAGTAGGCGAATGTTGCTTCGCTAATTAGATTCTGTTTTGTAAGTAATTGTATTTAACAAAGACTCATCCGAGCGTAGGATTCGTAATATAAGTAGATCCTACGAACAATACAGATGAAAGATGATGTAGAGGGATGCGAATGCGGATTAAGGCGAAGAAAATGAAACGCCTAGGAATAAAGTGTGCAGAGATTAAGGGATAAAGTGACACTAAACAACATTATTCCGCATAACCGTAGCGAACCAATAAAATGCTCTAATCCGTTAATTTATGGGATCAGCAGTAGAAAGATATTAAAAGCGATATTTTAAGATGGGTTTTGTCCGCCTCTTTTTTTTCATGAATAATTAAGGCGCTACACAGTGCACAAATACAAATGTTTCCTTTTTTATTATCAGGGCGAGTTGAAGCGTTTACATCTGTGGTTTTGTAACATTTGTACTGAATTGCAGCGTACATAAACGTGCTTACACTTTTGTAAAAATTGTGTGCGCTCTTGTAACGAAAAGTGATTTTCCCGTTTTCGTTTAGCTTGCTTATGAAATTACGACGCATTCATTTACATATTTTTACGTTTTTTTTTCCTTGTATTTTAATCAATTCGATAAATTTATATTATTATTTTAAATTTATTATAAAATAGTAATATAATTTTTAATTTCATGTATTTTATACAAAATTTAGATGCTATGTCTAAATTTTGTGTAATATACAATATGCTATATACGATAAAATCGCCAGTGTAATAAATTTTAGACTAAGTACATTCGCTAATTAAAATATTAATAATAACACGGCCATCAGATAAGGAAATATGTTTTTTTATAATTGCTGTGAAAAATTGCGAGCATTCATAAACCGCACACACGCGCATTACTTTATCAAGAAATTTAGCAAAAGACCTCATCAATTCAAAGAGTTTGATGAATGAGTGCGGGGTTTTAAATTTTTTTTGCAGCGCGTCCCCATTTGACCCGATATTTTTCGAGCGCGCGATTTCCATTAGGGTTCATTAATTTTGTATGGGCAATAGTTGTCGATGCACCATGTTGATGATCATTAATAGTTTTAATCGATGCCATATTTCTCGACAGCGACAGCAAGTTGCAAGCCATATCGTTTATGGGACGCGTTTGATGTATGACCCGAAACTCCCTATATTTGTACTGGCGCTCAACAGTTGGATCAGGTCGATGAATTGGTGTACGCTGTATATACGGTGTTTCATTATTATTATGCATTGATAAAATATTCTGAATGTAAATTTTAATCGCCTTTAATTATCGATAATGTATTGAAGGCAATGTTCAACCAATTTACTTCTACATTCCTTAGTATGACGTAGGCATAGTGTGAATTATTAAAAGATAAATATAACTATATTTAGACTTAAGTATTAGGTGGTCTATTGAGTAATTCATTTTTTCCAGGTTTTAAAATTGTCCAATCAAAGTATTCCCCATTGATTTCTATAATTTTAAGGTATCCAAACAGCTGATGATAGCATTTCGGAAAAATGTTACGTCTTTAGACACGAAAAAGTCATCAAGCCATCTTTGGATCTGTGGCGTACGTACCCTCGAGGAATGTACAGTGGAGAGCGCGGCAAACAAGAGGCTCCAGGCATCAGGGAGGCGGACGAAAAAAACAGGGAAACCAAAAAAAATAAAATAATTAAGACATATAGAGATTTTTGGCATGTAAAACGTTAGTTTACATTCTTTGCATTAGAATAAAGAAAAAAACTCTATTTTTACAATTTCCTGAGTAATTAATAATTAAACCTGCATCGGTAAATGAGTAGAGGTTTGTCGAGGCAACACAAATCCTACATTGGTGACCCCGAGGGGCCTACGTTGGTGACCCCTAAACACGCTGCTGTAGTAAGCAACCCGGCAGGATAAGTGCCGACGATTCGCCGATAGCAGAGGAGCAGGATCACATCGAGGAATATCGAGAGCTATCAAAACTGTCAGCTGTCTACAATCTTTCATTCCTGTACTCGTCCAGATAACACGAAAGCCACACGGAAGCACGAAAGCCACGAAACATTCCTCGAAGGTGATGCTGCATTAACCTTTATTCATATTAGAAAATCCTAACTTTCTCCTTACATTTTCTTCCTTCTTGATTTTCTTTCTTCTAATTTCTTTTCCTAATTTCAAACGGTATGGAAGATCAAAGTACCTCTGAGGAAACGATCGGTAATATTAAATGTGTGCTTCCACCATTTTGGCGTGTTGACCCCTTTATTTGGTTTATCCAAATAGGGGCGGAATTTTTAAATTCACGCGTAACCAGTTCTGTCCGAATTTTTTTTAAAGTTGTCGCTTCCTTACCTCCAGATATCGCAATGGACGTAAGGGATTTATTAATGGAACCACCCGCCATCGATCCTTATGAAATACTAAAAAATGAGATTATTAAACGGACAATGATTTCTGAAAAGAAACGTTTACAAAAACTCTTATCGAACGAGGTACTCGGAGATCAAATTCCTTCCAAACTCCTACGTAAATTACAGCAACTTTTGGGGAAAACCTCAATCGATGAGAACTTACTACACGAAATTTTCTTGCAACGTCTTCCCGCTGATGTGCAAAAGATCCTAGTTGCATCACGTGATACGTCATTAGCAGATCTTGCAGAAATGGCAGATCACGTGATGGAAATCTCGGCACCTATGTCCATCAGTGCTACTGACATTTCCAAACAAGTTTCGAATAACACCAAATTGGACACGAAATTTAGCAATTTCGATGCAACGGTCCAAAGTTTACAGAATCAAATTTCGGAATTAACTCAAAATTTAACCACCTTAACTACATCTATTTTGCAACAATCTAAAAACAAATATCCAAGTCGAAACCGTTCTTCTTCCAGGTCTCGTTCTGTACAACGTGATGACCTAAACCACAAATTGTGCTGGTATCACTATAATTTTAAAGACGATGCACGAAAATGCACCAAACCTTGCGATTGGGGAAACGACTCAGAACGGGTTTGATGTAGACTTACGATTCCGTTCATCCATCAGGTCGACTATTTTTTATTCGCGATACAAATTCTGGAACTAAATTTCTTATTGACACTGGCGCCCAGGTCAGCATTTTGGCGGTGAATCAACTCTATGCCAATACTCACCCCCCTACAAAATTTACATTGCAAACCGTAAGTGGAAATTTAATTTCAACTTTCGGATTATCTAAACTAACAGTTAACAATCGGCTTAGATGTAACATTTCAGTGGCATTTCATACTTGCACGCGTAAACCACTCTATTCTTGGTGCAGATTTTCTCCGGTATTTCAACATAATTGTTGATATTGCCAATAATCGATTAATGATGAAACCGTCCAGTCTGATGCAACAGCCGATCATAAATTCATTATCCAATCATCATCCAACATATTCCAAATTACTCAATCAATTTCCCGATCTCACCACTTCTTTTGACCTCACTAACCCAATTAAACATCAAGTGCAACATAGCATCGAAACTTCCGGCCCACCTGTTTTTAGCAAACCAAGGCGTTTACCGCCACACAAATTCAAAATTGCCAAACAAGAATTCGATAGCTTATTAAAACTTGGTTTTGTTCGACCCTCCTCATCAAGCCCATGGGCATCACCGCTGCACTTGGTATCGAAATCCGATGGTTCTTGGCGACCGTGCGGAGACTACCGTGCACTTAACAAGGTTACAATTCCTGACCGATACCCTCTGCCCATATTGCATGATTTTACGTATAGCTGTTTTGGTTGCAAAGTCTTTTCTAAAATCGATTTGATTAAAGCTTATCATCAAATTCCAATTCACCCTAATGATATACCGAAGACTGCAATCACAACACCATTTGGCTTGTTTGAGTATACACGGATGAGTTTTGTTTGAGAAACGCCGCAAAAAATTTTCAACGGTTTATGGACTCGGTTCATCGCGAGCTACCACTTTGTTTCGTATATTTGGATGACATTTTAGTCTTCAGTAAAGACGAACATGAGCACGTACAACACCTCCGACAAATTTTTCAACGATTAAAAACTTTTGGAATCAAAATTAATAACGACAAATGTATTTTCGGCGAAACAAAATTAGATTTCTTAGGTCATAGCATTAACAGTTCAGGCATCAAACCATTACAAATTAAGGTTGATGCAATCATGTCTTTTCCACAACCATCTGACCAGAAATCACTTCAACGTTTCCTTGGCATGGTAAACTTCTACCACAGATTTATAAAATCATGCTCAAGAATACTTGCACCGCTCAACCAACTCGCATCTCAAACTCCACGCAACAAACCCCTGGTATGGTCACCACCTGCACTACAAGCATTTACGGCAGTCAAGGCTGCTCTAGCCGTCATGTCTTTTCCACAACCATCTGACCAGAAATTACTTCAACGTTTCCTTGGCATGGTAAACTTCTACCACAGATTTATAAAATCATGCTCAAGAATACTTGCACCGCTCAACCAACTCGCATCTCAAACTCCACGCAACAAACCCCTGGTATGGTCACAACCTACACTACAAGCATTTACGGCAGTCAAGGCTGCACTAGCCGACTGTGCTATGCTTAGCCTACCAGATCCAAATGCAGAATTAAGCATTATGGTAGACGCATCTGATTCCGCTGCTGGCGCGGTCTTGCAGCAGAAGGAAAAATCTGGCGTTCTTCGACCGCTAGCTTTCTTTTCTAAATCATTTTCAATAACTGAACGCAAATACAGTACATTCGGTCGTGAATTATTGGCCGTTTATTTGGCAATTAAAAAATTCAAATATTATCTCGAAGGTCGTAATTTTATCATTTTTACAGACCACAAACCATTGATTGCTGCCATAAATTCAACTTCAGATCGTTATTCAGGACGTGAGCACAGACATTTAACTTTTATCGCGCAATACACTACTGACGTTAGGTTTGTTCCCGGTAAAGAAAACAACGTCGCGGATACGTTATCGCGTATCGAAATTAATATTTTAGAATTACCGGACCTAGCCAAATTTCAGTCAGAAGACTTCACTGAAACTGGTGCAGTTCACTCCGCCTGGCACTAGCACACCCATTTACGTTGACATTGTTTCGAAAGGACCTTATGTTCCCGAAGAATTACGACTTAACATTTTGAAGTCACTCCACGGGTTAACTCATCCTGGCGTTCGAGCAATGAAACGTCTTGTAAATTCACGCTATGTATGGCAGCGGATGAACCACCACATCACACAGTTTGTCAAATCCTGTTTGCAGTGCCAGAAAGTCAAAATTTTCCGTCACACAGTATCCCCGATTGCTAAGTTTCCTGGTCCGTACGACCGATTCACTGACATCTACATCGACATTATCGGCCCTTTGCCAATTTGTCACACATACAGATATCTTTTAGTCTGCATCGATCGATTCAAGCGTTGACCTGAAGTCCAACCACTTGTCGAAATTACTTCAGACTCTGTTTCTCAAGCTTTTTTAAATTGTTGGATCTCACGCTTCGATATACCATCTATGGTTCTCACTGACCGTGGACGTCAATTTCAATCTCACGTTTGGAAACATTTTTGCAAAATTTTTGGCATTACACACAAACCGCCTATCATCCGCAATGTAACGGTTTGGTAGAGCGGCTCAATAAACAAATTAAAGACTCGATCCGAATGAGTAACGATCCAAAGAACTGGGTGTCACAACTACCTTTAATTTTATTAGGTTTACGCACTATTTTTAAAACTTCACTTTCGGCCACAACAGACGAATACGTTTATGGTAAAAATTTACGTTTACCAGGCGATTTCCTGTTTCCAAGTTCAATTTTCGGTTACCTTCTTTCAGGCTCAAAATTTATTGATGACTTACGAGTCAAAATGCAGATACTACGACCTGCATTAAGCCGCCCAGCCTCTCGCAAAAGTTTTGTGCACCCCGATTTAAGTAATTGCACACACGTTTATTAGGAAGGATTGTATTAAGCATCCTCTTCAACCCGCGTATGACGGACCGTTTCAAATTTTAAAGCGACAATCAAAATTTTTTACGATTTCTGTTAACGGAAAAATCACAAATGTTACCGTTGACCGATTAAAGCCTAGCTTCCAACCAACATTTTCTGTTGCTTCATCTTCAAATTCTTTACACTTTTCTCCGTTCCCTACTATACCTCTTCGGTCTATTCTTAAACGTCATGGATCTGTAACCAAAAAAACAACTCCTACTAGAGGGGTTTCCTTCTCTTTTCCCCTTTCCTGGTTTTCTCTTTTACTTCCTTTTTCTAAGGGGGGGTAGTGTGGCGTACCCTCGAGGAATGTACAGGCGAGAGCGCGGCAAACAAGGGGCTCCAGGCATCAGGGAGGCGGACGAAAAAACCAGGGAAACCAAAAAAAAAATAAAATAATTAAGACATATAGAGATTTTTGGCATGTAAAACGTTAGTTTACATTCTTTGCATTAGAATAAAGAAATAATCTCTATTTTTACAATTTCTTGAGTAATTAATAATTAAACCTGCATCGGTAAATGAGTAGAGGTATGTCCAGGCAACACAAATCCTACAGATCTAATAATATGATAGAACAATGTGTATTGCATCGACCGGCGTAAGTGGTAATCGGATGGAGCAATTGTCATAGATTATCTATTTCACATCTCTCGGTAAGATTTTGCATAAGAAGGACTTTCGAAGATGTTTATTGATACAGAAAAATAAACTGGTAAGAAAGAAACATAAAATGCCCATGGAAATAACCACAACTTCTAAAAAAAACGTTTGCTCGTAAAGATTTTGCATAAGGACTTTTGACGATGTTTATTGATCACAGAAAAATAAGCTGGTAAAAAAGAAATACCAAATGCCTATGGGAATAACCACAACTTCTAAAAAACCGTTCATTCCAAATCATAAAGCTATTACTATTGTTGATATTTTTGTTAGAAATTTTGTTTATACCAAATTTTTACAACTGCCCCTTATAGCAGTATCAGACTACTTGAAACACTATATAAGCAATCGAATATAATGTGACGATTATCTTGACTAATCTATGTTTGTATTCAGTGTAGAGGTAATTTTTAAGGTAATCAGTGCATTATTATATCAAACACTCTGTATATGAAAACGGCATACAATAGCAAACACGATGCATTGCCGCCTTGATAAATGCAGCAGCAATAAATTGATTAGTGACCTAATTGCACCCGTGCGGCACTGTTTGTTTGGATCAGACGTTGCCGTCTTCCGTTCTCCAATTGCTGCAACACCTGAGGCTTGCCTCCTCTATCAACCGCGACAATGCGACTAATTACCTTACTTTAATTAATGAGTTCTTCTAACGAAGAAATTGGAAAATCTAACTGGGTTTACAACAATCCACACGATTTATTTACCTAATTAGTTTTTTCTTGCAACAGCTTCAGTTATCGGCTCACATAATCACTAATTAAAAGATCAGAAAACAAATGAATATATAAATTTGTTCAATTAACAAATGTTAATACTTTAATAGACATTAAATCAATCAGGTGTTTGTATTTTTAATGAAAATGTTTATGTGATATGTGAGATATTTTAATAAAATAATTCATAGATAAAAGCTGTCATTCAGAACTCAAATATCAATATTTGGTAAAGCTTTTAATTTAATATTAGGTAATAATTATATTACCTAGAATGAATGAATAGAAATATAGACAGGTCAGTGACATGACTAGTAAATAAAGCAATTAATAGGGAAATAATTAATGCAAAATAATTACACGTCAGCATAATTAATATGGGTTTTATTATTCGATTATTGGGCAAATTTATATGCATATTATTCCGCTGCTTTTCTAATTGCCTATGTAAATGACATGAAACTCTCAATATTTAGGTAAATTGGAGCGGCAATCAATAAACTATTACGTGTACGTGTTCAGCATTTTCTAAAATTTTAATTAAAACACAATTACCGACTATTCAAAAATTAATTACGCAAATACCACGCAAAACATTAATTATTACTATGGAGGTTTGTCATGTAACCGAAACCGATATTATTTCGCAACGGGTGTCCCATTTCTTTTTTTTAAATGGCAATGCGGTTTGCTCTATTAATTATAGGCGAAGGTAAACATTGCTGAAATAGTATTAATATAACAGCATCATATTTACGTGCAACTATTTGAGGCTAGACCGTAGAAAATTATTTAATTGAATATTTCGCATTGTTTAAATGAAAAACTGCATCATTCCATATGTAAAAGGAATTTTTAAAATTCGGTTAGTGAATAGTTTAAAATATCAGGATGTTTTTGAATATGCCAAAAAAAAAGTTTTTCGATAGAGAATTAAAAGCAATAGCTAAATTATTTAATTAATAATTTATATAATCATTATAATTCAGTGTTTCATTTTAAAACCAAATTAGACTACAAAAAACCTAGAAAAACCCAACAGATAAATATTTGTACATTAAGTTCGATGAGTTTTGCGATTTGTAATATAAACAAACCTTTCACCTTTTTCATTACATTACAAGTTTTAGGGTATGTTTCATTTAAAATTGATTTTATTTATTAAATTTATTATATACAGGAACATACTATTCTTCGTGTTGTTTGAATAATTATGTAATTATAGTCCACCATTGTAGGAAAACCGTTTACAAATTGATATATTATTTATGTAATTCTATAAAGACAGTAAGGAAATAATTCAACTTCAATATTTGCGTGACTTTATAAACAAGTAGTGGGAACTTGTTGCACCGAGCCCCTGCATGTCTTCTTTGTGATAGTTGAGACGGAGGGTTAGCGTTTGCATTGTTACCTCATAAATTTCCAGAAATTCATATTCCGTTTGATGTTGACTTTGGGACATTTATTTCGCCGAGTTTTGTCGGGGCCCCTGAATGCGATTTAACAACGCTTTATATTCTTGTCTTATTAAACGCCCGCCGTTTCTATCTTAATATAGGTGTCGCTTTAATCGGCGGCATTCAGTTTTCGAACGATTAAAATTCATGAATATTTACGAGGTTGTGGGCGATGAGTTAAAAATTTAATAATGTTACCGCAGCTTTCTATTATATATCATAGTAAATCCATGGAAGATATAAAATGCATTCGGGCCCATGGCAATTTTTCATTCATTCAAATTCCACGTGACTGACATTCACAATCTTATTCGGGGGTGTGCGTCAGGGCATATATGAGGGTTTGCTGAATAAATATTAGCATATGCCTATGATAGGTTATAAAAATGGGAAATATTATTAGGACTACACTTTCTGCACAATATATTAACATAGACCATTCATAAAATAAATTGCCATAATTATATCTTGATTGATTTTAATTAACATTCAAATAAAAGCAACTAGGATTTATAACATATTTTGACAAACACTCAAACTATTAACTACTAAAGTTTTCATTAACCAAATCATCATCTTTTTAGCGAAGTAACAAAAAATATCTGTATAAAAAAATAAAGCTATTTACAGTTAAGAATCAATAAAT
This sequence comes from Ontholestes murinus, assembly GCA_963969525.1. NCBI lineage: Eukaryota > Metazoa > Arthropoda > Insecta > Coleoptera > Staphylinidae > Ontholestes > Ontholestes murinus. Next base: position 16,662,036 of record OZ018398.1, read on the forward strand.
AATGTGTATAATAAAATCTCGAAAACCTATGACCAATTTATTAAATTTGATCGTTTAATTATTAGGATATAATTGATAAATGTTAAAACACATCACAATTATTTTTGTTTATACACGAGTTATTTGTTTACACAATGTGTGTAACCAGACCGATTTCTCCAGGATATTATAATTAAAAATAATGTATGAAAGATGCGTCCACTTTATGAATATAATTATTTTTAAGATGGATTAGAAATATGAACAGAAAAATAAAATTGGCTTTAAAAGTATACTGTATACAAAGTGACTGTATATAATCTGTATTCACTATGGGTTTGAACGTAAGAACAGAGTGTGGTTATGTGAGGTCAGAGGTAAAATTTAGAAGCATCAATTTTAGTCGCACCGAGTGCAATTTATAACATCTTATAGCAGCCGTCTCTCCACAACGGCTCGCTTTATACGTCATTATTAACCCCTAGCTAGAATCCTCCGTCCGGTGGTGCACGGCCAACCACCAACCACCAGAGGGTGCACGCCATTATAATATTCCCCCAGACCCGCTTTATGGACGATAAAAATGGTTCCCTCCGTTATGATTAGCCGCTTTTACGTATTAATTACTTTTTGGTTTTACAGCCCGGATTTTTTAACGACAGGCCTGATTGTATTATAATAGTCTGCTCAACTGCACGCTAAAGTCCTTACATTTCGTTACTGTCCCAATTTGTATTCGTAACTTATATCTTATAAGACATTGAGACTCATTTAAATAATTAGTTTAAAGAATGTATTTTCCACGTCAGCAAATCGTTTTCACGTATATATGCATTGTTATAAGATTATTTGCTCGGGTTGTCATCCAAGCATATCTGATAATTCTAAAACCTGGTAACTTCATGCTGACGCAGATGCAAATAATTTTGTACGCCAATTTATACAAGCCATCCCCAGAATTATGATCTTTAACGGTAAATATAACTTCCAACGCACCTGTACTCAGAATAAAGATGGAAATAAAATGCATTTAAAGTTTATGTTATGCTTTAAGAATTATTAGATAAGTTAAATATAGATGGAACTTTTAAAATTCAGATGACAATTTTATCTCTTAAAATGTCTACATAACGATTAATATAATAAGTTTAATGTTTGTTAATACATTTTAGCAAAAATTGACTACTTATATAATGAATCAAAAGTAATTAGCAACATATATATACAGAATTTAGTGCATAGAAAAATACCATAGGAATTTCGATGCAAAATATAAAAAAGGTGCTGAAAATTGTTTTATTTTCCACTTTTTTTTTATACATTTAATCATTTCGCTAGTAATAAATGTAGACATTAATAATATTTTCATTTTGTTTAACAAACTGTTTTAACAATAACTTAGCCAACAACAAAGTGCTAGTGAACACTGGTTCAAATTTCAATTAAAATAGTTTCTTTTTGAGGAAAGTTCAAATGATAGTTTAGATAAAATGTGCAAGTTATTCAAAAAATAAAGTAGACAGTATAGAAGCGTTTGGTTTAGTATCTCCTTTTATGATTGGTTTTACAACTATTACTAATGGAGGTTTAAATTAAATTAAACTTGGTTAGTTTCATATTTTTTCTACATTTGCTCGACTAGTTTCGCTTTTTATGGCATTACTAAGAGTGGTTTTTTTTACAAGCATTTGAATTTCCAAAAAACTTTACATTGGTATCAGGTGTGGAGTTTGTAAACTGCAATAAAAATATTACATTATTCGATTCGAAAGTGTTGCTGGAGTTACGATATTTAGATACAAGCGATAAGAAAAGTGTATGACAACAAAGACTCGAGGAAACACTGCAACGCATTATAAATCATTCAGGATATTTCCAGAAATCCTTGCAGTTTGAAAGAAGGCAGCAAGAAAATATCACAAAATATTACAAAAATTGGTACAAAATTTGAGAATGATAGAAGAAAACTTCAAGGAAAATTCTAGAAATATTAAAGTAAATTACAAAAAAAATTTAGAATTTGAGGAGAAAAATGACAAAATAATACAAAAATTGGTAGAAAATTGCAAAATGATATATAGAAACCTCATAGAAAATTCTAGAAATATTAAATTAATTACAAAAAAATTCTAAAATTTGAGGAGATAAATGACAGGAACGCTGAAATATTCTAAAATTCAAGAAATAAGACAAAATGGAGCAAAAAATGCAGAAAAAATCCCAAAACTCTGGAGTGTTTAGAAAACTACTGATCATATGGAAAAATAATTTCACATCAATACTGGAAAAAATAGCAAAATATATCCCAAAATAAAAATTTAGAGTACCAAAAACATCAAGGTAGTTATCGTCCCTAAGAGCAGAATTACAGTGTTTAGAAAACTACGAGGGAATGAAGTAGGATATATTCAGTACCATTGAACAAAAATAATAGAAATTGAAGAGAAGGACGAGATAATTTAATAAAATATGTCCTCACCACTTAAATTTGATGGCTAAACTTCCTGGACAAATTTTCTCTAACCATTTAAGCTGCAAATGGCTCAGTCACTACGTGGTGTGGCAATAAATGTTTTGCTGAAAGTATTTCAAAGTGAAATAGACTATAAATATCTAGTAAAATACACTAATAACTTTGTTTGTATAAGACGAAACTTTCGTGTTATTATTGTGTTTCATTTCAAAAATGCTAAGATGTTTTCAACATTGAATGGATAAACAATTTATATAATGCTCAACGAATTAGATATTTATTTGTTTATTAAATTTTTGCTCTCCTTATTTTTAAATACATATAAAAACAAATTATAATTACAAAAAAGAAAAGTAAAATTTTAAACAAAAAAACACTGGCGAAGTTCACAATTAAAAACTTCTTGCGCCCAAAACCTTTATATACCATGACGAAGGATTAGGTTAGGAAGACATGTATCCTCTTCTACATGCGGAATATTTTACAATCTCTTTCATATTGATTTATTCGTCCACTTTTTGGGAGAAATTTTGTGGTAATTAATGTCAGCATGATTATAGATATGTGGATAACAGTCACTTGTGAAGAAGGGGGATCATTCAGAAAATTGAGAGCAAGGGCATTATAGAGCCATTCCATAATCGATGGGCTTTACCAGTTTTGTTGGTTAAGCAAAAAAATGAACGACTAGTTTTTGTAGATTACCTTCAACTCAATTATGTGAATAAGAAGTCAGTTATCCGCAACAGTACTTTTAGCACAATGGTTGGATTCCTTATTTGTTGGAGTTTCACTTCAAAAGCGTATATTTACAAGTGAAAGTAATTCCTGATGACAGAGAGAAGACGTTATTTACCGTAAAAATAGGATTATATTCTATTTGGTTTATATAATACGTCTTCCATATTTGACTAATGAAGATAATATTAAAAGGATTCTAATGCAAATCATCTCTAATCAATACGAGACATGATTTTAAGTAGAATCCTTTTAATATTATCTTTATTAGACAAATATCGAAGACGAATTATCACAATTGACAAGAAAAATATTTGAAGGCCATATGAAGAATCTAAAAGTTCCAACAATTAAAAAATTCCGCATTAAAACACAGCCCAAAAAAGTGTCATTTTTGTAATAATGAAGTAAGGTACCTAGGACACGGTTCGAGTAGTTGCAGTCGATTTGTAAAAAAGACATATTGAAAAAGACCAGGTCAGACCAACATCGTTCAACATAAAATCAATGCTGAATATATAGCGATTAGATGGCAGCGACACGCCTAAGTGAGACAAAATTAGGATAAAGATGGTAAGGTGAGGGTACTATAAAGCGATCTAATTATCAATGGGTTTCTTCAGTAGTGTTGACTAAGAAAACGGATGGATATACTCGTTTTATTTTTGTTTTAATTCACTTCCCTTAATCTTCAGAACAATTGTCTCAAACTGATATTTTCAAGTGCAAGATGCTCACGAAGATCGAGAGAAGATTGTGGAAATTAAATGTAATGCCATTTCGTTTGGTAATGTAATGACATTCGAGCCAATTATGAGGATGGTATAATATTATATATTAATGATGGGAAAAGTTATAACAATATATGAGCAAAATGGTCATACAAATTGAAAAAGACCTAGGGAAGATTGTGGAAATCAAATGCTATTTATTGTGTGTAATGTAGTTGCGACATTCGAGCGATTCATAAAGACAGTATCAAAAGAACTATGCTGGAAAACTTGTTTGGATTGTATAAATATGAGCAAAACGGTACAAAACTTCGAAATTTTCTTTTATCGATGACATGTGGCGGAAATTTCTAATATCGCCAACATGCCTCACCGAAGAAAAAAGTGTTTAATTGAATAAGGACTTTTTGTGGTGTTTGAAACACTTTAGGATACCGATGCAAGAAATTTGGAAATTTGAGCTGTCATTTCACAAATATAGAATGGGCAAGGGGAAGTAATTAGCTACTTTAATGAGACCTATAAATAATGAATTAAATTAAATCATGACAAGGAAAGAAATACTTGAAGTAGTAAAATGGGCGAAACATCTTTATAAACATATATAGACAACAATCCATTTAAGAACTGATAATGCTGCTTAAAACTGGCTTCCATAATTCAAAAATTCAATTTGTTAGATAGATAGATGTTGTACCTCGGAGACCATGCTCAAAACATTATAAGCACCGTAAGAATCCAAAATCAAAAGATATTGAAGTACAGAAAATGGCGGTAAAATACGACTGCATACGAAGGCGATTGAGAATCAGGAGAGTGATCTTAAAACTTCTGATCTTATGAATGAAAGAGATTTTCACACTAAAACTAACTACTAACACTAGCATCATGTGAAAGAGTGAGCAATATACCACGAGCTGTTCCTAACCTGCAAAAAACTGAAAGCCCGGATGTAAATATAGCCACTTTTGAAAATAAATGCGAGTTTTCAAAACATTTAGTCAATGCATATATTAATCTAATAGCTTAAACTCTCCAATAAGTTGCTATTAGATAAAATCGACTATCTCGAAATAAGCAAATAACATATGTCTCATATCAATGCGGGTGTACCCGTCATTGCCGAAACTGTAAATAATCCAGAAGATAGGTTTGAGAAATGTAATTTAAACATAGGCAACCCTAATAATATCGAGGTACCAACGATCAAAATTGTTGACAATGTACCCGGCCTGTGTAAAACTACGACGAAGAAGCTTCTCGCTCCGTCCACATCAGAAGAGAAATGGATCGATGTTGTTGGAAGAAACAGGCATACACACACACGCGTCTAAACCTTCAGCTAAAAGAGCAAAGTAAAATCACCTGCACCGAAGGAGAATGAACAGTTAATAAGAGAAACCGAATCATGGGATGATGATAACTTTAGTGTAGCTACTCAAAAATCCTGGCTACATATTGGACACGTAAAACCAGAAGCTACCGCAAAACACATCGAAGAATTCCTAACTAAGAGATTCCCTGGACGTAAATTTAAATTCGACAAAATAGAAGCAAATACTACAGCAAATTCGTCAGCGTTTAAAGTAGAGGTGGGCTTTGACCTGCTTAATGAACTTAATGTTCCTGACTTATGGCCCTCAGGTATTACAGCGTTTTAATTTTTTTCGACCCTCAAGTAAAGCCGCAACCGAATTACGTGGAAAATAAATATTTTAAATTATTCCATGTAAACATGCAATCATTGCGTAAAAAATTAAGTGAAATTGATCTATTTAAAAAATTTCTACCAGAGATCCTTGATATTATTTGTTTCACTGAACATTGGTTGTTATCTGAAGAAATCACGTAATGCAAACTTGAAAATTATACCGTTTAAAGTGCTTGATAGTGTATTTAGGATATCTGTTCAAAATTTGTGTGAATTTAGTTCCATAGAAACGCGAACTTTGCTAATTTTACCCTAAATAACAAATGAAACAAAAAACGAGCTTAAAGCATGGTTCACTGGGAATGAATTATCTTTAAAGATAATTTAAATTAATCCAAAAGGCATATAATTTTTCTTGGGATGCGTGTAATGGAACCTCCTTTTAAAGCAAGCAAAGGAACGCTTCTAAGTATCAGCTTTGAACCAACCCTCACGTGATTCAGTCAGTGTGACGAACTTGAAAAAAAAATGGTATCTCTAATCTATATATTTAGAAATATAGATACTTCCGAAACAGTATTGATTAATGCATATTACGCCCTATTTCATTCCAAAATGAGCTAAGTATAATAATATTGGACCATTCCGCTAATGCGGAGAGAATTTTTGGATTGCAGAGAAAAATTATCAGGATAATTAAAATTAAAAGAAAAGACACTAAAGACATTTTTTGGAGATTAAAAGGTTAGGCTAATATAGAGTTTGAAAAAAAATGCATTTTTTTATTGAAAGAATAGTTTAGAGTCTTGTCAAAACAATTGGTGAAGCAACTGAAACTGTGTGCAAAATAAGTACGAAAAGCGGAGAAAAAGAAGAGCAAAATCAATCTTCTAAAAATAATCACGGATTTATTGTCTTAGATGATGGATCGTGGAGAAAGCGCGGTTTTTCGTCATTGTTCGGCTTGGTAACGCCTATCGGTTGGTTTGAATTTTGTTGTATGGTGTTGGATATTGTAGCTAATATGGCCGTGTATGTATTCAACGCCGGCTTATTTAGCACAATAAAAGTTATCCCTCTCTGCAAAAGAGGCTCGAATGGCACAGAAATCAACAAGAAAGGAGCAGGACGATGAGAAAATGAATCTGGAAGGTCAATCTTATGGCGCAGGCATTGCAGACTAGAGGTAAATATATTATTTCTATGAAAAACTATGAGTCAAAACTTTAATCGCGTTTTTCTCGAAAACATGTTTTTCACAGATCAGCCTGAATCTGTTTATTCTACTACAAAAACATGAGGGTTTTCTTATTTAAAGTGCTTCATTCGTCTTTTATGAACGTTCTTATACGAAGATTTAAGCCCGAAAAATGAAATTTTTTTTTCAAACGTGCGCCATTTTGTTTTCAAATTTCAAAATCCGGCCCGTATTTAGTATACATCAGAGATTCAGAAAACGTTTACTCTTTTGTTCTAGGTCCGTTGCTGTTTCCAGTATCTTTATTTTGTGATGTCATTTTTGCTAATTTTCTTTTGAAAAAATTTGGAAATAAAGTTCGATGTTCAAAAAATCTAGAAAATGACTTTTTCTCCTAGTCTAGAGTGGCCTAACCCCTTAAAGATTTTAACATTACCTGGCATAAATACGAATCCGGTAAGTGATTTTCATGACCATACAATAAGAACTGGACACATTCTACATAACCCTTTTTCAAGACTGAACTCGTTGGACGAGTGTAAATATTTTGTAAATATCGAGCACAATAAAATACTATTACTATAACATTGGACATTACAAAATATTCCCTAGAACTGAAATTATTCTGTTAAAATAAACAATATTTCAGATATGCTGAATATTTTGAACAAACTAGGAAAAGGATTATATACATATGTGATGTTATAAAGTATAGTTTATGCTTGAAGCAGGGAAATCAGATGTTGAAGAATTGTTAGTAGTTATTTTCCCTAAAATTAATATAGAGATTCTGATATGATTCTAATAAACAATTAATGGATGCTGATGAGATTAATTATGGATCAAAATCGGTTTGTTACTAATTATAACATTCTCTACGAACCGTTAATGGAATTGAAAAATACGTTGAAGTTGTATATGTTAGTTCAAAAGTGTACAAAACAACAAATTATTTTTATTATTTTTTCAAATTGTTTCAAATTTAGAATTTTTTAAAATTAATTCAATGCTAATTATATATTGGTTATATGACTCATTAAAACATTCAATGTGCCTCGAGGTGAATCTTAAAATAGAGACATTACATTACATTACAAAATATATCTATAGACAAGATCAGCTTAAACAGAAAAATACTAATCGTTAATTAGCTGTACTAGATTTAAAAGAAAACTAATTTTTGTTTGCCCGAATAATATTATAGTATATTCTAGTCTAAGAATCACATTTTTCTCTTTTAAAAAATAATATAGGTTTTCTTTAATCAAGTATTTTGACAAATTTATTGTAATAATATCGCTATTCTATAGGTTCTCTTAGAATTTGCAAATTAAACATTAGAACCAATTTACATGCGGAAATAATGTCTTTATGAGTTAATTCTAGGTTCTGTTATTGCACTATGGTCAGTTCCTAGGTAAATTCAATTGCTACTTCTATTATTAGGTTATAGGTATAAGTAACATTTATTTAGCATAATTAAAATCTAAATTTGGTCGAACCAATTTATTCTATTTCATGCCAGCCTTTAGCATAAAAAATGAAACCACATGGTTTGGGCTTTATCAAAACATGAAATGCATCATTTAAGAATGGTCATATAAATTGAAAAAATGCTACCTACAAAATTTAATACCTCACAAATTTATTGCATAACTAAAAACTATTTCAAATGCCTTTTTACGACTGCGAAGATAAAAATCAATGTTGTATTTATGTACTCGAAACAAAATTAAAATAAGTCATGATACAGTTTCGTTAAAAAAAAAATATAAAATGAAGATATTAAACGATCCACTGCTGATTAAAGTTATTATAAGAAACAATACAGATTTTGCCATTTTTTTTTTTTCTGAAAAATGAGCCAATTATAATATGTTAATATTTTTTTCAATGTGAACAATTACAGATAAATAGATTTGTATATATAAAAATATGCATATCTTTAAGTATGTTTCGAATGAAAATATATTGTATTTTAAAGCATATAAATTTATTTAATCCAAATGACAAAGCCAAATCAATCAGAAAGTATCACAGGTAGTATAGGTAGTATGTTTTCAAATCAAGTGTTGATTTATTAAAGCAGACTTCCAATGCGGTTTATTAATAAGGAAGTACGTGTCTTAAGATGATACATTAATGACATAAACTATATAAACTACTAATTATCATATTGCTTAAATTTTACCTTCAACTCAATGCGTACGTCCCATTGGTGTTATATATAGTACCGCCAAATACGTACCTAGAACAAAAAGAAGTATATTAGTATAACATAACCACAATCTTAAAAACACTAACATTATATTGTTACTATTATACCACACTTAAATATATACGCGTAAATATAATACGTAAATTAAATGATTTGAAATAATAATAAGTATTTATCCAAATATTTGAATTATTGTAATACATGCCTTTAATCAGTATATCATAATTATAAAGAATCGTAGTTTATTGTACTAAAAATATTGATAGACGTTAATACCACCACACAAATTTTATTGCTACACCTATTTTTATTACATTATCCCTTAAGAATTAGATGGTTTCAAAATTGTCCCACCTTTTTGTTATCAAAAGATGCATGGTGTGACAATTTTCATACCACTAAAGAGGCATCAAATGTCATATAATACAAATGGTTTGTGTGCAAATACATCTTTTTCAATTATCGAAATCATGTGCTTCAAAAGGTTATAGATTCATTTTATAGAAAATACAAAGTTTAAAATTTTTGGTAGTCAGCAAACATTTTCGTTTTAATTCTCTCGGTATAAAAAAAAATCCTGTGTGTTTAGATTTATTTTAATGTGTTTTTTGTTATCCGATAGAATAGTTACTGAATTTACTGCTTTACTATATTACCTCTTTTTATTAATAACTGGCTTGATACTTTCCTAGTAAGAATTTTCGCGTAATGAAGAACATCCTTAAATCATTTCACTCTTTTAATGTTTTAAATATTTCCTGTCGACTGCGCGCCCCCCGCAGGAAAGATTGCGGGCGTCCCGCCGTAAATTTTAATTTCGCAGGTCCATAAATTCCGCCAGCCACGGAGTTTATAATTTTTCCCCGGCCCAAAGGTGAGATATTTTAAATATCGCCCGGGCAGAGGCACGGCACATATTATAATAAGACTGTCATAGGAACGCAATATTGGTCTCGTACCCCTTCCCATAAATCCACAATTTCAAAATAATATAAATGTAACAAAAAGTATAACAGTGTATGAATGTCAGGAGAGGGTAATATAAAAAGGCATCGTATAACCGTGGGCTTTCAAATTTATGCCTCTCTTTTAGTCCGGGATAAATTTTCCAAAAAAAAAAAAAAATGTTTTATCGCATAAACATTAAATGACATTCGGGTGTTTAATTGACGCATAAAACGCGCATTATACGCAAGCAATTGCTAACGCTCGAACAAAGTTGGCTGCATTAATCGTGATATAATATCCTATTTTGTATCATATAACCATATTAATCAAAATTTATTTTCATACAAATTTGTATTAATGATGCACAAATCAAACTTATTAGTTGATGTATTTAATTTGAGATTGTAATATTGTAAATAAATAATTGTCTATATTATAATCTGGAAAAGTCGATTAAACTTTACTAAAAGGTGCTCTGAAGAGAGGGCAAATACTGAATAGGCTGAATGACCTGTGGTCGATAGCCATGAAGAAGGAGAACAAAACGAAGAATCACAATAATTTTTGTTATGTTACGAAATGTACATCTAGCGAAATAAAAATTAATTATGAAGAAAGTGTTAGTGTTTTAAAACCTGATTTTAATCATCTTCATGTAACTCAACAACAAATTTCTAAATTTTTGTTATAATTATATACTATCTTCAATAAAGATGTTTCTCTCTCTAGATGAAACTAAAATGTCTTCTATTGCAAGGTGCAATTTATTATTTTCAAAACAAATTAGACTTTAAATTAATTACATTATTGTAAATACAACTTCAAGAATTATGATATAAGTTATTAAAAAACAAACTTATTAATTAATATATTTTCAATTGTATAGATTACAAATTTTATTTTTATAAAGAAGAAAATCTTATTATTAACTAACTAATCGAACCTTATTGCACACCCCATCACACTTGCTGTCGAAATGTTGGGATTTACGAGCTCGGACGGAAATTTGCCACCGCCACACCAACAGTAAATATATTTTGACGTATTTCCAATTACGCTATGCTTTTTTTTTCTGTTTCATTTGTCTTTATTACCTCGTCGTGAATGAGCAAGAAAACGGTGCCGAAATGAGTGCGGGATAAATTTACGAGGGTGCGATGTCATCCGTCGCAGATTCTTTTCAAATTTATTATCGCACCAATTTAAAACTGAATAGTTAATTGCCGGATTTCTATTTTAAATTGTTTTAATTTATCGCTGCGTGGAGGTTTAATGGTGAAAATTTATATTCGCCATTCAGTATTTGATGATTTTAACGCTACAGTCTAGTCAGATAACGTTGAGATTGGATGATAAAACCTAAATTATATTATAGAAATGCGTACTTATCATAATAAACACTAGTGTAAATTATTTAATGTTAAATCTATTTACTGAATTACTGTGAAATTTAATGAAAATAATTTCAAATGTACACTTAAAAGCGGACAAGTTAAATATTTGCAATTTAATTAATTGAAACGATATTTCGAGTAATTGTAGAAGTGAAATATACGTTTTGGGGCACGTCATTTTTGCGGATCCATTGAGTTGTAATAATGCGAAATATTTATGTTTAACAAGCGTATAAAGGTTGTAAATGTGTGAAAGGTGCGGCGGCTGTGCTTGTGCGGAGGGAAGGCAGAAAGGCAACGGCACATTGTAGCCCCAACAATCCCAACAATAGGCTCGATGTCGACAAGCGAACGGTTGGCAACCGCGGGATTAAATAATGGCAGCCTAGGGTATTATAGTAGGTGACCACGGGCCGATGAAAACAACAGATACCTTGATATAGTGCGCCATTTCCCAGTTAAGAAAGCTTATAATGTATGACCATAGTGGTATTACTAATACTAATCCTGAAATCCCACGCCGATTCGTTAGCGCCATCCACATCCTACCCCAGACGCTCGATACAAATAATAATAACCACCAACTAGATGCAAATACCCATAAATCACAATTTATATAATTAATTACATTCACTACTCCTACATTTCTACGAGAAATATTCTAAAACAACTTTTTCTCAAAGTTTAATATAGTTAAAGGCATACATGGATTTACTTTTGAATGTTTTATAGAGGTATTTACTTCTTCATTAAATGCATTATTAGATCTTTATAAGTAATTATAACTATTTATTAATAGAAAGTCAATCATTTAATTATCCCTATGAATTATAATATACAATAGCTACCCAGAAAACATGTTGAAACATTGTATGTAAAATCTCAAGTATCATAAAAAGCTAGTATATATAGTATAGTATATATTATTTTTGTAACTAATTAAAAAAGTGCAGATGAATATTACATTTAGGAAATGTTTTACAGCTTTCATTACTAACAAATGTGTTAATTGTTTATGTAAAACAAATAAAAAAAATATGTTAAAAAACATAAATAACGCCGTATCTATGTTTGTTTATAATAGTAAATGTATGTAATAAATGATATGAATTTTAATTCTGTATATAATGGCAAAAAATTAGATTAAAATAGTGAATTTTATAAATAACAAATATAATACTTAACTAACAACCTACAAGTAATATCAATATGAAATAATTGGTTGTATTTAAAGAATCTGTAGATAATAATAATAATTGATTGGTAATGATATTTTAACAGTTCGCCTTATAAACGGACATTAGTTTTAAAATACAGTAATATAAAAAAATATTTGTGCTAATATTCTTTGAATACTATACTAGTGACATGAGAGTGGCAGTAAAAAGGTGTAAAATTTTTTTGACCAAACATGACACAAACGTTTAACTAACTATTCAAAGATAGCAATTGATTAAAATTTCACTCATATGGATTAAGTGGCAATGACTTATTTGACAGGTCTTTCTCTTTTTACTAACAATTTTGTAAGATGTATATTTTGCCAAAATATGTATAAGGTTTATTGATGCCTTCGGTTTTAATCATTTATTTGCAAAGTATGATTATGCCAATTGTATGCCAACCTGAAAATTACCACTTTAAGCAAATTCCACAGAGATTGTATCGTTGGTTTGCGCGAGGGTGGTTTTTCAATTATAGAAATTGCTAATCACCTTAACCAAAATCAATCCAGCGACATGCGCTTCTATTTTTATTTTATTTTATTTATTACGGATACACCATTTTTATAATACATAACATAATGTTGTGTGCATGCATGATTAAAACTAAATCGCATATACATATATACATATGGTACATATAGATACAAGACTTAATAATATTTCAATAAACAAAATATAAGGTATAAATCACGAAACATATATTAAGTATTCTGAAAGAATTCAAAGTCGATTCGTTTAATTTGAGTCTTAAAGCTACCAAAATTTTCATGAAAAAAATTAATATTAAATTTATTCGAAACAACATTCGCAGAGCGCATCATTCTGCATATTGGAGTATTTATGCCATAATTAGTTAAATGAATATTTGGACGAAAAGGACATTTGCCTAGTCCATCTAGGCTGAATAAAATTAAAGTTTACTTGATTTAAAAGAAATGGGCAGTTAATTAAACCACTAATAAGTTTAAATAAATAGTATAAATCTGCCAATATTCTACGATGTTGTAGCTTTTGTAAGTTTAATGGGTTTAAAATAACTTCCAAATGATTATAATTCCCATTCAAACGATAAGAAATTAATTTTATAAATCTTGACTGTATTCTTTCTATCTGAACTATGGCATTGTTATAATGAGGAGACCAGATTGGAGCTGCGTACTCCAAGCATGGTCTTACCAAAGAGTAATAGCTTCATCGTCTTCATAGATAACGGTTTACCGAAACGAATAACAAAACCCAACCTTTTAGAAGCTTTGCATGTTATAACATTGATATGATTGGAAAACGTAAGCCCCTCATCAAATGTAACACCTAGATCTTTGATTAGGGTATTTCTTTTTAACTTATTGCCACTTATAAGATAATCGTATTCAATTCGATGCCTACGCTTACTAATTGTCATTACTGAACATTTTTCAATATTGAAATATAGTTTGTTTTTATCACTCAGTTAAACGTATTAAATCCTCATGCAAGGCTACACAATCATTATAATCTTCTATTTTAAAGAAGAGCTTTAAATCATCAGCATATAAAAGGCATTGAGAAGAATAAAATTTTTTTGCAATATCATTTATAAATAAACAAAACAGAATGGGACCGCAGTGAGATCCCTGAGGTACACCTGAGGGAACACTGATAATATCTGAGGAGTAATTTTGAATACGAACAATTTGTTGACGCTTTACCAAATAACTTTGTAGCCATTTAATAATTAAAGGTCCGAGTCCCATCGCTTCCAATTTGATTAACAAAATATTATGATTAATTTTGTCAAAGGCCTTAGAGAAGTCTGTATAAATTGTGTCTACTTGGTTACCATTCTCTAAAGCCTCAATCACATAGGATTTGAAACATAACAGATTGGAAACGGTGGATCTGCCATTAACAAAACCATGCTGCTCATCAATCGTAATACTACGACAGTTCCAGCTTAATTGCTCTGCAATTATAGCGTCTAGCATTTTAGGCATTGTGGATTGAAGATATATACCCCTATAACTTTTAATATTATTTCTAGGCCCAGATTTATACAAAGGAGTTACATAACTAACTTTCCATAAATCAGGAAAGCATCCATTCTCAAGGGATAATTTAAATAAATGAAATAACGGTATAGTAATCGTAAAAATGCATCTTTTCAATAGAAAAGGTGGAATGCCATCCGGTCCAGAGGCACAGGTATCAACAAGCTTTTCTATAGAGCTATAGACGTCTTTAATGTCAATCCTAAATTTTTCAAAATTAAATATATCGCATGTTTTATACGTGGGCGTATTATTTAAATTTTGATTATCATAAACAGATGCAAAATATTTCGCAAATAAATTGGCACAACTTTTACCATTATTTGACACCTCTTTTTCAAAATGCATACTCTCAGGGTAACCATTTGTTCTAGTTTGATCACGAACAAAGGACCAAAAATAGTTGGAATTATCATTTATACTAGATTCGACTCGTAATATAAATCTGCGATATAATTGTTTCCTAAGGTTCTTACATTGTGATCTTAACTGACTAAATTGTACATAGGTCTCATAATTTCCTGAAAGCTTCCATTCCGAATGCATACGACGTTTACGTTTAATTAAATTAATTAATTGACAATTGAACCATTTAGGAAAGGTGCTCTGAAAACAAATTCGCTGTGGGATAAACAAACTAATGTCATAGTTCAGAATATCATAAAATAATTGTACATAGACATTTACATTTTTATCTTTGAACATACTTTTCCAATCAATTGAAGCTAAAAAGTTATTCAAACCCAAATAATCGCCATTTTTGTAATCATATGTTAACGGATGAACAATGTTACGGCAGCCAGTTAATCCAATATTTAATTCATATGCAGAATGATGTACAGTATCATCATCTAATTGTTCAGACGCTAATGCTATGAAGCAATCATTTACATTGGAAAAAAATAAATCTAAAAATATTCCTCGAGAATTAGGAATATTATTATCTATCTATCACTCATGGTCTAGAGACGATCAGAAACTTCGGGAGCACAAAGTATAACATCATTTTCGACAATATTATATGCAATTGCTATATTGGAATTATTATTATTAGGTATATTATATAATCTGAATAATAAAAAATAGGTATTTAAATGATACCAAATAATTATTATTGTAAGTATTTATCTATTTTACTTTTATTTTTTGAATAGTTGTGTATATTATACTGCTTTGTTTTTGAAACATATTTTATTGTTTATTTTCTATTGTCTTTAAAAAACTGTAACAGCCAAGAGTTATAACAATTATTATTATGGAGTAATTTATGAGCACTTTTCAAATTTTCTTTAAACTTAAACTTTTCATTAGTTTTACTACACTTATAATATAAAGCTTCTGGGGCAACGTCGATTATCTGAAGTATTGAATAATTTGTTTACGTTTATTTGTTTGTATTTTTATGGAAAATTAATTTCTCCAAGTATTAGTATATAAGCAGTTACCAGTTTCTAACAACAGAAACAACTAAATAACTACAAAAATGTACAAAATCACAGTTAGGCATTTTACATAAATAAAATGCAACTCAAAGAGAAGAAATTTCTCTTTTTTGAATAGTATAGCCAATTTGTAAAAATTCAACACAAGGGAAGCCTTTTATCTATTTAAATCGATTTAATATCATCTTTGTTTTCAAAAGTATGAAGAATTGCACTCGAGGGTACTGGGAGATCCCCAAGTTAAATGCACACTGCGTCATTGTCACCAGGCCGGAGAGACCAATTCAGTGCAGGAGATGGTATTCCCTGCATCCTGCGAAGGGTCGTGGGCTGGAGAGTTGACACTGAATCTGAGAGCATGAGCGACCACAGCGACATCGTCGTAAAGAGCGAGCAGCTGATAAATTCCCTCCCTTTAAAACCAGGACCTCGGTGTAAAGTCAACCGCACCGATGTGAAGGCCTTCCTGGCAGCCTCGGAGCAGTGCGAGTTCGCCAGCTCTGACACTCTGAAATTCACAGAGGACGATCTAAGGGAAGTCAGGACGTTTGCAAATGAGACGAAAAAAAGCACTGCCTGACATTAAGAGAAGAGGCGCCGCCTATACCTTGTCCGCATCATAGACTACCTGCGCGACTAATTGAAAAACTGTGGAACACTGGCTGCAAACGACGTGCTAGGCCCGGGATACACGAGCGCGAAGATGTGGTCAGCTTCGTATCTTAGTCTTGAAAAGGGAGATGGTGGATGTGGAAGAAAGCGATCAACAGGGCAGCCCGCTGGATGTGATCCCTGGGCCTGGAGATGGCTGCAAACAAGACCGCGTGGCTTTTCAGGCGGCAAGAATGGAGGCTCAGGGAGCACAGCATTTTGCTCCTGGGCCAGGATGTTACAATAACTCCTAAGTTGAAGTATCTGGAGGTACAGATTGAGGTGAACCCGAACTTCAGGAGTCACGTACAGAATGCAGCGATGGGAGTAGCCCGCACACCATGCTCATGGCCAACTTAAGAGGGCCGTCGGAGGCGTAGCAGCGGATTTTGTTGCGGGCAGCTAAGTCCAAACCGCTGTACGCCGAACTGGTATGGACCTCTTACACCGGAACGCAGTACGTTGATAGGGATGCTAACGCTCTTTCCTTTCGCGGACCTAGAAATAGCTGCAAAAACAGAAGTGCACGATGCAGTGTTGAGAGGGCCGTGCAGGTAGGCCAAGCACAAAACCAGGCATGAGTAGCTGGTAGAAAAGGTCTCATCCCCGAGATTGGGACATGGGTAGAAAGAAGGCATGGGGAACTGGACTATCACATCATCCAGTTTCTATCCGAACACGGACGAAGGAAAGTCTGGTACACCGCACAGTAAACCAAATCCGAGCGCGAGTGCCAGGGGGGATTTGGAGGAATTAAAATTCCAGAAAAATCAACTCAATTGTAACTATATGACACCCTTTCGATCTTTAGATTTTGCATATTTATATTGTAACCCACAGGGCGTTTGCAATTTTACTCGCCCTAATTTTTTTGAACATTTACAGATGCGCTTCAATTGAGATTTTATTTAATGTTTGTTCTACGCTAACGTGAAAATCATATTGCGTCCTGCTCAAGAATAGTGTCGATCCAATTTTAATTGGTGGCATTCAATGTTAAAGTTAAAAATAAATCTCCGGTGGAGATACAAAATTTTAAGGCTAGTTAGAGGAAATATTGAACTAATTTTTATATAACACTTCTAAAGTTAAAATTTATATTTTAAATACTATTCATATTGCCACCTACACTGGCCTTATAAATCTGCCCCGGGTTATTTCTACAAAGTTATCTATCAATAATGGTCTACAATAAGATGGTAATAAAAGAAAATAGGCTAAACTTTTGTCGGAGAGTTTCGTCATGGGTTACTATTAAGGGCACCAGCAACTAGGAGTTCCTCAATAAGTGAGTCCAAATATTCGGTTACAAAATATTTGACTAATATTGAAAACCAATTATCACTAATACTTCTCATAGAAAAAAATAGGTTTTATAATTCAATAAAATAGATTTAATAATTCAAAATAAAATGAATAATTGAATAATTCAAAATAAACAATTTATCGAGAAAAAACAAATTAATTTAAATTATGACAATGTCAACCATCAAAGCAAAATAATATGTAAATTAAGTAATTGTGGAGGCTTTCACTTCGTGATACATTTTGATAAATTCAAAATAAATAAACAATTAACTTTGTTGGTATCACTTTTTATATATATAAAAAGTGATATATATAAAAAGTGATACGAACAAAGTTAATTGTTTATTTATTTTGAATTTATCAAAATAATATGTGTTAAATGATAATCTCATTAATTGAAAATTAGCAATAAATATTTGTTGTGCTGCAAGATAAATTAATTTTTCCCACCTTAAATGATCATTTACGGCTCACAGGTGTTTCTCATAATAATTATGCATAATAAATAAAACATAAGGATAACACAATCATAATAATAAACACATGGTTATGGTATAAACAATGAAAATAATAATAAAAGAATAATAATAGAAATTAAGAATCAAAATTAGACAAAAATAAAAAAAGGTAACTGTAATATTGTTCAAAATTCATTAACCAAAACGTCATTCAATACATTAGAAATTCAATTAAACAATTTAGAATTAACCAAAAGGAAAAAAAACAATAAAAGTATAACGCACAAATATAAATGTCGTAAAACTTATCTGACGGAATTTCAGGTTAATAATACGGGTATTCACCATGAATTCCTTGACCAATCTTTTGAATTCGAGGTCCTTGAACTAGCCTCTGGAAGGTATTCCAACGAAGGGTTGTGGTGCTTCCCTTTAGGGTGTAGCAGCAGAATAAATGATTCCGAAAAAAAAAACCTAAAAAGACAATTTTTCCATTCGCCAAAAACGGTGAACACACATAACGACACAAAGGAACCTTATTTTATTATAATATAGGAAACAACTTACCTCTTAAAGAGGGTTTTGTACAATTAATCGAGTCGAATAATGGAGAAGATCAGTATTTCGTCAAATTTCTGTGGAGTAATAATCAAAATCCTCAACAGAGTTATTCCACAATTATACAAAATCTACATACTTCACAAATTCTAATCAAATTTAAGTGTTAGTTGCAAATAATATAGGGGGTTAAAAATATAAATATGTAAGATCCCAAGATCTACAAAAGAGTGGATATGTTTTTTTTCTCGAAATTTTTAATTTTATTTTTTTGTCTTCAAAACCCCCTTTGGTTCTTGCGCTCGGTTTGGACAAAATCTTTTGAATTCGAGATCCTTGGACTAGCCTCTGGAAGGTATTCCAACGAAGGGTTATGGTGCTTCCCTTTAGGGTGTAGCAGCAGAATAAATGATTCCGGAAATCCAATTGCCGATATTAAAACAAAATACGTACCTAAAAAAACCTAAAAAGACAATTTTTCCATTCGCCAAAAACGGTGAACACACATAACGACACAAAGGAACCTTATTTTATTATAATATAGGAAGCAACTTACCTCTTAAAGAGGCTTTTGTACAATTAATCGAGTCGAATAATGGAACAGATCAGTATTTCGTCAAATTTCTGTGGAGCAACAATCAAAATCCTCAACAGAGTTATTCCACAATTATGCAAATCTATATACTTCACAAATTCTAATCAAATTTAAGCGTTAATTACAAATAATATAGGGGGTTAAAAATATAAATATGTAAGATCCAAAGATCTACAAAAGAGTGGATATGTTTTTTTTCTCAAAATTTTTAATTTTCTTTTTTTGTCTTCAAATCCCCCTTTGGTTCTCGCGCTCGGTTTGGGCACACTGTGCACCATTTAGTCTTTAAGAATAAGGCGGGACTGGTAACTAGAATGGTCGAGGAAGAGTCCTTCTGAAAGAGCGTTGCCACTATCTGCGTCGCTATCCTACCGAGGAAGGAGACATTCCTGAAGGGGACAGAAGAGGCCAAGCAGGGCGATGGTTAGAAATCACATGCTTGTCTGTTTTGCTTTTTAAAATTATTCTACGTAATTTAATTTTGTTAATTTCTTCATCCCAATTGTTATATAAGTGGAAATTGTCAACTTGAACTAATAAAGAGACTGAATGAGGACGATAGGCGTGAGAAGTACTATTGCAGTTCCATCGTTGTCCAATGAATTATTACATTATAAAATTCATACCACTACAAAATACTTATCAACATAACCAAGGTAAAACAAAAATATAAATTTGAAATAAAAATTAGAAAAACTTTGACATATTTGTATATCTTTTACTTTAATTATATGAAAATATAAAACAGTGGAGATGCTTATTAAGTACATAGAATATTTTAAAATATAATTGTAATGTAATATTAGCAATATTAAATATACGTGCTCCAAATGGTGAATGCGCCGGGTATCAAAAAAGTACCACTGCAAATTTTGAACCTCATACATGAATTAAATAGCCTCATTTATTGTATATAAGTATTTGTCTCTTTTCAAATTGTGTATAATCTTCATTATAAAATTATGGTAGTCGATACAATTTATAGAAAAGGGTTATAGAGAAATAAAATATAGTTTTTGTATATAAAAATTCTAGGAAAGTATAATAAAATAACATGATGGCCATTTATGTTTGAAATCCTCTATAATAAAAATTACTACGTATGTGCTTTATGTAGTAATATTTTATTATGGTTGAGCCTACTATATTAATAATTCTAACATAAAAAGTTGCACTAAAGTAATAATAATAGCTAATATTACATTGATTATTTGTAGACGTTAAAGATATTAATTTCGTATCCAATATGAAAAAGTTTTAGTTGAAACTCTCAATTAAAAATAATTAAATCCGGGGCACCCTATAAAATATATTTAACTTTTACTGTCAACAATGCTATAAAAGTAGATGCGCCTCTTCAGAGATGAAAGCGAGAGATAAAACTTGCTGACTTAACACTAGCCGTTTCTGTGCTAATTTTTATGCCCTGGAACACTATTATCATTACAGACACCCTCTTACTTTCATAAAAAATATATATCTAAGGCTATTATTTCAAGCGAAATCCTAATTACAGATTTAAAATCCAGCAAATATGCAAACATTTACTTTTTATGAGCTTCAATACGCACTATGATGTAGACAAAATGAAATCATGTATTTTAGTAATGCTATACTACGGAAATCATGCACCGATGTTTAGATTAATTCGGTTCGATATTCAATGAGGATTCGTTTCGAATACATTACAAAAATTATGCTGTACGAGATAATACGTTTATCGGGAAGTATTCATTACTGTACTTGTTATGCAAAAATGATATTACTGTTGAAATTTAATATTTTATGAATTGTAAAATGCACTATTTTTCAGATTATAAATATACAATAGCACAAAAATATATTTTTAAATAATATATTTTTAGTAAATAAACACCGGAGAGAAGAATTATAAAATTAGCTATTAACATATAAAAAATACTCAAAATTTTAGGTAACATGCCTAGATTTAGAAAAGGTACATTGTATAATAATATTTCGCAGTAATATTTATATTACAAAATTTTATATTTTATCCTATCTTGTTCAAATAAAGGTTAAAATTAAATTAATTAGCGTCTATCCGGAAAGCTTTAAAAGGAATGCGATGTACAAAAAACATGTTTATTGAGGTTATTTTAAATATGATTTTGAAAATATTAAAATATGAATTACTTTTAAACAAATTGACGCTATTATGTAGGGATATGCATCTGAAATACGTTTTTTAAAAAAAGTATCTAATATGTTTTTTGTATATATAACAATAAATATTTTACCTTTCAATTTTGTTTTATAATTTTATTATAACATATTAACTTATAAAACCACACGTGTAAGTTGTTTATTATTTTATTTATACTGAATTTTATGCATGGTATTTAAGAACTGAACGAGTAGAGCTTGTGTAAAATTTATTTTATTTAGTCATATAATAAAGCAAGCAAAATTTATCACGGAAATGAAGCCATTGATCATGTTGCAATAAATTCGTTATCATCTAGAGGAAATTATATCCAATTATCCCAGTAGCAACATCATTAGAACAATAAATTGTCGAGTGTGTATAATATACACGTTAAGTTGGAGCAACACACCTTCTATCAAACTTAAATAATTAATCAGCTAACGACACTCCTACATTATTAGTCTGGGTTATATATTATGTACTAATAACGATGTAAGGACATTCCTTTGTAACTGTAACGTGTAATATTTTCTCGTCCGTTTAGACAAAGGTTGGTAGTAGATGAGCAATCAATTAATCTGAATTGGCTATACGTCCTCAATTACTCGAAGCAATTTATTGGCATTGGGCAAAAAGGGATCTCAAATAGAGCGATACTGATCTGAAGTTAAATTTTTAATAAGACAACATAAAATTCATTATTTAAACTGAAATGTTTATATATCTACATCCTTTACTAATAACTTATATTAAAGTTATTAAATTATTATACACAATCAGTTCACTAAACATACGCATTTTACGTGTAATTTTGTTAACAAATATGTTTCTTTGTGACTAGTCGCCTCAGTAATTAAAACAAAAATTAGTACATGAATTGTGTAAAATAAAAAATACATAATTAAGACAATATAGAGGATATTTATGTGATGAAGAAAAACTCATTAAATTTCGTTATTACTGTTCATTTTGGGCAAAGGAATTATTACATCAAATTAAATTTACAGAAATACTCACATTTAAATTTTCCTGGTTACTATTAGTCGATGAAATTGTTTAAAACATGACAATACATGTTTATTTCTAAGGAAATTCATTTATACTTAGCAGTAGATTTAATTTGATTTAATAATTTATTGTTAAGATGAACAGAATTAATTTCATAAGTTTTGTTGATGAAAAATCAATTATTTAATGACTTTAGCTCAAAGGTTGCTAAATATTATAGTAACTGATAAATAATTTCAAAGGTTGATGATTTCAAAGTTCAATTCCATAATACAGATCCTATTCCACGCCATATTTTGGGGTAAAAAATAAAGTTTATGTCAATACCCAAGATAAAATTTAAGAGTTGTATCATATAAAATAAATTATTCGAATAAATTTTAATAATATTCTACATAGAGGGTGAATAAAGTATATAATAAAAGAAGTCTGTTATTACTTTTATTTTATTTTTATGTCTATATAATATGATTACTATAGCTAATAGAGAAGTAATGTAATAGTTTTGATGTAATTTATTTTTTAAATCTTCAGGTAATTTAAAAATTCTATTAATGAAAATCGAATAATTTTCACCTGATTAAAATAATCTAATAATATAACAATGGAATTTCCACGTGACAAATGATTAATCATCATGCATTTAATTATATATGCACACTTAATCTACTTAATTAATATACATTGTTAAACTGGCGAGAGACCATTAACAATCCGGCTTTAATTATGTAAAATATTCAAAGTTCGCAAACATCAACATATTTCGTAATTAAATCTTTAAACGGCTAAAATTGGAAAATTTGATGAGACTTGTGATTATATTACGCGGCGGTTTTAGAAAATATGGCGCAAACTTTACGCTGGGGAGAATCCATTCCACCGCAGGAGTGTGAGCCTGAATATCTAAGGATTAAAATTCCCAAAGTCGGTGGGGGGATGTGTGTAGCACCAGAGGGAAAACAACACAAAGGGTATTACTTCGGCCCTGTATGCACTAGACTGTCATCAAGATGTTTACGTTAGAGATGTGAATATCTCCTTGGGTTATTTCCAAAAACACTCATTAATTTAAATACAAAACAAACAAAACTATTATTAATTGCTTATGATCATCTAATCAAACGTATTTAATGAATTGTTTACATTAACTTATAAAGAATTGCCAGAATAGTAAATATATTACGAATTACCCCTAAAAAAATTAAGGATAGATGATACGAACTAATTTGTAAGATCATACATATTGTATTTTGGTACTCTCTAATGAATTTAAAATAATAATTTTAATTAAGTACAATAACGTTACATTATTTAACCAGATTAAATTTAAGTTTGCATTATTATATATAAGTCCCATAAAATTTTACTTGGAATATTTACCATACGTACAAATAACGTGTAATCTCTTACTAAGACATTTTTTTTTAAATCATGTCACAATACTTACAAACATAATACCTTCCATCTCTCGATTTTTAATTTCTAGTACGTACATAAAGATGAAGGTATTAAAGAGGAGGAAGTCTTGTGCACGGTCACTGCACTGGAATATGGCAAACTCCTGAAATTCAGAAATCGCCGAGGAGGAAATTTCTACCCTCTGAACCCATACCCCCTTTTGCTTGCCACCGACTCTCCGGTCATCAACTAGTTTAAAGTTGTAAACATTTCCGCACAGATGTTATTTGGAAACGGGATGGCTGCGCTGGGTATATGTGCATGTTTATATCAAAATGAAATACAAATATTTTGCTAGGAATTAAATGAACTTACAAATTATTTTATCCTCTTATTATACCGTTTAAACATTCATAATCGGTGTTTAAATTATTTTAACTGTAACAAATGCAGCATGAGATGTTCATAAAGAATGTTGGTAGATACTTCATTAGTACATGAATATAGAAGAATTTGGTATTTATTAATAATGAAAATTTTTAATGATAGGATTTAAAAACAATTTCAAAATAGCTCTTATTTTATAGCAGATGAACATAAAATAAAAGCAATTATATGCTTTTGTGCGTTCCCGCGGTTTTCTTATTCAATTGTCTAAGTCTACATTAGGACTAAGAGGTGAAGTCATCATGAAAACGTTATAAGGTGTAAAGAACCAATGATTATATTTGCTAAAATTAACCAACACTGTAACAAATGATATTTAATTCTCATGCATTATATGATATTCTATAAAGTAGAACAGATCAGTTAAGAAGTTATTTTCCTTATAAGCGAAGATGTTGAAAATTATAGGTCTTTAGCAACAATGTTAGTAATTTGATATGAACCAGCACCGTATAATTTAAATGTAATTAAAATCTGATTTAATTTCAACATATTTGCCTTTAAATAAGCCCCAAGCGAGGCGCAACAAATTGGGAATTCATGTGTTGCAAGCGGATATTAAAGTTTAAATTCCATAAATATCATCATTAAATATTGATTTTGCTAATTATTAAAATGACTCCGAATATTAGTGAGTTCGGTATGGATGTTTGAGATAGTTCGAACTAGGGCTAAAGTTGGCTTAGGGAATATAAATGGCGGTTAGGTGTAATACGAATGAAAGCTGGAGATATCGGCGCAAATCAGATTAATGAAAACGGTGGGTCGGTAGGTAGTGAGTGGAACCGTGAACCAATAACAGTAACCAGCGAACGGCAGCGGCAGTGTGGCCATACATATACATTAGACCGGCAACAAACAACAGTGTAAAACAAGATCAAGCGGCAACGTCCAGCTACGATCGCCACAAAATTAAATCAGGCTTATCAGTGGGGCCACGGCCATATCACCTGGCAGCGCAAATCCCGCGGTCTTTGTGGCCAGGTAATAAACCGCATGTAGCTGAAACATGGCCGGTCCGAACAAAGACACAAAGACACGGTGCGGTGCGTGTTATCAGAGGACTGCACGCGAATTCCAAGTGCCGCATTACTGACCGGAAACACCGACACATCAATGACTACACTCCAACATATGACCAAAAGCCCAATACCCGTGGGGATACGCTCCATCTGCCGATTCCACAATAAACTACTACCCTCTTCCATTCGACTTTCCCTCAATTGATATTGGCCGCAGGGTACACTTACCTTGCCTAGCAATAAATTTCCTGAATGCATTCATTCATACCACTTTACTAACATGTTAATGTAAATAAAACATAGATGTGAAAATATTTTATATTCACAATAGAATTTCTATATCATATAGCTTCATGTTAAACAAATCCGTCTAATTAAATTAATACAAATATTATCATATTTAGGTCAAGCTTAGATAAACAATTTAATGTATTATCGATTGCATCTAAACATCGAAGATCAAATTATAAAAAATTCCATTCTTTCTGTTAACATTAACAATTATAACCTAGCCTGCATGTTCCTTATTGTCTCCAACTTCTGTACGTATTTAAATTCTAATAACTATATATTGTACTGTTCCAACTAACTGCGTGAAAACCTGGTGGACTTGTTACCGGATCACAAAGGCTGTGTTATTAAAGATTACAATATGTCGAATACAACTTGGCCACACGGTGAATGCGGGGTTTATACTGATTCCACTCTGCAAGCCGCAACTTCAATTGGGAACACGCGAGTTCCTTTTAAATTTAAAATTAGCTTTATATGTTTCATAATAACAAAATATATATGAAATTTAAAAAATTAAAATTGGCGCGAAATCGCCAGAATGCAAGACGGCGCAATTATCCACTTTGTTATCTGTTACAAACTTTCATATCAGTTTATATGGCGTTCATGGAGCATTAAAAGAATCGTTGACGCTACAGTTAATCCGTGCATAATCAACATAAATAATAATAATAATAATAATAATAATAATAATAATAACAATATCATATTTCCCAACAAAATATATATTTTAATTACAGGGAAATATTATTCAAAGCTATATACTTACACGCTATATACATGCACAAGAAAACTAATATACCTAAATCTAAACAATAGCAATGTTTACTACTTATATGTAAAATTAATAGTCAGTGCTATACACACGCAAACGCAATTTAACATAATATTCATATAAGTTCAGTAATTATTTGTAAAAATTCTCTAATGTTAGAATTGAATATATCTACTGAATACTGTACACTAGAATGTAACCTAAACATTTTATTAAAAGGAGAATTAAAATAAATATTTGAAATGCTCCTATTATATAAGAAGGTAACTGCGCTACGACTACGTACCCTGGGGACGTAGAAGTTTATTAAATATAGTAAATTGGGATCTTCTAAGTTACTATGAACTATCTGGTAAAGTAATTTTAACAGTACAATGTTTCTCCGCGATACAAGGGATCGTATATTAAATATTGACAATAAATCAGCATAAGATATTGAATCATCAGGAAACCTACAAAACTTTTTAAAAAAGAGATACTTTAAGAATATTTTTTGTATGGGCTCAATGGAATTAATGTGAGTAAAATACGATGGGGACCAAATAGCTGAACAATACTCTAATTTGGAGCGGACATAAGACTCATATAATTTTAATATGACATTTACATTTTTTAAGGGTTCACTAATCCTACGAATAAAACCAAGCATTTGCATGGACGTTTTTATAATATAGTTTATGTGATCAACAAACGATAGTTTTGTTTCAAAGATTACGCCAAGATCTTTAAATGTGGTTACTCGTTCTATAGGAATATCGTTTAACTTATATTGTGTTAAAATTAGATGTTCTATAGTATGACATACACTTGCATTTATTTATATTAATATTTAAAGAATTCCGTCTGCTCCACTCAGAAATTCGTGATAAGTCTTCTTCCAGTAATTCAGTATCTGTAGTAGAAGATACTGATCTATATATTTTTACATCATCAGCGTAAATTAGTATATTTGAAGAAATATTATCCACTATATCATTAATAAATAAAACAAAAAGCAACGGACCAAGATTTGATCCCTGTGGTACCCCGCTTACTGAGCTATAGCTCTCCGAACGATATTCCCTTGCTCCACATATTGTGTTCTGTTCGATAAATAAGAATTAAAAAATGTAACTAATTTTGAGCTGAAACCCCAATTATCCAACTTCGATAAAAGTTTTTTATGATCCAAAGAATCAAAGGCCTTTGCAAAATCTATATACAAAACATCGATTTGTTTCCTTTTATCTAAATTATGTGCTATAAATTCAGTGATGTTTAGTAAATTTGTAGTTGTTGACCTTCTTCTAACAAATCCATGTTGCTTTTTTGTGATATATGGATCAACGTAGTTATATATCCTATTGCTAACTATGGTTTCAAACATTTTAGCAAAGTTATTAATGATGGATATAGGCCTATAGTTTCTTAGATTCGGCTTATCGCCGGGTTTGGAAATTGGCGTTACTCTTGACAATTTCCACAGGTCTGGAAAGCAAGCTTTGCTAATTGATAAGTTAAATAGATGGCGTAGTGGTATCAATAATGCGTGTACGCAGTCTCGAATAATAATCCCGGGAATCAAATCTGGACCGGCAGTAAAATTACTTTTAAATTTTTTAGCAGCACACAATATTTCTTCGTCATTTATTTGGTCAATATCTAAACTGGAATTATGATATTTTATACTGTTATTTGAATCAATTGTGAAGAAATTGAGGAATATGCTGAGGAAAAAAACTTAGCAAATGATTGAACTATTTCGCTAGCTGAATTTAAGTTTTTTTTATCATACACCATGTTACCAGGTATACGACTGTGCGACTTTTTACTATTAAAGTATGACCACATTTTTTTTGGATCTTTATATAACATATTTTCGCAGTTACTGATGTATAAGTTGTAGTCTAGTTCTATTTGTGTGCGTATATCAATTCGTAATTTTTTAATACGATCGTAATACATACTTAGTTTACGCTTTTTAAATAATTTACGAAGATGTTCTTTTATTCGTATTAAACTTATAAGTTTTTTACTAAAATATGGAGGATGTCGAATAGATTTATTTTTAATGGGTTGCCTAGGTACGCACTCCTTAAAAATATCATTAAGTTTTCTATAGAATAAACCACAAGAGAGGTTGACATCTTCACAACTAATAACATCAGACCAATTACAACTATAGATTCTGTCATACATTTTAATAAAATTAGCTTTTCTAAAGTTTAATTTTTGAACAGCGGAGTTATGCTTAATATTTTTCTGTGATTCTACTATTAATTCTAAAGAAAAATATAAAACAGGATGATAATGATCAATCTTTACAATGGGAGTAGTATCTTCGAAACAACTTTTTATGTCATTAGAAGTTAAAATAAGATCGAGAATTTTATTATTACAGTTTTTAGTTTTATTGTGTTGTATTAAATTGTTTAAAGATAAAAAATTGTTTAGTTCCGTTAGTTTTCTGTCACCGTTACATGATACATTAACGAAGTTCGGTAAATTAAAATCACCGCAGATACAAACATGTGTACTTTGAGAGACGATCGAATCAAGTACGTTGAAAAGCTTCATATACGTGTCTAACGATTCTGCAGGAGGAATATAGATACAAATAAAACAAATTACTCTGTTTTTCAAGCTGACATTAACGGCCGTAATCTCACAATTAAAGTCTAAAGACAATTCAATAACATTACATTTATATTTGCTTCTAACCGCTATTAGAACTCCTCCTCCTCTTCGGTTTACTCTGTCACATCTAAATACACGAAAATCATCGGTAAATAGTTCACTATTTTCTACACCTTTGCGCAGCCATGTTTCACTCAACATAAACACATCATAATCACTTATCGACACATTCATAAATAGTTCATTTGTTTTAATTAATAAACCTCGCACATTTTGATAATATACTGAAAAATGTTTAGTCATATGATCTTGCTGGGAATTCCTTAGTTTTCCGATAGTATACGAAGTGATCCTCTGATATATTTGAGCTTGATATTACTTTCTCCAGCATCCTGCCTGTTTTTAAATTCTTTTTTAACATCCCTTTCCTTGAAGTGGTGTTCGGTCATTTTTTATGAAAACCCTTTTAAATGTCTCAGTATCCTTTAAGCGGCGAGAGTTACGAAGCAGTTTGTTAGCATGGTCACTATTGGCTAACTCAACCTTTAATATTCTAGGTTTATTAGCTATATTACTTCCAAGTCTGCTAATATTTTTTGGAATTTTTACTGTGCTATCCACTATCTTGATAATGTTCTCTATAACAGATGTGTCCGAGACATCGATTGATTCCGGCACGTTTAAAATGATAACATTAGACGATCTCTTTTGGCGTTGTAATATTTCATCACTGATTGATGAAACATCAGATAACGAGCCATTGTGTGAATTATTTGATTTTAATATATTTACATCATGTCTTAGCGCATGATTTTCTCTCTCTAGTGTAACAATTTTGTCACATCAACAAAATATTCTTGCATTTCCTTTCGAAATTCATGGAATTGTGAATCAATAATTGCCTTTAATTGTAGTAAAGGATCTGAGGATGCATTATTACTATCATCGTTTTGAGAATTTTAATTCCCTGTTTCGATCCTACACGTATTACTGCAATACCACTTTGCGCCGTCAGGTTTTTTATCTTCGTTGTGGTAGTATTTTATTTCAGAATTACTTATTTTAATACATTTGCCGTGAAAGTATTTGTTACACATACCATTACATTTTAATGCAAATTCAAACGATTTGCGTTGCATATAGTTATTACAAATACCACAGTGATTAACCATTGTCGGTGATTTGTTTATTAATTTATTATAAGGCAGGGAATTATAATAGGTGAGGTAAACTAAACGTAAAACAATTCTTCACACTAGCGCGGTCCGTCGCAGTGACTTGGATGTAAACACAAACAGCTGTTTGGATTGATAGACCACGGAATTTCACAAAAGAAAACAGAGGACAAAAAAAAAGGATCTAGATACGAGAATCAGCGCGAATAAATTCTTACCTATCCACATACAAATTTGAGGTTAAAAATATTATCAATTAAATTAATAGGGCAAGTATCAATCGAAGACACGAAAAACACTGCTATTATAACACTCTAGTATTTTACAGTAGTATAATAACAAAATAACGGTTGAATATTATAATATTAAGCCGAACTGCACTAATAAATTTACACACGTTCTCACGCTACGCGTACTTCTCGTTATGAAATATCAATATTTATAGTTATAAGAAGACATGGATAACTACATAAAATGGAAGTTGGTTGGTGGATATATAAAAATGAAGGAAAATATTGTTCCACATATCTTCCAATATCAGGCTGATAGGAAACTATCTTTGCTACTACCACAAAGAAAAGGCTTAAGTAAAAAGGCCCGAAGCTAAATGATTAGATAATTATTAAAAAAACAGAATTTCAGCTTTCCGATCAAGAGAAAGAAAAGACTAAGAGTAATCAAATAAGTAAACAAGTGTCAATTAGAGTTTCTTCGCCGCAGAATGATATCCAAGAAACATCTAATATAAGTGCGTCGGTATGTGAGAAAAGTTGACAAACAGTAGTAATGGTTGCTACAATTGGTATTCAATAATCTTCAAAAATCGATATATTAAAACAGACAATGTCGGTGATTTAAAAAAGGTAACAAGTGTAGCTTGCTCACCTATTAAAATAAAACCCATAAAGAAATAAACAAGTACAAGTCTCCTTTATTAAAAAGTGGATCCTCTTCTAGCATTACAAGTATTTCTGAATATTGTCAGTGGTTCATCATCGAGCCCTAATCGTGACTTGATTAAAAATAGAATTAGTTCGATTTGTATTGAACGTAGTTTGTATTTATATAAAAAAGTGTAGAATTTATTTAGGAATACTAACTGACTGCTATTTTATCATTTTATTATTAGTAAAAACTACAAAACGTCAGCTACAAGACATTTACATAACTTTAAGAAAAATTAGAAGTACCTCTCATTCGATGAAATAGCTGATGATTTTAGAATTTCTCACAGTCAAGCTGCAAAACCCTTTCAGAACAAATTCGTTTTTGTTTGAATGCATATAATTTTTGGTCACAAAAACAAAAAATTAAACAACTTCTACCATTAGCATTTCATGCAAATTATCATAATGTTCAAAGTATTATTGACTGTTTCGAAATAGAAATTGAAAAGCCAAACGATCCCATAAAGCAAGCAGCTACATGGCCAGAATACGAAAAGGCAAATACTTTTAAATATTTGATATCGATGATTACACCAAGTGGTTTTATTAACTTTGTTTCAAAAGGTTTTGGAGAGAGTACAACTGATGTTACAGCCGTTAACAAATCGGATGACTTAGAAATGTTAAAACAAAATTGTTCTTTGACGGCAGATCGTGGTTTTAAACAAATCGATGCAATTGCATTTTAATCAGCGCGCCGTCTGTAAAAGCAGGTAGAAAAAGTTCTAAAGCAGAGGTGTTGGAAACCAAGAGAATTGCATCATTACGTATTCATGTAGAAAGGGTTATCAGAAGAGTACGGGAATATAAAATATTAAAACCTCATGTTTGTGTAAATAATCAACTTATAAAATATCTAGACTACATGGTGATTATTGCATGTGGTTTAGTAAATTTACAATCAAAAACAATATAATTATAAATATTCATAAATTGTTAATTTCAATACATTTATTAAAGTAAAATTCCTAGATAATAATCGGAATAAATCGTAAATAATTGTGAAATAAACCAAGTGCCTTTTCATAAATAACCCTTAATATTCAAAATGTTTCACCACGTGGTAAACGAGAATTAAATTCAACAAAAAAAATTAAAAAGTATAGAACAGTTTCTAATAATCTAGAAAAAAATCATTTTTTCCCAATGCCTTTCCTAATACATCCATGAAAAAATTTTCATCGTAATTAATTTTAATAATTGTTATTTTGTTGTTGGTTTCGAATGAAGGATCCGCAACGAATAAATAACCAACTTTGAAATTTAACATGACCATTTGTTAATGTAATTGTGCTTTGTATTTAGGAGATATGTGCCCCTTTTTTTATAGCAAATAATCAGTTAGAGTTTTTAAAGATGATGGACATTTAATCTCAAACACTTCATCATTTGACATATGATCGGGTGAAGCACCAAATTCTTAACGCTGGTTATTTAATATTAATCCACAGTTTTATATTTTAATATTTCATTGTTTTTCCAGTTCTTTGCAAACTTTATCTACCAAATATAATCCGCGCTTCATTGCCTTTGTTTGGAACTTTTTGGAAACACCAATCACATTTTTGGCTAAAACTCAATCGCTAGTTTTACATGTTGATGCGGAATATAATTTTTTCTACTCCTATAATGAAATAACATAATTGTAGGTTACTTTTTAATTATACAAAGTAGTACATTGTATGTTATGTATATATTATATATTCATTGTCATAGCAACCATTGTAGCACTAGTGCTACAATATTTCCATTGGAGCACTAGCGCTACAATAGTTAAACAGGAGAGGGATATTACAATAACATAGTATTAATAATATTAATATTGAATCAGACTAAACGTTTTTTATAATTAATACATGTGAAAAATTATTTTATAATTTATGTGATGATATTATGTAAGAAATAATACTTTAAGTTTGTATATTGACGCTTCCAATACTATAAATGTATATTGTGTACACTATATGGTCTACGGAATAAAGATTATTATTATTATTATTATTATTTCCTTAAATTAAAAAAATAACGTTTTTCAATTATACGCAAATATTATACGAACATTATAACATTTGATTTTTGAGTTGACTTTTCTGACGTGAAATTAAACGTCAAAATTAAATTGCGAGTGAGTTGAAATTTACGCAAAATAATGGTAAGTCATAATAGTAAGAGTAGTTTTGTTACAAAATTAAACCCTACGGTAAATGTTCCATCATATACATGATCTCCAAGAACGTTTCATAACTGTATCAATATCACGTATATTTTTAATAAATAAGAATTTGTTCAATGTCATACTCGTGGGCAATGGGTATCATTGTATGCTCATTATACAATATACTATTGAAGCTGCAATCCTTCCATAACGAAGTTCAAACCACAGTTTATTTGAGCTTTGTTCAATTGTTGCATTTACAGCATTTTTACAAGATTGCTCATCAATTGCATCCTCGCAAAATTTTATAAATTTCCTACGACTATGTTCCCCATCAGAATTTGTGAAACAATGCAGTAATAAATGCATACTTAAATTATTAGGTTCATCTCCAGATTCTGTGTTATTGAAATAATTTAAAATTTGTGCCGCGCAGTTTAATTCTCTCCCACCTTTTATCGTCTCTTCAAAAAAATGTTTCGCCTGCTGATTAATTATATACGATTTACGTACACCAAAATTTTCTTTAGTAACAGTTTCATTTGCAGCACCTGTTAATTTTGTTTCTTTCCAGTAGCATTCAATTTCAGTCGGTGGTGGCTGGGTTCTTTTAGGATGCGACCACATTAAAAATGCAAGTTTACATTATCCAAGGTGAAAATACGTAACACCAATACAAAAGTAAATCACGAAGGAAGGAATGAAAATACCATCTGAAAATTTAGAGTAAACACCCGGAAACAAACGAAGAAGCCTGGACAGAAGTCCGAGATAGGAAGAGAACACAACGTAAATCGATTTTTGGTACTGCGAAAACTACAACACTTAAAGTAGCAAGTAAGTACCATCATTATCACGTTTACAGACTGCAGGCGGACACAACAAGCGCCGATTTAACAAAATATTTAAATGCTGGAATAAAAGATGTGTTTACACCTAATAACTGAACTCAAAACACCCACAAGGCTATGCGTCTTATAAAATTTCAGTACCAAAACCAATCAGATTCTTGATTCAAATATCTGGCCTAAAAAATGACGGTATAAATCGTTTTTTATTCTGGAAAACTCGACCATTGAACAACCCGCAGGATGTAATACCAAAATAAGAATATTCTATATACATATTGAGTCAATACGGAACAAAATAATTGAAATGGAAGCTTCCGTGGATGTGGTTGGACAGGATCTAAACATAATATGTGTAGCAGAGCACTGGCTAAAGTAAATAGAAGTAAAAAACCTGCTAATTAATAGTTACATCACCAATAATTATTTCTCAAGATCAATTAAATAACACGGAGGCGTAGTAATTATAACAAAAGCAGATTGTGCAGTAATTCCAATGCGGAGAGTAAATGAAGAAAAAAGAAGGAGTTTATCAATTTTATTTATTGAATTTCAAAAATTCAAACTCGAGTACCCGGTAGCGATATTAATAACTTTTTAACCAAATGGGTAATGTATTAGCGAATACAGTAACACAACAAGTGATAATATTTGGTGATTTCAATGTGCATTTTAACGCTGAAGAAGAGAACAATTCAATTGTAATTAACGACTTATTTAGATCTTTTGGAATATCATCACTAATTAATGGCATAACACACAGGTACCATTGTTTAAATAACATTCTTAACTCGAAAATAGTTAAACCATGTTTGTCATACAGGTATCTTATTAGAAATTGAGCTGTCAGACTTGTTAAATAAATCTGCTACCAAGTGCAATCAAATGTTAACAAGGATAAGATCAGAAATAGGCTCATATTCAAAACAATGATTACGCAATTACGATTGGATTACCTATATTTATTTGACACAAATATAAAAGTAAATTTTTCAACATTACTTCAAAACATTGTAGATACATTTGACATAAATTTTCCACTATAAGAAATAAAAACTAGACAATGTGATTCAAATATTAAATGGTTTAATGCAGAACACAACTATATGCGGTTACAACTACACTGTGTTCAACAATGTTTGATAAGCGTTTGAATTTAGCGCGTCATTTTCAATTCTACAATGTTATAGTGTGCAAGTGTCATTGCGGTACTTCGTGCTTTACATTCACTTTTGCTTTTTAAGTTTATTATTATCATCCTATTGCAGAAAGTTTCGTTGGTAAGTAAAAAAATTACCACATTAATTATGCAATGCGATTTTGGGTTAACAATGACATTCACTGAAATTGGAACTATTACTATCAAGAATGTGAAGAACAATTTCATGAGCAGTTTCAAGATCTTGAGTTCGGTTACACCTACTTTGTGCCGTATTGTTACGAGATTCCATGAAACCGGCAGCGTTCCCAAAGGAAAATCTACAGGCCGGTAGGACTTTCTTAATGGAAGCAGTCATTGCATGTCAGAAGGCCTGTACTTTTTTTTACATAAATAAATAAATGTCTTCAACAACATGAAACGGCGGGTATATTTATGTTGGGATAAAATTTTAAACATATGTTATAGAAATTTAAATTTAAAAAAAAATCGTTTGTCTAAATTTCCTCAAGTCCTGCCACTGGTAAATACCAGCCTTAAAAGTTTTTTTAATGAGTGGGAAATTCAAACGCCTCTCAAACATTGTTGAACACAGTGTACAATTTATAAATGATTAATACGAATTGCATCTAACATCATACGTACGTTAGGAAGAAAATCCTGCCAAACTACAAGAAAATAGCGATAAAAATGGCAAAACAAAAGACAAACGATAACGCAATAAGAAGTGCAATAAATCCCGTTAAGATAATGTGGCAAGTAATTAACACAAAACGGATAAATAAACAAACTTGACAATCTGGCTGTGTTGCATCACCTGATGAATTCAATAAATTCATTGTAAATATCCCATATGATTTATTACGGAAAATGAATACAACCAATGGAGATCCACTAACTTATTTAGCGGAAATATCCGAACCAAGTGAACAATTTAATTTTAATAACGTCAGTGAAGAAGATGTTAAAAATACTGTAAACAAACTTAAAAAAATCAAGAACGCGGGATTACTATGGTTTTGATATAGGAATTGTCAAATCAATTATTGACTTCAGAGCACTTCCACTAACAGATTTAATCAGTTACTGAAAAAAAAAACAGACTCTAACGATATAAAGGATCACAGGCCTATTACAATTATTACCAGTATCAGATAATAGTAAAATTGATGACAATGCAAATCTATATATTTTTCAAGCTAAATAATTTATTTACCGAAGCTCAATTTGGATTTAGGCAAAGTCGTAACACAAAAGGTGCGTTACAACAATTTGTTGAATACACACTAAATTGTTTTGGGGAAGAAAAGTTTAGTTTTACGCTTTTCTATTATTTAAGTAAAGCGTTCGACACTGTGCCGCATAACATATTAATATCAAAACTTAAACATTACAACTTTAGCGAAAACACCCTAAAAATGATGGAATCATATCTCACAAATAGGTTACAAATAGTTGAATATAAGGGAAAATATTCATAAACGTTAAACATAGAAGTACCTCAGGATCCATTTTAGGACTCTTATTTTTTATTATACAGGGTGTCCCGTTAATGCGGGGAAATGGCTAGACCATAGATTCCTGGGGTCAAAATATAACGATTTAACGCAACTTATCTATATCCAAAAATTTACGGATAAGCCGGAATTTGGCTTCAAAGTTTCAAATTTTTTTATTTCTTTTGTTTATAACAATTGAACGCTTTATTTGATTTGAATGAAACTTATTAATAATAAGTACCATAATATCATACATCATTTCAGTTATTGTTGGCATTAGTGATTGACAGGAAGTATAAAAGCAGTAGTACCACCACTTAAAAACTAAAATATTTTTATATTAGTGCATCCAATAAAATCCAAAAAAATCTACTTGAAAGGGCATTAGATTTAAAAACTTTTTTGACTGGTAAGTTTTTGATATCTTGTACGGTTTTTGCATTAAAAAAATAAAATATGAATATAGTATACTCATTATGCACTCATTAATAAGTAAATAAACTTACTCTATTGAATAAAAACTAAATAATATCAATTTATAAAATAAATCAAAACAACATCTAACACTTTTCAAACAATTTTCTTTGCAAAATCCTGATACAAACAAGATATCTGTTTGTTCCAAATATGAATATTTATGAACTATAATAAAGTTAAAAATTAATTGTTAAAAGACACTAAATAATTATTATTATACATAATTTACATTTTTTAAACAAAGACGGCCACGAAAAACATGTTTTTTCGATTCGATGAAAAACTTGATTTTGTTTTTACTAGATAAAAAATATTTATTTTATTTTTTTGTGGGAAAACCATAAAAGATATCAAATATTATTAAGAAATGAAAAAAATTTTAATGTAAATGGTCTTTCAAGTAGTATTTTTTAGTTTTCATTAGATCGACCAGTAAAAAATATTTCAGTTTTTAAGTGGTGGTACTACTGTTTCTTATACTTCTTGTTAACCAATAATAGTCATAATAACTGAAATGATGTATATTATTATGGTACTTATTAATAATAAATTTCATTCAAATCAAATAAAGCGTTCAATTGTTCTAAACAAAAGAAATAAAAATTTTTGAAACTTTGAAGCCAAATTCCGGCTTAACCGTAAATTTTTGGATATAGATAAGTTGCGTTAAATCATCATATTTTGACCCCAGGAATCTATGGTCCAGCCATTTCCCCGCATTAACGGGACACCCTGTATATCAATGATTTACCATTAATAACAAGAAGTGATTTGGAAATCTTATTTGCTGATAGTTGATGAAGTATTGAGGAAAACAGCAACCTCCGAATAAAACGCTAAAAGTTGGTTTGTACTGAATAAATTAACATTAAATCAGGAAAAAACGAGTTTTCTCTTTAAGAAAGGGGAGGAAATGAATGTGAAGTCAATCAAGTTCTTTGGGGTACATATTAACACCAAATTATCATGGAAAACACATACCAACCATCTGGCTAAAAAAATAGGTTCAAATATATTTGCATTTCGAATGATGGCAAATGACATTTAAAAATATGCGATGAGAACTGCTTACTTTACTTTATGCCACAGCAAAATTTCTAACGCTCTACTCTCACAGGGTGATAACAACAAAGTGAATTTGATTTATGGTCCTAATTTTCAGAAATGTATTACAAAGTAATGGCTTCAAGCATAAACTATCTTATATGAGGATTCACCGGGATCAAAGATAATTTTCGCTCTCCAGAGAAGAGCAACCAGAATTTTTGACAATTCTAAATACAGAGAAGATTGCAAAAACTCTTTTTACAATTTTAGATAAAAATTTAGGCATGAAAAAGTTACTTTCGAAGTGGGTGCCGCGTTTCCTCATTCCGGACCAGTAAAAACAACGCGTCGACGATTCAGAGCGCTGTTTGAAGCTGTTCAAGTGAATTAAAAACTATTTCTTGCATTGATATGTGACAATAGATGAAGCATGGATCAACCACTACACGCCTGAATAAAAGAAATCGTCAGCTTAGTGAACAGCAGTCGGTGAAAGTCGTCCAAAGTGACCAAAAACTAAAAAGTTGGCTTGCAAGATTATGGCATCAAGCAAGAATTGAGCTTTGAATTGCTTTCGCGTCCACCATATTCTTTAGATTTGGCCCCCAGTGATTACTAGACTTGAAAAAGATGCTCCAGGGAAATAAATTTGACTAAAATGAAGAAGTGATTGCCGAAACTGAGGCTTATTTTGAGAGCAAAGACAAATAATTTCACATAAAGGACATCGAAAAGTATGCTATTCTTACTTTATTATTATGGAATGTATCACTCTTGAAGGAGAGTATGTTGATGAATCAAGTGGAATTTCTAAAAAATAATTTGTTTTTAAATTTCTAATCAGGATATTTCAAAAATATTTCACTACGGGTTAAGTGAGCAATTAATTAAATATATATGCAATGACGATTATTGGAAATCACTTGAAGATGGAATTTCAATAGATTTTAGTTTATTTTGGTAACACATAAAGTCAAAACGTACTCATGACGAAATTACAAATTCACTTTAATGCAATGGTAATATCACTAATAACTAGGCTGAAATTATGAACCAATTTGCATCATTTTTGGATATGTGTACAAAGACTCCAGACACTCTTCAAATACGGTCAATGTTGATTATTCGCATCTTACGAATGATGTTAAATGAAGTTTACAAAATATGTGATGATAACTGCTTACATTGATTTATGCCACAGCAAAATTTCTTACGCTCTGCTCTTCGCCGGGGTCAAAGTGAATATATTATACTTATCGACTGACTAATATTAAGAATGAACAAGTCCATTGGGCCTGAAAATGTGCCCATATTACTTCTAAAGAAATGTGCTTTCTCTAAGCAATCCTTTCTGGGTTATATTCAATATACGCACATATTTCTTAAATCTACAAAAGTGGGTCTAAAAACAGGATTAAAAACTATAAAACTATTTCAATTTTATCTCATATCCCATAATTAATTAAAACGATCAGAATGAGTTTAGACAAGGACGAACCACGGCAACTAATCTAATAACATATGCCAACTTTATCATAAATGCGTTAGGCAATAATTACGTGGTTGATTCCGTTTACACGGACTTGCTTAAAGTGACTTCCTTCCATCATGGTCAAGTGCTATAAAATTTAGCATGCATAGTCCTCTGCATAAGTAGCTGCAATCTTATTTAAGTTACAGAACTCAAAGGGTACGTTTTAGTGGATATACCTCCTCTCTTTTTTATTTTCCGTCACATCCATCATTCCAACCTCATTTAGGTCAATTTTTTTATCTTTATCTCTCAATGTATTAGGTAACCAATCAAATATTAACTCGAATATTAGAATTAAGTCAGACCTCATTCTTATGCAACGGGAGTATTTAAATACGGTAATAACAGAATTTAAGGCCAGGCAATTAAACGGTTAAACTAATCTAATATTGAAATTCTTTAATAGAGTTCCTAAAATAATGTCTAACTGTGCTTCAGAAAACTAATTTTCTCCCAAACAAACTATGTTGATATTTACTATCAAAATGTTTTTGTAGAAGGTAACAGTTTTGATATATTAGCTATCAGAGAAACGTGTCTAAAAGACGGATTTTATAGCACTGAATTATTTCCAGACTGTTATAATGTTATACGCAGTGACAGATCTAATAAAAGATGAGGTGAAGTTTTGCTTACTTTTAATAGCCATATTATCAATTTAGATATACTATGTGCATACATACCTCCTGAAACAAGCCTACATGAGTACAATGATTTTTTTAATATTGAAGAAATTACTTATTGAGCATTCATTGATTGTTGACGATTTCAATCTTCCCCACTATTCTAAATTCGTCTCCTGTGAGGAATTAATATTCTATTTATTATTGATTAGTATTTTAAATCAAAACAGCATTATAGGTCACGTTATAGGTGGCATCCAATTAGTTATAACAAGTTACGGTGGTGAGAATTGCAGAAGAAGTATAAGCAATTGTCTAGAATTGCCTACAAAAATTGTATCAGTAGATTCGAAAATGTGATTGCGAACGAACCTGCATGCTTCTGGTCATTCATTAGCAAGAAACGAATGTCTACGAAAATTCCTAGTAATATGATAATTGATGGGTCATTAACAGATACAAAAGAAATAGTTTAATCTTTTGCAAATCACTTTATTAGCAGTTATGGACCATTATAGGTTAAATGAGGGAGTAAAATGGGACACTATTGTCATTTTATTACTTACTACTATTAACTATTACTTGAAACGTCTCTTTCCTCCACAAGATTAGTCCACATTTGAAACGTAAATTGGTAAAGTTATTATTTACGCCAATTTATTGTTATTTTATATATTTCTTATTCCACCAATAAACTTATTTAAACAATATTTTCTATTATTCTGAACACGCTTAACAAGTCGATAACCCGATATGCTATCTGTCTGGTGTATATATGAACAGCGTTTTTTGCTGCCAATATGACCTTATCGTCCGTGTTGTTTTGGCACATAAATTCTATCTTTACGATGATGCAAGTATGGAATCAATCAATAATAAGTTCTATCGGCATACACTTTCCCCGGCCTTAAGCTGGCGATAAATAAAAAAAAATGTTTTGTATGCCGTGCTGAAACGTTTTATCTCAAACACAATACGTTTGTATTCAGTAGACTTCGTAACAAATGACGTTCGTATTTTATCTTAAATTATGCGATAACAATTTTAAGAGTACCATAAATTATTTCCAATAATGCCTGAATACCCAAAGACGGATATTTTTCTTGGGTCTAACAAGTTATTATCATTATTATATTACATAAAGTCTTTAGAAATATACACAAATAAACTATAAAATGAGAAAAGTATAGATTGAGTAATTCATATTTTATAATATGAAAAAATTCTACTTTTAATTAAACTCTATAACAAAATTAATATGTATGGTGTTAAACTGCATTTTGTTTTTTAATAATACACAATTTTTGGATTAAATTGAAATTTTTAATTAATTTAATTTAATTGTAAAAGTTACATCAATGAAAAAGTTATAAATTTATACCAAAACAATAGAAAACAACAATGAAATTTATTTATCATTATCATTTATAGATAGAAAATTAACTGTTCCTATTTTTAATAATATTTATTTATGTATTTCTTTCAATGAAATAAAATTAAAAAATAACTGAATTAGAAAATTAACTATGTTTTAACCCCAAATAATTAATTATTGAAGTGAAAAATTCACTATGATTTAACAA
Organism: Ontholestes murinus; assembly: GCA_963969525.1. NCBI lineage: Eukaryota > Metazoa > Arthropoda > Insecta > Coleoptera > Staphylinidae > Ontholestes > Ontholestes murinus. The sequence goes on from OZ018398.1 coordinate 16,704,405, forward strand.
CAAATAATTAATTATTGTACTTAGATTTCACAACCAGTAATTAATTATTTGTAGTTAAAACATAGTGAACTTTTCAATTCAGTGAAAGTATGGATTACCACGTAGTAACGGTCGCAACCATTCTCTTTAGTGTTAAAAATAAGTTTCAAACATTACCTTAATTAACTCAAATTTCCGAGATAAATGCAACATAACAAATTTAATCATTCTTTGCAAGACAAATTGGATTATTATTTTAATTATTAAATGCTTACCATTGTAAACTTTTTTTGAACTTTTCCTGTTAATTTACTTTTCTATTAAGGGAGAATTTGATGTAAAATTACATTAAAACGTGGTAATTAATGATACTGCGAGTTCTTTGTTTGTGCTTTTCATCTTTCGAACATTTCATTAGAGCAACATCCAAATGATTATAAGCTAATTAGCCGCCTTAATTATCTTCAATATAAACCCAGTATATTATTTTTTTTTTGCGGACGGAGAAGTGTTATTCAATTTAGTGCTTTTTGTCCCTGTCATATATAGGGAACAAGAAAGTGCGAGATAATACTGGGCTTTTTGCTACGGGAAAATACAAAATAATGTGCTAAATATGCTTCGGTGGGCACCCTGTTTTGTAGGTGGAGAGTGAATAATGTTCTTTATGAGTTTCACTTTTCCTCACAATGTGACCGGGCAGGAAATGTTTAAAATATTAACCATTTACTTTGTGCATTGTGTATATTACCTAGCCATCATAAATCACAATTAATGAAAATACACAGCGAAGGCTTGAAGGTGGTTTTTGTATTCGGGAATGGATGTGTTTTTGTTGTGGATGCAAGCCGACGATGTGTTATCTGGAATGTTCTTACCTGGACTACAAATTAATGGAGGGATAACTAAATTAAACTAAATGTGTTAGATTTTGGGATTAATTAAATGAACTCCTTAATAGTAAAAAATAAAATAAATATTGAAATTAGAGATACTTCAAGCATATTAATTTAATGTTGCATTCTGTAATACTACAGTTATAGACTGTATATCCATAATTATGCAATTTAAGCAGTATCATTATATAATTAGCATATGTACCCTTTAGTTTACTTTTATAAACCATAAAAAACTAATAGTGGATATCTGTAGGTACTTAAGACTTTAGTGTGTGCATTTCTGTTGGATGCGCCGGGAAACATATTTTAAAATCAAGTAATTACAAATGTTTCACACATGTATTAATATTAATTAATTTAGAGGAATTATTATTATTGTTTGTTTCTTCCATAATATACCATATTTATAATGTAACATGTCACACACTGGATATACATTATAGTGCTTTTGTTTGTAATGTATTGACCTATTTTCAATGCAATATACAAATATTAAAAAAAAAAACAACATACTTTACAATTGTATAAAATACTCCATATTCTTTTGCCATTAATATCTTGAATATTATGTGCACATTTACATTATATTAATCGATTTTCATATTTTTTGCGTATAGTAAAATTTACTGCATTTATTTATACCATACACATAAATATTAATTTGGGCGGTAAATATTCAAATGACACCGTTACGTATTTAAGGGCAATCCCAATAAACTAATATACATTTTCCGCTTTTATAAAAATATATCGTATAGTTCAAACAGGCCGATTAATAAATATTGACTTTTTTTGTTTTATTTCGATAACAATTCAGGTCCTTTATTGAGAGGAACGCCGACCATCGTGCATATTCATTGCGTATTTCAACTGAAATTAGTCGAGAACAAAGGGGTATACTCGTACAAAATCAACATTAGACTCGTTCCAGCCATATTTCAATGAAATTTACAATTGTTTATATTCCACTAAATGCAAATATAACGTCTATACATTAAACAGAGCCCATGCATTTTTTAAATTCAATAAATACTCCACTTCGAAATAATATTACGCAGCTAATTAAAAACGCCCGATAAGAGGGGGAATAATTAACTTAAGTATTTAATAATTCAATTTTCTGTCACCACTTAACATTTATTTACTTTTCTAATAATGTTGACGTGTTTGTATTAACTTTATCTCTTAGTCTGATTTAATATGATGAACATAAATGAACGCTAATAACCACATGTTAATTTTCTGTATATCCCCTAATAAACCATCATAAATAGCCCTATAATTTAACTAAAATAAAATAGAAAATTGCCGTGACTGAATGGTCAACACTTTAGTCAATAAAAAAAGTTTTCTGAACCAGCAAGTAATGCATAAATTGAAGAAATTGCTTAAACTATTAAATTATATTACCAAGTATAATTAAAATGGCAGTTTATTAATCATATACATGATTGTAGTACTTTTAAATGTATTTTATAATTTGAAAACTTATCTTTTGATTGAGAAAAAGTTGAGGTCCAAGCAAATTAAAAATGATTAAATATTTTAAATATTTATGTCTATTTAATCTATTTATGTTCTCATATTAATTAAATAAATTTCGAATGTATTCCTGATTATCTTATATAACTGTATATTAGTACAATTAAATTATTTTGGGATTTCCTGCCTTTTCCATGCCTCTCTATATATTTCCTATAACCAGATTGTACCTTCTTCTCTTATGTACTTTACCATTTCCGGGTCCAAGTCATCTTCTTCGCCTGCCTTGCCAGTTCTTATGTTTGTTATTCCATTCTATACTTCTTATTTACTTATATGTTCTTTATGTCTATTTCCCTATTCTTGGTATGTTTAATTGTTATTCATTCATTGTTTCGTTCGAAGTTGACCTTTTGTACGTATCTCTAATTTATTTTCGCCTTCCTCCCTTTATATTCCTTATTTTTGTCCAGAATACTATGTTATTTGTTATAGAGTTTTCCTACAGATCCTTTCCAAACTCTTACAATGTCTTTTTATTTTATATTACTATTGGACTTTGTTTATAATACTCCTCTTTTATTTTTAGGTCTTTTATTTTCACTGTAACCATCCTCTACTGCGTTGATAATTCTTGACTCTTCTTTTTTTGACATTTTTGATGTGTTGTTCTGGGTTTCTGGTGAATACTATATAAACTATCGCCTTTCTCTCTTCTGTTTGTCTTCAATTTTGTGCTCCCAAAATGTGTTTCCTATTAACATGTTATTTATTTGATAGAATTCTAGCATTTGGACACTATTTTATTTATTATATCTTCTCCGTGCTGCTGTATACATTCCAGTCCTTTATTTACTTCTACTCATTCAAAACTTCAACTATGATTACTTTGTCACATTTCTTTCTTATTTTCTCTATTATTTTCTGTAGTTTAATATAAAATTCTTTTACTGCATCTTCTTCCTTCCGTCTGTCCACATGCATACACTAGTTAGAATTTGTAATTTAGTTCTATTTAGGCACTAATGATTCCTGAAGATATTGGATTATATTCTGTTATTCTTGACTATAAATTTCTATTTACTACTATTCCTACGCTTTCCTTTGCTCTTTGTCGATGTTTCGGCCCAGAATATTAAATGCTATATTCCCTTTATGTGCACCTTATTTCCATCAATTTTTTCCATTACTCCTAATTCTTTTCTTTTGAGGGATGTTATGGTCCATGTTGCTTGCCCTATGGTTTCCATTGTATTCTGCTTGGTCTTGTTATTACCATTTATCTTATTGCACTCTTCGCTATTTTTTTTCTCTGGTTTCATTTCTTTCACACTTTATATTTATATAAAAAATAATTTTTGGCTTTCCCTTAACCTCTGTGCCATTACTATTGTTATTACTATTTTCCATTTTCTCAATCTTACTATTATCACTTAGTTTTATGTTTGTGTCCCCAGTCTTGCTCTAATTACTATTAGGTATTTTTATAGCTGTTATTATGATATTTTCCTTGTTGCTCATCTTTAATATCCCTTTCATTGTTGGTGATTTTCTCCGTTATATTCTTGTAATATTTTTGGTTTAGTTTTTTAGATTTTCTAGTTTTTCCTATTCCTGAACTTTTTTATCCTCGGGGAACCGACAACTCCTTTCCTTGCCATTTATTATTAATTTTTTTATATGCAACTTTGACGTTATGACCATGTCGCGATATAATTCGCGATTTTTCGGACTCGCCTGGAAGGAAGGACCACTAACAACCCTCACTGCAGGGGGTTACTTGTTGTACGGCTCGGATGAGCCCGCCAAGGACTGATAAATTACTTTTTGGCCATATTGTTGTCCGTTTTAGGTACATTTCGAAAACTGTAAATAATTCTTTGTATACAGGGTTATTCACGCTATACGGCACGGAATATTGTGGCCAAAATACGTGACTTTCAAAAAGTTTCACTTTGGGGATATATGGGGGTCTATTAGGGCTACATTTTAAAATTACTTTCATAATATACAGGGTGTCCCAAAAACCCTAAAAGTATCAAAGTTGTGTTTTTTTTAATGAAACACCTTGTATTTTATTGCATTTTTGGATCCTTCGATCAAAATAAGTGTGTGTTTTAATAAGGTTTTTATTACTTAAACCTTAAGGTTTTTGAAATAATTTGAATTTTGTAAAAATTTGACCTAATTTTCATGTTTCAAATACTTAAAAAGTAATTAAGTTATACATACCAAATTTACACTGAAATGTAACAATAGATCATATTTTATTTTCCAAGTATAATCAATTTGACATCTTATACCGGGTGTAAAAAAATTGGAATTAAACAAATGTGAACTTTAAATGGCTATAACTTCATTTATTTAAATGGAACGCTATATTTATTAATTTATCAGCAAATGCACGTTTTAATTACCTATCGAATGGTATTTATATCTTAAATGTTAAGTCTTCTCGTTTTTACAGAAAACGCCAAAATATTGTTCATTGCACCGTTTTAGTACTTTTTAAGTAAAAATTTTAATGTATCTAGTTTTCTATGGTATTTAAAAACGTCAGATAATTAATTTAGTATGCCACTTTAGTTTAAAAAGCCTGTCTTTTGTTATAGTTGTCTTATTTTGCATTTTTGTGTTAGATCGTTAGTAATCGTTATTGTTTGATCATCGCTGTTGTATTTTTTGGTAAAAAAATGAAGATTTACTCAAAAGAAGGGGTTATTGGCATTATCTTTATGCTTGGAGAATGTCATCAAAATTGTTTATTGGCTTGTCGAGTTTATACTTAAAGGTTTCCCGAAAGAAATCACCCTAAGCCAGCCATTTTTGAGAGACTATTAAACCAATTTAAAGAAATTGGAAGTGTCAGTTATAAAAACCCCAGTATACGAAAATCTGTGTAAATTTTCATTTTTTACTATTAAATACAACAACGATGTTCAAACAATAACGATTACTAACGATCTAACACAAAAATGCAAAATAACACAACTATAACAAAATACAGGCTTTTTAAACTAAAGTAACAGACTAAATTAATTATCTTACGTTTTTAAATTCCATAGAAAACTAGAAACATTAAAATTTTTACTTAAAAAGTACTAAAACGGTGCAATAAATAATATTTGGGCGTTTTCTGTAAAAACGAGAAGACTTAACATTTAAGATATAAATACCATTCGATAGGTAATTAAAACGTGCATTTGCTGATAAATTAATAAATTTAGCGTTCCATTTAAATAAATGAAGTTATAGCCATTTAAAGTTCTCATTTGTTTAATTCCAATTTTTTTACACCCGGTATAAGATGTCAAATTTATTATACTTGGAAAATAAAATATGATCTATTGTTACATTACAGTGTAAATTTGGTATGCATAACTTAATTACTTTTTAAGTATTTGAAACATTAAAATTAGGTTAAATTTTTACAAAATTCAAATTATTTCAAAAACCTTAAGGTTTAAGTAATAAAAACCTTATTAAAACACACACTTATTTTGATCGAAGGATCCAAAAATGCTATAAAATACAGGGTGTTTCATTAAAAAAAACACAACTTTGATACTTTTAGGGTTTATGGGACACCCTGTATATTATGAAAGTAATTTTAAAAAGTAGCCCTAACAGACCCCCATATATCCCCAAAGTGCAACTTTTTGAAAGTCACGTATTTTGGCCACAATATTCCGTGCCGTATAGCGTGAATAACCCTGTATATGTAGATTAAGTATGTGCCCCAACAAAGGGCAGTGCCTGTAATTCCCAGAAATGTACCTATGCTGCCAACAAAACTAAGTTCCGTTTCACAAACTGTCCTTGTCAGTTATTAACACCTCCCCCTAATTTCTGACCAATCATGGTAATTACTCCCAACCCTAGATTGCAGGGGAAACTATTTCTGTATCATTTAAATACTTGTATAATTTGTAAATATGAACGAATTCGATTTTAGAATAAAACGAGTGAACATATAACAAAAATAAGTGCAAGAAACAGACCCTTTGCCTTTTCTGTTCTTTCCATGTTTCTTAGTTCTTTCTGTACGAATCTCTCGTCTCCTGTCATATCGTTATCTCTGTATTTTTTACGACCATATAAAACAAGCTTTGCTAACATTATTTTTTGTTTCCGTTCTAACAATTTTGTTTCTCTGTCCTTTATTTATAATGTATGCATTATCCAGTTTTATTTCTGTTTCTAGTTCATTGCGTAGAAATTTTGCCACCTGTTTTATTATCTTTCCTTTTTGTATCCTCAGTCCCTTAATAATAACAGTATTCTTTTAACGTCCTCCATACTCAGCCTTTTCTTGCACTTTTTATATTCTGCTTGTTGATTTTGTTTGTTTCTAATTTTTCCCATCGTTCCTATTTATTCTTCATTTTCTTTTTTACTTTTTTTAAAATGTAAAACAAGTGCAGAAATCCCCATAAAGAAAATTTATTTTTCTCACTATTAATTATTATTATTAACACTGCACTCAAATTTCAATATTTAATTTGTATATTTTTTACTTTCTCTATATATAATAAAAGTTCTAGATTTGCAAGAACAAAAATAAAAATTAAAAATGTTGACATTTTTTGCCTATTACTAATAAACTATCGGAGTTCTGAAATTTATATAACAAATAATTCTGAAGAATTGAAAATTGAGCAAATTTTTAAGTCTAGCTTTTTTGATTAAACTTCATAGTTTTCAAGAAAAATGAAAGGAAAATACACCATTTTTTTATGTTCCTTTGCATTTTACAACTTTTAATTAAAATTTAATTAAAATGTTTCACTGATTAGAGGATGGGATAGAGGCCACCCACCCATCCTACATATACATGATAACTTTAATTGATAATCGTTGATGATTTTGCTGCTAAAAACAGTCAAATACTTTATGCAATAAAAAATTACACCAAATCAAAATTTAAGATTAAATATAAATGACCTACTACAGCTAATCTTATTTAAGCTTGATTTAAAGCCTTTCGAATCATGTATAAATGTTTTTATTAATTTACACACTCAAAAATGTTCCTTTATTCAAATTTTGTAATTAAAGTTATTGCAAGCCGCGAGGCGATCAGTAATTAAAGTTAATATGTATATCTAGGGTGGGCGGGTGGCCTCTATCCCACCCTCCAGTCAGTTCAACATTATCGAAAAATATTTTAAAAATTTGTTTGATAAATCTATTAAATTTTGCAATAATGTTATGTTTACTTACGTTTTACATCTTTTAATTAAAACTCTCGCTTATGTTTTACTGATTGGAGGGTGGGATAGAGGCCACCCACCCACCCTACATATACATGAAAACCTTAATTGCTAGTATTTGATGATTTTGCTGCTAAAAACAATCTAACCCTCTATGTAATAAAAAATAAAACAAAATCAAAATTTATGTAAATGACTTTCTATAGCTAATGTCATTAAAATAACTCCATGTAATGAGAACCTAAATATGCCTATAATGACCAAAATATTACCGAATGATGAACATGCTGTGTCGACACAAAATTCGAACACATGAAGCAGAAAAAAAGGCCTGAGTGGAAGAAGACGCAGTGGACTCCGCCTGCAAGTCTTGTGAGCTAAATTTTTGTAATATTTTTTTGTATATATTTTGAAGTTTTTATTATATCCAATACCTACAGGGTATTGTAAAGTAAAATAAATAAATAAATAAATCTAATTTAGATTTAGAGTCTGTCCACTCATAATGCATCAAATTTCTACTAATTTACTCACTTAAAAATGTATCGCTTATGTTTTATTGATTGGGGGATGGGTTAGAGAACATGTTTTTCATAAAGTTCTTAACTTAATAATTTTGACACTATTTCGCATATTGCTAGTAAACTATAGGAGTTAAATGCAATTTATATAACAAGCAATTAGGCAAGTTATTAAGAATAGCCTTTTCTCATAAGTTTTGAGAAAAATATAAGTAAAGTATTATCACTATTTTTATTTTTACTTTTGTTCGTTTCAAACTCTATCAATTTTATTTTCCTTTTATCACTCTCAAACTTCACTTGAAAATCAGACTGAATCTACCCACAATGAATACATCAATTTTTTTAGTTGTCTATCTATTAACAATAAATACATAACTATTGAATTATTATTTCCTATAACAAGAGTTACAGATCAGTTTCAATCTATTTTTGAACTCATCAGCATAGTGCAGTTGAAGACAAGGTGAGTCAGAGGCCTCTATCTCACATTTGAAGTGGTAAAACCTGTGCAAAATTATTACATCAAACAATTTCCCATTCAAATCTTATTTCAGGTAAGATTAATTTTTCAATTATCTTACTTATTTAAATATAAACTAATTTACTTCACTGAATAAATGTATGTACGATATGAATGGGTTACCTTAAGGTATTTTCACATCTATTAATTTTTAATAGATGATTTACAGGAATGTATACGGGGATAGAGGATACTCAGCCCCCCTACTACATTTAAATTTAAAATACTGCTGTTGTGTTGCTAATATCATTATTTATAATTTTGTTGTTATTTTCCTTGTAAATAAAACACGGTTTATAGTTTAAATAAAATAACATATGTAGAGTGGCGGGTGGCTACTATCCACCAACCAGTAAAACATACTGAAAATGACCTAAATTTTAATACATCAATTTCAGGGACTGAAAAAAATTATTTAATGTCAATTGTTTAATTAATAAATTTATATTAAAAAAAAACTATTATATTTTGCATAAATATCAGTTTCGTGGAAGGGTTGGTTGTTATACCAAGCCTAGAATATTTTTACCTTAATGACAGATTTGTTAGTAGAAGTAGAAAGAAAATAAAATACTATTTGTACATATGTAGGAAAGGAGAGTACCCTTTATATCACATTCTAACTGATAGTTTTATTGGTCAATAAAAATGATGTAAATTTTATTGAATCAACCAATTTCCTATTCAATGAAACTTCTTTCCAAGAAAACTTTTCTTTGATGTTAAAATATTCGAAGATTAATTTTAATCTAATTTATTTTTCTAAAAATGAACACAATTTTACTTTACTAAAAAAAATAGTGTGGTAATTTTGTCTTTTGTTGGTATATTCGCGATTGAATTTAAAAAGCGATTCAATTGATAATCAGATTTTTTGAATTATAAAAAATAAACACAAACTAAAACTTAATACATCTGCTCTCAATTGATTGTGATCTAGGATTTTTAAACATGCCTTAGGTAATATTCACCCTTAAATTTAAAAGGTTTATTTTATTAATCGCAAAATAAAAACACAATTGCTATTAAACTAATAAATAAACTTTCTGTTTTAATACTGAATGCAGTTGGTACACCAATTCTGGTTGTGTGCGCTGGTAGGTGGTGCACCTAATGAAAATATCCCTGCAGGTGCCCTTGTAGTATGTGCATCTAATTGCATAAGAAGTGATTAATGGATAATGCCTTCTTCGAGTGATTAAATTATTCTAACGAGTTTTACGTGTATAGGGCTTTAAATATTACTCTTCCGTATTTTTAATTCATTTATATAAAATGCAATATATAAAGATAGATATATGCTTTCTTTTAAATTTAAGAGAAACTTTAATTATATTTCTTATAAACGGATAATGAGTCGAAGTATATTTTTAAATAAGGTTTATTATCAATATGATAATTTTTATTTAGATCTTCAAGAATAGCTGCCACTCCTTCTTTAAATTTATTAGGAGAAATTATATTAATTAATTAGATTAGACTATGTGCTAATAACAGGGATACATAGGGGAATAGTGAGAAGATTGGAGGTGGAAGATGTGCTAGGGTCGGATCATCTACCAATATCGGTAGAAGTATGGATGGGGAGAAAAAAAGAACAGCAGCAGGGGGATAGACCGGTCGAAATTGGCAGACAGAGCAAAGGAAATGGAAAAAAATGGGTAAACGATTGGAGAAGATCAAGTGGAGTGAGGTAGAAAATATGGAAGAGATGGAGGAGGTTATAGCAGGATGCGGAAGAAAAATAAAAAGGAGTAGCGGAGGGGGGTGCACATGGTTCGACGAAGAGTGTTGGGAGGCGAAGAGAGTAATAAGGAGGGCAGTAAATGAATGGAGGAGTGGAAGAGGGGAGGAGAAGGGGGTGAGGGATACAAGAATGAAATATACGAAGGTATGCGAGGAAAAGAAGGCGCAGGCTATCAAAAAAATGGCAGAGGATATGAGATCGTGCCAGAGCGAAAGGGAGATGTGTAGTATATTGAGGAGAGGAGAAGTACGGGGACAGATGGAGGTATCTCTGCAGGACTGGAAAAATAAATGTTTGGAAAACTGCGGGGAACCGGTGGGGGTGGGGAGACGAGAGTGGAGAACAGTGGAGGAGGAGTTTACAGAGGAGGAGGAGTTTACAGAGGAGGAAGTGGAAAAGGGTTTTCAAGAGGTGAAAGGAGGAAAAGCGGCTGGGCTGGATGGACTAAAAGCCGAAATTTGGAAGCGGATTGGAGCTGAGGGAAAAAGAAGATTTGGGCAGCTGCTGAATCAGATATCGAGGGGAGAAAAGAAGATTCCGGAAACATGGCGTGTGGGGGTAATTTGCCCGATACACAAAAGTGGAGATAAAAAGGACGCGAGTAATTATAAAGGTATAACCATTATGTGTATCGAGTACAAGATTGCCATGACGATAGTGAAGAACCGGCTAGAAGAGGAAGTGGAAGAAAAAGGTTTGTTGCCGGAATCGCAAGGAGGGTTTCGAAAAGGGAAGGGAACGAGAGATCAAATCTTTTCGCTAGCGAGAATAGTTGAGAGAGTGTTAGAGGAAAAGTGTGTATGCGGTATTTCTGGATTTGAAAGCAGCGTATGATTCAATGCCGAGAGAAAGGTTGATGGAGTGCTTGGAGAGGAAAGGTGTGAGCAAGATAACAGTGGAATGGGTGAGACGAATGTATGAAGAAACATGGAGGAGAGCAAAGGTAGATGGAAGGGTATCGGAAAAGTTTAGAGTATGGATGGGGGTGAGACAGGGATGTCCGCTTAGCCCGTTGCTCTTCAATTTATATATGAGTGAACTAGAAGAGATCCTGAGAAACGGGCAAGCGGGCGGGATTGTAATAGGGAAAATGAAGGTGTGGATGTTGGCGTATGCGGGTGATGTGGTGTTGCTGGCGAAAGATTGGGGAGAAATGAATGAGATGTTGCAAAGGATTGAAAGGTGTATGGATAAGCGAGGTTTGTGTGTGAATGTAGGAAAAACGAAGTGGATGAGATTTAGGAATAGAGGAAGAGAAGGAAGAATGAAAGAATTAACATGGAGCAGGGAACAGGGAGCACGCCAAATGGGTCCAAATGAAGGCGAGGAAAGCGTGGTATGTGGTGAAGGAGAAGTGGGGACAGTGGCTGAAGGGTAATTTTCAGATGGCGTGCAAACTGTGGGATGCATGTGTAAAACCAATCTTAATGTATGGGGTGGAGACATGGGGTATGAAAGCATATGAATGTATCGAGAGAGAGCAGGTGACATTGGTGAAGCAGATGTTGGCGGTGGACAGATCAACGCCCAGCTACATTCTGCTTCAGGAAACGAACAGAACGTGTATGCATGGAGACGCAATGGAAAGAGTGACTAGGTATGAGATGAAAGTGATAGGATTGGGGGGGGAAGGTTGGTAAAAGAAGTGTGGAGAACGTGTGTGGGAGTAGGAGAGAGTGGTTGGAGAATAGAGAGGAGAAAAATGTATGATAAAAGCAGGAGTATCTGAAAGTTTGGTAAATGAGTGGTTGGAAAAAGGGGTGAATGTGGCATCGTGGATGAAGGTAAAATGGGAAGAAGTAGAAAAGCAGGAGCGTCAAAGGTGTATTGAGAGTAGTAAGTACAACCCTCTTTATAAAAGGTGGCAGGTGCATGGAAAGATACCTGGGTACCTAGCAAATTGTACATTGAACAGAGGGCAGAAGGTAGCAATGGCTAGGGCTAGGTGTGGCTCGGGAGGAGAGAGGAAGGAAGATATGGATGGGCGAAGAGTATGGTAGGTGTGTGCTGTGTGGGAGTGAGAGAGATACATGGAGTCATCTAGCGGAGGAGTGTAAGGAGATACGGGAGGAATGGATGAATGGGAGTAGACGGATAGAGGAGTGGATGCGAGAGGACGGGGCTGGCGTAAAGATTGTGATGACATTAGGGTGGGAGAGGGAGAGGAGAAGAAGGATGTAATAAATCGAGTTAATAGGGATTAAATATTTAGTTTTGAATTGTTATTATTTTGTATATATGGCTAAGTTTATGGATGCCAATAAAGGTCTTTTTTTATAGATTAGTTAGATGAAAATATTATTGTATAACATTTAATACACCGTTGCTCCATTTTTTATGAAGCCATTTGTACAAGCGTTAATGTCATTATTATTAATATAGAGATAAAGGAACTAGCCCTTCATAATTTTTGTAAAACTTTAGAAAATATATTTATTTTTTAGGGACACTAAAACTTAGTTTTTGTTTATATACTTTATTTTAACTTCACAATTAAAAAAAAAACTATTGAAAGTAAGTGTAATTTTATAAACTTTGAACAAGTTATTGTTACGAACACAGAAGATTTCAAAGTCTAGGTAATTACATTATATATTATACTTAAATCTTAGTAACAACAAGGTGAGCACTTGCCAAATATTATCTTAATTTAGTGAGTTTTTAATCTGGATTGAAACGTGACGACATGAATGATTACGTTATAAGTAAACACGTCAAAGGCAATGTTATTTTCAACATCCAACCTAGCAAAGAGAAATCAAATCGAACACATATGAAAATATCTACACTAAATATATTAAATCAATCTATTAAAAAAATTGTTGCGAATATGTATGGTAGATAATTGCGCAGAAGTATAGATTAAACTATTTTATTCGAACGGTAAAAGCTAGTCTAGCCAGTAACCTAATTATTTCGGTGCCTCGGGATGTACGCTCTATAGCTATAAGTTTCAACGCAATATGGTCCAAATCTCCAATAAAATTGAATGTTCGTGCATACATTGGCTGCCTTAAGTAACACGAATAATCATATTATTTTGCAATACGAGAGTACATTATATGCATATACCTGGGTGTACGAGTAAGTCATTAATATTTCGCAAACCTATACTATCTGATTATGAACCGAACTTCAACAGCAATAAGTTTCATGTAATTTATGGATGTTAATAGCTTTTATCTATCACAATGTGTACAGAGTATCATATAAAAATACTATAATATATAGAATGCAAACTATCAACTATTTACAATTACCTAAGAACATATATAGGATTGAGTATATTATACAGTTATAATAATAATAATCTTTAATTCAAAGTGTCATTTACAAAGTATACGAAATGAAATTGCGTCAATGTTGTCTTATGGTACCTAACTTAGTACATTACTAATACTAGAAGTTATATATATTTTTCAATTCTTCAGTTAATGAAATGTTCAGTAAGAAAAAATTATATTTTTAGCTTTATTAAATTATAACCCAAATATTGTATATGAAATATTAAAATATCTAGTGCAGTGTTAATGATAATAATTAATATTGAGAGTAATAAATCTCTATGAACATTACTGCACTAATGTTTTACATAATAATGTAAAAACTCCAGCTAACAGTTAAAACAACTACTCCCCGTACTAAAGCACCGCCAGGCATTGAATGATATAACTGTTAGCTGTCGTTACAGTCTAAAATTATATTTAGCACTATGTAACAATTTTGTGGTGTTATCGTTTCTTAACCGCGTCTCGAAAAGTGTTATGTAAGACAGCTAACAGTTATATCATTCAATGCCTGGCGGTGCTTTAGTACGGGGAGTAGCTGTTTTAACTGTTAGCTGGAGTTTTTACATTATTATGTAAAACATTAGTGCAGTAATGCTCATAGAGATTTATTACTCTCAATATTAATTATTACCAAATATTGTGGTTAAAACGATAAAAGGAATCAGCTTAATGTTAATCAACAACAACAAATATTTATCTACCCCAGCTTACTGTTTTAAGGTATACAAATACGAGCATTTGTATTAATTTCAAATTATATTTAAATATTTGAAACGAACATAATTAACCACATTGACTACATAATGGTATTATTCATGTCTTGTAATATACATTTTTACATTAATCAGCCAGACAAAAACTACTACTTGGTTATTAGTATTAGGTTCAAGGGAAAAATTTGTTATAAATAAATTGAGTCAATTGTTACTTATTGAAACCTACCTAACATAACACAAGAAATTTGGCTAGTACAACTAGTATTAAGGCAACTTTTATATTTAATCTTGTAAACGATAAAAACACGTTTATTAGATCCTACAAATATTTTTTTTCTATTCACATATTTAATAAATATTTTAAAAATTTAGAAGGTACTATTAATTAAATTGCAATTAAATCAAATCATAACATTAGTTCTGTTTCCCAAAGAGTGCATAATTTAATAGTCTTCAACTTTAATTATTCTAAGAGCTAAATATAAACGTAATAAGGATCTAAATTATTCAAACGTTCGATTATTGGTTTTCTGTTCGGGTTTTAAATTAAATCTAAAAATGCGTAATAAAATATTGACCATGAACAGTAAATGAGTCAAATTTTATAGTTTTAATATAATTTTCCATTTTCTATATTATAAAATTAGTTCCTGGTGACCATAATTTAATACTAGCGTTTAAATAAGACTGGTTATTATCGATTCCCCTGTTACCGAATATATTCGTATTCGATAAAAAAAAACATATATGGGTCTTATTATTATCCTCTTATAGACATAATTCGCTAAATCGTAATATATTCCCCTTAGAATATATTCGTTTCTTGGATGTCTCATTTTTATACTGGCCGCCATAAATAAATAAAAATCCAGTAAACAATAATCTATTTTGAACCATTTTATATTCCTGTATTAAGCAGCGTATTTACTAATATAATAATTTATTTTAATAATTTAATAGGTACTAAGACTGAACATGATCAACATATTAAATAAGATGGCGGCAGCTATAGCCAGTCGTTCTTTCTCCGAAAGCGATTTATTAGATAATTCAATAACAATTAGTGATCAAGTCAAGTGTGCATCGTGCTTTAAAAGTGTATCATCAGATATAGTAAACAAGTGCAACGTTTGTAAATGTGAATTCCACGACGAATGTATAAAGTCGGAGGATAAATTTGGTATCACAGCATGTTTCCGCTGTGAAAAACAAGGAGTCCAACGGATCACTCTACAAATCGTACTCAAGTTACGTGAAGAAATAGGGATTATTAAGGAAAAGTTACTGCAGCAAGAACATACAATCCAAGAGAAAGATAAATTAATAAAATATCTACAACATAACCAAAAAATAAATCAAAACAAACAAGATCCTACTAATATTAAAAATATTAGAAATAAACAGAAACCTGCAATTGAACTAAATATAATGAATCAAGAGGAAACTGTAGCAGTTCCTAATCCCGCAACCCAACAAACACACACTGTTAAGAAAAATGAAATCAGTAGATATCCTACTTCATTACAATCAACAAAATCTAGTGGATCAGAGATGGAGACACAGGATATTCATACGGAAAATACAGAAAACTAGAAATGGACGAAAGTACAAAATAGAAGAAAGACTTACTTTCAGGGCAGCTCAGAGGATACCAGTACACTTTAAACATGTGCCCACATCAACCGAAAATGGATTTGTGTCTCTCGCCTAAGGCAAGAAATCACCTCACAGCAAGTTAGACAATATCTGGAAGAAAAAAACTAAAGAACACTGCAGCACGTCTAATAAACATTTCATCGTAGAACAATTTGAACCAAAATTCAGGGATGGAGGGAGGGTATTCTTCATTCAAAATTGGTGTACCTAACGATGTTTCAGGTTACGTTATTAATCCCGAGTTCTGGCCAGTAAATACATTTGTAAATAAATTTTTTAGTAGAAGAACAACACACAGTCAAGACAAAAAAAAATTCAGAAACCTATAATCTCAACTCAAATCAAGTAGTGAAAGCATTAAGTTACGATAATTTATTACTCAATATAAGTTCAATTAATGAAAATAAAATCAATCAATTTCAACTCGACTATGGAAATTTTAATCTTAAATTTATTTGTCTCACTGAAACGTGGATGATTAAAGACGCTAATATAAACTCAATTAATTTTAATTCATATATTTTAGGTTCGAACTATTGTAGGCAAGGTCGCGGTGGAGGGGTCGCAATATGGCACAGGTCTGACCTAGAAATCACCGACTTGAAACTAGAGTCGTACTGCATGGATAACGTCATAGAAATTTGCGGACTCGTGTGGCTTTCAGACAAACATAACATTCATATATTAACATGCTACAGGCCTCCAGGAGGTAACTTTTCAATATTTCTAGAAAACTTACAAAACGTAATTGATGGTATGTACAGTAGTAAAATAAATATTGTAATAAATGGAGATTTCAACGTCAATTCAAATGAGAACCAAGAAGACTATATTGCTTTAAAAAATCTACTTCTAACCTACAACCTGATAAAAATAAACCATGATGATACTCGTTGCACACTAACTACATCAACATGTTTAGATCATATTTACTCAAATTTATACTCTAATAAGGTGCTCACTGTCGATAATATAATTTCTGACCACAAAACTTTAGTCTACAATTTTGATTTAAATGAATTTCCTGCTAATCTTGAAATTATATATAGAAACTTCAAATCAACAAAAATAGACAGTTTTATAAATGAATTAAAATATCAGGACTGGGCCGATGTTTATTTGGAAAAAGAATTTAATAGTAACTTTAATAACTTCCATGATACATTTATTCATGCGTTTAATAAACACTTCCCACTTTGCGTCAGAAAACCAGTTCATAAATCTTAACACACATATTAAAAGATCCAGCCGCAATCTACATGATCTGTACATATTGCAAAAGCGTTATCCGGAAATGAAACCCGTCTACCAAGTGACAAAGAAAACGCATTACGATTTAATTGAAAACACAAAAAAAAGTTACTATCAAAACAAAATTTTCAATTCGAATAATATTGCACAAAGTTCTTGGCAAGTTATAAATGAGTTAACAAATAAAAATATCCCCTCTAAAAATATCTCTCTTATTCACGATGAAAAAACTGTAGAAGATCCAGTAATTTTGTCAAACATATTTAATGATTTCTTTAAAAACGAACCATTAAACTTACTTGATAATGCACGAATGGTAAACAATTCAGCTCCACCCATAATTAATCAGACACAATCAATGTTTGTAAGACCTTTTGATGAGAATGAATTATTAATGATTATTGGTAAGTTAAAAAATAAAAAATCACATGGTTTTCACGAAGTACCAGACTTTCTGCTAAAACTTTCAGTTCCATATATAATTAAGCCACTAACTTATTTGATAAATATGTCGTTGGAGTTAGGTATTTTTCCCGAAAGACTAAAAGAATCTTTGATAGTCCCCAATTATAAAAAAGGTGACCATAAACAAGTCAATAATTATAGGCCTGTGTCCTTAGTTTCAGTGTTTTTTAAATTATTTGAGCTGAGTATGCTATATAGATTAGAAAGTTTCCTAACAAAGTTTAAAATCTTAACATACGCACAACACGGCTTTCGTAAAAAAATGCTCCACTACAACAGCTTTACAATCTTTTCATAAAAAAAATATTGATTGTTTAGAGTCAGGAGAGTATCCAATTGGAATATTTATTGATCTTAGTCGAGCTTTTGACTGTATTGACATTAATATCTTGCTCGATAAATTATATAATTATGGGATTCGAGGAGCGGCCCATGATTGGTTTCGGTTATATATTGCAAACAGGCGGCAACGTGTTAAATTTAATAAACTAAATAAATACTCAAGAAGTACTTACTTTTCAGATATTAATATAATAAATCTAGGTGTCCCTCAAGGGTCAATACTAGGCCCCACCCTATTCATCTTGTATATTAATGATATTGTTCATCATGCTGCGGAAGATTTGTATATGTACGCAGATGATACCTCGACCATTTTAAGTCATCCATTAAGTCCTCAACTAGAGATACACTGCAACCTTATTTTAGAGCAATTATCTTCTTGGTTTCATCGTAATAGGCTCATATTTAACACCACAAAAACTCAGTACATCCGTTTTCATACGAAACAATCTAAACGCGATTTGAACGTTTGCATTAGCATTGATCAAAATACACTGACACCAACAAAATCCACAAAATTCCTTGGCTTATTCATTGATGAAAATCTTGACTGGTCCACTCATTGTAATCAACTAGTAACAACCTTAAATAAGTATTGTTTTCTTATCACAAATCTTAAACTATACTTAACAATTAATCAGTTGAAAATGTTTTACTTTGCAACAATTGAATCTCGTTTGAGATATGGTCTATGTTTGTGGGGTTCATCGAAATCTTGGGAAACTGTATTCATTGCACAAAAACGCATTATACGCCTCATCGTAGGCATTAGTCAGCGGACCTCCTGTAAACCATATTTCAGAAAATTGACACTTCTACCACTACCTTGCCTAATTATTTACGAACTTTGCATATATATATATATATATATATATATATATATATATATATATATATATATATATATATATATATGCCAAACAACTACACCAATACACAACGAGATATAATGATAAAATATGCATTCCTAAATACAGATTAAATGTTACAAAATACTCACCCTCAATACTCGGCGCTTTGCTTTTCAACAACCTTCCAAATGAAATAAAATCACTACCTAATTTATCAATGTTTAAAAACCAACTATTTACATTTTTGCTTAATAATATGTTTTATAAAATTCAAGAATTTCTAAGTGGTTATTAATATCATAGTATTATATAACCTGTTATTTTTGTACATTCTGTTGACTCTTCCGATATGTAACGCTACTGTATACATCTATGGAAATAAACTCTTTATTATTATTAAAAAAAAATATTTAAATAGGGCTTCTAAATTCTTTGCAGATAAAATAACCAAATTTATTATTTTAAAATTACATTTTATTATAATATGCACGGGAAATTAATGACTTTTTTTTAGAATACCATTCAGTTCTTGAGGTTCCTTATTAGTTTTGTCTAATATGTTTGTTTGCTATATAATAACTTTTAGATTTGTATGTGAAAATAGTTTACCAATGAATAAATAACACTGTTATAACCTTTCTTCACACTTTATTTTCTATGATTTGATCTATAGTCAGTATACAACAGTTTTATTTATATCGATATACTTTTCATGAAACCCAAAAAAAAACAAACATCGATGAGACTAAATACTTATGATATGAGCCTTCCAGTTATGTTCTCTTGAGGTAATTAAAATACTTGATTATTTATTAAGTAGGCAATAAATACAGTAAATAAGTGTAGGCATGTTATGTCGTGAATCGCAGCAATGGCATATATTCATAAAAGAAGAAAATTCCATTTTATTAAGTTTTGTAATAAGTATACCAAGATGAACGAAATAAAATTCCTTACTTCACTTATTAAGTGAATAGAGAAGAATAAGCGAAGTAAGGAACTTTATTTCGTTCATCATAATATAGAACACTTCATATTACTCAACCCGAATTTAGTGATAAGTATACTATACCAGAAACATTTTGACGGTGCAATACTGCTGGTAAAATAATATCGGCAATTTTCTTCAAGTACATGCCCAACGATGATTATCTTGTATTTTGTTTTTATGATGTTTTCTTTTATAATACTTGTTGAACGCTTAGATATAGAGCTCCAACTTTTTAGGCGTTGGTGTTTTATTGAAGATGATTTTTAACTAACACTCTGTTTTTACTATAGTTGCAACATTTTTAGAGACGATTATCTTTTTATAAAATTTAACAGAAACCTATAGTTACTTTGTAGTATTCAGTATATTATGAGGATGAAATTTGTTCGAAAATATACAATGTTGGTACAAACCTAACAAGGTAAGGCAACGTATTCCCTCTGACGTTGCCTTACTTTCTTAGGTTGAGAAACTTGTTTGACGAATCCTCTTTACCCAAACCAACACGTACCATGACGCTTAACCGAATCAGCACTCCACTCCACGCTTCCTTATTAAGGAGGCGTTGGTAATCAGGCCTATAGAAGGAGCTTTTGACAAAACCCCTTTCAAACGCATAGGACAAGCTCATTCAAGTCTCGTCACTCCAGTTGAAAATAGTTAGTGATAAACAGATAGGAAACGAAGTCTTCAAAGCAAGGATGACCCGTCGATATACACAGGGAGAAGTACTACATCTCCTTCTGCGAAACAACCTAATAGACGACTTGTTAAGGAAACTAAATGAATCTGGCCTCCCAGCAATAGGATATGCAGATGACATAACAATTCTGCTTAGGGCCGCTATGAAGGTGCATTCAGTGAACTAATCCAGTGTGCTCTCAATATTGTGGAGAAATGATGTAGAAACAACACCCTCTCGTTAAATCTATTCACCAACAAAAAGAAACTAAATAGAATGAAGCTACCAAGTATATTTATTAGCTCTGGCTTCACAGGTAAAGTATCTGGGGGTTATCCTATATTCTAAATCGAACTATAGTAATCATCTTCAAACAAAGGTACTGAGGGTGAGCAAGGCGTTCTAGCAGTATTGGAGAGTCATTGGGAGATCATGAGGACTATCACCCAGACACAAAACTGCAACAAGTAAGCTACAGCACATTCAACGGCTAGCATGTATGAGAATTATTGGCGCCATGCGCACCGCACCGACGTCAGCAAGCTAATCCAGTGTGCTCTCAATATTGTGGAGAAATGATGTAGAAACAACACCCTCTCGTTAAATCTATTCACCAACAAAAAGAAACTAAATAGAATGAAGCTACCAAGTATATTTATTAGCTCTGGCTTCACAGGTAAAGTATCTGGGGGTTATCCTATATTCTAAATCGAACTATAGTAATCATCTTCAAACAAAGGTACTGAGGGTGAGCAAGGCGTTCTAGCAGTATTGGAGAGTCATTGGGAGATCATGAGGACTATCACCCAGACACAAAACTGCAACAAGTAAGCTACAGCACATTCAACGGCTAGCATGTATGAGAATTATTGGCGCCATGCGCACCGCACCGACGTCAGCAATGAAGGCGTTATTGTCTCTTCCTCCTCTGGATTTATACATACAGAAGACAAAGACGGCCTGTCGTATCCAAAAGCGGACCTGTCTAGGCATAGGGCAATCCTTTGAAGAGTGCCTCAGAGGGACGCTCTTCTAGATAAATGTCAGGACCGTGCTAGTCCGCTTTATCTTTTTAAAAGACACTACATGTCACAAAACTCTGAGGCTTCTGAAGCTGCGGATGGAACATAAAGCCAGAAAGGAAAAGGTGCAGGCATACCCAACTGAATCTAGAAATAAAAATACGCTTGGAGGAAGAAACTACGATTATAAAATAAATAAAATAAAAAGAAAAACATTTGCATTCACACAGAGAGTAAAATCAGTCTTGCTACCTTAAAAAATCCCAAGGTCTTATCAAGATTGGCAAATTAAAGTTTTATGGCACTATAGATAACATAATTACTCTATCCTGGGTCAAGGCACAATCAAACACGAGAGAGAAAGATAGGGCAACTACAAATATTGCGAAAGCAAATACTCTGTCACAAGAAAAGCATTCTGAGATAGATGCATGTCTTCTCTCCATTTTTAATATTATAATTATTACGCTTTATCGTTCTCCAATTGGCGATTTTAATATGTTTTTATGTATCTATTGGACAGCACCTTTATGAATAAGAAATTAATAATCGGAGGGATCTTTAATATAAAATTTAACAGTGATGACCCTCGGTCAGTTCAACTTTGTAGTTTTCTAGCATCATATGGTCTACAGAGTTTAGTTACTTTTGCGATTAGAAATAACATTTGCCTGGACAATGTTTTCTCTAGTGTTAGTAGCGATACCAAAAAAGCATTCCCTGCTGATTCAGGCTTATCCGATCATCTAGAAATACCATGTTCAAGTGAATACTGAACAGATAATTCATGCAAATATTAAATCCTATTAATGCAACCGTTTACTGAACTCGGTAGGTTTAAAATGTATAAATTACTGGAATCAACAGTTTTTTTCTTTTATTAATGAAAAAACCTCTAGATTTAGAATTAAAATTCTCTATATTCCAGAGACATTATCTAATTATATTCTAGTTTGTCTCCCTGAAAAATATAATTATTTGCCAAACAAAAACAATTATACCATCAAATGGTTCAATGAAAATCTGAAGGAGATGCGCGAATCTCTAATATTAATGAGAGATGCAAGTAAGAGGTAACCCCATTTAAAAATTAATTATTTCAATTTTAATTAAAATATCAAAACTCGCCAGAACAACTGCTAATGGCAAATTTATTAAACAAGCCAACAATATACAAAAGGCAATGTGGTCACTATTAAAAAACAGAGGCGAATTCTTAAAAACTTCTAACTTCGTAATAATCGTATCCTGACGATTTCAATATGTTCTTTAGTTTAACACCTACTTAAATGGCGAAGACATTGCCTTACACTAATAACGATCCCATTGACTTTTTGTTAACCAAATCTGTGCGTCCTATCAACAATTATTTTCTATTTGAAGAAGTGAGTTCTAATGAGGTAAGAGTAGTTGTGAAAAACCTAAAAAAACTCCCATGTTCACGATATTTATGGCATGTCTACTACATTCCTAAAAAGTGTGCTAGTTGTAATTATCTCTCTATTAACGGAATTAATAAATGTATGCATAAACTCGGGAACTTTCCCAAGTGTACTTAAACTGGGCTGCGTAATTTGTACTTTCAAAAAGGGTGATGACACTGATATCAACCATTATAGACTGATTGATAGACTTCCCATCATAGCAGAGATCATTGAAAAGATTTTATTTAAACAAATGGGGTGTTTTTCAAGCCAAAAGGCATTTTCAAAAATTCATTTATATCCACGCTCGGCATTAAATGCTGTTTTCGGAATTTCACGGAATTTCTATATGCACGGAACCTTATTGATGATCAGCAATACGGTAAGTCAACAGAGAAAGCAGTCCTAGCCTTCATGGAAAATGTTTTACAGGATTTTGATTCGGGTATATGCATAGTGGCCCCCTTTCTTTACTTAAGTAAGGCTTTCGACTGTGTGTCGCATGAGACTCTTCTTCGGAAATTATATTTCTACAATCTTCACCCCTACAACTGCCGCTTTTTGTGCTCCTACTTAAAGGACAGACGGCAGAAAGTTTTAGACAATGACCAGGTGAGGCTAATATTGTGTACGATGTACCACAGGGATTAATCCTTGGACCCTTGGTATTCATATTATATATTAATGACTTCCTGTTACAAGTTAATAATAAGTCAAGCATTGTTCTCTATGCAGATGTCACTATTTTTATGCATCAATCTGTATTACAAGTTAGTACTATCGCAGCTTTGCATATATCGAAGTGGTTCATTTCAAACCATCTTACTTAGATGAGAGCAAGCCCGAGAGATTGACCCTGTCACTTCGCAATGAAAACGTAGATAATGCTTCTGTAAAATTAATAGGAATAAACATTAATGATTTACACGGCGATATAGTTTCCTCTAAATTAATAGTACAGTATTTCTTCTAAGAAATCTCACTAATTCTTTACCACAAGCAGCACTATTAAGAGCTTACTTTGGGTTCTTTCAGACGCATTTAATATATGGAATTTTAGTATGGGGCCATGCCCCTCTATTGAAGAGGTTATTTCGTATTCAATGAAGAGCAGTGAGAGTAATATCTTTTTTGGGATCAGGGATGATTGCAAATTAGTATTTATTAAAATGTCATCATATGTATCTATATAATGAAATGCATCAAAATGTTCGCATTAATATAGCGCAGTATACCACTAACAATCAATTGCATAACCATCTTAACAGATCTAGGCAGCTGCTATATCTATCTTGTCCACGCTTGTCCAAAACTAGAAACAGCTCAAATTTCTATCGGTCTGAATTATACAATTTACTACCACAAAGCATAAAGTCTCTCTCCGATCTCAAATTTTACTATGCTATCAAAAAATATTTCATTACGAAGGGTTTTTTATAGCATAGAAGAATGTATATCCAATAGATTACAAGACTTTTATTAATGTAACCATTGTATATTTACTATTTAATATGTCTTTTATTGAACTTATTCACCTACTTTTATGTTTTTAAATTATATATTAAGGTTATTTATATTTAAAGGATCTCTCGACTTGTGTAAACTTTGTTGTAGCACCAAATAAATTATTTGATTTGATTTGACCTAGCAAAAGAGGGAGCATGTTTGAAAACCGACAAGAGGAGGAGAGTCTATCAAACATACTGCAATACATGATTAACAGTACACAAAGGAAGGTAGAAGAATGTCTCAACTTGTGCTCATTCTAGAAACACAATCGGAACACCCAACTCCAAGGTTGCCCATTATTATATTAATCTATCCAGGTCAAACCTAAACTCTCTCACTGATAGCCTAACTGGAAATTGTCAATAAAAAAACAAACCGCTCAAGATCCTAACTGCAGAGGATATTACGAGGAAAAGGAGTCAGCGAAACATATGCTGTGTTGTTATTCCGCTCTGACAATACTAAGAAAGATCTTGCTGGGAACATCACGACCAAAATCGACCAACATGAAGTCCCCGGTCTGACACATATATGGAAACATTGTTGACAGACATTTAATTTCCGGGTAGTACTAATCTACAAATAGTACGTGTCAAAATTTCATGGGATGCTGACCGTTAGTTTAGAAGTTAGTCATTTCAGTTACCACGGTTTCGTAATTTTTAAGATAATGGATAGAAGGAAATTTCGTGTGTTGATTAAACACTGTTTTTTGATGGGGAAAATACTGTTGGAGCAGTGACTTGATAAATATTTTTGGGACTCTGCACAAGGGAAATCAACTATTATAAACTGGTATGCTGAATGTAAACCCGGTTGTACAAGCATTGATGATGTTGAACGCTTTAGTCGCCCAAAATCGTCAGTTGTTCCAGAAAACATAAAAAATGTCCACAAAAGAGTTTTAAAAGACCGTAACATGAAGTTCTGTGAGTGTCTTTACAATTTTAGATAAAAATTTAGGCATGACCAAGTTGCTTTCGAAGTGAGTGCCACGTTTGCTCATACCGAAACAGAAACAACAACTCGTCGAAGATTCAGAGCGTTGCTTAAAGCTGTTTGAAGCAAAATATAAAGGATTTCTTGCGTCAGTATGTAACAATAGATGAGTTATGGATTTACTACTATACGCCTGAATCAAAGAAAGTGTTAGTTGAGTAGACAGCAGCCGGTGAAAGTCATCCAAAGTGACTAAAAACTCAAAAGTCTGCTGGCAAGATTATGGCATCGTATTTTGGGAAGCGCATGGATTTTTGTTGATCGACTATCTTGAGGAAGGCAAAACTATCGATAGTGAATATTACATGGTATTGTGGGATCGATTGAGCGCAGAAAAGAAGATAAAACGGCCCCAGAATCAAAAGAAAAAAGTGCCGTTTCAGTAGGACAATGCCCCTTGTCACAAGTCAATGAAAACAATGGTTAAATTGATTGAATTAGGCTTTCAATTGCTTTTCCATCCATCGTACTCTTTAGATTTGGCCCCCAGCGACTACTGGCTTTTTCGCAGACATGAAAAAGATGCACCAGGAAAAGAAATTTGGTTCAAATGAAGAAGTAATTGCCGAAACTGAAGCTTATTTTGAGAGAAAAGTCAGATCGTTTCACATAAAGGGCATCGAAAAGTTAAAGGATTGTTGGAATGAATGTATCATTCTTGAAGGATGATTCATTCATTGTTTTTTCTTAGTTAGGCCGGAGACTTATTGAGTGATGTGTTACTTATTCCATCATTAGGGGAGTATAATGGGCGCAATTAGGTGCCTGCATACTGCGACTTCATCACCATCCCTTTTATTGGTATCCGTATGCGTTCCAGCCCGCATGGCCTGTAGATTATAGTTTCTTACTTATAAAGCATTCAAAATTGGATTATATTTAAAACCTTAACATTTTTTTGCCATTTTAATGTTCCTAATAATAAAAAATAAAGATTATCATTCTTTAGGAAATAATGATTTAAGAAAACACGTTGACAAATTAAAATTAAACTACGAACTCGTTGTTTATCCATAAAACTTGATGAAGCATATTTTAATGATAAAGTAGGACTTTTCTTACTTGTTTTGCAGTTTCTATTTACACGTTTATATAAATTTGCTAACTAGTTTCGATCACACGATTGTCTTCAAAGAATTTATGATGGAGGCCATTACATTTTAATATATCGTGAAATCAGGACCTACACTTTGTTGATATCACAAACAGAATTTATTTTGTGACTATAATTTCAATCTTTACAAGACTATTATCAAAATATAATTAATTACCAATCAACTTTATCGATATTCTATATAATAAGGGCTTACCTATACTTTTATAATATCAACAAAGCGCAATTTCTTTTAAAGTTTCTGATTTTGAAATAAGTTTCTTAATGATTAATCGTTTGTCATGTAAATAAATCAGGTAGAGAAATTGTATATATGTAAATAAAAATTATGAAATAGATAAGTAAAACAGAAACGGCAAAAATCTATTCTATTGTAGTTTCCAATCCGTGTCGCTGTTTAATGTTTCTGTAAGGGTTGGCTTTCAAGTTTCCTTAACATATTATGTTATCTATTACAATTACTAGAATTTACATAAATAATATTTTATAATCTCAATTAAATTAGTCGTTATAAAAATAAATAAGGAGTAGTAAAATAGTAAAATGAATTTGTATGAATTGATAATCTCGGTTTTCTCAATTAAGTGAAATATGATCTTTGCATGCTGCAGTTTGAAAGCGTAAGTAATACCATTGTATATTGACCATATTTTTCTTTGTTTGCTGTTATTTAAGATTCTCCTGACTCATTGTTTAAATAATTCTGAAAATGTTTCTTTCTAAAATGTATGTTATTAACTAATTAATGGAAAAAAGAAGCGATAAAATACATATATTAATAAATATACTTAATTGTGCATTTAAGATTTTTTTAATCTTTACAAATATTTAACATTATAATTGATCTCTGTCTTCGATTACTTATTAAAACATTAACTACTCTGATGGAATGCGGTTATGATGAAATAAGGTCTTCATTATTAAGAGATTTATTGATAATAGCGTTACTAGTATTAAAATTTTAATGGTTTGTTTGAAGAACAACTATATAAATTTCGTCCAGCAATTTCTAGGTAGTTGCGGGATATACTCTGGTTATTTACAACAAGCTATACATTAGAGAGACGTAGGTTGACGATATTCGTTTCAAAGGAACTTAAATTTAAACAAAGTTTGTGAAGCACCTAAAACTCCATCAAGGGGAACATCGGCAACTATTGTGCATAAATCCTCTACATTTTCATTACTTGCTACTTTTAAATATATACCCCTTGTAACATATTTAATTGTAATACTTGAACAAATTAAAATAACAATACCTTAAAAGAATTTATTTTTACATAAATATGAAATAATATTATAAGAGCTAAGAAGCATTTTAAACTACTAAATTTCATTTATAATACCTATAAAATGAATAACTTAGTTTCGACTACATGTATTGGTTATACATTTCTGTGAAAATTAAACAATCGCACATAATAAAATCAAATGTTGCAATAATTGGTTGATAATTAATGACATGAAATTATCAAGTACACCGGCGTTCATCATAGAAATCAAATTGTAACCACGGCAAATTTGATCATATTTAAAGGAATTAGCAATAATACGCGTTACACATGTTTATTTAATTAACAATTAGTGAATATATTATTGGCCGATTATATTTAACGTACACGGCACTACTAGAATTTCAATTAAACGCACTATTACATTGATGATAATTCAATGGCTGTTATGAAAGCAGATGCAATTAAAATGCCTTGCGTAATTAACAGAAATTACTGCGCAAAATGTAAGAAATCTAATCTCACGTAGTGATGGCAATTATTATAAAATCGTAGCGATAAATAACAAATTAAACAAGTCGTATAAATATTATTATCAATGATATAATAACACAAAGTAAATGTATAAGGTATCTAACTAGTGGAAGACAATGTGTATAATACGAGGGGTAATGGGAAAGTAGTACCCGTTTGTACCGTGTGGAGCGCTGTCGAATGGAGTAGTCGCCGGATGTATGTTAACATTTTCAGGTATAATTCAGCTGTCTATGTGCAAAGTAACGTCTCGCTAGTATTGAACGTGCTATTTATTTGAGTATTTATAATTCAAGAAAATAAAGAACACCGCAAATTGTGAAGTTAGAACTATGATTAGAATTCTCAAAGCAAGAAATTTGTAAGCTTTCGATATTCATCATCAATTGATGGATGTGAAGAGTGAAAGTGTTATGAATGAGCTGTCTATTCCGTGCTTGTGTAGTAATTTCATCTTAGAAAAAAGCTCCTTCAGATTACCATCTATTTACAAAACACATAGAGAAATTTTACATTATTAATATGACACACGGTGTAATACAGTACAGTTTCATTTATCATCTTGGAAAGTTCCTGTTTTAAGATGTATCAAAAAGTTATGGCTTCCAAGCATCCAACAAAAAAATTCAAGAGCTTTTTGACAGGAAAGAGATTTGAAAAATATGAAGATATTTCATAAAAATGAATCATTAACTGTTATAATTCATATGAATTTTTTGAAAAGAATTTGATTTCTCATAAATCTAAATATATTTCAAATATTTCTGAAAACTCGAAGATATAATTTAGGTTTCGTAGGATCCCATATTACTAACGAACTTACCATCGGGTTATGTTTTCTTCTTGCGGATTCTTTTGATTTGTTTTAATCTATAATTTATGCGACCTATTAATAAATAGCATATAAGGAAATAATTACTAGTGTGTGTGTGGCTCAACAACCATTGTGTTTTAGTTTGGCTTTCATGCGGACGAAGACAAATTGTGGAATGAATAGGAACGACGACTGGCCATTTGGTCGGTCGGAGTTATAAATATAATATTCACGATTGTACGTCGCCTGATGTATAATGGTGGCATGGATGAAGTGTTTATTAGGCTTCGTATTTGTTACGCGCAATGAAAGCCGTCATTGTTCACGCCGTTATGGAAAATATAACTGAACCGAGTGCAATATTTGTTCGCACTATTTTAGGGTTGGCGACAGTTTGCGGTCGTTCAATATGCACCCACAAAGCATAATTAGCACAATCCCAAAAATACACCGCGAAGCTTTGATTTAATTATGCTAATTTTGATACGCACACATAAATTGTGTAACATAACAAATCAAATTAAACTGAAACCCATAAAATGAATAATACTATTTAATTTTATATTCGTTTTATATACACAATATTCTTTATTTGGACGCAATAACAATACATAATAACATTTAACATGAATATAAATAAATGGTGTTAATTTGTCTGAGCTATAGATCTGAGGCCTTTCTCCCCTGTCTTGAATTTAATATGTCTAAAAAAGTATCTTTGCTAGCTAGTTGAACTCTCCTGATGATTCGCACAAATTAGTTTTATTTTCTTTGAATTCATAAACTGAGTATAGTTGATTTAAACTGAATGGCACATTTTGCAATATAATAAAAAGAGGCATTTAGGTATCGTGCAAATGTAAGATAATAGTAGAATGTAGTTTTAAAATTTCGAAAATCCAAGATTACAATATAGTTTTTAATTGAATTTCACACTAAACTTGAATAATAACTAAAGTTGCATTATTTATGCACACGTCATTTATTCATATATTATTTTTTTAAAGTAAAAAATATATATATATACTGACAAACATATACTTTAAATTAAATAAGATAGAAAAATATTTTAACTATTCTACTTTGTTTTAAGACTAATTATTTTGCTCATAATTAGATTTTTAACGTTATTCAATATCCAATATATATTTATACATCAATATATCGTATCCCTAGCTAGTGGTTACGCATATTAAATATTTATTGTGCCTTCGAGGGCAAGATTTAAGCGCATGCGGATCGGCAATCAAATTTAATATTGTATTGGTGCGTGAGAGGAGAAGCGAAAATTAGCGGGAGCATTCATCAGGAAATAGTGGACCTAAATTGTTCAGGCAGTATATAACACTTTTTGTAAATTAAGTTAGCGAAACTTTCGCGTAGAAATCGTCGAGAAGTTTCGGCCCTCTAGCCGGGATAAGAAAGGATGAAATCAAAATAAATGTAGAGTGTTCG
Organism: Ontholestes murinus; assembly: GCA_963969525.1. Lineage (NCBI taxonomy): Eukaryota > Metazoa > Arthropoda > Insecta > Coleoptera > Staphylinidae > Ontholestes > Ontholestes murinus. Next base: position 16,735,116 of record OZ018398.1, read on the forward strand.
AGCGGAAGTAGACCAATGAAAGTTTTTCGGGTGATACTTTTCAAACAAACTCATATTGCCGTCGAATTTGTTAAATAAATTTAAATTTTAAAAGGCTCAAATGGCTCTAACTCGGCAACTTACCGTCCCAACTTTTGAATTAAATAAATGCGTAATGTCAAAGGCTTCTATGAAGTGGACATGGCGATTTTTTTAAAGGCGATGGCTTATATTAAGGTAGATGATCCACTATCATGATTTATTTAAATGAAAGACATTATTTGACTTACTTAATTACACATACAACTTGGACTCAGCTTTATGTAAACAAAGTTTGCTTGTTGTCGCTCTCAATTTGTATTAAAAACTAGGTAGAATATCTACATTTAATTTATATATTTATAGTATTTTATTATACAATAAATAAATAACTGCAGTAAGTACCAGTTATAATAATAATTCTCATTTAATTAGTTATATGTATTTCTGTATTCAAAACTTCTAAGGATTTGAGAAAATACTACTAGTTTGATCATAATGATGGTTGCGACGGTTACAACGTGGAAATTCATAAGGAACACTGAATAAAACACTTACTGTGTCTTGAACCACTATATTTTTTAATAAATTATAGTGATTCGAAACATAGTATTTATTAAGTGTTCATTTCTAGTTTGATAATGACCAGTTTGTGAAGGCAAATATATATTAATAATGTTGTTGATGTAGAAGGCCTCTACTTCATTATACATGTAGAAGTGAAACACAATTATAACTTTGTTTCATTTCTATAAATTAATAAAACAAATTTTTACAGTATTTTTCGATTTTTGAACATTCAAGAAAACTTTGCAGAAGAATAATACCGATTTCCAAATTGTTCAAACTGATGCTTTATGGGGGGAGGTATAAGGGGTGATTCCTAATAACTGAGTAACACAAAAGACAACCTCACTTCCTTGTGGTGCACCCTGCTGGATAACCAACCAAGCTTTGTTGACCGAACGACTGCCGGAATAAGCAGTCACCTCCTGCTGGCCAGCAGCTACGGATGGAGGAGCTGGCAAGAGTAAGGGCACCCTCTTGTCCTTGGGATTAGAAATAATCCCAAAAGGCGGATGAATCAACCATGATCAACGGCATGTAGATGCAGAAGGCAACGGGAAGCCACTTCATCCCGCAAGGATATCCCCAGAAAAATCATTATAGTAATAGTAAAAATGGTAAAATTCAATTCGAAATTAATATCCGGAGCGTCAATTCCCCATCTCGGATCACCGGGGGAAAAAAGACTTGAATAACCCAAAAATTAAAATAGCAACATGGAATGTGAAAAGTATGTACCAAGCTGGGGAGGTACACAATATAATAGCGAAAATGAAGAGAATGAACATAGATATTTTAGAGGTTAGTGATGTGAAATGGTCGAGAAGTGAAGATTGTCTCATCAATGACCACCATATCTATAATTCCGGAAGAGTTAACCAAAAACACAAATACGGGATTGCCATTATTCTAACAAAAAAGTAAATAAAACTGTTCTAAATGTTATAAACTTCTAAAACAGAATTTTAATGGTTCAACTTAAATCCCAAACAGGCAAACTTAATATAATCCAAATATATGCACCAACAACCGATAAAAGCGATGATAAGATAGACAAGTTCTATGACCATCTAGATTCAGTGCTAAAACTCACAAAAAAAACAAGAAACATGCCACGATCATCTTAGGAGTTCAAATGCGAAAGTAGGTGAAGGTCAGGTTAGGGGATGTGTAGGACCATGAGCACTTGGTGTGAGAAACAAGAGAGGAGAAAGACTGATTGAATACTGCCAACTGAAAAAAAAAAATGGTAATCACGAACACATGGTTTAAATTACCCAAAAGAAAGTTATACACATGGACACCGCCAGCACACCCAGAACATATAGTACGTAATCAAATAGATTACATAATACTAAATGAAAGATACCGAAACTCCATACTTTCAGTTAAAGCTTACCCAGAAGCAGATGTGGGATCTGACCATAATCCACTTCTTACCGTTTGAAAACCAGATTAAAAAAGTTATAAATTTAAAAATACGAAAACATTTCGTGATTCTACAACAGTGAGTCTTACTAAGACTACAAAACAAATTAATTTGAAACTACTTCTCTGGCTAGTACCTCGACAGACGTTGAATAAAACAAAGTTAATTTGCGTGTTACGAATAGTACAACTATCAAAGCAACACTAATTTGAATGAAATTATTTCTGTTGAATAAACTAATAAATGATAACATGTACTTTAGATTGTTTAAATATGACTATAACATGAAAAATTATGCACAAAAATGAATTTAAACTGATTTCATTAAATTATTAATTTTCTACCACGAACTAAAGGATTTTAATACATTTTATTAGAAAAAGTTAAACAAAAATATAAATATCATAAATTAAATACACTAATGCTTGAAGGGAAGAAGTGAGAGAAAGGGTTAGAGAAGATATTCTAAGGCAAGGAGAAAATATGGCTGAAACCTTTCATGTGTAAATCAAAAGTGGGGTAAATATCAAAAAATCACCCTTGGACGGAAGCACGGATACGCTAAAAAATAACCAGCATAATAATAATCCCCAACATGAATGGATGACAGATGAAATACTTAAACTAATAGAAGAAAGAAGGCAGCACAAAGAAAGAGATAAAAACAAATACAGAGAGATACAACAAAACCTAGGACGAAAAATCATAGAGGCAAAGGAATATTTTATAAAATCAAAATGCGACTCATTCAACCTACACAAAAAGGTAAAAGAGCTGCCTGGTACCGGAAAGAAGAAATAAAACGAGATGCCTAAAGATAAGAATGGAAACGTTGTTATAGATTTATCTAACAGGATCAAGGATTTGTCCAATGATACGAGATCAGAACACAGAGAAGAAAATACAAAAACACAAGGACCACCAATAAAATATTAACTGATTTTGAAATAAGACACTTGTTTGGTTTCATATTGATATATTCAGTTTCCTGACAAGTGTTTCGGTAAATGACGACCATTCTCAAAGGAATTACAAAATTAACTTTTAATTTTATAATTCCTTTGAGAATGGTCGTCATTGACCGAAACACGTGTCAGGAAACTGAATTTACCAATATGAAACCAAACAAGTATCTTATTTGAACATTAGACAATATTCTATTTTCGTTTCATCAAAAGTGCAGTGAGCAAAGTATTGACCACCAATAACCTCCAATGAAATAAAACACGCTATTAAGAACTCCAAAGATAGAAAAGGGGTTGGTTCAGATGAAGTTCCCGTAGAGATCCTGAAACTGATTGAAGATGACCATATACACCATCTAGTAGATCTATATAATAACATCTATAGTAGTGGTAACATACTATAAGAATGACTGAAAAGTGCTTTCATTCTTCTACCAAAGAAAGATAATGCTAAAGATTGCTCAGACTATAGAACAATTCACCTGATGAGCAATACTCTAAAAATTCTTTTGAAGATCATTCACAATCGTATATATAAAAGGTTAGATGCCAATATAAGCGAGACACAATTTGGATTCCGCAACAATCTTGGCACGCGAGAAGCCCTTTTCTAAATGAATGTCTTGTTTGAACGTTGCCTTGATAAGAATGTAGATTTATATATATGCTTTATTGCCGTCTAATTAATTTTTTTTATTGGAACCAAAAAGCTGTAATAAACGTCAATGGACAACAATCCAAAGAGAACTAAATCCGAAGAGGTGTTAGGCAAGGATGCATACTATCCCCTATATTGTTCAATATGTACGCAGAATCTATTTTTAAAGAAACTTTGACAGAAAGTTCTGGAGGGATAATAATCAACGGAAGAACGATTAACATTTTTCGGTATGTAGACGATACTGTGCTAATAGCAAACAGTAACATTGATCTTCAAAATCTGCTTCAAGAAATCAATTCTGTATCAAACCACTACGAATTGAAAATAAATCTAGAAAAAATTAAATATATGATTGTGACCAAGACGCATAACAATAATATCCCAGACCTGACTATAGAAACCAACATAATCGAAAGAGTAAAAGGATACCAATATTTGGGAACCTGGTATGAAGATAACAATGATCAAACTACAGAAATAAATAAACGAATTGAGATCGCGATATGAAACAGCTTCTTGTTAATCGTAACCTAAATCTACAGCTAAGAATACGCATGCATGGTGAGATGCTAATTTTTTTCAATTTTGTTATATGGAATGAAGGCGTAGACGCTTAAGAAAAATAACACCAAAAAGATAGAGGCATTTGAATTGTAGGTCTAGCGGCGCATGCTAAAAATATCATGGACAGACCATATAACAAATGAGGAAGTTATGCACCGAGTCCAAAAAGAAAAAGAGCTTGTTCAGACCATCAAGAAACGAAAATTAGACTATTTTGGACATATCATCCGGAGGGAAAGATAAAAGACCAAGTGGGCGACGAAGAACTTTCTGGCTCAAAAACCTACGAGAGTGGAATGGGCAGACATCTACCGAACTATTTAGAGCTGTTGCATCTGTTGCAAAGTGAAAATTGCCATAATGATAGCTAACCTCCTTTAGGAGACAGCACCCTAAGAAGATGTTTTATAAAAATTGTTAATTGAATAACAAGTCAATGGCACCTAGTATATTCTAGACAATTTCTAAACCTCGCTCACCAAACTAGTGCTCTCTACAACCAATTTTATTATAGATCAACTAAATAATCACAACTAAATTTGAAATTGTCACAACAAAACAGGTTAGTTAGTTTTATACTTCGCTATTTAAAGTTATAATAAAAAAAATCCAGAAGGAAACATGAAAATAAATTTGACGTTTTTATAATACTATCAATTCGATAATATACAAAACAAAGTTTACAATATATTATCAATTTTTGACAGAACTATAGTGAAATATTAGAAATTAAATAAAACCGTCAGCTTTTTAAACACATTTTTTTGTTAAATAAGTAATAACGTCGTCTAATATCATATAAACTACTCGACTATGGTAATGTCCTTTTCTCCAACTCCTGCAATCCTACTATCCACAATATCCAAGTTAGCGAGCGATCCTCCCTAAGAACTTTAACCAAAATCCGCCACCCCACTAATCCTCTACACAACCCCTCTAACCAACTCCTATATGACTCTACCTCTGTAATCCCCATCAAGGAACGCCTTCTATACTTAAGTGAAAAATTTTCCAAAAATCCCTTCAACCATCACATCCTTACCCCCTACTGCTTACGCAGAAATCCTAACCTAATCACAAAATTCAAAACCCCTCCATTTACTATTTTCGAATTCATCGCATCACATCATCCATCATCATCATCATCATCAGAGACAGACTAACGTGACACATCGACAAGGACAAATCAGGGCTGAAAGACCGCCAGTCGATAGCCATTTAACAGACTAACCTCCCAACACTCATATCATCATAAACGTATTATATTTGTCTTATCTGTATTTTAGTTTTGTCTGTTAATAAAGATGTTGTATATATATATCATATAAATTGTACAACAAAATGAAAAATGACAAGTGAGTCAACACTATAGCCACAAAAAAAGTGTGTCATTTTGATTAACTTACGATTAAAATCTAGTGACTTTATTTTACCACATTTTTAAAATAATTTTTACAATGACTATAGTTTTGACTATGAAATAGTAATTATAGAAACTATAGATACTGTAAAAAATTTAAAATATAGTGGTAAAACAAAGTCACCGTGTTTTCATTCCAAGTATAAAAGTATATGTTCGGTAATAAAAAGCGATTTTTTGCATTATGTACATTTCTTGCGTTAGCCTAGCAGTAGACAACTAGGCAAATCTTGTGTAACCAAGCGATTAAATCTTTATGATTGTCTTTTGCCAAGTTTTTGTATGCGTTTCAATTTTCGATATAAGGTTTTTTCGGCTCAAATTCCAGTTTTGTTGACACTGTACCATGTCAACGACTCTTCCTTGTTTCTGTATTTTCTTCATTTTTAAAATGCCTTTTTTGCTCTTCTCCAACAGACTCTTATAAGTTTGAATGATATTCTGGTTCAGTTCTTCGTTATGAAACATTTTAGTTACAGGGCATTTCAAGAGATAGTGCCTATATAGTTATTCCGTAAAATTTAATTCGATGTAGATATTTAAAGCTTCAAAAGTAAATATATTGCATTTGTTTCTATACTACTTTTGTATTTTCTGTTAATTAATAATTTCTTCTTTATATACACACTTTTTTCATTTGTTGTATAACATAAAGGTGATCCTAGATATTTTCATAGGCGGTTTGTATTTTGGCGGACGATAGCGTTCAAAGAATAAATTAATCAAGTCTTTGTTTATTCCACACTCTTATTGAAAGAATGTTATTACCTTCTATGGCTTTGTAATTGTTGCAACTGGCACTAGCCTAATTAAGTAGCTAGGAAGTGATTTTGCGATTTTCAAACGTATTTCAGGTTATTACTAAGGTGTTTTAGGGTGTTAAGTTAGTCTTGGTTAAGTGCAGTGGAGGTTCGGTAAACGATGAATGAGGATTTGCCTATTTCTTATAATTTATTCCATTACCTCATTCTATTGTGTACGGTTGTGGTTGTGTTACAAAATAAGACCCATTCTGCATAAATTGGTGAAAAATTTTAATCACATTTCGATGTCCGAATACGTATGTGTTGACGAGCAGATTATACCATTCAAATGAAGACATAGGTTAAAAAACTATATGCCCAAAAAACCTAAAAAAAATGGGGCTACAAAGCTTTTTTTACTATGCGACTCATCAGGATGCATTTATAATTTCGAAATTTACACCGTCAAAGTGATACATGACCCCGAATTACTTAGAATCCCCTAAGAAAGTTCTGGAATGAAAATTGCTGAAAAGTTCTAGAATTGTATATATAAAATTGAGAAAAATTCTAGAACCCTCTATAAAAAATCTCCTAAAATGGAATAAGTGTTTATTGGAAATACTAGAAAACTATAAGAATAATTGAGGGATATTCTAAAACTCTAAGAAAATTCTCGAAAAATGGACTAAAAGTTGGTGGAAAGTTCTAAAAATCTACAAAAATATAAAGAAAATACTACAACCGTTTAAGAAAATTCGCATTAAAAAAATGAGAAAATTTACGAAAATTGGAATAAAAGATAGTGAAAAGTTTTAAAAAGCTACAAAATAAAGAAATATTCTACAACTTCCTAAGAAAATTCTCATAAAATTTAATTAAAGATACGGAAAAAAGTTCTAAAAACCTACAAAGTTAATTGAGGAATTTTCTGGAATTCGTGAAAAATTGAATAAATTCTTGAACCCTCTAAAAATTTCTTGAAAAATTATATTAAATTATTGAAATTCGTTCTAAATATACTACAAAGTTCTAAAAATCTACCAAACACGTTGAGAAAAATATTCTTTAAGAAAATTATTGAAAGATGGAATGAAAGATACTGGAAACTACAAAAAAATGAAGACAATTTTAGAACTTTAAGAAAATTCCTGAAAAATCAGGAAATTTCATGAACTATCAAAAAAATTCAATAAAAGTTACTGAAAATTTCTAAAAATCTACAAAGTAAGTTGAAGAAAATTGTTGAAAGTTGGAATGAAAGTAACTGAAAAGTTCTAGAAATCTACAAAGATTATTAAGAAGACTTCAAGAACTCTCTAGAATAATTCTTTAAAAATGTGATTAAAGTGGCCGAAAAATTCTAGAAATCTACAAAAAAATCTAAAGAAAGTTTTATAACTCTAAGAAAATAATGGCAAACGACGAGTCTAATTGTGTCTTGCCAGAGTCCAATCTTTCAACTGAAAGAAAGTGCAGAAAATGCAAAAACAAATCAGTTAACGTTTTCCAATGTGCAAACTGTGAACAATATTTTCATCAGTCGTGCCTAAAAATACATTCCGAGGCCTCTAGAAAGCTGCTAGCCATGCCAACCGGCGACAATGAAGTTGAGGTTATGTCTCCATGCTGCGAAAATCCAGGTACCTTACAATTTAATTTCCTCACTGAAAGTTGCTAAGAAGTTCTTGTAATCTACAAAAAAAAAATATTGAAAAAATTCTAGAGGCCCATATAAAAATTCTTGATAAATGGAATGAAAAAACGGTTCTACAAATCAACAAAAATAACTGAAGAAAATTCTACAAGTCTCTAATAAAATGCCTGGAAAACTGAATTAAACTTTCTGGAAAATTCTAGAAACCCACAAAAAATAGGAAAATTCTTAAACTGATAAAGTTTAATATGTACAAAAAAATGAGAAAAATTCTAGAGGCACATAAGAAAATTTAAAAAAAAAATGGAATGAAAGATACTCGAAAGTATTACAAAAAAAACTGAAAAAAAAATCTTGAACTCTCGTAAGAAAATATCTGAAATATTGAATTAAAGTTTCTAAAAATTCTAGAAATCTACAAAATTCAAGAACGCTTTAGAAAATGTTTTTAAAAGTGCAATGATTGTTGCTGAGAAGTTCTAGAAATTTACAAAAATATTGATTATAATTCTAGAAATCTACAAAAAAACTGAATAAAATTCTAGAAGTATTTAAGAAAATTCCTGAAATTCTAGAAATTACAAAAAAAATTAGGAAAAGTCTAAAACTCATAAAATGTAAAAAAAATTAAGGAAAATCTAGAGGTAAATAATAAAATTCTTAAAAAAATGATTGAAAGTTCTAGTACTCTTTAGGGAAATTCCTGTAAAACTGATTGAAACTTTTTAAAATAAATCTAGATATCTACAAAATTCAAGAATCCTTTAGAAAAATTCTTCAAAAATATCATAAAAGTTGCTGAGAACTTTTTGAAGTCTAGAAAAATTTATTGAAACAAATTCTAGAGAGCGATAAGAAAATTCTTGAAAAATGGAATGAAGAAAAGTTTTACAAACCTTCAAAAAAAAAAATTTAAAAAATTCTAAAAATCTCTAAGAAAATTCCTGAAAAAATTAATTCTAGAAATCTACAAACAATTTTTCTGGATTTAAAACAAAAATTCGGGCCACAGAGTATTAAATTAAATTTCATCAGCTATCGTATTTATAACTATAGCGAACAGGGTAATACTTAAGTCAGAGTACTGTAGGATACGATTTATTTGGATTTATTAAAATGGAATGAAAAATACTCGAAAGTTTTACAAAAAAACTGAAGAAAATTCTTGAACTCTCGTAAGAAAATATCTGAAATATTGAATTTAGAAAATTTCTTCAAAAGTGCAATGAAAGTTGCTGAGAAGTTCTAGAAATTTACAAAAATATCGATAATAATTCTAGAGGCTCATAAGAAAATTCTTGAAAAATGGAATTAAAAAAAGCCCTACAAATCTACAAAAAACTAAAGAAAAATCTAGAAGTCTCTAAGAAAATTCCCGAAAAACAAATTCTAGAAAGCATTTTTTTTAAATTTAAAACAAAATCCGCCCCACAAATTTTATCAGCTATGGCATTTATAAATATAGCGAACAGGGTAATACTTAAGTCAGAGTCCTGTAGGGTACGATTTATTTGTTGGAAGTCTAAATAGGTTGATTTTTTGACTTTCTTTCTTGGCCCTTTTTTTTATGAAGTCGCTAAATATTTATGCATAAATAATTGCTGTTACTGTTATCCCATAGCATAACATGTTATATTTATAGATTTTTACTATCTTAAAAAATATTACAGATTCATTATTTCTTTTTTTTAGTAAAAGCTTAATCCATTATCTAAACCCAGAAAATTACTTGCATGATGTCTGCTAAAACCTGTTTGGTAGTAGTTTATGAGATTTTTGTTCTATAGCTCACTAATTAGTATTTATTTTATAACTGATTCAAATAATTTGCTTATATATTTTATAACTGATTCAAATAAGTTTGGCATGCAATTTTAACTTTACTTGCTTATATTAAAAACTATTGAATCCTAATGGACTTTCCTGCATTTCCATCGTTAAATTTTAGATCGTGCTAAAAGTGATTAAGTGGTGGTCAGATGCTGATACGTTTGTAGTTTCTAGTCTTCGCGAGAGCTCTAATTGCGTGAGAGATAATTATTACTATAACAAGAATAATACAATTAATTGAAGTCATTCCAAAAATAACTATAAACGATCGAAGTCTTTCAATCTATTAAACTTATTTTAGTATTAGTAAGAAAACAAACATGTTTTAAATCATCTGTTATATTAATAGTATATTATATGTTTCTTTATTTTGGAGGTTAATGTTTAAATGTTGGCTTTTCATTTCGATATTCTTTTGTAAATATGTTCCAAGATTGTATACTACTTCGATAAGATTTATTATTACATTATTAGGTAGAATTTCTAAACATTGTTGTAGTCAGGTGTTCTTCGTGTCTTTATTTTTGACTTATTTTTTTCCACGTGATGCGTGGGAGGATGGTGTTTTTAAAGATAACGTATAATCTTTTAATGATTTTCTCTGTGTGTCTTTCTTCATGTTTCGGTCTTGGGCTCTTAATATCTTAAATTATATAAGGTTTTTAGTTGTAGAGAGTTCTTTTATGAATTTAATTGTTACCATTCATTGCGCTTATTTCTTCTATACTCCAAGGCCCGGGAATTTGGATTTAGTATGATTTTTTTTAAAGTATTGCTAACACATCCGCTTTCAATATTGCATACATAACCTGAAATTCACATTTAGAAACATTTGCAGTCACGTGTTTCAATCTTTTATATCTCACCAGTCTAGCAATTATTATAGAAAATATAATGAAAAACAAGAAATTTAGGCACGTACGGCAATTTAATACATTTGATTAAATTTCTGCATTTTGTATCAAGAAATACATTATGAAATAATGTTACGTATAAAGCGAGTATAAATTAAATACATACTATTAATGCAGTCAAACAAATTTTATTAAACCACAACCACAAAAATTAAAATATTTGGTTTTCGTTAAAATCCGAATGAAAATGATTAACGCAAATAATTAAATAAATGATATATCAGATTAATAATTCATAACGTAAAACTACAATTTCATTAAATAATTAACAATGTATGTATGTAATTAAATTAAAACAATTACAAGATAACAATGTAATCCTCACCCAGTTAAATAGTGACTATATTTATTTCCAATAAATTTTATTAAAATAATATTTTACATAATTTCGCATTTTTGTGTGTCGGCCAATATAGATAAAACGTTTACATTAATTACTTTCTTTCCAATCAACATTACAATGCGACGAGTAATATACATAGAGGTGATCGCTTGCGTATCATACCAAGGTCTAATTTATCACAGTTAAAACGAAATAAATCAACTCGGGGATAATTGACTGTAATTGTTATGGAATGCTTTTCTAAATTTCTATATGTAGACCGGCGTGGCCCAAATTTCGTAGTAATTACAATAAGGGTTATTTTTGCTATAGCGACAATTAAATCACAATGATTAATTATACTGCGATGCTTAGCCGTTGTTCTTTCACTACTATCATTAATTACGTTTTCGGTTTATTGATTTCGACATTATTTTATTTTTGTTTTTAATCAAAACAATTTTATTTAATCTAATTCAATTTAGAAAATTATTAACCTTAGTTGTTTTACTTAATAACATCTGCTAAAGTAAATAACTAAACTAAAATAACGCAGAGACTTGATTACATACAATGAAAGTTAGTCTTTAACTGTCTGTTTTCTTTTGTAAATATCAAAACTTAATGATATAGCTTTAAAAATTAACATGGTTATTATAGATGTAACATATTTATCAACTACATTTTTTTACCTCTATTACTATAATAAGACTAGTTAATATACATGATTCTTGTAAATTGGTTAAGACCAAGTTAAAACATTAGAAACCATTTGCTGTCACCAACAAATACAATACAGGAATGAACTATCTACTTGCATTATTTGCGGATATGGATATCATTCCTCATGCATCAAGATCGAGGATAAATTGGGCGCCCTGGCATTCCAAAAATGTGAGAAACAAGGAATCCAGAGGATATGTCTTCAGGTAATCATTGGAATGCGAAGTGAAATAAAAGACTTAAAACGGAATATGCTGCTTACATGGTCAAGTACGTAAACTATCAAATCACCTTATTGAAAAGGATAACCTAATTAAAACAATTACCACACAAAATTTAAAGGTATGAAATCAGACCAAATAAAATGGCGCTAATACAGAAAACAAAGTTGCATACAATAAAATTGCCTCTCTAAATTTAATTGTAAATAAAACAAAATCAACATCCACCACACCTACAGTTAGCACCCCGAATGGTGGAGAACAAAATGAAGATAAATAATTAAACGATGAAGCGGAGGAGTTCATGGTACCCAATAGAAGAAAGAACAAAAGAAGAATAGGGACAGCTGGGAACTCAAAACGAGATATGGGTATTAAAGCCAGAAAATTGCTATCACAATTCTACATCACTGGCCTTAATCCCACAGTAACATCTGAAGCCCTGTTGCAGCATGTAGCATCAATGAATATCCAAAATGCGACTTGCACAAAAATGGTATCCAAACGTCCTAAGAAATACTCTTCTTTCAAACTAATTGTAGATAAATCTTATTTCGATATCGTCAAAGACCCGGATATGTGGCCTGAATGCGTGTATGTCAATCCTTTTTTATACCGACTTCAAAAAATTCAACAGAAGTTGAGCGACTCTACCGAATGATTTTTATAAACATCCAATCAGTTAGAACCGGTGGCGTACCACTCCTCTGGCTGTTGACAGAACCATATCAAAACTGCCTGCTGGACTTCAGTGTCCGACTGGAATCGCTGTTCCTTGAGTGCCTTCTTCAATAATCCAAAGACATGAAAGTCACAGGGTAACAGATACGGGATGTAAGTGAGATCGAAAAAGCAGATAAGCATAACCTTGCCAGAGGAAGATTGATTTTTGAATTTCTGGTGCCTTGGAGAAGATGGAAGTTTCCATTGCACACTGTCACGTTTTGACTCAGGCTCATAATGGTGACACCAACTTTCGTCACCGGTAACAATGCGGTGCAGGAAGGAATTTCCTTCTTCACAGTACTGCTGAAGATGCTGCAGTGAAAGACCCATGCGGTTGGCTTTGTGTTTATCCGTCAGTTGACGAGATGGCCATTGTGCACACACTTTTCGGTATCTAGCCTCATAAATTACAGCACGGCTTGTTCCAACACTGATATCAGATCTATCTGCCAACTCCCTAACACGAACCCGCCTTTTCTCCATAATGGCAGCTCACACAGCAGCGAATTGCATGCCAAGGTGCGCCCGAAAGACATTGTTCATCAAAATCATCTTGCATTCTCCGATAAATTTGAATAGGGGTGTTGGATTCTGCGTTTCAAAACTGTATTACTGCTCACTGATCCATCTTGGACGGTCCAACGATAAGACCTGCCCTACTGAAACACGCACAGCGACTGCGTATTCTACAAATAATAAGAGTAAACTGCCACAATAGACACCTACATTATCGGCGGTCGTCTTATATAACTTTCTGCAGTTTTAGCAAAACTAACATTCGTGCTACAGCGCTCGAACGTGTATTTATTGAACCTCCTATTAGATATTTTACTAGCAAATAACGAGAACCCTATAACAATATTCTGTGTAACCGAGCACTGGCTCGCTGATAATGAAATCTATTTTTACTAGAAAACATGCACATGGAGGGTCACTTATACTAGTGTCCAATAATACTATATCTGAGCCTGTAATAAATAATTATTCAGTAGAAAGACGCCCTTGAGGTATGCAATTTCTTTATAACTTTTGGACTACGTACATTAGTTCACTTCAACACACGTTTTCATAACAGAATAGACAACATCTTTAGTAACTTGCACACATTAATAGTTAATCCCTTATACACAGGTTTGTCAGATCATGTTGGCCTCGATGACTTATTCAAAACAGGATGTTCAGGTTACATAAATAACGAGACATGTTACTGAGTTGGGTAAGTTTCGGTTGTTTCATCTACTGAATGACACCGATTGGTTATTTATAGATGAAGACTATGGTTCACTTGATGCCAAATTCGATAAATTTATGGATATTTTGCATTGCGCTATCACCATAGCATTCCCCCAAATATATCATAATGTAAATTCACGCCATTTGAATAAAATAAATGTAAATATTAAAAAAATAAAAGCAACACTACAACTAGTTGATGAAGCATATCAGAAAAATAAAAGTATCCAAAATCGAGAATTACCTAACAGAACAGGAACCTAATACAAAAACATAATTATAAATGAAACGCGCAAAATAAAAAATGCAAAACGCATCACGAAATAATCAAAATGTCACGTGGACGATTATAAATTCATATAGGCCTTGTAAAATACCACACAGCTGCACACCTATTACAAATAACTATGAAAGTACTACACCTGATACAAATAATATCGAAGGATGTACACTTAAAGTTACAGGCCTTATATTTCCTAGCCTATCCACAAATGAAAAAAAAAATTTCAAATTTGAATCTGTATCTGGCGTGAATGTAAGGTCTTCCATAATGTCATTTAAAAATAGTCAGAGTAGGGACATCTATGTGACATCTGTGAAAGAAACAATAATTCCACCATTAACCCGTTTAATCAATATAATAATAATAATAATAAACTTTATTTCTCATTTATAAAACTTTACAGTATGTTATATACAATAAATAAATATATGAGAAAGTGCGTCAGGAAAGGAAATGCAAGGTACGCATCAATAATACATTGGGGTAGCTCTTAATTTAAGGCAATACAGCATGTATTCATTGTAATAATTTGTAGCAATTACTCCATATATTCACCAATACAGTAGGGTGAGGTTGCTTAAGTCGTACCCCCTAAGAAAAGAACTGTATAAAACTTAGGATTTATCAAATAAATATAAATTAAATGTGTTATTCAGACCTTTGTTGATATTGGTATTATGTGTTATAACGAAACTAGAAAATCTATATATGTTTTCACGTAAAAATTAAATCTTTAAAAACTTACATCAGTTCAACTAAGTCAACTTGTTTCTTAAGTCGTACCACCTATAGCCTAAGTCGTACCACCTATATCCTAAGTCGTACTTAGGAGTTCAATTAAACAAAGATAATAATTAAAATGTAATTTTTATTCATAATGATGAAATGCATTCAATTAGTACAATCATTACGTACAAATCTCTTTGTTCTCTTGTTTAAACATCGTATACCCAAGATTTATATTTCAAGCATTTCAAACCAATCGCTTTTCTTCTATTACATTTTTGATGCCAATTCTTTGTTACTAATTATGTCTTCTTTTATTTGTCGTATTTTTATGCATTCTAGGCGTGGGCGTAATTTCGACTGACGAGGTAGAGCATCTATGGAACCTTTTCCTTTGGTTTATTATAGAAATCGGAGCTAAAGTATTTAATTGCAGTTTTATTTCCTTATTATTGATGTCCAATGGAATAGTGCGTAAAGAGTTTTCAATCACAACTGTAGAAGCGTAAATGTCGTCATCAAATTCATGCTTGTTGCATGGCCAAATGCCAGTAGATTTAAAACCATTCAAAGCAATATTTATACGAACTGATTTTGAATATGCAATTCCATACAGTTCTGACATAGTAGTTTGTTTAATTGTGTTACCAGGATTTGTTCTTAACCAAGAAGTTGAAGCTTCGTTATAATTTGTTTTTGGTTTTTAAAAAAAGATCTGTCCAAAGGTTAAAGACGATGGGTTTTATGAGCGGGAAATGAACACATTATAATGCCATACTTTCAAGCTAGCTCTATAGCTTCAATATTTTTTGTATGGGTAGTGTGTCCATCCAAAAGAAGAAGTATTTGCTTATTGTTACTATTCTCCAACTTTGTATACTTGATAAAATGTTCCAACCATTGAACAAAAAGGTCTAACATTATCCTCCCATTTTAGAGCATCTAAATACAGAACTCCCTTCTTTAAGGAATCGTTCATCCGCATGCGTTTAAATATTAATATATTCACCTGCAGTATTCATACAGCATACAAATCTAGTGGTCAAACCCCTTTCACCACTTGTAAGTGCACCAACGTGATGTTTGCCTTTATTATTTATCAAAGAATCCATAAACACATTTTTTATGTTGCTTCTGGAGTACGTAAAGATAAACAAGGATTATCCTTCATGAATTTATAATACCGCTTCTTCCCTGCAATCTCTTTTTCTTTATTAAAACGGCTGTAATTTAAATTTTTCCGCCAACTGATAAGCAAGTTTTCTTAGATCAGTTGCAGTACTCCCAAAAAAGCTTGATTCTAAATTGAGATTGTGCGGAACCAATTCCTCCATATTTTCAGTTATACCCTTAGGCCTTCCAAATTTGACATTCTTATTTAATCCTTTAAAATGACGACATAACGTTGGTTAAGAGATATTATATTGTCGATGGGCTTCATTGAATCCAATATATTTTCGTTTATATTTTCTTGTTTCCATCCATTATAAATTCTCTTTAAGTGTATTGACATGATTATGGCTTAAAATATGAAGAATGTAGGAAACATCACATGAGAGTAGGAAGTCGTACCAGTACGATTTATGATTCTCATACAGGTACGACTTAAGACACAGTACAAAAATTATAACTAAATATAACTTCATATTGAATACTATTAAACAAATATCGTTTCGACCAAACGATTATGCAAATTATACAAAATCTATATTTATTAAGAAACATAATTTTATCAATACTTTACTTGCAAGATTTACTACCAAAAATATGCATAAAATTAAAGGAAAATTGAAACAAATTTACTTGCTGTCAAATTTTACAAAGTGGTTTGTTTGCATTAAATACTAATACGTCCCACGACCTGGTTGGTTCAGATGTATATTTGGTTACCGACGATTGTGCTGTTGTCGCTGTAGTTTGTGCTAAATGCATGTGGTACGACTTAAGCAGTGGCACGACTTAAGCAACCTTACCTTATATTTCTTTAGAACATAATAGATGATACAGGTGTTTCTTAAATATGCTTATATTATTAATACTTTTGAGCCAATCTGGTAATTTGTTAAAAAGTGTAATGCTATTATAATGTAAGCCTTTTCTAGTTCGCGTTAGCCGATGTTTTGGGATATTATAGTTCATTTTACCTCTTGTGTGGTAATAGTGGTCAATTTCACTATCTCTATAAAATCCGTTATGCTTTACCAGGAACATAATGCATTCATAAATATAGATTCCATATAACGTAAGGAGATTATATTTTTTGAATATTCCCCTGCAAGATGAGCGCGTAACCAAATTGTACATGATGCGAATAATTCGTTTCTGTGCCACAAACGCCCGATTTATTTCATTGCCGTGACCCCAAACAGCAATTCCAAATCTTAGATTTGCCACAAAAACATTGAGAGTGACAAAGAATCAGAGTCTAGTAATATTTTAAGTTTTCTAAATGCGTAAAATATACCACTAAGTTTATTACAAAGAATATCTATATGTGGGTCAAACGAAAGGTATTCGTCTAGTTCAACTCCTAATAGTATTGTAGATGAATCTGTTAATAACGTTATATTGTTTAATTCAATATTTTCCGGTGTAGGTATACTTTTATTGGTTTTGAAAATTACGCATTTTATTTTATTTGAATTTAATGATAGTTTAATAAATTTAAAAATACGAAAACATTTCGTGAATCTACAACAATGAGTCTTACTAAGACTACAAAACAAATTAATTTGAAACAACTACTTCTCTAGCTAATACTTCGACAGACATTGAATAATACAAATTAATTTGCGTGTTACATCATAATATATATACGTCATTATATTTTTATTTTAGTAAACGTTTTTATTTATATTTGAAATCAATTTTATAATAAAGCTGTACTGAAGAGATCGAGAGATCGAAACACGTGTCTGCAGATGGTTATAAATTGAGTATTGAATTATTTAATTGCTTTTACTAATTTATTTCATTTACATCAACTTAAATTAGTTTTTTGTTCCAAATTTATCATAATATAGTCACTCACAAATTATTTAACGTACATTAAATCATTTTTTTTCATTTTACAGAAAGAAATACGTTTAAACTAGTGTTGCTTTGATAGTTGTACTATTTGTAACACGCAAATTAATTTGTATTATTCAATGTCTGTCGAAGTATTAGCTAGAGAAGTAGTTGTTTCAAATTAATTTGTTTTGTAGTCTTAGTAAGACTCATTGTTGTAGATTCACGAAATGTTTTCGTATTTTTAAATTTATTATTTAATTTTCTACAACGAACTAAAGGATTTTAATACATTTTAATGATAGTTTGTTTATTTTAAACCATTCATCGAGTTTAGTAAAGTACTTCTCACATTCAAGTTTAATTTGCGGATAATCAGTGCCTCTAATGATGATGGTTGTATCATCAGCGTCTGTTATGATACTATGATCGCAGTTTTATAATTGATGACTAATGTCATTCATATATATCACAAATAGTAAGGGTACGAACAGAGTGCGAGCGTCTGGCGGTGCGATGTGCGCGGCTTCGTTTTTTTAACACGTACTTACGCTCCGTGGCACTCTGGACGACTCAGGACGCCATCATGCGTTAGCACGTGTTTAACATGAAGGCCGCACGCACCCGCACCGCCAGACGCCGGCACTCTGTCCGTACCCTTAGGGTCCCAAAATACTACCCTGAGGTATGCCCTTTGTTACCATCTCGCTATTCGATCGCATCTCCACGCCATCCACACGAAGTTTAACTATTTGCTGGCGATTAGTTAAGTATGACCCAAACCAGGAAAGGGCAAGGCCCCTAACTCCATAGCGCTCTAACTTATTAAGGAGGATAGAGTGATCAATGCTATCAAAGGCTTTTTATAGGTCTAAACATACCACAGGCTATATCTCTATTTTCTAGTGCTATTAATATTCTATTTGTACATTTATTAAATAAATTACAATGAATAAAGAAATTTAATAAGCGCGTGTAAACTAATTGGTCCAATATTTTTGCAAAAGATATTAATATACTAATTGGGCGATAATGTTTTAGTATATCAGGATCACCGCTCTTATATATGGGCGTAACAAGTGTAATTTTGAATGCTTCTGGAAAGATTCCGTATTCTAGAGATTCTCATACCAATTTATAAAAAAGGATCTAAAAACGATGTTAATAACTAAAGGCCAATATCGATATTACCTACAGTCTCAAAAGTATATGAGAATCTATTAAAAAACAAATTATTAACTTTATTAACAAGTCCAATTTACTATCCAATAGCAAATACGGTTTCAGAAATGGGTATTCTACTACATCTGTCACTTTGCACCTAGTGAAAAGATGCCTGAATGCATTTAACAGCCACGAATTAGTACAAGCAACCTTCCTCGATTTGCAGAAAGGCAGTATGAACCATGAAATTCTATTAAAGAAACTGTATGTACAATTTTCACCACTCTAGCTGTAAACTAATTATAAGTTATCTAACCAATCGTATACAGCAGTTAAAATCGAAACAAGATAAATAAATGATATTTGTAAATATATTGGCAAAGATAATGTGTTATTGTAAATCGAGGAAGGTCGCAACAGGAACTACAGAGCGAAAACTAAAATACTCGGGAAAATGCATTAAATTGGTTCTCTGCAAATAAATTGATTTTAAATAAAATTAAAACAGTAAATATTCAATTCTCCTTAAAACAATCATAGAAGACTTCATGATTGAAGTAAAATTCTTAGGCTTTCATCTTGATAGCAAATTAACCTGGAAAACGCATACATCGAAAATAACAACAACTATTAATAAAAATATATTTTTGCTACGTCGGCTTGCACCTGTAGTAAGCTATGATACTCTAAGAGCATGTTGCATTTTTTTAATCGAATCATACATACGCTATGGAATGATTGTATGGGGTCACTCGTCAGGTGCAAATGCAGTATTCTCAGCTCAACGAAAAGCAGTAAGAATTCTTTGTCAACTAGAATTTGTCTTACACATGATTGTAAAGAATATTATAGAATATTAAATTTGCTTATATTACCGTCGTTATACCGGGTGTCTCAGACCACCCGTACCAGCCTTTTATTTCGACAACGCTTGGTCGAATGTGACTGGGACAAAAAATTTTATTACCAAAGTGAACCCAAGGAATCCAATGATGAATTTATTTTTTACCGAAATAATCCGGAAGTACTCGGAACCGGAAGTAACTTTAAAATTTCAAATGGCAACATAGGTCGAGTATGGTATTAATTGATAGGTCTTTTTAAAAGAAACAACTTTTATCAAAATGTTTTTTTTTAATATTTTGCATATTTACAAAAATAAACGAAAAAAACTAAATTGAAAATTAGTTACCCATTCACTCAATTTCCGCAAGTAGGCTTTGCTTTTTGTTATGTCAAAATAATTGACGTTCGTGAATATTTGAAGTAAAATAAATTATTATTATCAAAGTAGTGAATGTGTCAACATGGTTTTTCAAACCTCAAAGGTTTGGTGAATGCGGCTAAAACTATCATGCTGCTGAGTGAATTTATGCTGAGCGATACCCTCAACGAGCCAATCAGTCAATGTTTTTCGGCGCCTGGTACGGGTGGTCTGAGACACCCGGTATATATTTAAATTAGGTAGGATGTTGGATGAAATTGCTGGTTGAGGTGGTGAATAATCGAGGGAAATTGTCTTTGACCGATTTTTATAATATTTTTATTACTTTCCCTATATAGTATATATACCGGGTGTCTCAGACCACCCGTACCAGTCTTTTATTTCGACAACGCTTGGTCGAATGTGACTGGGACAAAAATTTTAATTACCAAAGTGAACCCAAGGAATCCACTGATGACTTTATTTTTTACCGGAATAATCCGGAAGTACCCGGAACCGGAAGTAACTTTAAAATTTCAAATGGCAACATAGGTCGAGTATGGTATTAATTGATAGGTCTTTTTAAAAGAAACAACTTTTATTAAAATGTTTTTTTAATATTTTGCATATTTACAAAAATAAACGAAAAAAACTAAATTGAAAATTACTTATCCATTCAACACTAAATTTCCTCAAGTAGGCTTTGCTTTTTTGTTATGTGAAAATAATTGACGTTCGTGAATATTTGAAGTAAAATAAATTATTATTATAAAAGTATTGAATGGGTCAACATGGTTTTTACAAACCTTGTTTTGATGTGCTGATGATATTAGATGAATGCGGCCAAAATTATCGTGGTGATGAGCGAATTTATGCTGAACGATACCCTGAACGAGCCAATCAGTCAAAAAATGTTTTTCGGCGCCTTGCAGAACGAGTTAAGACAACTGATAAACTTGAAGAGCGGGATTTTCAAGATAGGTTGAATTTTTGTGAAAGGTTGTCTCATAAAAATTATAATTTCTATCACAAAATGTTATGTGCAGATGAGGCGACATTCGAAAGCAACGGAGTTGTTAATTTACATAATGCTCACTACTGGAGTAATAAAAACCATCATTGGTTAGGAGAAGTTGATAACCAACACGTGTGGACTCTTAATGTTTGGTGTGGTATTTTAGGAAACCAAATAATTGGTCCGTATTTTCTCGATGGTTCATTAAACGGAGCTAAATACGCTGATTTTTTAGAAAATAATCTTTTTGACCTTTTAGATGACGTTCCATACGCAACACGTTTAACAATGTATTTGCAACAAGATGGTTGCCCAGCTCTTTACGCAAGAGTTTCTCGTTAAACCGTTGATCGCACTTTCCCTGGTCGATGGATTGGAAGGCTAGGACCATTTCCATGGCCACCTCGTTCTCCTGACATAACGCCTCTTGACTTCTTCTTATGGGGACGTCTCAAAGACCTAGTCTATAAAGAGCTTCCAACCGCGAGGGATAATTTGAAGAAGAGTATACGGAATGTCTACCGTTCACCGAAATCGGCTACAAAGATGCATTGATCAAGAAGGAAGGCAATTTGAACATACCATAAATAATTGAATAGTTGTTTTAATTATCATTTTCTATACTTTCACACTCTTATTTGAATTATTAAATAAAATACTTTCAAACAATAGGTATTTTTTGTTTGTCGATATAAAAGGCTGATACGGATGGTCTGAGACACCCGTACTATAGAAGCAATCCATCTCAAAATAATAATAAAATAATATTTCAGTTTTGAATAAGAGAAACTCTTCTCACCTGAGTGTAGAAAATATCATATTACCCAAGGAAAGTATTGAGGAATAATACGAAGAATCATGTAAGAATATTTGCAATATTAACACATATACAAATTGTTATTCTAACAAAAAAGCAAAGCCTACTTGAGGAAATTTAGTGTTGAATGGATAACTAATTTTCAATTTAGTTTTTTTCGTTTATTTTTGTAAATATGCAAAATATTAAAAAAACATTTTAATAAAAGTTGTTTCTTTTAAAAAGACCTATCAATTAATACCATACTCGACCTATGTTGCCATTTGCAATTTTAAAGTTACTTCCGGTTCCGGGTACTTCCGGATTATTCCGATAAAAAATAAATTCATCAGTGGATTCCTTGGGTTCACTTTGGTAATTAAAATTTTTGTCCCAGTCACATTCGACCAAGCGTTCTCGAAATAAAAGGCTGGTACGGGTGGTCTGAGACACCCGGTATATATATTGGAATGTCTCACATATATGCATGAAAATATTGATAATATTTTCTAACCAGCACCCGATTACACGCAGTAAGGTTGTATAACACCCTCCCATCCAAATATAAAAATCAAACACCCGCTAATTTTAAGACTGAAATTAAAACGCTACTGTTGGAAAGTGCCTTCTATTCATTAGATGAATATCTTAGTAAATTTAACTAACATTATGTATTATATGTAAATTATTATAAGGGGAAAATGTATATTTATGTATTTATTTTGACGAAAGTACCTGTGGACATTAATAAAGATTATTATTATTACCATTATTTTTATAAATTATTGAAGTCATTTCAAAGGAAAGTGTAATCACGTTGGCTTTAAAACAACAAATATAAATAAATTCAAGAAACTATTTTAAGTATCTTAATTATAATAATTGTTACTCACTATCTGAATAAGACAAAAATTCAGGCATATTTATATATACAGCAAATATAATTTAATAGTTATTTTTCTAACAAGTGTAGAAATGTTACGCTTTTCCGCACGAGAGTAGGATGTTGGTGTACGAGCAAGTGAAGCGAGCGAGTGCATCAAGTTCCTACTCCAGTAGGAAAAGTGTATCTATGCGGAAAAGTGTTGCTATGCAACAAAATTCTACTTTTCTCAACGATTTTGGATGCGGAAATGTAATGAATAGAAATTCATTCAGTATGTGAAAATATAAATAATGGGTCTCAAGATTTTATATTTGTGTTATTTTATCCTGCATCCAATATATTACTCATACTTATTCCAATTTTCCTTGCATTACTTATCATTCAATTATATACTAAACATGTTTAAGATAACTATTTGTACAAGATGGAAATTACATACAAATTACAATAAATTACCTTTGTATTGCAGCGATGTAAGAAGGCAAATTGTCGTGAGGTAGCTAGAATTGCAGGAAACAATTCCAAAAAGGAATTGTAATTTCCAAGGAAGCTCTTTAATGCTATAAAACGTCGAGGGAGCAAGAAATAGAATTGGCAAAAACTGTGTATTAAGTTGAGAAAAATTGTTATGTAGTTTTAAGCTTAAATCCGTTACGCCGGGAAGAGGGTGTATGTAGAGAAGTAAATTAGATTTTCGCCGGGATGAGACATACATCTGTTAGAATTTTCGTGCGATTTTAGGTGATATTGTAGTTTCGGGTAACGCAATGCTAATGAGAAGCTGCAGGGGGGAACAGTTAATAAAGTTACACAAGTGACGCTGTTTAATCCAGTGAGCTGTGAGGTGAAATGTAAGGCCGCTGAAGGGTTGAGGTTAAGGGTGGGAACTTTGAAAGTGGCTAACAGGTGTATGCGATGCTTTCGTTAACTGAATGTCCATTTACCGCTAGATTAGCCGACATATGGACGGTAAAATTAGCCCCCAAACACTCCCCGGTACATCTAAAAGAAATAATCGGGAAATAAAGTGATTATATATATAAAAAAAAACAAGCTTACTTAATACTGGAGGAAACCCATTAAACCGATGGATATTATATGTAGGTATATATATATATATATATAGCGACTGAGAAAATTAATTTTATTATCTGAAACAGGCTTTCGAGACTCATAACGCCTGCTCTGAATAAATTCATTTTTATATAATGTTACCATTTGCATATTTAGTGGAGTTAATTCCTGAGGTGTAGATGGAAAAAGTTTTAGTTATATTTTCTGCTTTTCTGTTGAAATATATATATATATATATATATATATATATATATATATATATATATATATATATATATATATAAAGTAGTTTCATGAATAATACATAATAGAGCTCTTAATGAACTGAAAAGGGAGAATCGCGAATCAGCCGAGTTTAATTTAATAATAACAAAGTTAAGAGCTTGAATATAAAATAACGGGACAACGAAGTTGTGATGTAAATAGTAAAAATAGGCCGTCATCCCAGCACTTCATAAACATCTGCGCTAGTAATGAAATTGTACAGCTGAAAGCTGTGGAAAAAAATAATAATATTCAGTTTGTGTGTTTAGAACCAACATGCACTAAATAGCGTGTGATTTTACGGCCCGATGTAACAGTGGCAAACGTACTAAAAGCCATATTAGAAGGAGCCACCCCCGCTGCACATAAAACGCTAATCTATTCCGCGGAGCGCATTTGCGCAACGCATTTCCCATAAAATATACACAAAAAGTAATTGACCTTAACGGAAAAAATGGTGTGGCGGCAGGGATATTAAATTATGTACAATTTTACATAAGCTTGCCGTAACGTCAGCAGCTGTGTTCAGAGTGACAGTGCATTATCATTCTGAAATATTAACGCGAAAACAGGACGGGCTTTAGAGGGGCGGTGTAACAACGCCCCCACGAGAAATAAACGAAGTCGCAGAGTTTCCCTACATGTTTCAATAACTTATGCCGCACTTTAAGAGAAAAAAAGTTACACAGATCAGAATAAGACTATCTATAAGAGTGATATCTTAAATTTATATATAATCGATTTTTATTACACAATAATATTTATTTTTTTAACTTTATCAGACTTGCTTTATAAATATAATTCAAAATCCATAAAACAGTAAACAAAACCATACAAATAATTTCGTCGGCTAGCTGAAAGGCGAAGTTCATCTTGAACAATGTTCTTCCACTCTAACCTGTAATAAATAAATAGTAACAAAACATTACTATGACAACTCAAAAGTTTATTATTGAGTTGTTGGGAAAGTGATTTCGTCAATTTTAACTGATTCTACGTAGTAGTTTTTGCTCGCGGTCCTTTAAAATATAGAAAGCAAGCATTTACGTGTTTAATATAAAAAATCTGAAAGCTCTGCTCAAACAAGAAAATTCGATTCAGATTCAGCAGTTTTTATGTTGGAAGATCAGTTGATGCTGACGAAGATAGAACAGAGGTAATAAGATCATTTAAAAGCCTAGCGTAGAGAGCTTGACATATAGGTTTTACATGTTCTTACAGAAAGGTATATGTGGCTTCCCATAATGATACATTATTGAAACGAATCATCATTGGAGATGAGAAGTGGATTATTTACGACAATGTTTAATTAAAATAATGTCTATATAAACATAAAATATTATCAAAATACCAACATGGATTCTCTAGCAACAAACACTACACTCAATCACTACATTCATATATTCCTCAATCGAAGAAGGTCACTTAACTTCGGTTAACGGTTCCTTCTTGATATGTCAAAGGCCTTTGACTGTATAGATCATAATATTCTTCTAACAAAGTTACAACACATTGGAATTTAGGGTGTTGCCTATGAATGGCTAAAATCTTACATAACTGGAAGAAAACAAACTGTTTAGGTTAAACGTGAAACCGGCATTACACAGTCTAAGGCTTTAGACATTGTTAGCGGGGTCCAGAAGAGAGTATTTTATGTACACTTTTGTTCAATATTTGTATAAATAATCTATTTGAATTAAACACAAATCCCAATTTCAAAGTCATAAATTATGCTGATGACACAAATATCGTAATCAGAGGATATGATATGCCGGAATTGTATCAAAACGGTGAAAAAGCTTCAAGATTGATAATTGGTTGGTTCGACAGTAACGGTTCAATTGTAAATAAAAACAAAAAACATTGTTATCTATAATAAATAAACAATTTTTATGGCCCGTACATTCAAGGAGAGTGTTTTTTTAATTTATTTATTTACGGCTAATCACCATATTACAATATATTACAAAATCCTTAATTACCTAGTTATACATAATAATTAAATAACTAAATAAATTACTCTTAAAACTACAGTGTAGCATGGAAATCAATAATGATTGTGAACATTGAAATACAATCATGCAAAATATGTGCTAACATAAATTATGAAGATTAAACAGGATAACAATAAAAAATTAAAAATAAATAAATATGAATATATGAAATGTTTAAATTTAACAAAACTGGTGGCAAAAATGGATACATTATAAGTTTTATTCAATATATTCCAAAATCTTTGCATTCGGCATACCGGTTTTTTAGCTTCATACGTTGATCTATGAAACTGTATGCAAAAGATTTGTCGGAGTCTAGTTGTGGTGGGAACACTAGAATTAATCATAATCAGCAAATCGCTACTGTCCGTCAAGCCAGTAACTAATTTAAAAAGAAAGCATAAATAAATTGCAGTGATCTCAAATTTAAATACGAAATAACATAAGATCGACTATATTGCTCGTGAAGAATACCCAACTTGTATGAAATACATAGAAGGAATTTATTCTGTACATGTTCAATTTGTGCTATTTTGTTAGTGAAATGAGGTGACCAAATGCATGAACCATACTCCAATTGAGAACGAACCAGAGATAGATATAATATCTTCTGTGTATTTATAGAAAACTGTTTTGCAGAACGTTTTATAAACCATAGGGATTGCATCGATTTGCAAGATATCATATTTATGTGATCAGTAAAAGTACAAAGATCCTTTATAAAGCTGTTTCGGAATAAACAGTTATTTGTTGTATATGTATATTAAATATGTTGACCTCGACAAAATGACTCAACCGAGCATTTCTAAGATTCAATGGAAGACAATTCGTTGTACACCGTTTGCGTAAATTATTGATATCATATTGGAACAATCCTTGATCAGATTTTGATGATACAATTCTTAATATTTTAAGATCATATGCAAAAAGTAAGAACCTACTACCCTTAATGTACATACTATTGTCATTAGCGAACAGTAGAAATAGAACAGGACCAGAATGAGAGCCTTGAGTTACGCCTGACGATACATGTATATTACGAGATATAAAATTATTATTTTTTTTACAAATTGCGAACGTTTAGTTAGAAAGCTATATAACCACTTTAAAATAAACTCTCCAAATCCGATCTTCTCAAGTTTTTTAATCAAAATATTGTGACCAACTTGATCGATGCAGTGAATATCGCATCAACTTGATTGCCTTTCTCGAAAGCATCCAAAATGTAGCTTTGGAAAAACATGAGATTCGTTACAGTTGATTTCCCTTTACAAAATCTATGTTGTTCTGTACAAATAATTTGTCTGCAGGCCCATATAAGCTGTTCAGATATAATATTATCAAAGACCTTTGGAATTTTTATATAAAAGTGCAATATAGCTTTCGTTCCACAACGCTGGAAAAATACCACTTTTTAAAGATACATTAAAAATTATATGTAGGGGCTGACAAATAAAATAAACGCACCTTTTAAAAAAATAGGCTGTGATGCCGTCAGGACCTACGGAGCATGTATCAAGCAAAGAATTTATAGTAGTAAATATATCACTGATCCTGACTAAAAACTGATTTAAAATTATATTGTTAGATGAGCTGGTATTATTAAATTCGTCACAGGGTAACTGTTGTTCACTATCACTATACACTGTCTCAAAATTATCAGCGTTGTCGTCTAAAAACATATTTTTAGGGTATCCTTCAGTTTCTGTCGATTCACTAACAAAATTCCAGAACTGCCTGGGGTCCTTTGTAATGCCTTCCTCAATTTTGAGAATATGTTGCCTATACAGTTTTCGCGCGTAATCTTTGCAATTAGATCTCAACAATTTAAATGTGTTGTAATCATTTGAACTTCTAGTTATTTTATACAAACGATGAGCTGACCTTTTATTCCTAGTTAATTTTTTCAATTCGGGATTGTACCACCTTGGGAAACTGGAAGACTTAATATGTTTAAGCGGAATAAACTTATTAAATATAAATAAACAAGTACTATAAAACTTATCAACTAGGATATTAACATCACAATCATTTAAGTATTCAGACCAAGAAATACTTGACAAGCAGATATTAATAGAGGCATAGTCGGCTGCTTTAAAATCGAGAATAAAATAATCATACTCAAGGGAGTTATAATTCAGACAATACATATTTTCGATATCAATTGAGTATGATTCATGATGTGCAGTAGTAGGCAGCAGCGGATCATTGGAAGTGTAAATATTCATATTATGAATATTAGAAAATATCAAGAATACGTTCCTACTGTTACGAATATTATTGTATTGACGTAGATTGTGGTACTCTAAATTTTCAGCTAATATTTGCGCATAAGCAGATGCATTATTCGACGATAGGACATTTTCATAATTAAAATCCCACGACCCGTTTGGTAAGTTGTAATCGCCGCAAAATATGTATTTACAATTTGGATATGAAGTACAAATTAATTTCATAGATTTACAATGTCCGAGATAACTTGATTCGTTAGATCCTGGGGGGATATAACATATATCCTTCAAATAATTAGCTTATTTGAGATGCACACAAATAATTCCTCAACACAAGATGATGTATTAATCCTCCTTGTTTCTAGGTATTTACTACCCGCTATTAATACTCCACCTCCTCGACTTTTATTACTTGTTACATTAGATCTCTCACACCTAAATATATAAAAACCATTAAAACCTAATTCAGCGTCACTAACTGAAGAGTCTAACCATCTTTCAGTGATAATTACAATATCATACGTTGATAAATTTATATTAATACAGATATCATTCAGTTTACTTTTCATTCCACCAACATTTTGATAATACAGCGCTAGTTTTTTTTTAATTTAGATTATCATTAATATGTGTTTTCTTCTCACAAATAATAGGGTGGTTTTTAATAACGGGTGTCCAACAATTATTGCAGTCCCGGGTGGCGTTGGAATCAAAAACGTAGGTTAATTCTTTCATGTGCCAAATAAATGAACTGGCATGTTAATTGTCATTTATTTGCAACATGTAAGAATCGACCTACGTTTTTTATTCCAACGCCACCCGGGACTGCAATAATTGTTGGACACCCGTTATATTTAAGGAACAGTCCAGTTTCACCATTGCTTCTCCTGACATTTAATTAATTGAAAACGCTCTTTTATATATTTTCGTTGATCCAAAGGTAAGTCAACTTTCAATTTCAATTTGACTGTGGCATTACATTCTTTAATTTTCGAAGGGTTTCTACGCAAAACATTCACTTGATTTTAATTACTTAATGTAATTTTCAGAGGTCTTATTTTGTCGGTTTTTTTGCCTAGTCTAGTTGCGCTTAAAGGTTCAGTAATAATAATATCTTTTTTGATTGTGATAAATTGTTTTATATCTTCTTTTTTACGTATATTAGCATCTTCAGAAGAATGTCCAGGCAAGTTATATACTATAATATTATGACTTCTACGTTCCCTATCAGCTAGTTCACAAATTACAGTTTCACTATTATTCAAGCCTTTTAAGTGTTAATCTGTCAATTTTAAAATTGTCCTACCAAGCTAGCTTTGAAAGTTTAATTAGGTTTAGAATAATTCATTGGGGCTGTTCACAGATTAATAAGATCTTTATTGTACAAAAGAGAACCCTAAGAGAAATGTTAGGTCTAAAACATGTGTTCTCGTATAGAACACTATTTTCAAGAAATGGAAACCATATATCCGATATATACCTTTGAAGGAGTACTATTTCTTTGGAAGCAGAAATATCTATTTTCTTTAAAAAGATAATTACCATACCATAACACACGCTATAAAGATAATTTTATATATCCAACTCATACATTTGCATTTACGGGAAAAGGTGCAGAGTATAGGTGTATAAAATTTTATAATCACTTGTCACAAAAACTTACATTGGAAAATAATTTAAATAGTTTGAAACAGAAAATAATTGAAGCCTTACTAAAATTGGAACCACACGGTCTTGAATAATTTTTTAGTTCAAAAATTGTATAATACACTTTAATTTACCGATTTGTTTTTTTATGTGTTTCTTGTTGACGCTACTTCCTATTTTAAGTATATGTATGTACTATGTTTATATATTTTAATGGGAATAAAGATAGTTTATTATTATTATTATTAACGCTAAAGATTATTGCATAACAAGATGAATCGACTCAAAGACAATAATAATAATAATAAAAATAATGTATATATATATATATATATATATATATATATATATATATATATATATATATATGTATATACAAGATACTCACAGAAGTAATCACTTGTGCGTGAATCTATATTAACCTTATAACTAATGATTACAAAATAATATTGTCCGCACTTGTTGAACGTATATAACTTCCGCAGATAATAATATGTTTTTACTTATAATACATTTTCCTTTATTATGTCTTCTACAAATTTTGCCGAAATAAGTAGCCAATTTTTTAAACGCTTTTTAAATAGCAATACATTATTGATTAGTTTAATATACTGTGGTAATTTATCATAAAGCTTTAGACCAATGTAATTGAAATTTCTTTTAGCGATTGTTTTTTTTATTGCAGGTTTTTTGGTCACATTGCACTTATGCTTGGTGTTATAATCATGCTCTCGATACTTAATATGTGCACTAGCGTAGCGAATGCATACAATTGTCTAATGTTAAAGACTCAAGATTCTAAAAATAGGCTGCGTATTGGAAACAATTTACTCCTATTGCATATAATTTTTAGAATCCACTTTTGAACTGTTTCAAGTTTTTTCATAATGCTGTCTACTGCCCCACCCCAAGCAATGATACCATAAGACAATAGACATTGTACAAGTGCATAATATATCATGCGAAATTCAGTAAAATGCAAAATATTTCTCAGATGTCCAAATATTGGTAGTAATTGTCGTGCTCTGGATATTAATTTATTAATTTGTAGGTCCCATTTTAAATGCCTATCGATTATTATGCCTAAATATACAGCAGATGTATCACATATTCATTGAAATATTTTATTTCAATGAACCCATATTTGGCAAATTATTGGTATTGGAGACGAAAAGTAAGTATTTTGTTTTGTTTATATTTATTGTTAAGGTGTTACTATTAAACCAATTCTTTATTAAACAAAAATCCGTTCCACCTTTCTTTTCAAGTACTATCTGAATAAAATATGGCTGTGTCGTCAGCAAAACTTAAAATTTGTCCCTTAGTTGTTAAGTCAAATAAGGTATTTATATATAAAATAAATAAGATGGGTCCGAGAACAGTTCCCTGTGGTATGCCGTATTTTACTAGTAACCTTTCACTTTTAGCATTATTTATTTTTACGTATTGCTCTCTTTCAGATAGGTAACTCTTTATTAGGTTGTATGCCATACCTCTGAATCCATATTTTTCCAATCTGAATAGGAGTTTTGTATGACATACAGTATCGAACGCCTTTTCCAAATCAACAAATATACATAAACAAGGCTGACTTTTATAGATACAGTTTGATATTAAGGAAGTGAGATGAGCAATTGCGTCTTGGGTTGAAGTGTTTTCTTTAAAGCCATATTGCTTTTCTGAAATAATTTTATATTTATGCAGAAATGAAATAATTCGTGTCTTTAGTATTTTTTCAAATATTTTAGCAATGTTTAATATTAACGATATTGGCCTGTAATTAATTATTTTTGATTTACAGCCTTTTTTATATATTGGTTTAATTTCACCAACTTTTAATATTTTTGGAAAGATTCCGTCTTCAATACATCTATTAAATATATATTGATAAAAAATGTGATGTAATCTGTTTGTTAGGATTTTAAAGCAATCAAAAATAGAAAAGGCCAGATTTGGCTACATACAAACGTAATAAATCTTTAAGTTTTTATATCTTGAATGGGATATACACCCATAATATTATCTAGATCTAGTGCCTTCTAATTATTACTTATTCAGGTTTCTACAAAAAAAAATTGGACTGAAAAATCTTTATTTCAAATGAGGTTAAAAATCACCTGGAACAGATTTTATCCAGCCAAAAAAAAACATTTTATGAGCAGGAAATCATGCGACTACCAGAAGAATGACAAAAGGTACATACAATATCATTTGATAAAATATTTATTTACCATTTTTAATAAGTTTATACCAAAGAAGAAGGTTATACTATCTGGTTACTCTAAATGATTTAACCAAGAACTTATAAATTTAATTAGAGAAAAGAAAATAGCGCCTACACGTTAAAAACATAGTGGTTCTATCAGTGATTACGTTAAATTTAAGAAGTTGCTCTCAGAGTGTTATTTTCTTAGTAAAAAATTACATTCCGACTATGTGTGTAAGATGGAGGAAAGTTTAGGACAAAACCCAAAAAAAAATGTTCTTATGTGAAGCAATGTCATGATACTAATGTTTATCCAAGTAACATGACATATAATGATAAAAGTGCCTCCAATATATCTGAGTCCACAAATTTGTTTGCTGAGTATTTTGCGACAGTTTATCGAAATAAATTGGGACCTGTTCCTAAATTTTCTTTAAAAGATATTATAGCTATAGATTGCCATAGTGTTAGTGTTAGTGAAGTTTTTAATTGTAGAAATCAAGTAGATGATACATGTAGTTCGGGACCTGAATTCCGCCATACTTTTTAAAGCGCTGCATTTTTTCACTCACAAAACCTATTAATTTTCTATTTGAATCCTCTCTAAAATGTGGAGTTTTTCCAGCTTGCTGGAAAGACAGCTACGTTGTACCCAGTTTTAAGAATGGATCTAGGAAGAATATACAGAATAATAGAGGCGTGACAATACAATCAACCTTACCTAAAATGTTGGATAAACTTGTTTCTGCTCAATTATCCTGGCGTTGTAGACATTTTATAATTCCCGAACAGCATGGTTTCATGACTGTGAGATCAACTGTCACAAATTTGCTCACGTTCCAGTCAGATATATCGAATGCCTTGGAGAAGGGTAAACAAGTTGATGCTGTTTACACTGATTTCTCCAAGGCTTTTATCAGGTTCAGCATCGAATTATTATTGAATAACTGGTTTCTTTGAGCGTGGGTGAGCAGGTGAATCGTTGGTTTTCTAGTTTTTTTATGTAGTCGTCAACAATTTGTTAGGCTGGGTAATGCCGTATCTCAGAGTATTAAAGTATGGTTAGGGGTTCCACAGGGATCTCATTGCGGCCCAATTTTATTTTTGATATTTATTAATGATATAGAACAGAGTATTGATTATCGCAAATTTCTTTTATTTGCTGATGATTTAAATTATTGAAGTTATTAAAGTTAGCCTCGTGGTGTTAGAGAAATTTATTAGAATTAAATATAAAGAAATGGTGTACAATGTCATTTTATAAATCTAAAAATCAGGAATATGATTACTTTATTAGTAATATTAGATTAAAAAGACTAGTTAGTGTTATATATAGATCTTGGTGTAACATTTGATTGCAAATTGAAATTATCTCAACATATTGCTCGTATATGCAGTAAAGCTTACCAGATTCTCGGTTTTGTGAAGCGATTTTCTGTTATTTTATATCAACGGTTAGGCATTTACATACAGCTTTGGTTGTACCTCATTTAGAATACGCTTCTAATGTGTGGTCACCATATTATGGTAACGCAATTGCTAAAATTTAGAGGGTTCAGAACAAATTTTTAAAGTATGCTTCACATAGGCTTGGATATCCACGAGTGGCATACAGTTGTTTTCAAATGTTGTGCGAAGTCAATTTACGTCAACTTCACGAAAGAATAGTATTGCACGATCTATGTTTTGTGCATAAAATTATAAATAATTCCAAAAATTTGGCTCAATTATTAGAAATGTTTAAATTTTTATTACCACCACTAACTCAAACTTGATCAAAGAAACGTTTTAATATTGAACGTTGCTCTTCAAATTTTGAAAAAAAATTACCTATTAATCGCATGATGTCATATGTAAATATGTTATGGGGTAATACAAATTTTGATATATTTTGATATGTCATTTTTAAGGTTTAAGAACAATGTCAATTAATTTAGACTTATGCTTGAAATTTAATTACTAATTTTATTTTATTTTATTTATTGTTATGGTATTGTAGTTTTTAATAGTTTTTTTTATTTTATACAATTCTTAATGTTAAAATTTTGATGAACCGATACACTTGCATTTACTATTACTTGTTACGTAATTTTGTAAAAGGAGATTTTCAGTCAATAAATATCAAATCAAATTATAAACACCTTATAAGTCAAAATTATAATAAAATTACAATAAAGTTAAGTAAATATAAAATACAGTAACTATGCAGAAATCCAGATGAAAGCACCAACCTATGTTATATTGCTATAATATTCCATTAACTAGAGTTCCTCCAGCTGATCATCCGAATCTTTTAATACTCAGTTGTGGGTATAACTGCCTAGTAGAATATCTCTGACTGGCAGTGGGCGCACCTTCATGCTACCAACTTCGCCGCAAGAAAACAGCCTGGCATGCGAGTCAATGTACAATTGCGTCACACCTTGTCCTATATTTTTAATGAAACTTCTCCTGGCTTGCTCAGCTGGACGAGATAGTAATACCACCGATACACTCACTTCCCATATCCTAATATCACCATCACCACCAGTTGTGAAATATTCCTCGTGAGGATCAATGGCGACACACTTGGCCGTGTTGTCGTGAAAACAATGCTTTGTCGTTTTACTCCTGAGGTCTATAAGGCAAACTTCGCCCCTCTTTCCAGGCAAAATCAAGACTTGATGCTGCGGTGCGTAGACCTTGCTGCTTGCCCCTTGATCGTGGCAAGTGAACGAAACCACATACGTTTTTACTGAGGGTGATCAGAAATTCACTTGTTGTGGCATAAATGGATAAAGAATAGTTTTGTATCATTTACAGAAAGTGCAACTTGCCATAAACTTAGGTTACTTTCAGAATCGCCAACTCCAAACTTATTATCATGCTGGGAGAACCGCACCCGGGTCACTTTTGTGTAAGTTACTGGTACGGGCAGGGACAAGCAACTGGATTTGAGTGCCTCCACTTCCATAAGTGCACTGAGCCATCTTGGCATCTAGTCAAAAATAAAGGCAGTAGTGGTTATTATTTCGTTAAGAAAGGTATTGAAAAATACGTATTATACAAGGTATCCCAAAAGAAATTTTACATTTCTATGGCTTCCTGAATGAACGCAACGAGAATTTAGTCGTTATGGAGCGTTTCTCGGTGTGAGTGGGCTGCACGTTGTTAATGCGAGACTTTTACAAAAATTATGATTCGGCGACTGCAGCACATAGAAGATCTACAATATTCAAGATTTTCGCCACTTAATATATCTCTCATATGTCTCAATGGGTGAAGAAGTTAGAAGAGAACGGTACAAAAAAAAAACAGTTGGCTAAGATCATAAAGAACGGCAGAGATAGTGAATAGTGTTTATGACGATCCAAACCTTTCAATTCGGAAGCGCATAAGCACTATAAATGTGCCTATACCGTCATTACACCGAATTATATACGAGGGTGGGTCGTTTGAAAAGTCCGTGCGGATCGAGATCATGTTTAGTTAGTAGCATTAGCATCTCTTCAATGAACGCACGCCAAGTTTCAGCCATATTGGTCTATTTCTTTGTGTTTGGCATTCGTGTGAATCAAAGAAGTCGAGTGATTTTCAAGAAATTGACGAAAAAGAATTTCGTGTGGTGATTAAACATTACTTTATGAAAGGCAAAACCCCTCAGGAGACTAAAGAGAAGCTTGATAAATATTATGGTACCTCTGCTCCTTCGATTAGAACAGTTTATAAGTGGTTTCAAAATTTTCAGACTGACCATATGGGCACAAGTGACGTTGAACGTTCTGGACGGCCTATGGAGGTTACGACTCCAGAAATCATTGATCAAATCCATAATATGGTGATGGATGACAGAAGAGTTAAGGTGCGTGAGATTGCTAGTGCTGTGGGCATCTCGACTGAATGGGTACATAATATTTTGCATAAACATTTGGACATGAGAAAGCTATCCGCAAGATGGGTGCCGCAATTTCTCACGTTTGACCAAAAACGGAATCGTATGAAGTGTTGCAAGGATGGTTTTCAGCTGTTCCAGAAGAACAGCCTCGTTTCGTCACTGTGGATGAAACATGGATACATTACTTTACTCCTGAGACCAAACAACAATCTAAACAATGGGTTACCAAGGGGGAATCTGCACCAAAAAAGGCGAAGACCGTTCCTTTGGCCGGAAAGGTTATAGCGACTGTTTTTGGGATTCACAAGGGATAATCCTCATCGACTATCTGGAAAAGGGTAAAACTATTACAAGTAAATATAATTTATCGTTATTGGACCGTTTGAAAACCGAGCTGCAAGAAAAACGCCCGCGATTGGCCCACAAAAAAGTCCTTTTCCATTACGACAACGCACTAGCACACACCTCAGCAGTTGTGGTCGCAAAATTAATGGAAATAGGATTCCAAATCGTTGCACATCCCCCCTATTCTCCAGACTTGGCTTCCTCGGACTACTATTTGCTCCCTATTTTAAAGAAATGGCTGGCGGGACAAAGATTTTATTCAAACGAGGAGGTGATTGCAGACACTAATGGATATTTTGCAGACATGGACAAATCCTATTATTTGGAAGGGATCAACAAACTAGAACGTATTTGGAAGAAGTGTATATGCCTAAAAGGAGCCTATGTCGAAAAATAAAAAAGGTTTACCCCAAACACGTTCGTAGTTTTTATTTTTGCACGGACTTTTCAAATGCCCCTCGTATAAAGAAGTTGCAGCCCTATAAAAATCAATTGGTATAATAATTAAAGCCCTGTAATGCCGGCCAATGTCTTAACTTCGTAAATCAAACAATTAAGCGCATTTGAACATTTACTAACATCTTGTTTTTGGATGAAGCTCATTTCTATCTTAATGGGCATGTGAATAAGAAGAATTACCGTTACTGGAATGCGGCGAAACCGAAACGCAAACATCAGATACCTATATTCGCTGCGATGTCAGCTCAAGGAATTATTGGCCCTTACTTATTGAAGATGAAATAGAATGTGCAGTTACAGTCAATGCTGGGCGTTCTGTGGTAATATTAGACAACTTCTTGATGCCAGAACTGCAAAACTTCCCTGGCTATAATCAAAAAACATAGTTACACTAGGACAATAACGTCACTGTCACGAGTTCGTAAAATTTTCTATGGCAAATTGATCATGATTTAACACCATTGGACTTCCTCGTGTGGGGTTATCTCAAATCTAAAGTTTGCGCCAATTGACCAACTTCCCTGCGCATTTGAAAGAAAATATCCAACATAAAAAAGCAATCATCACATAGTCCACCTGCCTATCCTTTATAATAAATTTGTGTTCGTGGTCACGGCAGAAGGTTTACATTTTGACTGTATTATTTATAAGACGGCTTACTATTTTTTTACTTGGTCCATTCATTTTTGGTACATCTTGTATGACAGTATATTTACATTAAGTATCAAACTTCTTCGGTAACTGTCATTCACAAGAAGAACTCAAGAAGGAAAACTAAGGTCAAATGTAGTTAAATATATAAATGGTTAATTTGGATATCTTGGACATGCTTTAACCAAAGATCAAATAGCTCAAATAGCTTATGAGCAGGCTTATATAACAATAGATCTCAAATTAATGTTGAGGTTTAGTGCAATTGACTTCGAGTCGATTATTTGTGAACTGATTATGTATTCAATCGCAATAAAACCTGATTTAACAACGCTATTAACTCTTTTATAGAGATCAGTTGCCGTGCAGTTAAATTGCAATCAAATAATTCTTGCTATTAAATATTGATTGGCTTTCTGTGATCCTACTTTTATTATTGGAGATAGAACAAGGAGCAAACAAGGTTTTTCTTCTCTGTTTGGTGTGGTAACTATGATTGGATATTATACTAGTAAAGTGCTCGATGTTTTAGTAATGTCTTGGTTTTGTAAAGCTTGTACTTTTAATAAACAAACATTAAATGAAACTGAATAACATAGATTTGGTACAAACAAGACTGTCTGACAAATATCGAAGGAAGTGCTGCAGGTGTGTTAAAAATATTTACAAGAGCCGAAAAATAAAAAGGTATATTATGGGTGACGATACGAAGACGTTCAAAGCTTTATTGCAACAGGACGAAGAAGTAGAAAAAAAGAGTGTTTAAATCATGAGCACAAAAGGTTGGATTCCATGCTTTGTAACGCAATAAGATACTAAATCATAGGTGAGCAATGTTGACGAGGTGTTGGAAAACTAACAGGCAACTTGATAAACGAATAGACAACTTATTTGAAACTAAATTACGTTGAAAAAATGATTAATGATGCATGGGCTACTTATAAACACAAAATTTAAACATATGTACAGACGTTGTCAAAACGAACATGATGCAAGTGATGCTAAGCTGACGCAGTTGGAAAAACGATGACTCCCCCCTCTCGTCTCTAAGGTGAAAGACATTTGCTAATTAGATTATGAAGATTTGTCATCATCTTTGAAGTAAAGAGTTCACTAAAAACAATAGCAAGATTTTTAACAAAACTATTTGGCAGGTCGCACCGAAAGGCGCTTTCTGCGGCTCTAATATTATTAAAATAGCCACCTACATTTTCAATATAGATGTCAAATCTATTTTGAAAATTATGGAAACTATGGGCATCACCTTGGGCCCAAATACAGACCTATTTGCCTCTAATCCCGACACAGATCGCATGAAAGATGCAGATGAAGAACGTGTCAATTTGTGGAGTAAAGAATGGCCCAAACTAACAAAAAATTGATTTCCGAGGAAACTGAGGAGGGTGGCCTCACAATTCTTGGATTAACTATAAGATTCATAACCATAATCAAAATTTCTACCAATGTGGTTTTACTTGGTTGTAAATAAAATATTATTATTTACTGTTTTTTGGGAACCACAAAAGTTGCTTTTCAGTACACAAAGCTAGTAATTTATTAGTAATTTGAAATTTTGACAGTGGTTTCTTGTTAATATATCTGTACTTCTTCATGAGTATTATTTATATTCACAACTTTTTTCTGAAAAGAAAGACGATTAGGTTATAACATATCTGGCCATAATTGTGAACAATTTAGTATTACCATAATGTGAATATTCTGAATGAATAGATAAATCAGTGTTATTATGGTCATCATAAATATAGAAGAAATTATAAATTTGCATGATAGTAGATGTTTTGAAACCTGAATCCTAAAGAAGGATGTCTTTATTATAAATATTATAAAGTTTGATTCTCATTAGTGATTTTAATTTTTCAATTATTTTTAACTACCCTTCTATTCAAGGTATAAACTGAAAAAAACGCAGAAAATCATAGTGTTAATATTATTTTTGACCCTAATATCAAATGACTTATCTGCTATATTATTTCTCCCTTTTAATTTACAATACCCTTTGTAAAACATTAGAGTTTCATTAATACGTATTTGTATACAAATGAGGCATGTTCGAATAGATACCTAACTGTTATCTAAGATGGGCGGAGCGACAAATGGTCGAAAACACTAAGGAGGGGTAGCAGATGTCTCGGAGCTAACATCATTGTTTTCATGTCCCTGGGAAACACTTTGCACTTTCCACTTTCCCGGGCCGCTATAAGGAAACTAATTTAAAAGACTGCAATGTTATAACTCCAAACCTGAAATAGAAAGTAATAACAAACTACGCTAGATTCCGTCCAGCGCGGGACGGATTGATATTTTATGGGTCCCCTTTGTAGACGTAGCCACATCAATCTTTGCCGCTTGAATAGCAATGAGAAAATAATGCATAACATTATTAAGTGAAAACATAACATAGATTCCACGTGAACCGAGGATGTGTTATTTTAGGGAAGACTCGAAGTATTTTATGCCAGATTGCATATGCAATATTTCCTATGTCTAGAATATCGAAAGTAAACAAGAGTTGCATCGGTTGAATACTAATGAGGACAACTGTGAACAGGGATCGCATCGAGTAAGACTGAGAGGTTTAGCACGCTGATTTACATTTTACTGCCTTACTAATTTGCTTCGGGTTCAACACATTCCTTCCCTTGACAAATAAGTTTCAAACATTATTTATAAAAATGCCAATATCCGCCTTAAGACAACAATAAAATTTCTACATCGGATAACAAATAATAATATGATTATGCTATTAATTGTAGATGGAAGATTTATAATAAAATTAATGAGTATTAAAAGTTAAAAACCATAATAATTAATATGTAGTATTACCACATTCATATGTTTCATTAAATACTAAACATATGTAATTTTTAATTGAAAGTAACTCCGTTACCACCCTGTACGTGTATATATGGAACAGTAATGTTTATGTACACATAAATAATGCATGTACAACACACGGAGCGGTGGATATTTACTCTCGACCCTATCTCAATTTGCATTTGGGCTCGTTTATTGTTTACAATTACCTATAACAATTAACCACATACATTATTGAAAGTCTAATGTAAAACATCGGAATTGATACGAGCACTTTTTTACGAGATAATATTAGATTTTAACTCTGTACGAAAAGATATATAGGGTGGACCGAAGCAGTGAAGCAAGCACTTAACCCTTGGCCAGGCCCCAGATGGCGCTCATGCCATTACCCTGCTTAGTATGGCCCTCAACCCACTACTTACAAAACACTTACATGCATTACCCGCTTTCCTTCTGCCGCTTAATACCGTGCATGGTGGCCACACAATGGAAACGTTTCAGTTCATATTTCAACAAATATTATCTACTGGTGCGGAATACGTTATTTCTCCATGGGAAAGCCCGCTGGCTAATACCTCAGTTTGCTTTAATACGAAAATGTTCGATTTTTTCCGGGGAATGCGGGAGAAGGGTGTACATTTGAAAAATGCATTTTAAATCTATTACAAACCACAGTGATATAATATAATGTAATAGTTCAATAAAATTAACATTCATCTAATATTAATCATAGTGCTGTATAAAAACGATTGAAACACTAAATTAAAACATAGTAATACTATAATGTAATCTAATGTTATAATAATAATTATTATTTTTTACTTATTAAAGATGTATTCTTGCCTAAAAAATCAGTTAGTACAAAAAAGATCTAACAATAAAAATTATTTAATAATAAATTTAACAAATCTATAAAAACGTACAGGAAAATAAAATAAAATTTTACATATTTCATCTATATTAATATAAAATAAGTTTATGATTTCTTTAAATATAACGACATGTAATCCCAGAGATGAAAGTTTGTAGAAGCGTTGGGATTCCCATTTGTGAAGTCCATAAAAAGAAAACTGACAATAAACGTGCTACTTATGCCGTACCTCCGAGGATATATTTGAATATTAAATATTTTATATGAATATTGTATTTCACGAAAGTGTATTAATATTATAAACAGTTTATTAAATGTAAAATACACGATTAAAATGTGTTGTTTATATGTAATGAAAAAATCACAATATTAATTTCTTATTTTAATTTTTTAATTTAATAACGCAACTATAATAATATTCTTTGCCTTATATTATCCATGAGAAACAAAGCGTTAAATTCACGATATTTATTTAGAAACACCCGAAATATATGTCCTTCAAATCGCTAAAATTTAAAAATTAATAAAAATATAATTCAAATCGAGAGCTTTAGTCTAACTGCAACTATAATACTAAAGTAATCACACATTCAATGCAGAATCAACACTACTATTTTTTAGAATATTCTAGGGTGTTGTTAATATGAAGCATCTAGATAATCAAATAATTCTAACAGCAACTTTTGAAGTCTTTGTGAAACAGGAATGCGAAAATGATTTTGTTGGTAAGACTAAGACTAAAAAGAATTTAAAAAACTAGGATTAAAATTGCAATTAGGTAAAAATATAAAAACTGTTATGCAGTATTAAAGGCAGATAGTATAATGTGTAAACATTAATTCAAGGATATCAAGTCTCATTTTAAGTTCAGTGTAAAACGAGGCTGAAAAAACATCATACAATGCTAACCGTGCATATCTTTTTAAAATTCATTAAATGTTTACGAAAAAACAAAGAATACAAAAATATGCAGATAGTATTTGGCAGATTATCTAACTCTACTGTACCTTATTTAATTTTTATTGTAAATACCAAATAAAATATCCGGTAAATGGAAGATTGAATCATTTAATTTTAAAAGTGATTTATATTCTGTTATTGGAGCGCCTTTAGTGAAAACCACTGAAAATTTGAAATACTGACTCTATAAAACGCACAATAAGAAAAGGGTTACTCATTTTAGGTATAAACATAATTTTGAAACATTTTTTTTTTATAAAGGCGTTGAGGTGGTGAATGATAGAGGAAAAATTATCTTAAGCTACTTGGCTATTCCGACACGACCGAGTTTTAATATATATCAAATCATATATTTGATGATGATTGGACAATAACAACATCCATGCCCGAGCTCGGATTCGAACCGATGACCCCTCCAATTACAGTCGGCGCGCTAACCACTGTACCAACGGGGCCCGCAAGTTTGAAACATCCATGAAAAATTTTAAATTACGAAATTAAAAATTGCAAAATAAAATATACAAAATTTTGGTACAGCTAAAGAGAATCTAAAGCAATTAAAGCTTGACATCTTGAACTGACATGAGAAGCGATGCACGAATCGGACCTAAAATTTCAACCATTCCTAGGAAGTTTTAAAATTGCAGAATGAAATATTTCTAACCTGTGAAAAGAGATGATAAAAAATGAGGGAAAACTCACATAATAAAAATCTTTGACAAAGCAAAACTTAATTTTGAAGATGATAGGGCTATGGCACGTTTCCTTATTAGCATCTTCATTATTATCGCATCGAAATGTATTATACATCAACTCTAGTTATGTAAATAAAATGACAGCACATTGGCAATTGGTGCAGCGCTGTTTGCTATG
This sequence comes from Ontholestes murinus, assembly GCA_963969525.1. Lineage (NCBI taxonomy): Eukaryota > Metazoa > Arthropoda > Insecta > Coleoptera > Staphylinidae > Ontholestes > Ontholestes murinus. The sequence continues at coordinate 16,778,479 of OZ018398.1, forward strand.
TTTGCGATCAAAATGAGGTCAAAGTGACAGTTTCGATCTTCGAGAGGAAAGCATCCACGAATGCCGTGAAATGGCAAAAGTATCAGTCAACGTTGAGTAAAGTAATCAGATTCGTCATCGTATAAACATAAGTACAACTTCACAACATATATGCTCTTCCTTTTGAAGATATCCCAAATAGAAATTAATCTGTGATGATTATAGAGTAGTATAAAATGTAAATTGCAAAAATTTACAATGGAGGTGTCAGAGGGAGTGTAATAAAGGGAAGCAGTTCGAAAAAATAGTTCATAATAAATAGTTTTTAATAACTTCAATTAAAAAAGCAATTCTGGTGGCTTTGGTTTCGTGATACATTTTATATAGTTTAGATAAAATGATATGATACAAACAAAGTTATTTGTTTTATGTATATTAAAAGCCTTTAATAGTTCATTAAGATTTGTAACTTTTAGTATTTTCAAGACGATTTCTAGAAATTTTAGAATCAATAAAATTACATCTAACTGAGTTGGTGTTAACATCTTCGTAATGTTGGTAGATTCTTACCTCCACATACAACCATCATCATACCCACGACTGTTAATTTGTACATTAAAACTATTTTGATAATGTTGTAAATAACAATGTTCCTCCAGTTTTTGACTTGAAAAATAAGTATGGTTCCAAATTAGTTAAATTAGTTAAAACAGCGATCTTGAAGGAGTGATTTTGGTCCGATAATTTCGTCCTCTCTTATCAAAAAAAATTGCAGTAAAGCAAAGAGATCTTTGTGGAGAAATACCATCGTACTGAGATAATGATACGTATCCCTATCTGGGACATAGGCGCCTAGCGTTATTCACTCGTTTCTGTGAAAATTTTAAAGAATTTCTTTGTCAAATACCTAGTAACTTAAACACTTATTTTTCTATTATTTTTTTAAATTTTTATAAGAGCGTTGGCCTCCGTAGGAAGGCTAAAGTGGCTCTCCTGAATACACTGATTGCCTGTGCCTCCTTCAGATTTTGAAAAACAGTTCAAGATCTGGCATTGGAGACTTCCGTTAGTTTTATATTTCTTCAGATTTGTAGTATGTTTTTGTTTTCCGTTATTTATTTATTTTTCCTTTCTATTATAGTTACTTCACCTTTTCCTTTTCGAGTACTTAAATTTAAATAGGATTAGTCTTGTTCCTTGTTACCATTTTCCTTACATGCATTAATTGCTATTCGCCAATATGTATTGTTTACATTGCTGTTTAAACGTTTTCAGATCCTTAATACTACGTAGATGTTGGGGTAGACCATTGTATTCCTTAACTCAATCCACTAGAATGCTTTGAGTTAAGACATTTGTATGATTTATCCTTACGTGAATGTTACTTGTCCGTCTTGTGAGATAGTCATGCTTTTGTTTATTTTTTTCCAATGTCTTAATATTATGCTATGGATGTATGATATCCTATCCATTTTCTGTTTGATTGTTTGTTCGTCCACTAGATATAGAATATGTGTTGGTGTAATGTATGGTAAGTTAAGTATGATTTTTAAACATTTGTTTTGCTATCTCTGTAGCATATTTACATTTTGTGCTGTAGTCCCGCCCCACACACCACATAGATAATTCAATTTTGATGCAAACAAGGTGTTGTATATAGATTTTTTTGAGATATTAGATATATTATTTTCTGCCCTGTAAAGTGCTCCTATTGCTGAGCTATATTTGGCTGACATGTGTGCTATATGTTTATTCCATTTTAAATCATCTGTAACGATTAGACCAAGATATTTGTTATATTTCCGATGTTCTTTCAACTGAAGTGTCGTTTATTGTTATGTCTATATTTTGTGTTTGTTTATTTATCATGTATGTTTTTTTTACGTTCATGTATTGTAAGAGTATTGTTGCCGAACCAGTCCTCCAGAATACGCATATCTTGATTGATTATATTTTATATATGATAGCATTTTCCCGGGTGGTGTTTCTATCGTTGATAATTTTATTGTAATTACCTCGCTATTATCAATAACTGTATTAAGGAAGTTCATGTTGTCCTTTATAAATAGAGCAATTCCCCCGCCCTTTGTTTCTCGACAGTTAAATATTCCTGTGTACCCATTCAGTTGGAAATATTCTACTTCGTTGCAATGCACCCATGTCTCAGTTATTCCAATAATGTTTAGATGTTTGTACCGCTTCGGCAGTATTTTGACTTCATCAAATTTAGCCAAGAAAACGATTAACTGACAAAACATATTTGATTGTATATATGGAAACAAATAGACAAACTTGAACATTATATATCAAAAAATTTCTTTGTTAATTTTATGATTGTCAACGTTAAGATCCAAGAATTATCTTACACTGATTTATATGGTGAAAGTAAACTGTATAACTTTTTTTATCCTTGTATTTGTAAAATTATAAGCCATTAATCGATTTATCTGTTATGAATTGATTTAAAATACATAACTAGAATTATCAGCTATCTGAAGAGAATGGTTGCGACCGTTACTACGTGGTAATCTACACTTACACTGAATTGGAAAATTGACTATATTCTAACTGCAAAATACTTATTGTAAAAATGTTATATAACGTGTAGGCATGGTTGTTTGGATCTAACTAACTATATCTAAACGTTATATAACATTTTCACAATAATTATTTCTCGATAAAACTTAGATTCAATATTTTGAATATTTATTTCTGATATACGTAACTGTTTTAAAACTTAAACTACGAATTTATTTTGTAAAAAAACCCTTTGATAATTGATCGTGTGATTAAAACTGGAATCTTATCAGTTGGGGTTCCACAAGGGTCAGTTATCTCGCCCACATTGTTTAATATATACACAGCTGATATCCACAACCTATTTCCTCCCGCTATATCTTGTATACAGTATGCAGATGACTTCGTCCTGAATACATCATGCCGAACTATGAATAAATCCAAGATTAAATGTCGAAATATTGTTAGAATTACTAAAGATTGGATATTTCAGAATATATAATATATGTCATATATATCTGTCATGCTGACATAAACAGCCAAAACGTCTCCCCTAAAAAGGGATCAAAATGTAAATACAAGTATTTAAAAAAAGAATAAAGATGTCCAAGAGGATATTTGCACCCTCATCATCATGGACAAATACAAGGGTTAGAGTGGAAGAACGTCGCAGCTGCACGAACTCCGCCCAGCTTCATCCAGTCAAAATTTTTGTACGTTTTGTTTTATAATTGTATATTCATATGTATTTATTTTTTTGGAATGAAAGCTAAAAATTAATAAACATAAACATAAACATAAACATCTGGAGAAAAATCGGCAGTTGTTATGTTTTTCCGACACCATCCACGCCAAACACAACATATTATATTGGGAGTCAAATTCCCCATAAAAAGGTAATATAAATATTTAAGGGTTACACTTGATATAAATCTGTTGTAATCATCACACATAAAATACATAGAAGGCAAATAAGAATAGGGTATTAACATAATTATAACTCTCTGCAAAACTTGGTAGGGCACAAGTCCGGTATCTGGTATTCGATTCTATCAGGCGTTTATTAGATCAATTTTGGACTTTGGACAAAAAAAATCAAAAAAACATCTAGATGTTATTCAGCATAAAGCCCTACGGATTACTATTGGGGCCATGTCATCGCCCCCTACGTTTGCAATACTGACCGAGTGCGGGGAACATCAACTAGACACAAGACGCAAGCAGCAAAACAAATTTCAAAATATAGATCGATGCAAAATAATAAAACTGTATTAATGGTATGTAAATACTGTATTCCCTGTAATCACAATATCCCCACAAAATTCAAATACCCCACAAACACTATTCATCAATTCATTAGATCGCATCATCCGGAAAGTTAAATTCAACTATCTTCAATTTTTTTTACATATTTTTATTCATTTAAGACAGGGCAGAAAGACATTCGATCGATAGCCCAGACAGTGACGGACACCAATCATACTGTATATATGTATTATTGTAAATATTGGTTACTGGTCAGTAACTTAAATTCAGAAGTTTTGACAAACTGCTATTAGTTTAAGAAAAATCACCCTTTAACAGAAGACTTTATAAATACAAGTCATATAAACTGTCTAAAACCGAATAACCCAATTTTCTGAAATTCTCATTACACCGATGGGCCAAAAAGTGATAGTGACCTAGGCTACTCTTGTTTTGTTCCAGAACTTAAATATTCATTCTTGGAACAAATTAATAATACAAGCTCTGTATTCACATCTGAAGCAGTAGCTATTTATATGGCGTTAGGATGGGCATCCAAATATACTCATAGAAATATTTTGATCGTTTCTAACTCCCAGTCAGTTTTAACTTTCTCTTTCTCATGTAATAGTAATATTGGAAGCTCTTAGTGTAGCTCTCAAGCATTTATTAAAAATACAAAAATACAAACCGTGTCAGCATAAGCTTATGTCAAAAAAAAAATAGTCAGGGCAGTTAAAAAAATAAAAAATTGTGAAACAAGTAAAAACAAGTGATATCAGTTAACCAACATATTACCATAATCACACATACTCCATCCTATCAAAGACAGGAGTTCCTAAAATTATTTACTTATTTCCGCGAAAGAATAAATAATAGACTGTTTGTTATTTATTAGTAGATAGAGTTAGCGGGTTTCGGGACAGGAAATATTCCCAAAGTCATCCTGATAAGATAAGGCGTTTCCAGCTGACAAGGACTTCCTGTAACGGAAGTTGCGGTTTGCGGTTGATAAGACAATGAAGAAAATTCCAAGAAAAATGACAAGCACGTTTAGACCAAATCCAGGAATTATCCCGAATGTTGATAAGATAATAAAATTATATAAACAGTTGCAAAACTATATTATTCTCCAGTTCAAATTATATCTTCAAAGTATAACAATCAGCATGTTCTCGTGCGCGTTCTGCAATCAACCTTCACCCTTAACTATAATCTGACAAAGCATGTCAAAAAGTACCACACTCAAGGATCGTCCATCGGTGTTAAGCGGGTTGCTGGCATTCCACCAGCTGGGACACCTCCCATGAAGAAGATCCGGTGCGACGGGTGTCAAGAGGAATTTAAGAGTCTTCGACTTCTTACGGGGCATCTAAGATCTTAAAAACATCTCGTCATGCCCAACCTGACGAATATGGTGTAAAGAGAATTGCTACTGCATTCCGGAACCGCATTGCTACTTACGCTATTGAAGTTGCAAATACTCCCGATATTCAGAAATTCTTAGAGGATTTGAGGTGAGGTTTGTGCGTTTGGTGAGTCGTCATCAGCATTCGACTGAAAAGGTTAATATCGTGTTGTTTGGCCACATTATATCAAACTGGTAGTGTTGTTGGAATAGGTGGTGGTGGTATTGTTGGAGGTATCAAAATAAGGGTGGGCCAGTTTAATTTAATTCCTGGAATTTGTCGGAACGTACTTGGCGTTTTTTTTTGCAATTTTCTTATCTTATCAACATCCATTACAAACATGAACCTCCTTATCTACTTCCGCCCTTATCAACCGGAAATGATGAAAGATAATTTCCTTGAACAACTTTTCATCCTGTAATTTTTACTTATCTGTCATAATTCGTAATGCCATAAACAATAGCAGCGATTGACATTACGTCCAAAGCGTTGAATCATTTATAAACCTAAATCGCAATAGGAATTACCATGCAGGAGGAGTGGCGGCTAATTCTGTATGGCTAATTGTTATTGAAGTCCGGCCATCCGTTTTCAGCCATTATGAGAGCATTTCAGGATGGTGGGGGGCGATCGGTAGGTAATCGAAGAAGGGGACTTTCGGCAAGGGGGAGCCACGCATGAAAATATAACGAAATCGGCTTAAGTGTAAGATAACATCGACAGTTTACTTTTCCACATTCGGACAAGCGGCGGCGGCGGCCGTATTGGCGAAGTAGTAGCCCTATAACGTCGTGACGTTGATGAAACCTGGCCCTTGTCTTAAATTCAATACGTTCGCCCGAAATGGAATTTCCATCAAATAAGGGATCCATCCAGTCCGAACGTCGATAATCCGTTATACGAATTCGGTCCTCTTACGCCAATACTCGCATGATTGATACAAAACGTAAGTGGATAATCTTTTTCCCGGCAATTATTTCATACGATTGACGTTTAACTGATACTAACTTCTTTTATCAATTTACTGATCAACCCTTAATATTAATATTTATATAATTTGTATAACTCGATTGCTACTGTAATTGATATTTTGCAAAAAATAAATTAAGCTTAACTCTAAAAATGCTTTGTTTTATACATTAATAAGATTTGCAATATCTTAGAATTCTCTCGACCTACTTCCGGACATTAATAGTGTTAATCAATTATTTTTATTTGAATTATGACTTTAAAATTAATAAGTGTTGAACTTTTGCGTTTATTGTAGAAAATGATAAATACTAAATGAACGAAATGTAAGTTTGGATATACCAATGGATCATTACGTGCACATCATAGATAAGTGAACCTATAACAATATAATTGAGATGCAATAATATGTACAGATATAAAAACCGCTTTCGACTGAAAAGTGTATGCAAAAAAAATTGATTGATCCATATTGTTTAAATTTAAAGATAATAAAAAAATAAAATTAACATACATACAATTTTATCTGTATTATCTCAGAATAAAATAATATTTTTTCATCAAACAGCATACCAGTTCTTTATGGTATGGATCAATATTGACGCACTTCCGGAAAATGACAATTTCATATCCGCATCCCTTATCACAGATAAACCAATATACCCAATTCCGTTGCAGTTTTAAAGCTTTCCATATTTAAATTGATAATATGCAAATTCGGAGTTAATCCGATCAACAATAATGGATTTTCATTTTCAACAGCACACGAGAGTAAAAAAAAAGCGGCCAATAAAATCCATACTGCAAGCCATAAAATAATTAAAATCATTTCAGCGACGAAAATCGAATCTATGTAATCATTTACAGACGCGCATATTTAGTGAATTTTCATTTTCTTCCCCGCCGAGCGGAAAGTTTCATAGTTGAAAAACTTTTTCCACAGTGTATGGTGAAAATCGCAACAACTATTATATTTTCTGAACGAAAACCGCCCATACTCGGTATTAATTAAGTGTTTTATTGCGGATAAAATGATATTCGAAATTCGCGCATTGCTTATTTATCTATTTTGGTAGTGGCAAACAGCTGTTGGTGAACAACGAACAGCCGATAAACATGCGATTTTTATTATTTCAATTTCTACGGCAAACATGTACAATTTTATGGGAAAAGTTTAATGCAACGAATTCCGCTAGGCTATTTCATATTCCGCGATGTAAAAATGCATTTAATTTTTAAATGTGACCCATTTTTCGATTCTGCATTTTATTTTATAACGCTCGTTGTTTATATGCAGTCATGGATTTTATTAAAAACAATATTGGAAAATTAATTGCATTCAGTGATGGACACACAGTAGACATATTCGATTTCGTATTTATATGTAATGGAACCTTAATTATTTTAACAATTTTACTTTTACGAAAAATTGAAAACTCAAATTTTATCAATGTTTTGTGTATTATTTCTATTATTGAATGAAGTTTAAATATAAAGGTTTTATTTATTAAATAACGAAGTTGTAGTTAAATTTATACATTAGAGGTCGGTATTTTTTCTTATTACTTAAGTTAAACATTCGGAGAGATAGGATAGCATGTTTATTTAGATAAACATTAGTATATTTAGAACCACTACAAATGGATTTAAAATAAAGGTTAGTCCGTCCATTTAAAATATCGAAATATTTAATATAGCCAGAAATTGGCTCGAACGATAGATTTAGGATCTCAATATTTATTTAATAAAATTGCATATTCTAGTGCAATCAATTTTACAAAATATTAGAGTGTTTTAATTATTATTATATATTATTAATTAACAATATAGAATATTATATCGGCAATAATTACCAACGTACAGAATAACAATCCGCGATTGACGGAGTATCGACATTACTTCAACAAATACTAACTACTAACAAACTTACTACATAATAATGCGATTTCTGATTCAATAATGCACAAATTAATCAATACCTAATGGCTTTCCTAATGATGCACACACGAGTTTGATCCCGCGAAGCGCAAATTCAATTATATTGTCAAACTGCAGTTATTGTTTATTCATTCCCGGTGACTGCAGTCGTCTCCGTTAGGATAAATTATGTGGAACTGACGTGAAGAGATGAAAGGTTCCAGCTTCGTGCCGCTCTTTCAAATTCAACATTTCGTTATATCAAAACGCATTACCAGGATGCGCCAGTAAGAATTCGGAGACATCGCATGCGATATTTTATTATATCCTCTCACGACTCGAGCACATAAGTCTTACTTTTCTTTCTTTTACCACTGAAAATTTAATAATGCAAGAAAGTACCCTTTTAAAATACATTATACACACTATACACCCCTAAGGAGGAGAAAATCGCGTAAGTTGGTGTACTCAGGTATTATTATATTATTTAAATGACGTCTGGAATTAACACGACTATATTATTATTTTAAAAAAGTAATAATGTAGTCACTAATAGATTATTACGTAATATAAATACAATTCTAGTAATTAAATGCAGCGAAAAAATTTTAATATAATTTTATATGAACAAAGGTATTGTTTTTTTTCTATAACATTTTGATGATTCACAATGTTGAATATAAATATATTTTGGCAAATTTGTTTTTTAATCACACGTACATTAATATGAACAAAAATTTTGTAAACTGATTAGTGCAATTAATTAAGTTCAAATTTTTCAAAACTATTTAATATATAAGAATTATATTTTTGTAAAATTACAAGTTTTAATTATTGTTTATTTTATTATCATCAGTGTTATCAATAATCAAATACTTATTTATACTCTCAAATGGCCAGAAAAGGCAGATGTATAAAATATTAACTGAAATATATAAATATACGATGACACAAACGAAAAATAAAACGAGACGAAATGCTAAAATCTAAATATAAAAGACAAAAAAATTTAATACAAAAACATGACGAAATACCTTTGAGCATGTAATTCATTCAGATTAAAAAAATAATTTAAAATATAAAATTATCCGTTTTATCGAATCATTCCATAAGCTGTTTACCACACAAACAAATGCGATACGTCTGCTGCCTTTATGAATTGTCCATTCTTTTGGTAGTGGAGACCAGACCAGAATAAATAATCTACCACTTCATTGAATAATTTGTTGGAAGGATTTACATCCGCTGAAGCTTGCTAATTGACTTTGTATAGAATCTTACAATTACGAGTGTGAATTGCACAGCGCAAAACCTATTTTTGTCCATTGTAAACCATATTGCGCGAGAGTTGCAACTAAGCAATTAAATATTTTATCAGCGCGTTAAGCAGAGAAATGCTGGTATTGATTAGCTACAGTTGGGATGCTGGGTCTTGAAAATGTGATATTCTTAATGCAGCAACTGAGCTGAATCAGTGAGCTTTATATATAGCCTTACGACGAATAAGAGGGTTAAATAATATCCCCAGATATTACTTAGTTATAACGACTTCAAACAATATATAACATTACCCAAATGAATATATAGAGATAAAAGATCAACCAATATATTTATCATCCAAAACACCAGAGTTTGACTTTAAACCCTATCTGTATTACCAATGTTTAAATTATAAGCTTGTATGAATTTACATAGCATTTTATTCAGAACAATGCAATAAATCTTTTATAATCTATAAATAAAGTGAATTTTTATAGGCTTCTAAAAGTGCTTATTCATAAAAATATTTATATGCTCAGTCGACAAAAGAGATTAGGTAACAGTTAAATTGTAGTTTTTATCATTTGATAAACAACCATATTTATATATTTATTTTTAGAAATATAATCTACTCTTTAACAATTAATATTTGAATATATTTACTTTAAAAAAAGGCATGTGTTCATAATCAATTGCTTCGTGCAGATACTGTAAATATATTTTTTTAATCTGTTCGACAGAATATTGAAAATGGACGTCATAAGGCGCATATTTTAGACATTGATATAATGAAATAATTTTCGACAATAAATACTTTTGGATTTTTTGAATAAGACATTCTTAAAATATCACAATGCTGGTGAGAAATAAAAGCTGTTTCGGTTTCTCTTATTAAAATTAAAAATTCTTCCAGTCTCAATCAGATTCAACGTATTTGTTTTTTTTCAAATTCAAGTATTGCGATGCATTTATGCAAGAATTAACTGTTGTTCGTCTTTCAATACAAATATAATATGTAAATAATTGATGTGATTGAATTGTCTAAGTCAAAAACAATAAAAAAAAGTGTACAACTTTCTCCCAGCCCATTCTTTGAAACTGCAGTTCTTTGGAAATTTAATTAACAAATGGATTTAGAAAATAAAAATAGAAATGTTATGTGAAAACAATTTTATTTGATACGAGGAGAGCAAGACAGCTTTTTGATACTTCTAATTATTATGATTTTCATTGCCGCCATTTGTTAGTTTCTTATGAGGTTAAAAATGATTATAAAGCTTTTTAAAGTATTTCTTTATTTCTTTTATATTTCAATAAATGATTTCTCTTTCGATATCATCATTATCAAGCCGTTCAATATACCTGTTCTTTCTCTCTTTGTGTATTCATAAGTTTTCGTATGTTTTGATTGCGTTGGTTATATCTTTCCACTCTTTTCTGTTTCTGCATCCCTCTTTCCAGTTTGTTTCACAGGCAGTGTGTGTCTTCTTCTATTTCCTTCGCAAGCTTTTCCTTGGACTTCCTCTTCTTTTTTTACCTAGTGGGCTCAATTATGCTATTCGTTTGATAACATCGGTGTTTTCCCTCCTCATTGTGCGTCCACCCCATTTTAGTCGTTGTGATTTTATGTGTTTTATTACGTTTTCCCTTCTCAGTTATTCTTCTATTTATTTGTCTTCATTTGCCTTTCTCATTTGTGTGTTATTTTTGGATCTAATACTGTTCTCATTATTTTCCTTTCTTGTATCTTTAGCCCTTCGTCTTCTCTTTTCTTCATAACTATGGTTTCCGTTCCATGCGTTGTGACGGGTCGTATCAAAGTTTTATATATTTTTATTTGCTAATATTTTTGCTTTTTGACACTTGTTTATTCCTCGCATATGTTTGGTACCCTTTTATGAGTCTTTCTTGTATACTATCTTTGGCCAACTACCCTATTGTTACACCTAAATATTTGAACATGTTTTGCTTTGTTTAATTCTGCGTTGTTTCTTTACTAGCTTTTCCTCATAGACAAATGATTTCGTTTTTTCTTTATTGATTTGGAGACCGTATTTAATTGCTACTATTGTAAATTTATTTATAGCTTTAATTAGTACTTTTTCAGAGCTATGATTGATATATCGTCTGCGTAGACTATTGCTTCTGTGATACCGATGTTTTTATTGTGCATGTTAGATTATCTCATTATGTCTTCCAGTGCTAAATTAAAAAGAGTTAGGAATATTGTGTCGCCTTGCTTTACTCCTTTGTTTCGAATATTTCGGTTTTCACAGCCTGGAATTTTATTATACGCCTGATATTTTTTAGTGTCAGTCCTGTCATTATCTTGAGCTTTGCTGGTATTTCTAACAAGTCCATTATTTTTAACAGTTCTGTTCTTTTTATTATATCGAACATTTGAAACCAATAAAGTTAATATATAATTTCTTATCAGGGGATATTTTTCTATTATCTGGTCTATTGTGTATATAGCCCTAATTGTAGATCCCTCTTCTAAAACCGTTTGAACTAACTTTGAATATTACATTTAGTAGTGTGATTGCTCTGTAGTTCTTGCAGATTTCGTTGTTTCCTCTTTTATGGATTGGTGTATCCATTTATTTCTGGCTTTATTTTTTATTATCCCAGCTTATTATGTTGGTTTTTTTTTTGTTTTTTTCCATTGGCAATCAATATCGTAGGTACTTCAATTGTTGAGTTACGTAAAATGAAAGATTGGGTCTCCTTTCGTCACAAAATTTGTTGATCGCAATCAATAAATTTTGTGAAAAAAGGAGACTCAATCTTTAATTTATAATATCGTTGGTATTAACTGGCTGCTCTCTCATTATGTTTGCAAATGTTTTTTCGTACGTTTTTCTCGTTTCTGGCTCATTTAGTTGTCCTATATCCCATTTCTTTGTATTTTTTGTGATATATTTTCGTGGTATTTTTTCTATCACTAAGTGATCTGTATCCGTTTGCGCCTCTCTATATGTCCTAGTATTAGTTGTTCTCTTACTTATTTCCTTCATGGCAGCTATGTCGTGAATTTGGTTTATATTTCCACCCGGGTGTCTCCATGTAATTGTATGTTTCTTGGGTGTTCGAATTTAGTTGTTAGTAGCTTCATTATTAGTGCCTCAGCTAATTGGCATAATTTGTGTCAATTATCGTTTGTTTTTGTATGGATGTGCCCCTTCCATTTCCCACCACTTCTTTTAGGTATAACTCTTTTCCTATTTGTGCATTTGTATCTCCCAGTAATATTGTGTCGTCTGTCTTTGGTACGTTATCAAAGATTTTGTTTATTTCCCCATAAAAAGTTTCTTTCTCTTCTTGTGTGGCTATTTCTGTGGGCGCATAGATGTTTAACATTGATACAATATAGTGCTTGAGTTGTAATCTAAGAGTAGCCATTCTACCATTTATTGGTATGAACTGTATTATGTTGTCCTTTAGTTTTTTTGTCACATAAAATCCAATTCCGTTCCTGCCTCTCTTTTCCTCTCTAATGTATAGGAATGTGTATTTATCTTTGTTTATTTCTCCAGTTCTCTACCACCTTGCTTTTTGTACTACCCTTACATCTGTTTTGTAGTTTTCTAGTACTTTTATAATTTCTTCCATTTTTCCTATTTTCAGCAAAGTTCTAGCATTCCATGTTACTATAGGTACATGTTTTTAACTTTCGATACATTAATTAATTTATTATTTTAATCTTGTTTTTTTTGCCTTTGTGTGTCCGTCTTTAATCCTTTTATCATGCGTGTGTTTGTCTTCCGTTATCATTATTACTGCTACTGTATTTCCTGTTTTTTTGTTGTTCTTTGCTCGTACGCTTTGTTCCAGGTATATTCCTTTCCATTTATTGTTATTTTACAATATTTTAATAATGCTGCATTTCCTTTGGCCCTTTGGTCTCTTGCAATAGTTCTTAGTTCGTTTTGTACGAATTATTCTTCATTTTCAATGAATGTTTTAGTTTTTGCTTTTGTCTCATAATTTCTTGTTTGATTTCCCATGTTTCTATTCTGGCAAGAGTTTTATTTTTTTCCTTTAGTGTAACTAGTCCCTCTTTCTCTACTTTCCATGATTCTTGTCTCTTCATTATCTCCTCTTTTAGTTTTTGCATCTCTTCCGAGTTCTTTTTAATCTCTGTTATCATTTCTACCATCAATCGATTTAGTTGCTCCATCTCTTAATAAAAACGCGGTTAAATTCCTTTCTTCACTGTTTTGAAAACAGAAACAAAACAAACAAACAAAATAGAAGCTCGATAAAAATAGAAAAACAAAGAGAAGAGAAGTACATGATAGGTGTTAGAAAACATAACAAACAAACAAAATATTAACTGAGGCAGGTAAAAGAAAATATAACATTAAAAATAACGAATGGCAAAATAGAAGGACAGTGAATATATAAAATAATTATATTATAATAATAAAAAATTAGAAAATTTTGATAAAGCCAAATAAATCACAACAGGAATGTATCAAATTAAGAATGTTCGCTTGAAATATATGAAAGGTAATGTGTGAATAAAATACAGATTCTCAATATCATAATGATTAAACACTGTTTTTGGATGGGGAAAAATACTTTGGAGACAAACAGTGGCTTAATAAACATTATGAGAATTCTGCGACCGAGAAATAAACTATTATTGACTGGTATGCTGAATTTAAACGCAGTCGTATAAGCACTGATGATGCTAGGCGCTCTGGTCGCCCAAAATTGTCAGTTGTGCCGGAAAACATAAAAAATTTCGACAAAATATTTTTAATAGACTCCAAAATGATGTTGCGTGAAGTAGCTGACACCTTGAATATATCAGAAGGTAGAGTCTTTACAATTTTATATGAACATTTGGGCGTGCAAGTTGCTTTTGAAGTGGGTACCGCACCTTCTCACACTCGAGCAGAAACACATGTTGATGATAAAAACCCTCTGGCTGTTTGAAGGTGTTCAAGCAAAATAATAAGAATTATTTGCGTTGGTATGTGACAATAGATGAAACAAGAATCCAGCACTACACGCCTGAATTAAAAAGATCGCCAGCTGAGTGTAAAGGAGCCAGTGAAAGTTGTTGAAAGCGACCAAAAACACAAAGGTTGGTTGACAAGATTTTGGCGTCCGTATTTTGAGACGCGCATGGAATTTTGTTCATTCAAGAGCAAATCGTTTTACATAAATGGCATCGAAAAGTTAAACGAGCGTTGGAATTAATGTATCACTCTTGAAGGAGAGTATGATAATGAGTAAAGTAGAATTTCTAAAAAAAATGTTTTTCTTCGTTAGACCGGATACTTGTTCAGTGATGTGTTATAAGTAGAAGAAAAAAAAATATATTATTTGAAAGATTACTAAATAAAACAGACACGTAAACATATAATTAACTGATAATACTTAAATAATGGTGTAGATAAAAAATTAATAACAAATATAACTTTCAAACAAAAATATATAAGAAGTTTCTTTTTCTCACAAATAAATTAAAAATTTAAATTATAAGAATATTTAAGATAAGAAGTTTATTCTTTATGATAAACATAAATGGAAAAGTAAAGTAAACGAAGAAGAAACATACAAAAGAAAATACCGAAATGTACAAACTAAAAAAATGGAAGAAGAAAATGTTTACAGTATACACGCTTTATAATGAAATGAAATGAACGAAAAATGTTGTTATTATTATATTATATTATTTACTTTACAGGATCTATTACAAAACATATAAAAATACATACAAAGAAACTCTGAATCACTTTAAAATTTGGAACATTGATCCTGAAGGCGGAGTTCACGATTTCTTGTGTCCTTCCACTCGACCCAATACTTTTCGCAGCTGGTGACTATATTCATCAGGCGATTGTGGCCATTGAGGCAATATTCTTGTCATTTCTGGCGTATTTAGGTCAAATTTTTGGAGACCTGAATTATTTTATTTGCTTATGTCAGTGTGACATTGAATCTTTTTACATGGATTTAATTTAATTAAGAAGAAATTATTCTGCAAAAATAGAATAACGGATAACAATTAGAAAAGCAATTATTATATCGCTTTCAAAGTAAGAAGTATGCAAGATGTATATTCATAATATACAAAATATATAAACAGAACCAAGATAATGAAAGATATGAAAAATACAATTGCAACATCAATAAAAGAATAAATATAATTAAATACAAGAAATAATGTGTAGTAACACCACAGAAAATTATGTTGTGTGATACTTTCCTTGTGACCAATACATGGAAAGTTACATATTATTGTATTATTCTTTAAAACTATTTGTTATAAAAAGTATATCGTAAAGTACGGGACTGTTAGAAAACAGTCAATTAATTTTGTCACTTTCTAAATATTAAAAAGTATGTCTGATGATCACATCACTATTTTTATTTACTTTCCATGAAGTATAGAAAATAATTGCAAACATGATTTTGTTAAATTCGAAATTTGTTAAAAAGCTTACATGAGTATTTTCGAGAAATAAAATATTGAGTATATCATTTTTAAATGCCACATTTCTTATCTTCCAGTGTGCTTTTGAGAATTCAATTTAAGCCTAACTACTATTCACTTCACTTCACTAGTGTGACATAATAAATCAAGTATACACTTGGTAAGCATAAGTGTGTACTTTATTAATATAATAGTAATATATTTATAAATTGACACCTGCAATAAAACACTACACTTTAAATGTCATTTCAATCAAGACTTAGTTGTATTAAAGCTTGGATCATATCAACTACTTTAGGAGTGTTTATTTGCAAGTTTTGATTTATTTATTTATTTGAAATCTTCTAACGCATTTTACAATGAGTTTTTACATTGTTTAACTATTATTAAAAGCTATTCTGATTAAAAGAAATTTAGTCCAAGATTATCTTGTATTATGTTCTATAAGATTTTGAATAAAGAAAAAATGATTTGAGTGAACACCCAATTACGATAAATGAAATTTCACGAATAGTTTTTTGGAAATTAAAGAAAGCTATAATTTATAAACATTTTTGAAAAGTCCATCGCGTTATTAGAATACTTGTCATAAAGAGCTACCAAAAAGAGTAATGTATATGTTTAATATATATTTTTTAATTTTCTGTTTGCAAAATTTGTTTAGTTTTTAATTAACTTTATTTTAAATTTTCAGTAAATTTATAAATCTCAAAAACATTTCTGGTGGTCAAAAAATCGCAAACATTATTGTAGGTCTTAAACCTGACACCCATGAATAATCAATATACATTTTAAGGGTTAAGTATTTTTTTATTCAATATTACAGTTAATTGAAATTTTTTTTTGACATTGTGTAGAAAGGATTATCTGTATAGTTAATAACCACGAAAATTGGCCATTATTTATAATAAGCTCGAGCACAGACGGAATTAAATGTAACAATTGTATAAGTGGTCAATCATTACAGCCACGCGTGAGTAATGCCAACACAAATTTACTTGTTGGTAGTTACTGATTATGGATAAACATTGTGTTATTGTGTTACACATTTCAATGTATTGATTAAAGCCCACGTGTAGACTTGACTCTTAATTATTTTATAAAACCTCATAGTTTGTTCAAAGGTACTCGACAAAATCGATATTTTACCCGAGATGACCTTTGATAAAAAACACAGTATTAACAATTTGAGCCACGAGAGTAAACTAAATATTTTCTTTGGGCATGCTACGCCATGAAAATTAATGAAAAATTCATGAGGCCACGATCGAGATAAATACCATATTTTTAGAACAAATACAAATATCGGATTGACGGGGAGAAGGTAATTTTCGGATGGAGTTTCTAGGCATTATTAAATATAAAGATTTGTGTAGTCCCCCTAATGCCTCTCCTCCGAGATGTCTAAAAATAAAAAGGGACGTTTCTAGGGACAAATCTAATTGTGAAGCGGTACACTAAAAGCTTTCGCTAAATCCATCTGCTCCGCCTAAGACAATATCACGGTCAAAAGTTCGAGACTGTGGCAGAAGTCTTCCACGCCCCCTCTACAAGTATCGATTTAAAAGGATAGTGGAATCATCCAGGTAACACCACCTATCCTAGATTAAACGCAAGAAACTTTACTGTTTATAAATGCAGTGCCATCTACGGAATTTTATTGGGTTGTCAATTATGTATTATGAAACGGATTGTGTGAAGATGTGCGGGTAGAGGGCGCGAAAATTAATTTTTAGGAAAGTATATTTGTGTGATGAATTCAGAATTCCTTGTTTCATTTTTTGCCAAGGTAACTGTAGTTGAAAATTAGCAGTAACAAGTAATATCTAATGGAGGTACGTAACGTACGTTTAAATAAATCTGTAACTGTTAGCGGCATCTGGCGGTCAGTAGAAATATTACTGCTTTTATTGTATACAGAAATCTACTACAATTTTGTACAATATGTATTGATTATGTAAAGTCAAACGTCAATTTATAATTTATAATATAATATATAGTGTCTATACATCATGAATTAAAGAACCAAGCAATATTGCATTGTTTGAAAAAATACGCTGGTTTCATTCGCCATTTTGATAAAATAAATTTCACCCCAGAGGGAATAGTCTTTGTACATATTACCATCATATATAAACATACAAAACTAAATTACACTACAATAACTTACATAATGACCTAAGAAAAAAAGTTTGAATATCTTTGCTATTCATGATAAATATATTTGCAAGTAAAAATAAAATATGTATGTTTAAACATACAAACTAACTTCACTTTCAACATCCAATGAAACCTAAATAAGACGACAAATAAATAACTCGCACAAAACGTTGATAAATTCTATATTTTATTTAACAAAATGGTAGAGCTATTAACCCATCCATAAAAGATTGAATTAACATGATCCAAATATAATACCACTGACTATTTACTAAGAAGAAGTATAGACAACTCCTAGTCGTTCTAAGATATAGCTATGCTAATTAAAAATCATGATCTAATTGTCCCCACGTTTCATTAATTATTCATTTTAATATTTTTTTAAATATTAGAATAGGTTACAACATGATTAATTAATAAATCACAAAAACATTGATAATGGTCACTTTGTGTTCGAAATATATATCTGTGAATTTAAATAAAATTGCGAATTTTTTTTTTGTGCTTTATTAATTAATAAAGTTTATCTTCACGTAGCTCACACAAAAATAAAACTAGGTTACAACTTAACGTCGCATATTATAAAATACAATTTGAATAGTCCTTGGTTTTCATAATAATTGTACCTAAAATACAAATAAAAAATAGCAAGGATATTTAATTTAAATATAACTTTTTAATATGTATTACCATGTAGTACCAGTATCCACCACTCTTATAATTCAAATTGAATCTCTAAAGTAATAATCTGCATTTAAGTTAAACAACTACAAGGCATTCCAATTTAGATGGCGCTAGTATTAAAGAAATCTATTTCAAGCACATATATGTGGTAATCTGTAATATAAGACAGTTATCACAGCTTTCACCCAAGAGAGGGCGCTCAGTTTCTACCTAAGTATTGATTTATCTGGCGCTTAACTTTGAACAGGTTACGTTACAGTTTGTAGGTATTTTCATCCCAGCTAAACATTCTAGTTCACCCTCTCAGAGATGGCGCTAAATAAAGCTCCCTATTGATTATTATTTTGAAGCGTACAGGTTAGGTCTGTTGAAATCTAATGCGCAACTCTAAAATTATTTCCAGCTCCTCGCCACCAGATAGCGGCACGTTAGAAGACAGAGATGACACATCGCCACCCTCGAAAAATTCGAGCGCGCTTTCGGAATTCCGCTCGATAAACACCCCCTGTTCACACTGACGGATTATTAAGACCAATTGGGGACTACCCATAATTAAAATTTAAATATTCCATTTGCATTCCTGTTCGGTTTTTTTGCGCCCTCCGCGCGGCACATATTGAAAATTCAGATAATCAAATCGAACATTTAAGCGTCCATACAATTTCATATTAAATTCCATTGTTGAATAAATTCCGGGTTAATCAATTTCAACTTTTTTCTCCCAACACACAAAAATATCTTATTACCATTTCAATGGGAGAGCAATCAGAAAATAATTACGTCCTTGTTCTCTTTCACATCGGAAAAATCAATATTGGGGATGATTGCATGCATTTCACCAAAGGGACTGCTGCCGACACCAATCTATTATTGAAAGCCTCGAAGCATTCTTAGCCAGCAGACGCAATAACATTTCAGTTCAATTACTTTATAACAACAGATCAGACTGAGGCTAAGGGGGAAATAAAATTTGCCATGAGCGTTAAATTTGGATCGCAGAAACGTGAAATCGGTCTATATTTTCTGTTACGTGCTTATGAGGGACGGGCGAGGGGCGGAAAAGGACCCTCGTGAGCTTACCCTAGTAGAAATGTTCACTGAGTGATGCACGTGATTAAGGCCGTAATGACATACAAATTTCGTTGTCGGCATATTAGAAATATAAAGTAAAGGGGCTAGATAATGGTTACAGTTTCTTAATATTAGGGAGTCCGAAGTAGTTCAGACAAAAAACCTACGACTGAAATCAACATATAATCAATAATCTATAACAAAGGTTATAATATTGAAAATATTTAAGTAATTTAGTTTTTGCATTTAGTTGAAAAAACTAACACTTAAATTAAATTTGTAAGCCTATTTTACGTAATTCAGCGAAATTAAAGAAAATGACAATTATAATAATATATAGTAACATATTTATGTATTAATATGATTAATAAGCTATGTATAGCTATATTTATTATTAAGATTATTACTAAATAAAAACTTTAATTTCTGGTATATTACGGGGTAGCAGGATCGGCGATAAAAATGTAAGGATAATACATTTTACGTAATTTATCGAACCCTATTGTTACTATTATGGAATGCCTAGTAAAAATATATAGACCATAAAATGCTATCTGCGTGGTATATATTATATTTCTACAGAAAATATTGAGGGATACGAACAATACTATTAGTTTAATGCAGCAGCAGCGACATCACAAATTTTTCCACCCTAATAAGCTCAGAAACACGCATTTACCCATGAGAGGGTGAATGTTAGGGGGAGAACATTCCATTCTCAGACACTGCATTTCAAGTGCTTGTCTTATGAACCGACGCGGTGAATTATATGAATTTGAAGCACTCCTAGACAATTTGCATGTTCATCAGTAATTAAAAAAAATGAATATGCGCATTCGTTTAGTTAACAGTTTACAAAGTTCATTTATGGATCTTTGGGGCGGCTCTAGCTTTCTAATGCGATTTGAATAATTCAAATATTACTCGTAACTTTATTGATAAATTACTTTCAGTTCTATTTTCTTGTATGGAAAACTTGTTATTACCAAGCCAACTTGTATCCAATTGAATAAGTTATTTTGTAGGAATCCTGATGTCTCTCAAAGGCCAGACAGTAAATATCTTACTCAACAAAATGTTTATATATAAGTTTTTTAAATTAATTATTTATTTCATATATACGAATAAAATATTTATGATAACTTCGAACTAAGTAGATTTGGAATATTTTAATAATATTTAGTTTAATGTAAATAATGCTACAGCCTTACTAATTTAATTTAATTTTTTTTATTCATTGATAAGTCAGTGACCCTATATATTTACGCCTGTATCCCAAAGGAGACGTTAATTTCTATACGTCATACAGAACCGAATTAATGACCCTTCATACTAAAGGGCCGATCCTCTAGTGGGTCATCAATACTCGTACGCTTTTAGATGGACAACTACGAACTAGGATAGACCCAACAAATACACCTTCTTCTACAGTTTTATTACATAACACATACAAAACAGCATTTGTCCCCCCACGCAAATGAATACCAAACATTTCCCAAGGGCGTTCCTTTCAGTGCATAAATTATTATATTTTTCACAATTCCGTTCTATCCGAATTTGATTGATTATAACTGTTGAAAGTTATGATATTGTAATACATATAACGGGCGAGAGGGAATAAAATAATTTATTTGGGTGTTAGAAAAGCTTTAGGCAGGTTGTACATCGGCGGGAGGCGAATGCAATAAATCAAACTCAAAATGCGCTGACAGATTCATACAAAATTCTATTAAATTGGGATCCATGCTGTTTAATTTACAAACATCGAAATGTTCTCGCTTATACAATTAAAAGTTTCGTTCCGCAGCGAGATGCATAAATCAACTTTTGTTATTGGCCCGCGCAAACTTTAGAGCTGTTTAGAGAAATATGTAACCTACGTAGCAGTAGTCTGACGTGTAATTGATATAATGCAATATATGATCCTCACAAATTTTGATGTATATATGTAATAAGTGGAACTGTTGAAGTACGAAACGTCTGGATATATTTCATTTCGCATCGATGAAAAGTTTGTCTGCGTTATAAAACTTCAGCAAAAATGAAATTATTTCATAAGTGGGTTTCATTTTATCGTAATACATCTCAAACAAAACAAATAAAAATAGAGCTTTTTAGTAAAATTCCCAACACTGAATATCAATGGTAAAAGATCTTAAAAATAATCTAAAATAAAATGAATAAAAAATAAACAGAAAACGGAAAGGATATTAATGCTTGTCCTCATACCTAGTACCTTAGTCAAAAATTTTATGCAAAGAATAGTTCTTTGAAATTTCATTATTTTTCACAATTCTTATATACAGGGTGTCCCGTTAATGCGGGGAAATGGCTGGACCATAGATTACTGAGGTCAAAATATGACGATTTAACGCAACTTATCTAATAAATTTAAAAATACGAAAACATTTCGTGAATCTACAACAATGAGTAGTAGATTCACGAAATGTTTTCGTATTTTTAAATTTATTATTTAATTTTCTACAACGAACTAAAGGATTTTAATACATTTTATTATTCAACTTATCTATATCCAAAAAATTACGGTTAAGCCGGAATTTAGCTTCAAAGTTTAAATTTGTTTTATTTCTTTTGTTTATAACAATTGAACGCTTTATTTGATTTGAATGAAATTTATTTTTAATAACTACCATAATATAATACACCATTTGAGTTATTATGATTATTATTGGTTAACAAGAAGTATAAGAAACAGTAGTACCACCACTTTAAAACTAAAATATTTTTTTATTGGTGGGTCTAATAAAAACTAAAAAATACTGCTTGAAAGACTGTTTAATTTAAAAACTTTTTCATCTCTTAATAATATTTGATATCTTTTACGGTTTTCTCACAAAAAAATAAAATATATATTTTTTATCTAGTAAAAACAAAATCTAGTTTTTCATCGAATCGAAAATAAATGTTTTCGTGACCATCTTTGTTTAAAAAATGTAAATTATTTATAATAATTATTATTTAGTGTCTTTTAACAATTAATTTTTAACTTTGTTTTAGTTTATAAATATTCATATTTGGAACAAACAGCTATCTTGTTTGTATTAGGATTTTGCAAAGAAAATTGTTTGAAAAGTGTTAGATGTTGTTTTGATTTATTTTATTAATTGATATTATTTAATTTTTATTCAATTGAGTAAGTTTATTTACTTATTAATGAGTGCATAATGAGTATACTATATTCATATTTTATTTTTTTGTACAAAAACCGTACAAGATATCAAAAATTAGTAAGATTCAAAAAAGTTTTTAAATCGAATGCCCTTTCAAATATATTTTTTTGGATTTTATTGGTTGCACCAATAAAAAAATATTGTATATGTATACAGGGTGTCCCGTTAATGCGGGGAAATGGCTGGATCATAGATTCCTGGGGTCAAAATATGATGATTTAACGCAACTTATCTATATCCAAAAATTTACGGTTAAGCCGGAATTTGGCTTCAAGTTTCAAATTTTTTTATTTCTTTTGTTTATAACAATTGAACGCTTTATTTGATTTGAATGAAATTTATTATTAATAAGTACCATAATATCATACATCATTTCAGTTATTGTGGCCATTAGTGATTGACAGGAAGTATAAAAAACAGTAGTACCACCACTTAAAAACTAAAATATTTTTTTATTGGTGCATCCAATAAAATCCAAAAAAATCTACTTGAAAGCGCATTAGATTTAAAAACTTTTTGACTCTTACTAGTTTTTGATATCTTGTACGGTTTTTGCAGAAAAAAATAAAATATGAATGTAGTATACTCATTATGCACTCATTAATAAGTAAATAAACTTACTCAATTGTATAAAAATTAAATAATATCAATTAATAAAATAAATCAAAACAACATCTAACACTTTTCAAACAATTTTCTTTGCAAAATCCTAATACAAACAAGATAGCTGTTTGTTCCAAATATGAATATTTATAAACTAAAACAAAGTTAAAAATTAATTGTTAAAAGACACTAAATAATTATTATTATACATAATTTACATTTTTTAAACAAAGATGGCCACGAATAACATTTATTTTCGATTCGATGAAAAACTAGATTTTGTTTTTACTAGATAAAAAATATATATTTTATTTTTTTGTGGGAAAACCGTAAAAGATATCAAATATTATTAAGAGATGAAAAAGTTTGTAAATTAAATGGTCTTTCCAGTAGTATTTTTTTAGTTTTTATTAGATCCACTAATAAAAAAATATTTTAGTTTTTAAGTGGTGGTACTACTGTTTCTTATACTTCTTGTTAACCAATAATAGTCATAATAACTGAAATGATGTATTATATTATGGTAGTTATTAAAAATAAATTGCATTCAAATCAAATAAAGCGCTCAATTGTTATAAACAAAAGAAGTAAAAAAAATTGAAACTTTGAAGCCAAATTCCGGCTTAACCGTAAATTTTGGATATAGATAAGTTGCGTTAAATCGTCATATTTTGACCTTAGGAATCTATGGTCCAGCCATTTCCCCGCATTAACGGGACACCCTGTATATATATTTTAATTATTTTAGTTGTTGCGTAATACAATCAATATTTATATATTTATTTTCTCAAAAATTAAGGTGTTTATAAATATTCTGTTATCCTTCTCTCTCAAATTTTATTTTCAATTTACTAGATTAATCCCCAGTGATATGATCATCTATTTTCATTATAATTAAAACACTTTTCACTTTGTTTTAACACAATAGTTATTTATTGACTGCGACTATAGTTTCGATCACAAACTGATAATGATCAGTTTATGATTTAACCATCAAACGAATATTTCAATTTCAGAAAAAATCTACTACTATTTTTTACTTCCATCCGGAACAATGGTTTTCTTTTTTCATTGATTGGTAAATTGTATTTATTACAACGTTTTTTGGATGTGAGGTTCTGAGCTACGCTAATAAGACCAAAATAAATCAAATACGGGCATTGAGTATGGATGACAAAGAAACAAGAATATATCTTTTGATTAAAGTCTAAATTTAAATTATTTTTTGAAAAATATTTTATTTCTATCCGTTTTATTTGTTTGATATCTTTTATAGTTTTTGTTTTCATTCAATGCAAAATGTAAGCTTTTCCAACAATTTTGTTATTATTGTTTTGACACATTTGACATTTTAATGTGTTTCCTTTTTGCAAGTGCAATATATCAACTGTTTTTCAAACAATTTTACAACCATTTCGAGTAAATATAATGTTTTTGGCTGTTTACTGTAGAAGATGTCCATTTGGGCTATCGACAATCGGTCTTTCTGCCTTTATTAGATAGATTTAACCTTGACCTTTATATATTGTACATGGGCTTTCATGCAGAGTTGAGAGTCAAATTCTTCTTAGGGTGCTGCTTCCTAACGGAGGTTAGCTATCACAATGGCAATGTTTACTTTAGGCAGCAGCTCTAAATAGTTCGGTAGATGTCTGCCCATACCACTCTCGTAGTTTTTGAGCCAGGAAGTTCTTCCTCGCCCACTTGATCTTTTCCTTCTATTTTTTCTTGCCTGATGAATTGAAGAATAGAGTATCTTTCCTACCGCATGATATGTCCAAAATATTCTAATTTTCGTTTCTTGATGGTCTGAACAAGCTCTTTTTCTTTTTGAACTTTGTGCATAATTTCCTCATTTGTTATATGGTATGTCTATGATATTTTTAGTCAAATAGAATGCCTAAATATTTGCAGGAGTCGGTAGGTTTATAATAATGGTGGTTTTTTTTTCATTAAAGGTAAAATTAAAATTTTTTTAAAACAATTTTATTTCATTTTCCTATTTGTTTAGCATATTTGACATTTATAAGAGTTTTTTTTTCAATAATGTAAAATATAAACAATTTTTTAATGATTATATTATTTTTGGCTGTATACTATAGAAGTTAGTTTAATTTATGATTCTTAATTTTGATTTTAATCTTTTCTTAAGGTTGAATGAATGAATGAATGAAAACCTTGTTTTCAAAAATTATATTTTTTGTAGTTTAATACTTCCTTAAAACAATTTGACCTTACAAATTCTTTCACAGTAAGTAAATATATTTCTATTTATTTTAATTGAATACAAAATGATATACTGGATTAATGAGGCTGTTGAAACTCACTTAATAAAATACTGACACAGTATATGGCTTCAAAAACCTTATAAAAAATTATATGTATTTTTCCAAAATCAATATTTCAATATTTCAGCTGTTTTCCAATGTACTTGTAAAGTTTTTCGAATAGTTATACTGTTTTGACTGCTGTCAACAGAAGTTGGTTTCAAGTTTTCAAATATGAATTGTTTTACAATTTCATCTTTTTTAAGGTTTATTTTATTTGATTATAAAAATGCTATTGGTGCTTTCAGTTTTTTTTAAATAATTAATTGGCGAATTTAAATTATTTTTAAAGACTTTTATTTTTATTCTTTTAAAGTCTTTTAGGAAATTGTTTTTTATATTTACTGTCTCAATAAAAAAAAGTTTAATTCTTTTAAAAAAAATTCCCAAACGTGTTATACTGTTTAAACATATTTTTTAGTGATTTAGTTTTTTTCTAAACGTTTCTTTTAAAGTTAAATTGTTATAGACTTTTCAATAAATGTAAATGTTCAGTTGGTTTTCACTTTCAAACAATGTCACTATTTTTTTAAACTAGTTATAAGTCAAGTAGATTACTCTGATCTATTAACTCGCATAAACTTTTAGGCTAATAACAAAATTTAAAATTCAAAGGCTACTCTACTCTAGGCAGCATCTGTTATTATTGATTACTTAATAATAATAATTTAATATCATACTTAGTGCATTTTTAAATAAAAATGTTTTATTGACATAAATTGACTGAAAATTGTGTAGTTTTGAAGATGATGCAATTAGTTTTATTCAAATTCAAAAGTAATTTGTTGGAGGCTAACCTCTTGAATTCGTTCGAATAATATTCCACCTTCGATTTTAAATTATTTGTAGAATTTATCAATATATTCGTTTCGTCGGCTTAATTAATTAAAAGGTGATTTCGGTTATTGAATAAAATTAAGAATTCGTTTATATAAAGAAGGAAGAAGAGAGATCCCAAAATACTTCCATGTTTTTACCGATTTGTTAAGTAACTTTTTAACTACTCGTAGGCTTTGCATCTTATGCCATAGTATAACTTAGTTAGCAACACAGTCGAATGCCTTCAATAGGTTTAGGAATAGTCCACATGAGATTTTTCCTCCTTCCAAGGCATTTGTAATGTTTTGAATATAATTAAATAGGCCAGTGTCGACACTACGCCCTTTGATAAATCCATGTTGATTGTCACTAATTACATTAAATTTGATCAGAAAATTATATATTAAATATGATTTTTCCTCACATCTTATACATATTCCACTAGGTTTTATTTGTTTCACAATTTTTATTTATTTCACTTTCACAAAACCCGATTAAACGAACATAAAAAAAATCTATATTAGATAAAAACCCAAAAACAGGCTTCGCAAGACACTGCATTGATAATAACCACCTATTTGATCCATCTCAATTTAAAATTTTGAGACAGATGCAAAAATGTAAAAAACTTAATTACTGGGCTTTTCACATTAAGAAAGCCCTAACTTGCGGCAAAATCGTCATTAATGATAATTTGGAAATTCCAAACTCCCCGTTGCTAAATACATTTATTGCGTCTGTCCCGAAATAGGTTTAAATTAGATATATAAGCGAGCAATATTTTCTTAGATTTTAGTAATCCTTGTAAAACCCTTTGAGAATGATCGTGTGATCGAAACCAGTTAGGAAAGTGAAATAAATAAAAATTGTGAAACAAATAAAATCAAGTTAAATTAATTAATTACACATTTACCTAATCGCTTCAATATGTTTCACCAAGTGATAGATGAATCAAAAGTTCGTAGTTTATACATATTCTAAAATCATTTCTGTTTAATAGATCCCTCAAAGTAAAAATTGACAATTCCTATCCTCTACATTCACACCTGAATAAGGAGTTCTACAAGGTTCCCCTCTATACCCACTCCTCTACAACATCTTTTGTTCCGACATATATAACCCCGATCCAATATACTTCAACACCTCCAAATATATTCTACAATTTGCTGATGATATCGCCCTTATATCCCATGCTCCCACTGTATCCAAGGCCCTGCAAACCTTACAAGAACTCATCATCGATACACTCGAATTTTGGTTCGCCAAATGGAGAATCAAAATTAATTATCCATATATCATTTCCATTTCACAGAACCCTATATATCCTTCCTCGCATATCAAATACCTTGGATTTACTTTCGACACAAAGCTCAAAGTCAAGAAACATGCTTGCCTCATTAAAAATAAAATAACAACCAGAGTAAAACTTTTCAGAAACCTAACCTACAAGCAGGCAGGTATAAACAATAAAAGAGCACTTTTAATTTATAAAATGTTCTGTCGCCCCCTAATTGGCTATGCATCCATTCTATTTTCCACAATCCAGAATCCCACACTACACCATATCCAGGTCAGTAAGCGAGCCTCCCTTAGGACCCTTAAACCCACTACACAATCCCTCAAACCAACTCCTTTACAATACTACCCTGATAAAACCCATAGAAAAACGCCTTCAATTTCTTGCTGAGAAATTCTCCAATGATCCTTCTAATTACCAAATCCTATCCCTATATTGTTTTTACAGAAACCCCACAATTTCTCCAAAATACAAAAGTCCCCCATCAACAATTTTCGAATACATTCTATCATATCATCCACTTACATATTAACGGCTGATATTCGACACAAATGACCAATCTTGGCAAAAAGACCTCTGGTCGATAGCTATTTAACAGTTACAATTACGTAACCACTTTTTTCACATATTGTAAGTTTAATATAATAATTGTAGAATATATGTTTCTGTTTGTTAATAAAGATGTTGAATTATATGATTTTTTTATATTTTTTGGAGAACGTGTTTAGCAAACTTATTGGTCTGTTTTTTATTTTAGTTTTTATGGATTGGGCATGGCTTTTGAAGGAAAGTTTTGTGTATATGTGGGATGAATGGCGATGTGGTTTATTGTGATTGAAGGGGACTGTGGTGTTATTCTATGAAAAGGGATAAATAGTTAGGATTTACTGGGATTTATTAGTTGAATTATTTATATTGGTTATGTTATCTAAACATGTATCAGAATTTTGAGTAATTCTGGTTGGTTTTAAAATGTATACTTTATAGTCACATGTATTTATCAAATTTAAGAACGCTTCAACATTTGAATATTTTCTATTTCAATTAAATTTATAGATTCAGTATTTCCAATAAGGGATTGTTTATTTTCAATTGTTATGGTTTTTTGCAGGACATTTGGAGATTCCGCGATATTCTCAACTAATAAATGTTATCTGAAATTAGATTTAAGCAATCTGTTAAGAATTTTTTTATTAATATTATTATGAAGAACTGGTTCTCATGATTTTGTATGTTGTTATACCTAATAAAAATTAATATATTAAATGTTCTATGAGCCAATTAGCATAAATGTCCTTTTTGTCAAGAATACGAAATAGGAACATCAATTTAAAGATTTAAACGATATTATGAAATATATACCTGTAAAAAATGTTTAATATTAAGTTATAAAAATAGATGAGTTTAATTGAACATTGTAGATAATTGTATACAGGAACACGACGTAAATTTGCGGTGGCCTAATCAGTAGAATTCTTGGTTGTGGGCGCCGGGGTCATAAGTTCGAATTCCTGTCGTGCTGTTAATTATTTTAAGAGGAAAAATGCCCTTGCGGATTTACAGATGTCATTGTGTGCATCTCTTCATATTATATATGAATATACTTATAATTTTGCAAATTTTCCATTAAAATTCATATTTACTTAATAAAAGAAGTAATTAAATTTCAAAATTTTCTCTTTGGTTTACTTACTTATTTAATAATTATACGTCGGTGTTATACAGGGTGAGTTTTTTTCGATGTTCTCTATGGGGATCTCGGAAACTATAAGAGATAGAGAAACGGTTAAATGGAGAAAGAAGTGTAGATTTACGAGACGAATAAAATTCCACTTTCAAAGTTTTCAAAAAAGTCAAGGATAACTAGATATTTTGAAAAAAGTAAAAAGTGTCAATTTTTTCAAATCAATATATCTCGGTTACTATAATAGATAGAAAAAAACTGTAAAGGACAAAGTCTTAGATAATTTTATGTAGATTATTAAAAAATAATCAGAAAATTTTTATCGCCATTATTTTCCGAGATATGATGCAAACTTACATTTTTTTAAATGGAAACCATAGTTGGCTATGGCCTCATTCAAAAGGTATTTTTTTTTTCTTTTTAATCCAATATGACATACGACATAGTTATTTCTAAAAATAAGTGAGTTATAGTCATTTTAAATTTTATTATAAATAAAAAATGGGTAGCCATGAAAAAGATGAAAGTAAAACAATTGCAGTTGTTTATAATAATAGCAATATTGTAATTATTAGTTCTACAAAGTTAAATAAAAATGAAAAACCAACATAAGAATAATAATTTTGTAATTATCAAATGGCCTTCTGTATGTGGTATAAACCCATTTGTCAAGAGGATAATACTTTCTTACAAAAATATTATGAACAGATGCATCGCGATTAACTAATTGTGGTATTTTTAATCGCCACAATGAACATAGATGAACTTAAGAGAATCCACGAGAAGTTTCACAGAGAAAACTACAAATTAAATTTGGGTTTAACCCATGGTGTGTTTGGATTAATAATTTTCGGTCCATATATTTTTGAAAGCTCACTAAGTGAAACTGATTCCTTTCATTTTCTTCAGTAAACATTTGAAGATACGCTCGATTGTTTAAATTTATCATTACAAGCAAGATTAAAATGGTTCCAATATGACGGTGTTCCACCTCATAACATGTTGGCTTTACAAATTATTTAAATGAATCTTTGCATTTCATCAACTCATAAGTGGGAAGAAATAAATCAATCCCAGGGCCACCTAGATCTCGCGATCTGCGCGTTTTAGAATTGTTTCTGTGGGGTTATGTAAAAAACAAAGTATATGAAAAATCATATCAATCTGTGGAGGATCATAAACTAGCTGTTATTGAAACATTTAATTCAATTTACATGAGAATAGTCAAAAAGCCATAAATTCAATTTTAAAAAGATATAATTTATGTCATAATATTATTAATAGTGGACTCTTTGACCATATTTTTTTAATATTCAAATTTCTCTCCCATTGATATATTGATAATTACAGAATTACTTTATGCAGTTGTTTCATTTTGGTTTATCTCTGTAAAACTAATAAGTACAATATTGCTAATATTATAAACAACTGCAATTGTTTTACTTTCACCGTTTTCATGGCTACCCATTTTTTATTTATAATTAAATTTAAAATGACTATAACTCACTCATTTTTAGAAATAACTATGTCGTATGCCATATTGGATTAAAGAGAAAAAAATTACCTTTTGAATGAGGTCACAGCCAACTATGGTTTCCATTTAAAAAAATGTAAGTTTGCGTCATATCTCGGAAAATAATGGGGATAAAAATTTTCTGATTATTTTTTATTAATCTGCATAAAATTATCTAAAACTTTGTCCTTTACAGTTTTTTCTATCTGTTATAATAACCGAGATATATTGATTTGAAAAAATTGACACTTTTTACTTTTTTCAAAATATCTAGTTACCCTTGACTTTTTTGAAAACTTTGAAAGTGGAATTTAATTCGTCTCGTAATTCTACACTTCTTTCCCCATTTAACCGTTTCTCTATCTCTTATAGTTTCCGAGATCCCCATAGAGAACATCGAAAAAAACTCACCCTGTATATACATAGCTTTCAAATATTGATAATGACTTTTAACTTAATAATACATTTTTAATTTTTCATTAACTTCATTAAAAGTCAAGATGGCGAATCGTGTTGGTCGATCCCAATCCGAAAGTGATCTAAATACAACAATTATAAGTGATTGCAAAATTTTTTTGCTGTATAATCAATCGATTGAGTGCGACGTTTTCAAGTGCGTAATATGCGATATGGAGTATCATCATGCTTGTGCTAAATCTGAGGAAAGATTTGGCCTTACTGCTTGTGCTAAGTGTGAGAAGAATGGTACACAAAAATGCACTCGTCAAGTCAAGAAGGAGAGAGCTGTTCTAACTGTGCAAGTAAGTGATCAATTAAGAAATATTTCGAAGCAGAATAATAAAATAACTGCCCTAACCCAAGAACTTAACCAAATAAAAGTAAGTCGAGTTCTAAATCATAATAACACTAAAAAGATT
Source organism: Ontholestes murinus (assembly GCA_963969525.1). Classification (NCBI taxonomy): domain Eukaryota; kingdom Metazoa; phylum Arthropoda; class Insecta; order Coleoptera; family Staphylinidae; genus Ontholestes; species Ontholestes murinus. The sequence continues at coordinate 16,810,453 of OZ018398.1, forward strand.
TCTACGAATAAGGAATCTCCTAGCAATAGTTTTGATAACATCATAAAAGATGGAGCTACAAGTGACAAACCGTGCATAAATATAAATCATGATAGTGTCGATGAAATTCCAGACATACAATAAATGGATGTCGCGAAATCAAATAATTCAAAAATAAAAACCACCGGGCACTAATCTAGACCTTCCTGTAGCAGAACTTACGTCGAGAAAATGGATTTGTGTTTCGAGGCTCCAAAAAACTATCGAATGTGACTAGATTAAAGAATTTCTACGAAAAGCGAGAAATTTTTCCTTTATAGTCCACCAAGCAAAGATATTCAAATATTCTTAGAATTATTAATCTATTAAATCAAAATAAAATTTCCTTTATAGCAAGTGATTTTAATATTGACATATTAAAATGCAACAACATAACATTAGATTTTAAAAACATACTATTAACATTTAATCCAAAGTATCTTGTTAACGAACCCACAAGAATTTGTAAAACCACACAAACCTGTTATCACTAATTTATGTTTAATTACATCAACCTAACTTCATTTCTTATTCCAAATTTACCATAGTGTAGTCACTCATAAACTATTTAACGTACATTGAAACATTTTTAGTGTTACAGAAATAAATACGTTCAAACTAGTGTTGCTTTGATAGCCTTGCTATTTTGTAACACACACATTACTTTTGTAACATTCAATATCTGTCGAAGTATTAGCTAGAGAAGTAGTTGTTTCAAAAGTGATTTGTTTCTTGTAGTCTTAATAAGACTCATTTGTTGTAGATTTTACGAAATATTTTTGTGCTTTTTCTAATCTTTAGTTTCAAGTTTGTTTCCTAAATTGATATTGTTCTTTTTTCCTGACGTTTTACATGTACAACTATATTTTGTATAATTGTCAATGTAAATAAATTGTTTACTTACTTACTTACTTACTTACTTACTTACTCTAAAGACAAAACAAACCTTGAAAAGATAATAATTTAGTAATGAATATATCTTGGATGTATGTATTTGATTGTGTTAGTTGTTTCAGTGTAGAATTAGTTAGTAAGTAATCAGGTGCATTTACATTTACATGTTACGGAAGCAATTTTGATCTGTAAATCTAAAAAGGCTATCACACACAATGAACAAAACAAAATCATACTATAATTACTATGAACTACAGATTAGTCTAATCTAGTATGCCATGATATGGCTTAAAGGCAATGGAAGAATTGTTGTTTCAGGTATGATTTTTAAACTCATTAAAAAAATAATAGTGGAAAGGATAAATTTAATGTAATATTTACAATAACATAGTGAATAATTAATGAGGTGTTAGTGAGTTAATCTGTAATCGACCAGAGCTCTTTCTGTCCCAAAAATATTTATATTATTTTCTGATTATAACCAATGAAATTAGTAAACTCATATTTTCAATACATTGGCAATTATTATAAAAAATTATATCAATATTAAAACGGACGAAACTAAAATAAACCTACATCATGAAAAGTAGAGAGAGTTTTATTATTTCAATTATTTTATCGCAATTAGAATACTTAACAACGTTAATAATCCGAAATATTCCGTTGCGGTGGTGAATTCGAGGCACGCTAGATGCCGAACGCTAAACGCTTGAAATTCAGCAAGTGAATCATTAAAAACAAGGGGTATGTAAATTAATCAAGCCGACGAATTGCATAATAAAATAACAGGCGATTAGGGGATGGCCGTACCCCAACAACCGATAATACAATAGCCGCTTCATAAATCACTCTCGCCACTCTCCCGTGCATGTGCTTGCACAGTTTTCCATCAAGTCTGAACCGCAACCCTGATGATGTAATCTTTGACATTTTCAATATTAACGGGCGTTCCGTTTCGCGTGGCCCGAAATGCGTCGCCTTGGTTTTCGCAGACGAAATACCACGGTCACGCAGATATCACTAGAATAGAAACTTATTTATATTGTATAAATATACTTGACGAAAAATAGAATTTAAAAATAAATAAACAAATTAAAAAGGAAACTTACAACGAAGTTATGGAAGAGCATATAGTATGAAAGTATGTCATTTTGAAAATTTTTTATAAATCAAAAACACGAGCAACTTTTTAAATATGACACACGTTATATTTTATTGGTGACTATAGTTTCGACATAGTTGAGCTAAAAACAATAAAATATTTCATCATGCATTCATACTATTTCTAATTCAAACCAAGATTGTTAACTCACTCAATGTTAATAAATGGTCTACGTTTACCTCCTTAATTTAAATCATCTAAAATTTAAAATATGTTTGATATTTCAATGTTTCATACACAGTACAGAGTTTCTCGTTTGCTGTGTGTTTAAACATCATCCCCTGTCCATATGATTCGCTCGAGTTGAAGAGGGGAGACGGCCCCCGGTTTCTGCGGTTTCATCTCAAATGCCAAACGATTCCCCTTCTTATTATTATTGTGCTGTGTAAATTCGTTTGTTCCATAGAAACTTCAGGCGTACATTAGAATTAGCTAGGCACAGTTTTGATACCTCTCTCGCCATAATTAAAATAACATTTACTTCGTCAAATAACTAACTCTCTCTCAGAAGTTTTGGTTTAATTGCAAAATTAATTATCAAAACATTCAATTTGGTTCTTAATTAGGCCTTTGCTAATGACATATTCAGAATTCCTCTGTTGGTTCAAGCTTTGTTTAATTTGATTTTAAATGAAGTAGTTATGACAACAATCCATTTTTTAAGTAACCTCTTTAATAATTAGATAAAACACGAAAACATTTTGTAAATCTACAACAAATGAGTCTTTTTAAGACTACAAAACAAATCACTAATTGAAACAACTACTTCTCTAGCTAATACCTCGACAGGCATTGAATGATACAAAAATGAAAATGATTTTTTTAGAGAAGTGGTTGTTTCAATAAGTGATTTGTTTTTTAGTCTTAAAAAGACTCATTTGTTGTAGATTTACGAAATGTTTTCGTGATTTTTTTTCTAATTATTAGTTAATTTTCTACAACGTAAAGTACTTTAGTACAAGTTTTATTATTAACCTCTTTTACTTTTATGTCACTTTCGATTTAAATTGGTAATTCCATCTTGGTTTATTTGCAAGCTACGCAAAGAGAATTACTAATATAAGTGAAGAAAGTAAAATCTAACTTATATTATTGGTTATTCCCTGTTTAATATTGAATAGTTACTTAAAAGGTGCAACATTATTCAAATTAAATTATTTGGGTACATTTTTTTCTATTATTGTGGTTTATCCTACCAATAGATTGTAAAAAATAACGAAATAATTTGTCACTTGTTAGCTTGTTGTTAGTCAAATTCATTTAAAACTCCAGCAACAGACCTTTTTTTAGTAAGTTTATATAGTTTGGTGTTTCTTGGCGGGAAAATTATAACTATATTACCTATGTATAAACTGTCGCTCAGCGAATATACAACTATAATTAAACTTCGAAACGAAGAAAGATATTGATACATTCGTGTAATGCAACATTCAGGCGAGCATAAACATCGAAACGGGATTGTATTTCTTCGGGTCTGTTTACAATAAAGTCTTATGATTTAGTGGCGCTCGGGTATAAGTACAATTGACGTTGATAAATGTCACTGTCTTCCACAAATCTCCGTTACAATATGCGAATGCCTGGAAATATACTGTTGCAAGATGCCCGCTGAAAACTTGTATGGAGATGAATTGTTTATAAAATTAATGACGACATGCATTACGCGGAATCCCAAAAATGTGAAATTTAAACTGAGGCAATGTGCAAAGTTTAAATTGCCCCGTTTATTGGACAGATATTTTATTCCGGACTTTCGGATAAATTTTTACATATATCGCGTGATATGCTGCCCGCACACCACGGGGACTTGTCCCCGTTTTAATTGATTATTAAGTTAAATTAAGCGACCTTCCCTTTAGGTTTATTTATACAGGATGATCCATTTAGTGCCAAGATTAATAAGCATTCGAATTGTATTTTTAAAAAGTAGGGTGTGCATAAATTCACATGATTTATTCTAAAAAAACGTAGTTGTATAGTTTACCTTACAGTAAGGATATTAGTAAAATTTTTAATTAAACGGGGAGGAGGGGTACTAAAAGGTGTTTCTGTCGAATTGTACAGTCAAGAAATTAATATGTATTGAATGTATTTGTGTTGCCATTTGGAAGCATTTAAAACGTGTCGTTGTGAATGTAAATATTCCCCCTTCCTCTGCTGGGGATAAATATATTTTCTGCAGATCGTAGATAAACCTAGCAGAAATTTACCCAAACTCAAAATTGTTGTTGATAGTGGATGATTTTAATTTACCGCACGCAGGGATGACATGGTCTCAACGATTGAAGTACTAAATTTACACCAGTTAAATAATGTAGTAAGCAACAATCAGCATAAATTAGTTTTAGTATTTTCCATATCCCAATTTGATACTGTGAATAAATATCTAAATCCAATAATCAACGAGGATGGAGATCATGTAGCTCTTAAGTTTGACATTGTTAAAAATAGCATTGAATCAACTATTAAGGAAGATGAGTGGTTCTATTAATTTCAGCGGGGTGATTATATCAATATAAACGAATATTTAGGCTTTATTAATTGGGAACGAGTTTTTCAAGCTTTATCCATTGATGATATGGTTGACAAATTTTACGAAGCAATAAAAAAAGAACCTTTATTGCCATAATAACTTTAACCTACAAAACCAACCTTTTATATATATATATATATATATATATATATATATATACAAACTTCTACATAAAAACATTCTATTGTATTTTCCTCTTTATCTCCTTCTTCCACCCCAGTCTGGCCAAAACCTTTACAACAGCTCCATCTTCTCTCATCCGTTCCGTTACCTTCCCTTTCCCCTCCAAACAACTTCTCACGAACACCTTCACACTCTTATCCCAAATGACTCCATGTATCTATCCTATTCCTACACAGTGCACACCTACCAGAACGTTCTCCCATCCAATCCTTCCTTCCTCTCTCTTTCGTACCGCATCTAGCTCGCACCAGGGTAATCTTTACTTTGAGAAGACACTATTGGTCAGGTACCCTGGCACCCTCCCATACCCCTGCATCCTTTCATACCCTAGATTATATGAGATCATTCAGATACAACCTTGCCTCTCCTGCATCTCAACCTCCTTTCACTTCTCTTTCATCCATGTGCGGACATTTATACCATTCTCCAACCATTTATTTACAATATTCTTGGATACTCCTGCCCGTTCATACATCTTTCTGCGTTCTATCCCCCACTCACTCCAGTTTATTCCCATGCACGTTCTCCATACCTCTTTCACCAATCTCTCATTATCCATTCCAACCAAATTCATCTCATATTTTACCACTCTCTCCATTGCCTCTCCATGCACAATCATTCTATTTGTTTCCTGAAGCAGAATGTACCCAGGCGTAGATCTTTCAACCCCCAGAATCTGCTTCAGAAACAACGACTGCTCCCTCTCTCTCAATGCATTCATAATTTCTTATTCCCCAAGTTTCTACCCCATACAGCAAAATAGGCTTTACACATGCATCCCCCAGCTGGCACGTCAATTGAAAGTTGCCTGAGAACCATTTTCCCCACTTTTTCCTCACTATAGCCCAAGCTTTTCTGGCTTTCCCCTGTATCCATTTGGCGTGCTCACCGTATCCACCAGTGCATTTAAACACGAAGCCCAAGAATTTAAATTCCTTCACTCTTTCAATCACCTCAACTGAAGAAAGTTTAATTTTCCTATAGGGTACTCCAGTGATTTAAAAAATATCATCACTAATAAGAAAGTTGCACATAAAAATAACAAAAATTACCCAAACCGAGACAATTATATATTTAGATTCAATTAAAATTCCAACATAATAAACAACCCGAAAAGCTTATGGAATTATGCAAAGTTAATGAGACAAGAGAACGGTATTCCAAGTAAGATGCACTACCAGGACACTTCCCAGGAAATGGTAATTTACTATCTCTTACCCTTTGTCTTTAATATTCACAGAATCTTTAAACGTTGGTCGGTTCCCTACCAGGTGGAAATGTAGTTTTATTCCTGCTGTGCACAAATCTGTTGCCAGGAATAATATTGAAATTACAGGCCAATTTCACCTGAACAACACGGATTTCATTCTGGGAAGTCCACTTTTACAAACCTAACTGTGTATAATGAATGTATATGGAGTGCTTTAGCTGTAAATAGCCTGGTATATATATACTTTTAAACAAACTACGTTAAGCCCCAGGTACCCGAGAGGCTCTCCTAAACGATGATGTTCTATTCAGTGAGGAAGAAGTGGTGGATCCGGCTAGGCTCTACCATGTCGCAAGGCATCCCTAACGAAGCCACCAAGGAGTACATCATCAGAAACCCTGCACCGGTTGTTTCCCTCTTCAACCTGTGTTTGTCCAGGGGCGTGTTTCCCAGGTGTATAAGAAGGCGCGGCTGGCGCTTCTCCCAAAGGGTGGAAAATCGCTCTTCACCCCAGGGGGTTACAGACGGCGAAGGCAAACTCCTGGAAAAACTTCTCAAGAATAGGCTGAGTGCTTGGGTGGACGAAAGGGGAGGTCTGTCAGCATGGCAGGAAGATCAACGGTCGATCTGGCGGATAAAGCGAACCAGGGGCCCCTACGGTGGAGAAGGCACTGCGTGGCAATTGCCCTAAATGTACAAAATGAATTCAACTACATCCCCTGGACAGTCAGCATGTCCGCCCTAGTGGAGTGGGGCACTCCAGAACATCTGATGGCCATCGTGGCAGACTACCTTAGGGAATTACTCCTTCCAAGCGAACAGGGCGTTCTCAGCAAGAGGCAGACTACATGAGACGTTGGACGCCAAGGGGCTGATGATCACCGCCCAAAAGACGGCTGCGATATAGCTAGAGAGGTGGAGAGCAGGCAGGCACGCCGAGCACAAGATCAATATCTTAGGGCAAGAGATCGAGGTGGCGCCTAACATTAAATACTTGGGTATGAACCTTCAGGCAAACCCACTCTTCAGTCTACACGTGACTGAAGCAGCAACTGGAGCAGCCGCTGCAGTCAGGTCCATCAGCAGACTCCTGGCTAACATAGGTGGCCTCTCAGTATGTAAGAGAAGGCTGCTGATGGATGTAGCACGGTCCAAGCTGCTCTACGCGGCCCCGGCGCGGGCAACAAGTGTCAAGGCTCAACGTAACATCAACCGCCTGCGCAGCGCACTGAGGCCTGGAGCCATTAGGATTATTCGAGGATAGCGGACAATATCCACGGACGCAGCCGAAGTACTAGCGTCCACTAATCTCCGGACCTCGAACTTCTCGTGAGGCAGGAGATTTATGCGGCAACGAGAAACGGGTCATCTAAGCGCGAGGCCAAACACGTTGCTGAAGAACGGCGTACCACACGCTGGCAGTCAAGGTTCGAGAACGGTTCCCGATCCTAGATACGTGGAAGTACGCAGGCTGGCTACTCGGACCCCATGGCGACATGAGCAACTACCTCACCCAAATAATGACAGGTCATGGCTGCTTTATGGCATACCTTAATCGAATAGGCAAGGCAGATGTCGGGAACTGCGTGTGGTGTGAAGAGGATACGGACGACGCCGAACACACCTTTTTCCACTGCCCCAAGGAGCTGGATGAACGCATGGAACTTGCTACAAAGCTTGGTCATGTGCCCACAGTGGACACTATTGTCAAGGCTAGCGACGAGAACTGGAAAGCGGTCGACCTTACCGTAACCTCGATACTCGACAGAAAGGAGGATTGCACTTTGGCACAATGTTTTTTTGTTTTCCTTGCACATGTTAACCAGTTTGTTATCTGTTATCACTTGTTAATTGTTATTATTGTCTTTTGCATCTTCTGTTATTTATTATCATGAGACTCGCTACATTTATTACTTGTTATTTGTTATTAATTATCATTTGTTATTTGCTATTATTCCAACATGTATGTTAATAAAGATTAATAAAGATTATTAAAGATGGCGGAGAGGCAACAGGCAAAGAAGTGTTATGGGGTTCCAATGGTGTTTCGGGAATTCAGGGGGGCACTGTTAGCCGTGCGCGGTTATCTCACATCCCTCAAAAAAAGGTATACTTGGTAAGTTCATAGTTGGATACAAAGCTATATTACAAGTAAAACCCAATATGTTAAAAATAGAAATTTTGTCTCGCATAGTTTTGCAGTTACTTCTGGGTCCACTGCTATTCAAAGTGTTTCCTCTTTGCAGATGATGATGTTTCAAACGAATTTTGTTTCAACCAAACCTGCCCGAGAAAAAAATATATTGCATTAATTATTGAACTCCCCTCGTACATGATGATAATGGAAAAGTCAACTTCCGGGTACATTCGGGAATCAAACAGAGTCTGCAAGTTGACGCAATGTATAGAATGGTTAATTTAAGTAGATTAAGGTGTGTCTATTAGATAATGAGATACTAGTAAAAAGAGCGAAAAAATACTTGCAACTGAGTATATAGTGAACGAATTATTAGAGCATGGGGTGGGTATAAAAGGCAGTAGTGTGTGCAAAGAATTGATATTGACATGATATGAGGTACCTGAGCAACAGGGAAGAGAGAGAGGGAGTAAGGTATAGAAGATATATACTATGCATGTGTAGAAGTAATAATTTTAGCCTTTTGTAGGATAAGTATGATGGAGAAGAGAAATAAAGGAATTCCAGGTTGTTTGCACATTTACTTCTTCTTTTATTTCTTCTACTTTTTCTCTTATATCATTTTCTTCCATTTATCCTGTGCGTTTTTCTCTTCTTCTTTTCTGCATTTTCCAGTATATTCTCTAGAATATTGATTGATGAGTTGCGTAGAGATATAATAATATTAAATAAAATTGTATTTAATACTGTTCTCTAGACATTCTGTTCTTGCATTGAATTCGTTTTTTTTTCCTTTTTCCACATCTCTTCCTTTCCTTTTTTTGCAAGTTGTAATTTTATGGTCGAATCGAATGACCAGACTGATCGCATGTATATACCTCTATTCAATGCTGTTATATAAATAAGAAACATATTGTAAATTAAGTTTCTTATAGTTAGATAATGACTAGTTTGTAGTCGAAGTAATAACTATATTTTTATTTTTTATAAGAATTTACAGTCAGATGTAACAACTTGCGGTTGATCCCACTTTAGAAAAACCTCGAAGGGGAAATTGTCTTATATGCAAAGGGGAGCAATTTGAAGACGCCTCTTTACCACAGCTGAGAAACGCACAAGAAGAAATATCCACTGTTTTAATACAAAATTTATATTCCACATATTCAATTAATTCTGTTATTCCATTACATAAAAATGTAAATAATTAAATAGTACATTGGTTACAAAATTCATTAGTTTACAAGTACAGCCCATCCGGTGTACTCTCACTCTCTTTTTAGTTTTTATCATCATCTTTTATCCTTCGTTCTCTTTCTCTCTCTGGTTCTCTGCCATCAGACCTGCTTCTATACAAATTACTTTAATGTCGGCTCCAGAGAGATCATCTTTAACCACAATCAGTTTCTGAAGATTATCCTCTCCTTGGTCTTTTCATCAGGCACGGAAACTCTACTTTTTTAATCAATAATCTACCAGTTCTAATAAGGGCAGGATTCAAAGTTTTAATTCTACTTGTGACCATGATTACCTTATCATCACCATCTGGATCAAAACCATCTAATTGATTAAGCAATTTCAACATGATCCTCTGATGATCTTTTCGTACCAACTTCATCAATTTCATCAATAAAAACAATTGATGAAGCATGTTCTTAAGCAACTCTAAACAGTTCACGAACTAATTTAGGGACAATATCAACATACGTCTCACTAAAATATTTAAAAAAGACGCAAAGCGATTTAAATAATTTCTGCGTTCTACAAAATTAACGAGCCCACTTTTTTCATGTACAAACTAGGTAATAACAGTTTAAAGGAATTTGAAAAAATCTTAAGGGTACTTTGATAGGAAATTAACATTTAATCAACATATAGCTGAAATAACTTCAAAGTTTTGAAAAACATTAGGGTTTGTAAAAAGAAATACTTCAAAATTTACAAATATAACAGCTATAAAAACTCGAATAATAATTTTGCTACAATTAAAATTTTATGCCGAATTTGCAAGAAGGATAATAGAAGTATTTAATAATCCTATAGAAGACACATTTTATTATAGCGATTTTGAAGCCAAAAAGCTTTCATTGAGAGTTTTACCGTCAACTTAAAAATGGGCGGAGCTAATCACCTAGGCAAAATACGTATAGCTACATTACCTTCTCAATGATCTCAAGTAACAAATGCAAGGAAAATTTATCAGATATTGCCTCAGGAGATTTTCCCTTGCTAGTCCATCTCTTGGAAAATATCTTATTATTAATATTGGGAAAACTATTCATCTGACTACAGCAAACGGTGGTTTTATTGATGAGCCTTTATATTATGTTCATTAGATCATTATCCGTAATTAATATAAATTGAAACTTAAAGAAAGAATCGTTTTGAATCTCTCAATTCAATTCATTTATTTTCAGGAAGAATATTATGTACATTCATGGGTTGGTCAGTTTACTTAAAATTAAAGAAATATAAACATGTAAAATCGTTATGACATAAAACAACATATTAAAATATATAACTATAAACTCACTAAATAAGCTGTATAAATAATATACATAATTTAAAATAGGTCAAATTAGCAACTTGTATATTTATCCAAGGTGTACATTTTTTTTCTATTGGCATTTGATTTATTTTTTCTCTAAAGTGAAACGAAAACGTTTAGTATTTTATATACAAGCATCTGGAATTGTTGTTTCACAAACCTGTAAGAAAACCATTAAGGAGTTTTATGTATGAAAATAAAAATGAGTATGAGTTTCAAAAACTGAAAGAAGAAACCGTCAGTCGAAGCGTTATTCCCGAAAAATGATCATTGTTTTGATCGAATAAATAGGTTTCCAAACAATTTCGATCGAGGTGTACTTTCAATGAAACGTCTCTTGAAGATGCCAAAGCATGCAGAATTGAAGAATCTAACCGAAGATAACAAAAAAAGCACTTGTTCAGAAATAAACACAAGCAAATTTGCAATACATATGTTGCAGTCATAAAAACCAGTTTATTGTGGTACATCCTCGATTGATTGCATGGCAAGCAATGGGAAATGGTATAATTAATTTTGGGAAACTGTCTAATACTAATTCTTGAACGTTGTCGGCGTTTACTTGGTGGTACATTTTGATTAAAATTAAATAAAACACTTTTCACTTTATTTTACATGTTTATGAACGTACTAGTTGACTATTACATTTAAATGTGTTTGTACAAGCCATAAAAATGCACGCAATGGGACCTACGACCTATATTTAATTGATAATCCAATTAAATAAGTGGCTTTCCACGGCTGTATCATTTATATAAATACAGGCCGCCCATTGTTCATCAATATTGCCGACCCTCGCCGACAAAAATCCAATTGTTCGGTGTGTTCTTTCTTTTTTTTTCATATTTTTTAATGCGAGTTTAATTCGATTCATTAAGGCGCCATTATATAATTTGTCGCTGTTGAATGGTTGCGACTTTAATGATTATAATTATTCTATTCATTACGCCTCATTCGGTATTCCGTCCGCAATATTCGGGCAAAATTGGCGGTAACGTCAATTGATAAATTGCGTTCTGCCAGACGTCATTCAAATTTTTAAAACGTCCCAGTTTGTCGTGGCGAGTTTACACCCCCGAGCTTTAGATCAATATTTACTGGCCAAGAGAGGATTCATTAGTTATTACACCAGAAGGAACGCGTTTCAGTCGATTGACGCAAAAATTGATCATAATTAATATTTCATTTACGAAAAGTGAATAATTATTTGAATATATTGGACCAGTAAGAAATAAACGTTAAAATTTATTTATATTTAAAAAATCTGGATTACGATATAATAGTGTATTCTCCGTAGCATCTATCGTTTTAATTTTTAATGACACTGATTAAACATTAAAAGTTTCCACTCCCTTGAAGCCTCGCTAATAGGTTAATGGATATTCCACCTAATGTGCAAATGTTGTCTGAAGGATACCTTTCCCCACCTGATCCCCAATCGACTCAAAAATATATCGGTTTACGTCTGCGGCATTCACACGCAAACAAATCTCTTCAAAGGGTTCTCGAAGGCTTACGGCAGTTCTCGAAAATCCATTTTCGCCGCTCCCAGCTTGGCTTTGTACCCCGTCTGAGAGCACTTTACGAAAATATGGATATCTTGCTAAATACAATTCAACAATTCTAAGTGTTCGCATTGAACATCAAATTACTCTCAACTACTTGGGGGGTTAAACACTACAACTTCTCTTCGAGGCTTTACAATGAATGTCCTCTATTTTAATAATTATATTAACAACATATTATTTTACTTAAGGAGAATAAAGTTTTTGTACTAAAATATGTTTAAAAATTATTATAATTATAGCCAATAAATGATCTATATTAAAAATGTTGTAAAACTGCGAATCAAAAAAGATCTACCTGTTATATTGTAAATACTGATTATAATTCTTTACATTTTACCTAAATTTATAAAATTATATACGTTTAGAAAATTAAATATATGATATAAGAATTATCCAAATCCATACAAACTTGAATTTTCGTTTTCTGATGTTTTTCCGCTCTTAAATTTCGGATAGTAAAATTCAACTAAAATTGTTACACGTAAATTGTGACTTAAATGCCCCTATTTACAGAGGCTTAGTTTTGCCAAAATATGAATAAAATCTTATGTATTTAATTAATAACTTCTCTATCAAAAGTTAAATACATACATTTTTGTGCTCAATTTTTGTTCTGATATGTCTATTTGTCCAAAAAATATTTGATTGAACCCCTGTATAGAATTCTTTCTTACTCTAATATACCTATTTATTCTGTGTTTGATTTTAATCTTTATACCGGATTTTATAAAATTTTGGTCTTCTAAAATAATTTGGACGTTGTCAAAATTTGTATTTTCAAAAGAACAAGAAAGATATTTTTTCAGAATATTTACGAATAATATCTGGGATAAATGGAAATAAAGCTTTTGTTAAGAATGGTTTTTCTGATTTTATAGTGTATTTTGGATGTTTTTACTTTATTAATTTAGAAATGATTGATCTATCTGCAGTGGAGTGACTAGATTCATCAAGTAGATATCGATTATGTATGTTTTGATTCTAATATACTATATGTACAAGGGTACCATTAATATTTTAATAATTTTAATCATAATAACAAAAAATGGCATTTTTTTTTAACTTCCGTGGTTAATATAGAAGTTTTCTTGGGAACAAATAAAATTACAGGCAACTGATATTTTGAATGAACAGTATTCCGTAGGATGTCTAGAGTTCAATTGTTCGCAAGAAAATCTTTTATATTGTTGGAGTTTGGATATATATATATATTTGATATATTGACGTGTATTGACATATGTATTAATTAATTTTTTTGTGCTAATGGCGTTGAAAAATTTTTCAAACAATGTACCGATGTACAAGATCGGGAAAATCCGCGGACAGCTGTTTCGCCATTATTGTGGCTCGTCAGCACGGCGTATCTCTCAATCTCGCACATCAGTACAATTTTTGAAACTTATATTTATTGTTAATTCTTCCGCCTTAACGTTGGAATGAAACTGCGGAAGATTTACCTTATTAGCCACTTATTAGGTCGCACACATCCAAATTGCTCTACCAAGTCATGTCACTAAGGGGGATTCTAACGCTCACTCGTCATGGTTCTTGCTAACATACCCTT